>MU269982.1:10394473-11029812 GCA_021432705.1 Caranx ignobilis
GTAATAAGGAATCACAGTCAGCTTTCGTTCACACTTTTTACACAGGATTGTATCTACACAAAGGACACACTTAGCGATATTGATCATTTGAGAAAGTGACAGATTTTTATTTTGATATTTTATCATGGGGCTTTGACAAAATGTCATTTCAGATGTAGACGTGCTGTTTGTGTTTGAGTTGCTGAATGACTGAAATAACTTTTACCTAGCAGAAAATTATTGTCTATAAGATTTAAATAACACAATCAGCCTTTTTTCTTTTTTTTTCACTGTAACAGTGTGTTTTAGTCCTGCCTCCTCTGTAACATTTTGTTCCTACTTAAATTCAGAGAACAGAAAAGCCATAAATGGTGTTTTGAATTCTTGAGATATTAAATTAGGATTTGGCTATAGATACATATAGGCCTCTTGGCCACATGCTGCCAACTAATACTTCTCTTGTGTGGAGATTCAGATATGAGCTTTGCGTGTTGAGATGTGAACATGAGAAAAAATAGTTTTGTCACTGGCTGGACATGAGCTCTGAAAGCCAAATGTATATATTTCTTTTCTTTTTTTCTTTTGTACCAGACTCCTTTGTAAATGTGTGCAAAAGCTGCATCAGTGAGGAATAAATGTGTCTGTGTGAGATGTGCGTCAGTTTTTTGAGACACACTTGTGTTATGTAAAATATACCATACTGTTGTGAAAAGCTGCTGTTGTTGCTCGACAGGAGATTACCACACTCTGAGTCAAACTGGAAACAAATATATGATTTGGTGCCTGAATATTTTACCTGATGAGGTGAAATTTAAATAATCCTGTCCCACCTGAGCTCATGTGATGACAGATTGTCTGCCTCCAATAATGTCATGATTTTATTTCATTTGATTTGATTGGCTGATTGTGACACTGCTCAATTGCACTTTATTTTTCTTTTATTTGATGAAACAAGATTAAGATGGGGTGGGGTGGGGTGGGGGGGGGGGGTGACATAACAAAACATAACATAATGCAATGAGATGATGAAATATAAGATTTAGCCTAATATGTTACATAAAACATTACAAATCATAAAATCTGAAAAGGTCAAATTATAGAGCATAAACTGTACATAATTATTCAAGATGATCAGAGTGGGCAACATGTCTAACTGCTTTCTTTCGCCACATGTCTAATTCTGGCCTTTTTCATATGAAATTTAAAATTCATTCATTCATAGATTTTTCAGGAACCCCACAAACTGACCACCACAAACTTCTATCTTGATATTAATTGATTTCATCTTTATAGAATCAAACTAGAAAATGTTCTCAGTATGAGATCCCAACATACATTTAGTACTGACGATACAAGCTAGTAACAAAATGAAGAAAAAAAGAAAAATCAAATCCAACTCATGTGACACCTCTGATGTGAAAACACTTCCTCTGACACAAGAACAGGGGGACAAAGTGGGGTGGAGGTGCTGCACGCCATCAGACTGTAAACACCTTCTCCTTGCAGCAGTGTGAGCATGGCTGTCTTAAATCGGAGTGAGTCTAACAGCACCTTTGAAGTCGGTGAATATCAGCAATTCCCCAAACCTGAGCCCCAGGATGGAGCTCCAGAGACGAGGGAGAAACCGAGTGAGTGGTAAAGGGCTGCTGAGTTTTTGTTGCACAGCATGGACTGCAACTATTAACATCTGTGTTACATAGGTGGCTTTAGTTGTTGGGTTTGTGATCCATTAACAGTTGAGCTATGATTGTTCCAATGTGTATTCTTTGTGTGTGTTTTGTGTAGAGTTGTGTCCACATCTTAGTGTGGTTCTGCTGAGCGTCGGGCTGATGTGTGTCCTTCAAGCCATTCTCAATATCTCTCTAAGACTTGCTCTGAGTGAACCAGCTGCTGGAGGTACAGTCACCTGAGATCTGCTTCTGATTTAGCATATTTGAGCTCTTTGTATTGGTTTTACAGCCCATAATATTCCTGTCCTGACTAAGATCAGGCTCTGATAACCCCATCTGAACTACTGTCATTTTTATATTTCCTTCTTTTTTTATCGTCAAACTAGAAAAACATTTAAAATGGAGTGAATTTTTCTTAATTTCTAAACCTTCAATCACAGACCTCAGATCAGATCGTTGTCTCCAGTAAAGAATCTTGTCCCTCATGTTAATCTAACCTATCATTATTAGGATACTGACAAGGTGCAGAATGTCCCAGCATTGATTGTTTTTTTGAGTTCTCACTGTGTAGCTTTATAACATGCTATGAATTGCAACATCTTATTCTCACTGTTCTGCTCTGTGCTGTTTGTTGTGTATTTTGACATGTGACGTTGGTATGTGGAGGCGAGACACAGGAACACAGCTGTCCGGAGGACTGGCTGTTGTTCGAAACCAGCTGTTACCGCATCTCCTCACAGAGGAAGAACTGGGATGACAGCCGGCAGGACTGCTTGGAGAGAGGCGCCGACCTGGTCATCATCAATAACAGACTGGAACAGGTAAGCTGTGACATATGGCTATTTAGAATAAGAAAGCTATAGTTGCAAAAAGTGATCATTAAAAGTCTGATAATGTGCGTGATTGGTGGTGTGATCGTTGGTTTATAACAGAATTTCCTGACTGGATTCACCGTGGCAACGTGGGTCGGTATGACTGACAGGAGGGTGGAGGACGTGTGGGTGTGGGTGGATGGAACGCTGGTGAACAGAGTCAGGTGAGGCAGCTTAATCCTCAGTGACACTGGGGACAGTTGTAACCTTTGTGTGTCCTGCCCAGACTCTTGTTGGACAGTCAAAAGCTAAAACATCAACATGGAAGTATGACATCATGAATGATATTCTGACTGGCAGGCAATTAGAAAGATGAGCATGGCAAATACATTTTCAATATGTTATATTATGAACAATTCTATTTATAATCATTCTCAAAATATAATAATTCAATTTTATTTTGTTATTTGCATTTTTTATCATCTTTCCTCCAATTTGCTGAGAACTCCCCAGCACCCCTGGCGGCCCCTCAGGGGGGCCCGCCCCCACTTTGAAAACCTGGGTACTAGGTACATTGAACCAACAAAGACAAACAGATGTAGATTTGAGCTGTACATAGTTATGTGTAAGGGAGAAGTTATAAGTTGCTCAACCTCAAACAAACTATGTTCCTGTACAGATGATGAAATCAGGTCAACCAGTGATTTTGAACCAACATGACATTGTGTATATGAGAAAATCACACTCACTGAGCGGCCTGCTGTGCTCTGTGTGCAGTCTGCAGTGGGCTCCTGGACAGCCTGATGATGCATTTGGAGGAGAAGACTGTGGTGAGCTTCGAACAATGAGTGATTTCATGGGCTTGAATGACTTCAACTGCAGCGAGAGACTCCAGTGGATCTGTGAGAAGACGTTGTGGTAGTTGAACTCGTATACAGAATGTGTGTGCTCTGCTTTGTCACTTTCCTCTGCTGTAACTGCACTGCTGTTCTCCCCCATCCATGTCTGTACTTGTTGTGAAAATAAAACAGAGCATCTGAAGCACAGAGAAGAGAACACTAATTCTTTGTGGAGCAACAAGATATTATTTTAGAGTCTATGTTCAATAACTAATCATGACAGTGAAAAAAAAGTGAAAAAACATGTTCTTGGACATTTTCACTAGCCTCCTCAGTTATCCATACTCACCACAATAGATGTAAAATGACATCTACCAAATGTGTTTATGGACCTTTACAAATCACACCAGGTGAGAGGACACGGCTCTGGGTTGGCAATGGCTGTATATTTAAAATAAAAAGGATCCAGTCACATCATGAAAACATACCAGGACCTGTCCTGAAATCTTAGCTGCACCAATCTTATCTGCCACAGGGTGGAGCTGTAGTTGTATATCTGTCATAAACATGGCAGCAAAAAACTTTATTTTTTTTTTTTACTTGTACATGTTTGTGTTTTTTTACATTTGCTCACAGGTAATGTTATTGTTTCCCATACTTCTGTGAGTAATACAAGGAGACTTAAACTATAATGCATCTGTAGGGCGTTTTATTGTATAAATAACTGTGACCTTTCTCCTCCTCCAGTTAGTCATCTGTAATGCTGAGTCCTCATCACAGGAGCCAAACTGAAAATACTAGTTTTATTCGACTAATATTAAATCTCACTACAGTAAATGTCCAAATATGTTACAGACAATTTAACTGCTACTACTGCTACTGAAAACATCAAAGTTAAAATACCAGAAGTACTTACAGAAAATACATTCCCTGTTTTTTTATACATGAGATTATTAGATTGTGTAGTGTTTTTGCTTAATTGGTTTCCACTCACTGAGTTGATGCTCTCTATAAGATCTGAGAAGTTGTGAGATGATTTAAACTGGGAAGAAAAGGGTCAGGGCTGCGTTTGAACCTAGGCCATGATGGTAAGGACTCAGCCTTAGAGGTGTGCACTCTACCCTTAAGCTTTTTGTTGACCAGGTAAGATTATGGGGAATAAGGGTGGTACATACTGCAACATGTAAAGGTATTGTGAGCTGTCATTTAATTATGTACCATATATCTACAGTTATACCATGAATCCATACGTCCTTAAGGGATCTTCTACAGTTGCAAATGAATGTGTCAATGGAGTGAATATATTTAAATTTAGATAGAAAGATGGATGGATAGATAGATAGATGGGTAGATGGATGTATGGATGTATGGATAGATAGATAGATAGATAGATAGATAGATAGATAGATAGATAGATAGATAGATAGATGACTCAGTGTCATATCACACACACACACACACACACACACAGATGGAATTTCATGGTGCTCAGGGTTTTGCATTTTTTTGCCTGAGCAGAAATGGAAGCATCATCAGTCATATAAATCAACACCTGCCACTCTGTGGTTTACCCAAGGCACGCACACCCACACCCACACACATACACACACATGCAGCTCATTTACATACATTTCCAGAATATTACTTAACACAGAATAACAGAGCCACCGGATCCCCTCACTGTAGAGGTCAAGCATTCAGGTCTGTAGACCACACATGCACTGGGCCACTTGAGGAGAACATGGCAAAGGACAAGTCATGCAAACAGATCACTGTTGTCCACATCTCTCTCAGATCAGATCTCACTCAGATCAGAACCACTGCTGTCTGAACTACTAAACTCCCTGATGTGAAATCATCTCTATAATGAGGGTTTATAAACTCAATTTTATTAATCTAGCACCAAATCATAGTATGCATTGCCTAAAAAAAGACAAGGTCTAGACCTGACTTTATATTAAAGAGAGAGATGTAACAGTTCCCGTCAGAGCAGCACTTGAGGACAGGGGAGGAAAAAATCCCTTTCACAGGAAGAAACCTCCATCCCAACCGAGCTTGGGCATTCCCGTGAAAATGTCTTTTTGTCATTTATTTTTTCTCATAATTCTCTCACTCCCTTGATCTCAGGGTGTCCCATGCTTCCCTTCTCACTCCCCAGAAATAATCACTCCTCTATCTTCTTACATCATTCCAGCCTGTCCTCCTTCTCACTGTCCCCCTACACTTCAGCATCTGAATCAGCAGTCTGGTGTAACTGGAGACTCTGAAGCCGTGACTTGTGACCCACTCGTGTCATCTTGTAAAAGAGGGCTATCCCTAGATCCTGCCTCAACTCACTGAGTGAAATAAAATATTACAATATCACTTCATAGAGTTTAAACTATAAAGGACTTCAAATGGAGTGTACCCAGTGTGTTATGTATATTAAACAGTGGTTCGGGGGCTAGTCCACATGACACAGCTCCAGCCTGTTTGTTCTATATACTGCAACAGGACATACTAGATTTGAACTGCTGTTAATGTTGATGCTGTTCTTTTGGGGGTGAACTATTTCTTTAGGTATGCATTTCTGACAGTTGGGGCGGAGTGGGGGGGTAATAAAAATTCTTTACTCTGGATCAGTGTGTCTGTGTGATACAAGGAGAAGGGGGCTATGCTGTATGTGTGTGTGTATGTGAAAAGTCAGAGAGGGAGGAGGGAAAAGAGAGGGAGCAAGGTCAGAGCGTTTCAAACTGTGCAGGCTGCACTTGGGACAGTTTTCGGTGCACAAAAAATTCACAGTCCATTTCCCATGCCGTGACCCTGTAGATTGTGGAAGCTGTCTCACACACTGGACTACACACCTTCAATCTTTTGCCTTTTTCCTTCATTTTAGACTACACAATCGCTGGATCTTCAAGGGCTGAAGATCCAGGTTCCAACTGTGGTCTGGAGATGCTGCAGATGAACAAGAGGAAGCGAGTCCGGAGGACCTGCACCAATCACAGGAAGGCAGCTCTTCAGTGAGTATATGTGTCAAACAAAAGAGTGAAGTCAGGGACTGAAAATCCCATTAAAGGAATAATTTGAGAAGCTTTTTTCTGTTCATCCACATGTATGTTCATGATTCTTACTACTTCGTGTGGATGTAAAATGCCAATCAGCATTGTCATTTTTAGATTCATGTAATATTCTTGATAAAAACAGGGTGTAACTTACGCATATGTATTTGGCTAAATCACCTCCATCTCAGCAACTTTTAGGAAGTTAATAAAGCGCTGAGTTGAGGAGGTGACGTGATAGCACTGCTTATCCACCTTCAAACCACCTCAGTTCTACATGCATGCTGTTTCTCCTAACCTGATAACTTTAACTCAAACAACACTGTTTTGAATGATGGCTGATGTTTTAAAGTTGTGACTTAAAAGCCGAGAGATCAGTTGGTGGACAAGATAAAACCTGATCCATCAGCAGATATCAAATTCAAACTCCTAATTATCTGCTTTAATTAGACAGTTCAGAATATACTGGAGCCAAAAGGCACTTGAATATATTCAGTCTGTGCTCCGTATGCTCTCCTTTGATAAGGAAAAGTCCAGTATTAATGTACACTGGTTGTACATCAGCACTGGCTTTAAAGTTGATGGTCTTTGGTATAAGCAGGATCATGAACTCTGAGGCATGGTAATGATCTTGGTAATTGAAATGCCTCTCCACTTTGTATGTGCTGTTCTCAATTACTGCTTGCATATGCATTAGAGCAAACTAAAACAAGGTCTTTACATCATGGTTACTCAAATCCAGTGTGATGATAGTAAATGCTCATTTTAGAGCAAGAGGCCTTGTTCTATTATAATATGTTGTGGTTGCAGAGGAACAAATAGCAGCATGCTGCTTATCCTTTGTATTGTAATGTGAATTCAGCCAGATATTTTATTGTGCTGTTGATTTAAACAACACAATTTTGCCCTAATGTATACATTCAATAACCATGAAGACACAGAGAGAAAATATGTGTGATTTTCTTTAATTGATTTTAAAAAAAAAATGAAATCTATTATTTTACTCCATTCAGAATCTATGGTCTGAATTGATGAGTTGTAAAGTAAAAAAAAAAAAAACATACCTGTCTACATAAGGTCATGCATGTCAGGACTAGAACCAAATTACAAGGTGCAGTGAACTCTGAAGACCTTCACAGTGTGGTGCACATGACCCCAGGCTGGAAAGACAGTTCACCTTTTAGCAGATCAATGATTTAAAGCCAGGACAACACTGGGGTAGATAGGCCTGGCTGTCCTTGAGCATTTCTTTCAACAGAGCATCTGTGCAGAGATAGAAAGCTTCAGCTCACAGACACATTTCATCCTACCTGACTGAGGAAGACTGGTATAAACAGTCCAAATATATGTGTGCAAAGATTCACCTGGGATGGCTGGAAGCTGGAAGGAAGAAGCAGGATGACTTGAATTAAGGCTCTGAAAAGATTTTTAGCTTGGGAGATATCAGTTTTTGTCACCATGGACTATTGAGTGTAAATTAATGGGCACTGCTCTGTGACAAATTAAAGCAGCAAAGTGGCTCTGCTATTGGACCCAAAGAGTAAACATACATATTAAGATTTAATAATCGCAGACAACATTGGTAGGACATGCATCAAAGTCAAAGCAACTGTGAACAGGCCCCTAATTTCTAATCAGCATAAAGACACAGTTATATTGTGTATAAATCGACAGGTCTGGATCAGGCACTTAAAGATAAGAAAGACAAAAGATTATTTTTCAATTGCTATGACCAGTAATTTTGTTGTTATGCTAATTTACGTTTTAAGAGGCTGTGAAGTGTGTGTACTGTATAGAATGACTCTGGCTGTCATTCTATTATCGTTGCTTTAGTTTGTTTTCCACCAGATCATTTCCATGTTTTTTAAGAGGAATCATTTTTCATTTGGTGTGGACAGCTGTAATCTTTAAGGCTTACCCCCAGGAGCTTCTGCTTGTCAGCATGCTATAACCTCTCACTCTGCCACACAATCACACACACAAACACACCGCTGTGCCTTAATGATTTCCGAAGACATTAACTAGCTATCATTTCCTAGGTACTTATTCTAACCTTAACTATAATCATAACTTGCCTAACCCCAATTCTAACCATAATATTCACTGATTTACATTATAGGGGCTTTATTTTTTTGGTCCCCATAAGGAGGACATGTCCCTATAACGTGTCACGAGTCACACACATATACATTTCAACTCAGCAGACCAGATTTATTATGGGTGACAATTCTATGCTGCTCCATTGAAGTCCATGGACACTGAGCTTTAACAGGCTTAATGCACTGTGACGCTGCGGGAATGTAAGATAAGGCAATCGCATCAATCAATCTGCGATAAGTAGCTGACTCTGAACAGTGCATACCCCCCTTGCAGAGTAATAAGACATACTTCATACCAAAATGCATTGGACCAACGACCCCCAGCCAAATGTTGACAGTGTCTCAGAGTAATCATCAATATACAAAACTTCAGGCTAGTCTTACAAAATATTGATACACGTCAACTTTAGTTATGCTGTGCCAAGTCAAACCAAGATTATATGTGTTTCCTGTGGTAAGGGATAGCCATGCAGCTGTAGTCCACCACCCATGACAGCTGTGTCCTCAGAGTCTAAACACGTGCGTCCAAGCTGGAAAATGTAGAGATTGCTTTGCTTTTAAATCTAAACTGTATTTCTAACTTCTACCTGAAACATGGCCTCTTATTTACACCTCTTCTAACATGTGATCCACATGGATACCTCACCTAGAACCATGCTGTGACTGGATCTCAATATGAAAATTTATTAGGTATTACTAGCAAACGTGACAATATATGGTTTATGCGGGTCACGTTTGAAGAGGGAAGATATGTCAGCTGTGCCACTACTTGCAGTTTTTGTTGGGCTTATTTATAGGAATTATATGTAAGATCATGCTACTTGCTCTATCCCTACACCCCCTTCCAGTTAATCATACAACAGTGAAGCCAAAACACTTCCACATATCAGTAAGATGTAAAAGTGGAATCGGCCATTTGGAAATCAGTCTCATTCTGCTGTGTTAAGTTACTGCCAATGCTAATCAAACCTGCTGTCGCTGTTACTTCGCTTGCTCGAGGGTTGTGTGTGTTTGCTGTAGTGAAGGAGATTTTGAAAACAGACAGCAGAAGCAGAAAGTGAGACGTGTCACCAGGAGTAAGAACCCAATAGCAGATTTACACCCACAGCCTTAATCCTGTAAGTCAAGCTAGCCTCCTAACCCATCAACAATAACATATTATTTTCAAACTTGCCATGTTCCATGTAGTCTCTGCACTAGGTGGCTCTGAACAGACTGTAGCTCAAAATTGCAGATTACTTGTGGTTCCACACTTAAAACATTTTACTGTCACAATAGAGACAAGTAGAGATACGTGTGCCATAAATTGAATTCTTGTCTCATGCTATTTCAGTGAGCTTATGTTGGTCACCTGTGACCTGTGTAAGCTAATGTTGTCATGTGAAAACCATTTTGCTGTTGTGATAATGTTGAGAGCAACTGCATTATCAGTTTTACTATCAATATGAACTTGTACACTAGATAAGATATTTTGTTGCTGTGATTACTTTGTAAAGTACATTAGTCTGTTTTTATCCTCGCTAAAATATGTTAATGGCTGCCAAGTGTTAATTTCCTCTTTATTAGTCGTGCCTTTTTCATCTCTTAGAGAAAACAACATCCTGATCATGGAAGAGATAAAAGATAAAAATCTTTAGTGGCTCCTGCCACCATCCCCCCACCCCACCCTGTATCAAGTGTATTTCAGACATGTGGGAAGCACTCTAACACCCGTCTCTGGCTCTCTGTCATGGCACTGTCTAGTCTTTCATACTTCCTACTTCACCAGTGCCATCATTTCTATTCTTGGATGTGCCATATGCGTTTGTGTGTGTCATCTTTTCTCTGTTTCTGCTGGGACATGTGGAGCTGGAATGGTTAACGGTCAATACACACACACTTTCTGAAACACCCCTCTAATGTCTGCATTCACAGGAAAAACACAGATAGAAAGTAATCCAGTTAAATCATGGTACAGATTTTCGTCTACATTTTCTTCTGCATGTTTCGTCAAATCTCCTCCTTCTGCTTTTTAAAAGTGTTGTTCAACCAGTTCTCATGTATTGTTCTACATGCTTTTACAATGTGCTCACAATCCAGAACTGGGAACATCCTCACAAAAACAACCAATATTGCCTGTTTGCAAGTTGTAGGCCTCCACACTCCTAATCTAACTCAGTTAAAGATACCCCGAGGAGTTTGGTTTTGGTTATAAAAGAGTCTCATATTAATGTGGATGACATTACCCACACTTGTTTATGTGTCCATTTTCGCTAAATATATCATTTTATCTTTGTAGTTATTTTGATATTATTATTTAGTGGTTGACTCGCCCAGCATTTCCTCGGAAAGATAGAGCGATTTACGGCAACCGACTACGCGCATTATAGACTGTCAAGAACTTACTAATAGTAAAACCTGTCGGTGTAATGACCTCGTCGGTGGCCATCGTTCGGTCAAAGCTCTCTGGTTCGGTCTTCAAAATTCCCATGGCTCGCTCTGGCTAGCTCACTCATTTCAGTGCCATATCGCTCTGGCTCATTTGCAACCAGTTTGCGATCATAGGAAATGTAGTGTGAAACACTTTTGCTTTCCGAAACTCCTCGTAGTACCTTTAAATGCTACAGTAAATGCATCATACAATAATACAAGAGCACACACACCCACTACACCAGCACTTCACATTATTGCCCTCTAGTCGCAGATATAGAGCCATGGGGTCCAATAGAGCATGGTTTGAAAACAGCTTCATACCTTCAGCCATCACAGTACTAAATTAGTAGGGATTCAGCATTATGTGAACTGACATTTGATTGCCATGGTCGTTAATCTGTAACTAAAATGAATGCTTTGTGTTTGTGAATGTTGTCCAATGTCACGGTTGTTGTCATTGTATGTAAGGGGATTCATACCTATGTGCACAGAGCCTGTGAAGTCAATGAATTCCCCAAAAGGGACAATAAACTAACTGACTAACTGACTAAATTTCTACTGATCAGTTCATAAATGGTTTAAACTAATTCAAGTCAGGGAACACGACCTCTGTGTGTTTGTGCTTTTTGGAGGATTCTTTAATGTAAAGATCAGACTGATAATTTGACCTGTTGTTGGTCAATGGATGAACAGAATGTGAAGAAGTCACTTCTATTGAAGTGAGTGAAAGGTATTTTATTGTAATCTAGTATAATGTTAGCATTGTTTAGCGGTTATCAGTGTCACCATTCCTGGCTTTTTACCTTGGCTTCTTTACATGTCATTTAGCCAGTAAATTAATTAGGGTCATTTGACCCAGCTGTTTGAGTTTGGCTGGCTAGATTGAAAGTGAATGACAGGAGATGTTGCTGGTCTTAGCAGATATTTTCTTACTCTATTTTTGTGTGGAATTGTCATGTGAGACAATGAAACTTGTGATATGTCTGTGTTTGAAAATCAAGACGCAACCGCCACACACATGTAAGTCAGGCAGTTTCTATCAGGCAAAGACGTGATGCTGCTCTTCCCTAAATTTTGTTTCTAAATATGCCCTGTCAGATGAACCGAAGACGATGGGTTACATTACTACATTTCATGAACGGAGAGGGCAGCCGGGTAAATTATGTCCACAATTGATTTATATGTATATGATATTTCTAGTCTACAAGAAGAGAGACTCTCATTCCTTTTGCTGTAAATCATAGACAGATTTACGATGAGCAGCCACTCGGGCTGCACAGACGTTCTTGGATGTTGATCATGAGACAGAGAATATAGCAGGCGAGAGAGAGGGGTCAGACACAAAGATTATGCACTGCATGAGGATGAACTGCAACATATCTCTCTCACTGCAGATGACCCCAAATAACAGACATTCTGTAACAGTGACCACCACGTGGAAAATTACATTTTTTGACATTTTGAGCACATACACACGTGGATGCGTTTTAATTTACATAATCTATTCAATACAGCAAGGATCAGCAGTACTAGTGTGGGATTGGTGTGTATTGCAGTGATGGGATATTGTTTGTTAACAAAGAGAAGTGGAAATAGACAATTTTGTGCTTTGTCAAGTCTGTGCTGTGATATAATATTAAAATGCTGAAAAGGGAAAGCAAATAGTTTTGCTTATTTCAGATATTCAGTATTTAGTGTATTTTTTCAGCTTCCCTGATAGCCCTGAATTAAGTGTATGGTAGTGCTCCACAGGTGTGCCCTTTAATGAAAGACCACGACTGACAAACACTTTCGATACAGGCTTCATATTTCACACATATTGCACTTCTTCAGTGTATCTATAACCCTTACTTGCTTTATGGACAGTTACTCTAAATTTCATCCAATAGTCTGTAACAGCAGGATAAGCTTCGTTAGATATAGATGGACATTAAACACACACTTGCTCCTCTTCACTGACCACTATGTACCTAAAACTAATTCTGTAATAATGTGGCTAAAACTTAATATGAAACCTAAAAATTAACTTTAGTGTTTATGCTTAAAGTCCAGAAAACAAGGCTATAAACCCTGAACTGGTGCTCACTGTGACAACAAATGAGGACACATACACACACACACCAACTTCCTGACCACTCCTCTCTCTGAAGTCGTTGTTTAGACAACCCCGTGGCCTTGGCCCTTCACAGAAGTGCCAGCAGTTAAATGGTCTATAAATTAGATAAATTTAGAGGACCTAGAGGTTGCAGGAGGGTTGGGAGGGGTAGTGGATGGGAATAGATTGTGTCGCAGTCCATGATGCCAGGTGTGAAAAACAAGAGGCACATGGACTTTAGTCAACATCTGGATTTGGATTTGTCAGAGACACTGAAAGTATGTGTGACTCTGTATAGTGAATATGAGCTCTTACCATCACATTTCCTGACAGATTCCTTATATCATCACCTCCTTTTTCTTACCTTGAAAGTTGCATCATGCCTGAAAAAAAGTGCAACCTGTATGTGGGGGGATGCACCTGTCATGTACAGCATTTCAGAAGTAGTATGGCAGGATAGATAAACCTACACTGGATGTACAACAGCTCATTTTCTGTCTGTCCTTCTCTATGCCAAGATCTGGATGTTGTCCTCTGACATGGAAAGTTCTTCAGATGCCTTCAGCTCCAGCTGTCTGCTATGCAAGGCCTCAGATGGTGTCATGTATGGTACAAAATGTTCCAAATGCTATCAAGGAAGCTAAGGAGTGTAAGTCTTGTCCATATAATGATTACATTGGACTCAGCTGCCTGTAAATATATATAGTAAAACACATTGACTTCATAAACTACAAAGGCACAGTGAGGGACACACCTCGACCAAAGACAAACATTGTGTTCCACCAGGCCATGATTTTTTTCCAGATTGTTAATGGATTGGATCTAAATTCAATGACCTCATACATCAACACCATAAATTTGTCTTATTTTTTACATTAAGATCCAAACTTTATCTCCTAACAAACTGTCAGTGTAAGCAAAGTGAAGTAAACATCTACCTCTTTCACTAGCTCAGCACCTGAATATGGGTTCTTTCATGACCTATGTCCACTCAATCCTACTAGTTTGGTATAAACAAAGTCAGTGCCTTTTGCATAATCCCCATTAATGGGTGAAAAAATGACCTCCTTTGTGAAGTGGTTTTCATTCACGTCTCCTTCCTCCTGGTTTTCCTGGTTCTGCTCCTGTGTCATAGGGAGATACCTAACTGTTGGCCTGCATCAGCAGGTCTTTCCTGGCTGTGTGCTGAACCACTGTCCAAGCCAACACTCGATCTAGATCTAATTAAGTCATTCATATGACTCAACTCAGGAATGTTGTCTAGGTGTAGAAGTGAGTATCAAGTTGAGTGGGAACATGAGGGCTAATTCACAGCATGTGGTCCATCCTGAATATGTTTAAATACAGTATGTCCAAATGGTTTTATTCTGGAGAGCTCAAGGGTACACCTCAGGGTTGGTCCTGGGAGACATTATTATGAACAAAAAAATGCAAAAGGTTGAGAAGCTTGATTAGATTTGATTCATAAATAAGTACATAACGTTTCAGTACTATATATAGCTCAGGGTACCCAGTTTTATTGGCCAGGCTTGCTGGTGTGTGTGTGCATGATAAATTACTAGGGCAAGGTCAGGGTTAGGTTAAGATTAGAGAGAAGTTTGTCTAAGTCGACAGGAAATGAGTGCAAGTCGAAGTCCTCTGTGTTAATTTCACCGAGAGAGATTCCTGTACTTATGTACTGTGTACTGTGTCAGGCCTGGCGCCTGTGTTTGACAAGCTAAAGGTCAAAATAGACAATACAAATATTTATTAAAATGACACCGAAATGGAAGTGATATCTCTGAGGATCGGTGCCTGTTTGCATTCAACATGTAATTTACTGCCCTCATGTGGTGGCAGCAAGCCACAGTCACAGCGAGCTAGCTCGATGGTGCCTGTGGTTAGCACAGTTGCCTCTTGGCTAGAAGCAGCTGCGGTCTATCTGGAGTTTGCATGTTGTCCTTGTGCCCACATGGGCTCTGGCTGAGTACTCTGATTTCCTCCTACAGTCTAAAGACATGCACTTCAGGTGAACTGGAGATTCTCTAATTCCCATAGGTGTGTGTGCATTGTTCATCCCAATATGTCATGGACTGGTGACCTGCCTAGGGTGTACCTCACCTTGTGTCAGCTTTGACTGGCTCCAGCCCCCTTGCAACCCTGCACCAATATGAAGTATAGCGAATTTATGGATGGATGGGTTTGCGTTGCATTTTTGTGAGCATGGCAATGTCCCTAACCCTAAATACCTAACTACTTATTGTCTAACGCTGAACTACCTTAACCTTCAATTAGATTTTTTGACCCTAAATGGAATTGAGTCTCCACAATGTGATAATGAGTCATGTGCCCCTAACACGAGTAATTCAAACACGCGCACACACACAGTGCAATGGCTAATGGTAATAAAGTTCAACCTCTGACATTCAGGTTAAGAGGGGCCAGCAGGCATCAGACTCATTGCAGAAACAGATGACCACATCATTTGATTACACCCTGTTCTTTCCTTCTCCCCTTTCCTTCTCAAATAACATGCATATCAAATTATTTAGACCAACTTCAGCATCATCTTTCATGCAGTATTTTATGATCCGTAGCTAGTATCAGCTGTAACAGGACTATCTGTTAACACAGTTTATTTAGACGTATCTTATCGTAAATCACTGTTATATTTTATGCCAGTTAATAACCATCACTGGGATACAAATTTGCTGGCACTTGTCATTATTATTTAAAGGGACTTGGGGCAGGATCAAGAAACAAGACTCAATACTGACACGACAGCTGTTGCGGGTAATTGCGAGATGCCACTGATAAAACTTTCGTTTTCTTCTTTGTGGGACTTTTCAGTGGACTTTGTGTGGTGGTGGGTCGTTTGTTTACCGTAGTGGATAACATTACTCCTGCGCTTGTCTTCTTCCTGTATCCAAGTTGAAAACTGTCGATAATGTACATTCAGCGTCATCTGACGTCACGTCCGCAGAACTGCACGGGAAATTGCCCAGAATTGCAGTACATTACTGTATGCAGCACACAGCCTGTTCAAGGCAATGGAGAGATACATGGGTGGGCTCATTCTTTTTGGTTTTGAATGCTTCATCACCCATTAGCATAAAAAAAAACTTAAATTGCATGTTTAGTTTTTCACAAATCCTGCCCCACGTCCCTTTAATTAATTTGGTCAAGAAAAATGTGATGCAAACAGGATTTAAAATTAGAACAAACAACAAGACAACTGTTCTTGAATCTGTTAGACAATCACAAAAAGGTGAGTCATCGATAAATGCTGCTGAATGAAGCTGGATTAAGAAAGAAATACATAAAAACCTCAGACTACAGAACAGATTATGGCATGCTGGGGGAGAGGTCATGTGTTTCCCCACACAGGCTATTTGAGCGCGTGATAATATTTTGAACAGTCTATAAGGAGGGGCTTAAAATGCTGCCATCCCTAAACAAGCTCTTGGCAGCATTCAGATAGGACTTTTTGGCATTTGTCACTTTCAGGGATGAGGGTGCTTAAGAAATACCGCTATGGTGAGTCGCTGTTAACATTTCTCATTTAAATATTTCAGATCAGCTCTCCTACACTTTGTCTGTTAATTTCTTGTTTTCAACAAGTTCTGTACTCTATGTTACAACAACCACCTGACAAACTATTTCCCTACTATTGGTTTGATTTTTGCCATTTCCCTGGGAAAATGCCATCGGATTAAATATTAATACATAAATCTGAGTGCCATCTGAACAAGTGCCATCATTGATTAGTGAAGAAAAGTGAATCAAAAGATTTAAACCCTGATGGATTTGGCATGACATAACCTTGCAGCTGCCTTTTCAATGTGATCTAAATCAACTGAGGACCATACCTGAGATAACTAACCATAGTACATGTATCACTTAGTGTTGCTTGGTCATCACATGCTCTCTCCTGTCCTTTATATTCCCTCAGCCCATTCTCCATTCCAGTCACTCAGCAGGTTTATCTCGGGTCAGTCCACCAGGGTGACAGATGCCCCCTCTCTTGGCTCAACAAATAACCTTCATAATAACATGAATTCTGGGTGATACAGATGCGGATGGTATTAATGTGGTGCTGTTGGAGGTCAATTTATGGCTGACAAATGTGTCTCTCACCTCCTCCATCACGCTCTTAGCTGAAAGAGGAGATGAATACTGCATCAGAGTGCTTTAACAGCTGTGTGTGTGTGTGTGTGTGGGGGGGGGGGTCTCATGGTACTCCAAAATCTGCTTTACAGTTTCAGTCTTATGTGAATGTCAATTTACATTTTACCTTAAAAGACCAAAACCAGAAATAAATTTACCGCCTTAACATGCAATTATGCAGTATCCGAGCTCCTGTGCCATACACATTAAAACATCCTACAATCAATGTATAGGAGACACAAATATGGACCAAAACGACACTTACAGGGACGAAAAGACACGCGGTAGTCTATTTAAGTCAATGCACGAACAAGAATCACCGTATATTTTTGGATTTTAACTTGTTTGGTGGCTACGTTTATGGAGAAGGTTGTTTTATTTTGAAAAACCCGAGGCGGAAGTTGATCTCGTCGCTGATGGCGGACGCAGGCTCATCTTGAATGACTACAAGCCGAATTGCAACCGAGACTTCCCGGTAACAACAAAGATGTACTTCGACTCGCTGTGAAAGGTATTTATTGAATGTGGTGAACTTGGAAATCCTATGAGTGTCATCTGAATGAAACGGAACCGCTTATATCATCCTCTCTTGGTGGCTCACAGTAGCTAGCTAGCTAGCTACTGTGTAGCTAGTGAAAACACCCAAAATGGCTGGTGTGTGTAGGTCTATGTTGGGTGCCCCTCTATTTTCTGCTATAATTAATGATGTGTACGTGGAAATACAACATCTATTTTAACATAATATGCATTTGTGCTGACTCTTCGTGCTGTCGTAACTGATATCCGTCCTAGTATGAACACGCCAGTCTGCTGTGCAGACTCGAACAAACCGGCTGTAATGGAGGGGCTGTGATGCAGCCAGAAACGTAGCGGGTACCATATGGAGATGTAGGATAGTAGCATAACGAACCGAGTTTCCCCTGAATCTCTTAAAAATATTAGAAATTAAGGGAAGAAGAATGTGTAGTTAGAGAGGCGGCGGTGTACTGGCACTAAGACGCCCCCAGAAAGGTTAGCCTCCACATGTAGCTTCATGGAGCTTCTTCATTTTTGGTGTTTAATTTAGTACAATGCTCCACGTTCTTAAGAAACACTGGTTGATGGTCACTATTGCAAATACTGTATTGTTGCGTCCATAATATAATACAGATACCATGAGCCATATATGGTGGCACCTGAGGAGAAAGTACAAATAATGTTGAAACCACATGCACTATTGGGAGTTCACTCCAAAATCCTGAAATTTCAGATACCAAATAGGAAAACACATGCAGAGATAGCTGCTGTTCTGGAAATTCTGTGTGGATGGTGCAGGGGGATCTGTAAGATCTCCTCCCAGACACAGTCTCCCAAGCCATCTGAGGGAAGCAAGCATCTGTGAAGGGTCATCTTCAGCTCTCTCTAAAGATGTTCATGGGGATTTAGGCCTGGGCCTCTGAAGGACAGTTGGAGAATTGTTCTAAGGACATTTCATCGACTTGGCTATAGTTTTGTACAGTTTATTGGTCCTGAGAGCCCAAGTGGCCCTGATGTACAGTGGGGTAGCTAACATGTGCAGCACCCTCCTTCAGCTCTCTGCCCCCAACTTACAAAATACCCACATATATGGCTAAAAGAAACAAGTAAATATTATAATAATGATAAAGTAAACAAGTGACATTGTATGTGAGTCTGGCTCTTCATCATGATTAAGTTCAAACCCAGGATTATTAGCCTGCACACCGATGAATCCTGTTCCTTCTGCTATCAACCACCCCGGCACCATGATGCCACCCCCGACTACCTCACTGTTGGGATTTGATTAGCCAGTTATGAGCAATGCCTTGGGTTTCCTCACATAGTGCTTGGGTTCAATTTTTTTTGTCTCATCAAGACCCATAAGGGTCTGATTAGTGACACAGAGGTTGTTCTTTCAGTAGTGTCTCTATGTTTGTAGAGGACTGGGATTTCAGCGATGGTCACCTCCCTGACAGAGCTGCTTGATTTACTGTTTCTTAGGTTGGCCTGATGGCCATCTCAAAGAAGAGTCCCGACCTTTTCTCTAGCATCATGTTGTGAACCTTAAGACTCCTTTTTAATTTGTTTGCATTGGGGATATAATATCAGATTGCATGCTACATTTTTTTGTGAAATGTTGAAAATGCTTGGCTTTAATATTGAGTATATTAACCTCTTTTACCAACATTTGAGTTGATTATCGACAACATCATATCTCTGTCTTTTGTAAATAGATTTGGACCGTATACAAGCTCAACTGTTTCCTATCAATGTAAAGTTGCAGAGTGCTTTGCTTGGTTTGTTAAAAGAGTACCTTCAAATCCTGAAAAACTCATCGTAATCAAACTGATTGTTCACATCATCATATATTGTTGTCTGTTTATCACGCTGCAAACTATAACAAATGGATTTTTGTGTACAAAATAGAAGGTGGCATGGTAATATCACTATTTCACATGAATGACAGTATTGCTAAAATAAAATAAATTTAAACATAGTTTAATTTAAAAAAAAGCTTTAAAAACTGTTGAACCTGTTCATGGACATGTCTGATGTATAAGTTGTAGACACTTGGGTGATCTAATATTACATGCAGGGTAAAGCTGCACTACGTGCCTGCAGAACAGATCTACTTAAAACATTTTGGCAAAGAGGCTTCTGCTGTCTGAGTCCATTGTGCTGCATTGTTGAGCATGCATTAGGAAATGTTTTTTTTGGATGCATAACTATATATTTTTTCTATCAGTCCCTGAGGTTTGGCTTTTGTATAGAGTACCCCTTGGTTAAATACACAATTACTGTTTGCAGTGTTTCCCACAGGATTAGGATCTATTTGTGGTGGTAGCTGACGGGATGTAATTGACCTGTAAATCCAGTCCTGGCTCACACACGGAGAACACACTGGGCACCCTGAATTACAGGCACAGGGAGAGGACCAGTAAAGAGACAGAGTGGCAGTAAAAAACTTAATGGATATTTTCCCAGTTCACTGGCTCACTGCAGTGGCAGGATATCTTCCAGTGCTTCTGAAGGCCAGTTCAGCTAAAGCTAGTGTTATACTTGAATCAAATACCTGAGTACGCAACACTCTTTGAAGACACCCATGTATATTCCAAGTACTCCATTTTGATATGGGCTGATGCTGAAAAGTCCCCATGGACGCTACGCATGTGTCCTCTAAATGAGCATAATAGAGGTGTTAGTGACAGAATGAATGCAGGTCAAAGAACAAATGAATGAAACAATATGCTACACACACATTTACAATGACATAAGATTCTGGCACAGTAAATCTGTGGTACGACTGCCACCACAAATACATCAGAGTATGGGAAACATTGGGTTTATCAAGCTTTTGTCTCATTGTTGTTGCTATATGTTTAGATTTCTCATCCTGAAAAAGCATGGTGACACTTGGAGAGAGGTCTCAAAGCTGATCCCATTTCTGTTTGCTTTTTAAGTGAAGAAACCACAAACAAAATGAGGAATAATCCATCATATTATAAAAAAAGAGCGTGGGGAAACCGACTTCATCTGAAAACCACTTTTGAAATGAAAAATTAAAGCTTGTTCACCTGTAATAGTATATTTCTGCTTTCCACCTCACAGCCTCGCTGTGCACACAGACAGTAATTCGCACCTTGCTCCTATCCTTCGTTTGGATCCCAGCGAAACACTCTCCGTTTCCAACGGCAACAGAGGGACCCATTTCAGATTTGGACCCGTGGCTGGTGCTGCAGCAGTGACAGCTCTCCGTTTGGCTCAGATTGAGACTCAGGCCCAGATTGCTCTCCAGCAGCTTGCCTTTCTAGCGACTGTAACTGTAACAGGCAATCAGTATCACAACAACAGATTTGCAGCAGTGTTGCCTTCTCACCTGGCCCTCCTGAGTCTTCTCAATAGACAAGAGGCGTCAGCCGTCGGGATAAGCCGCAAAACCTACAGAACCACACAACCGTGTCTTCCTGCTGCAATGTACCACCACCACTCCCAGCAACAGGGGCCACAGCCCTTCTCAAATGGGCCCAGGCCTCATCATCCGCCACATCCTAATCAACATCAGAATCGCACTTCCTCTGATATGTTGTCGCAGGTGATGAGCTTCCAGTTTCCTCGTCCCACACAGCTCCCTGATGAGCTAGAGTCTGCCCTGGCTATCAGAGGTGGCAGGGACATGGACCATCGTCTCATTGACCACATGAACCCACCGAGCCAACACCAGAACCAAGGCTCAGGTTCTGGCATCAGTCAGCATGGAACTTTCGGATCTAACCCAGTAACACTTACATCTGATAGTCAGCCAGGCCACCAGCAAGGAATAGACTGGTCAAGCTACCAACCTCCAACAAAACTGTTTGCCAGTCCTCCACCTAGCACTGGCCACCAGTCACAAAGACACCAGGGGCCTCCACAGCAGCCTGAGAGCAGCCACACGGCAACAAGCATCCCAAATTGGACTGCCCCTGTAAGTGACTCACCATCGCCCCAAGCTGGGCACCCCCGCGGAGGAAATGGTAGCAGTGGGGATGGTCAGGGTTTGTACACACCGGAGAGTGCAGGAAGTATCTTGGCCAGTTTTGGACTTTCAAATGAGGACTTGGAAGTGCTGAGTCACTACCCTGATGACCAGCTAACCCCAGATACTTTGCCTTTCATTCTGCGTGATATCCAGATCAACAAGTCCAACAGTCAGAAAACTGTGGCTTCTACATCCTCGTCCTCGTTTTCACGCAGCGTCCACGATGTGTCACTGCCAAATTCCCGTTCCTCACCAATGGCACGTTCGCGCTCCCCAGAAGTGCCGAGCCTTCTTACTGTTACACAGACTGCAGGCAAAGTCATAGACTATGGGCATGCCAGTCGGGCAAAGGAGGATGACTGTACAAGAGAAACTTTCAAAAGAGAACCACTCTCCAATGAAAGGACAGTCAAAATGTACCCATCCTCATCATCGGCGACGTCAGTATTAAAAGCAGAAAAGCCAGAAAGACGGCAGGTTCATTTGGAACACACCGAACCAAGCAAGCACAGAGACCGGGAGTATTGCAGAGCAAGGAGCGACCATCGCAAGAGAAGTCGGTCACCTGAGAGAGAATTGCCACCATCGTCCAAATCTCGTAATCTAGATCAAGACTACAGACACGAGAGACCCAAACCAAGGCCCTCATCTGAAACCAGGAGTGATGATTCCTCGAGACGTTCTGTCTCTTCTTCATCCGGCTCTAAAACACACAAGAGCAGCAGGAAGTTACCTACACCTACCATGATAAGTGATTTCTCAGCTGCATCTCCAAAGGTGTATCCGCATACCTGCTCCTTGTGCCACACACAGTGTGATCAGGAAAAGGTGAGTGTCAACATGCCCTCTTACCCCAGTGTCCAGCAGTTTGCTGAAAGAAGTGTGTTCACATGAGCATTAGTCGGCAATCTTTTCACCAGTCAGTTGCTGAGACAAGTGATTATGATGTTATTGAGTTCCTTTTTTTACATGGTTTTACAAATGGCATTTTGTTGATTTTGATGGCAAGAAGTGAACATTCTTAAATGTTATTGTGCTTCTACTCTTTATTTTATTAAATATATGAACCTAAGAACATTTGGCTTTTGTGGGCAATGGAAATGGGTTTAATTGGCATTCATAACAGGGTCAATCAACTCTGCAGTAGACACAAGTATATAGGCTCCACCTCCAGTCACTAGTATTGACATTTAGATATTGGCACTTGTAAATGTCCCCCTCTTTCAGTCTTTCAGAGCACAGATGCTGTAAATGGATCTCTGGCATTCCTAGGAAAGTGGTGTTTAATCAGAAATACTCAGGCATTAAATACGTTTTAAAAAGAAACAATCATCGACTCATCTTGCATGGTGGCTCTGTCACTTGCAAGCAGTACCAACCTGGGGGATGAGAATCTGCACAGCAGCCAGTCCCCATACTAAACAGCTGTCAAAGGGGGGGGGGGGGGGGTTCTTAGCAGGGTTTGAAAACTTTTGCAATTGCCACAATTGTTTTAAAAAAGAAAAAAAACAATAAGCTGAAGTTTCCGCGCCATAAAAAAGTAACCGTGCGTTAACATTTGAGGAAAGGCTGAAGAGAGAAGAAAAGATAGTATTTGCTTATTTTTCATCAAATGAAATGTAAATTTATTCAGTCTCCAGCATCCATACAAATTATATATTAAATTTCTCATGAAATGTAATTTGACCAAATTCAGTTTTACATTGGGAGTAAGGTGCCTATTTAATGACCACGTGCAGGACCAGCAGTTGTACGGTTAGTGTTTCTTTCTGATCCCTATCGTTGTCTAACTCTTTGTTTACAGTTAAATCATGAAATTTAATCATTGTTCCCACAGCATTTATGATGAAATAAAAGTTTTTAACATGATGTCTAAATAAAAGGATGAGCTTATCTAGGTGCTAAAAACTCTCCAGCAGAATTATCAGGGTTAAAAAAAAATACCTCTGTAGATCAGCAGTGATAACTGTTGAATAAACTTGTGTTGTTCTCTGAGAAATGCAGTGAATTTATCATTTTCTAAAATGCTGTTGTGATTGATACACACACTTGGCAAAGTCTTAAAGTGGTTTGTGCTCAACTTCGGTATCATAGCAGTAATCACTTAAAATTGGTTGTGATTGTTATAATTTCTCCAGTATTCAAAGAGAGGATCTGGTATATTCAGATAAGGGTTAGGGGTTAATTAAAACTTTCATTTTTGTATTGGTTACCCAATATTACAAGGAAAATCAGCATTGTAGCATGATGAGTTGTAGGTAGCCAACTCTAAAACCTTTGGTTTGACACGACAATTTAGTCTAAGATTTGTTAAATCTGATTGTTTTCTGCTTTTAATGGTAGAGATTGAGTCACACTGAAGATGGCGGAAAAAATAACGCATACAGAGCATAGGTTGATAGACAGATACATTTATCCTCTTGCTCACCAAGTCCCACCTTTCTGTTTTTTTCAGACCATGTTAAAAGCAGCAGGGAACCAAGATCCACTTCACATTTTGTCTCAGAGCTGAAGTCTGTGACTGACGTGACCACTGTTTCTGTCTCATTGTAACGTTGCCCTCTGTCATTTGTCATTTTTCTTCAGGACTGGGTTGACCATATTAACACCGTCAACCACACTGCTGCCTGCAGAGACCTGCGCAACAAGTGAGGGCGTTTTAATGTGCTCCTGAAACTATCATGTCATAGATACAAGGAAAAGAGTTCTTGAACCTTTATTTATTTATTTTACAGTTTTTGACTGAACAAACATTTAAACACATGCCCCAGAGATGCTTTCAGGTGATAAGTTATTAAGGCAAATGTGTTGACAATCAGATATGACCACATCCAGAAGACAAACTTGAGTGTTTCACTGAGTTGTGTTATTATATTAACTTACATTTCTTCCAAAAATTGGATATGGTTCTTAAGCTTGTTTAACAATCTCATATCTCAAGTCATATTTGGGAATTGGTGTGAATGCCATCTACAAATGATCATTTCTCATTGCACAGTGTATTTTCTAACTTAATTAATAGAGAGTTTTAACAACGCAGCTTTGTATTGATAAGTATTTGAACACAACACGACATACATAACTGTATTTTGTAATTCTCTCTTGAGACATTTGATGACACACTAACAGAGGTTTGTGTGTTTCTGAAGGTACCCACACTGGAAACCAAATCCACCAAGGTCAGTAGGAGTCTTGTTTCCAATAATCTGTATCTACCTGTAAACATCAGCCACTGGCAATAACTCCCCACAGTCCCAGACACAGGCCTCCAAGTTCTTGTTTTGCTTTTTCTCTTCTTCCAGCCGGGACGTACAATATGGCAGCCAGGCTCTGTGGGATCCCAAGGATCACTCTCCATCCCATTCCATGTCTCGATCCCTCTCTGGCTCTCCCTCGCCAGGTCCTCCTCACAGCAAACATGGGCTGGGCCCACATCCCCATGGGCCACATGGCAAACTGTACTCTCCTCACCCTCGCTACCACCCCGCTACCCAGGTAGACCACATGTTAGAAAGCAGATGCGACACATACTGTACAAAGTCAGGGAATCTAGAGCTTTGTAAAATATTCATCTTCAATGTTAGAAACAGTCAAATTATGTCCTGAGCTGATTGGCAAAAGTAGTATTGAACTATTATATTGTGAAAGTAATGAATTCATCATTGTGTTTAGTACTTTTGTTTATGAAAGCACATTGTGACCAGTGAATAGCTGATCAGTGCTTACAAATACGCAGTTTATGAAATACTTCAATGTAATATAGTATTTTCTTCCTGCTGGGGATGAAGTCAGGTGGGCCACATGGAAAACAATAATCCTCTGCTCAAATATTCAGCACTGTTTGATTCACTCTCTGGATCCATACTGCAGATTATTACTATTACTATTACTATTTACCTAGATTCTGGGATTAGGAAATGTTCACCAACAAATTCTCAGATCAGAGAGCGTGTCTCTACTGTAGACTTCCTAACTCACGTATCCTTGTTTGCTGTTAAGAGCACGGTCATCGGTTGGAACACCGGCACTCTGGCTCTCGCAGCCCCTCTCACTCACACCGAACCTCCATGTCCTCCAGAGAGCATCGTCCTGAAAGGAGGGAAACATCTGGTTAGTCAGTGTTATTTATTTATCATCTGATAAATTAAGTGAATTAAATTATTAGTATTTCATTACTATCTCTCTGTTTTTCTGTCCTCCCGCCTGTACACAGGAGGTCCCACTCGCAGCAGCATGAAGCGCCCTCACGATGATTCGCTGAAGTGCTCCACTGACACCAGAGGACATCCACCCTGCTCTAAGCTGGGTCACAACAAACAAGGACTGTCACAGTCCAGCATCAAGACTGTGAAGTCTGGGACAAAGACTGGAGCTAAGACGTCTAAGATGGCAAGTGACAAGGTTATTGATATAGTTGTTGTTTTTTGACATATCCGAGTACAGCTACAGGGATGATCTGATGGATTGGCCATTCATCATTGTTTAGTTTTTCTTTTAAAAAAATAAATAAAAAAAATAAAAACATGATTGGAGGATGGGAATTAATGCCTCTAATCACCAATCATTCTAAAACTGACCCTTGTTATTGATAATTTGATGTCATCATACTGAGTAGAAGTGTAGTCCTGTCTCCAACCTTGTTCAGTACACTGGGGCATGACTCATATTTATTTACGAGTATGTACAAATGATCTATCAGAAACAACTTTTACTGAAATTTGCCGCTGATTTTAGATAAAATTAAATTCTAATGGGTTTGACAAGTTGATATTGAATCATTCCATAAGTAGATCACCACCCCTGCACAGGTCAGGACTTGAGTTTAAGTACTCAGATCTTGAGCTGGTTTGTTTCTGGTCAACTGAACTAACCAAAAAAAAATTGTGTTGTGGTGTTTTAGATTCTGAAGCCTCCACCAGCCAAGAAGAAGAAGAAAATAGCAATGTCAGCCTCTCAGGACTTGTCTGTTGCAGAACGTCTGGTTTATCTGACAGGCATCCCAAATGATGCTTCTGAGCAGGAAGTTACAGACTTGGTCGGGTCCTTCGGCAAGATCAACAACGTGATCCTCATGCCATGCTCCGAGGAAGAGAGCAAGAAGGGAGAAGGACAAAAGGTGCTACCTAAGTTTAACATGATGCTTATAGTTACATTAATAGCAAGGCTTTAATAAAGTTCTTGTGATTCATGTGGTGAATATTACAGGCAAAACAAATAATGTTCAGTCCAGCCCTCTTTTTTTTTTTTTTTTTTTTTTTTTTTTAAATGGAAAATGCTTATTTTTCCAGTTGTTCTTTTAAAACTTGCCAAATCTTTATTTTTAATATAGATGTGTCTCATGAGACAGACATGCAGATAATGAGGCGAGCAGTTGATTGATTTATCTCTCGCTCTGGATTCATAAGTAGCTGTGTGAAATGTGATCATCAGCAGCTGTCATCATGGTTTCTGTCTGCCCCACCCCACCCACTGTGTTGACACCCTACCCCCCTCCCACTGTGTTGACACCCCACCCTCCTCCCACCCCTGCTCCAGGCCTCCGTGTGCATGGTGAAGGCTGAGGATGCCCAGGCGCTGGCAAACTCTACAAACTTGTTCATCAGAGAACAGCAAATCACCACTTCAATAGCCAAGGTACTGTGTTAAAAAATTTCATATGTGGCAGTGTTTTCATTAATGAAACCACCACAAAGAAACTGGATGATGGTGGATGTAAAAGTGTTGTTTGTTGAGAAACACAAAATGTTTCCCTTCCTGGATGCCTCACTTATACTGACAGTTAATATGTTTTGCTTATTTTAGAAACCTGAGGAAGGACAGTCTACTGATGCCAACAGCAGGTTTGCCATTGCCACTTTGTTTTTAACCGCCCATATTCTGCACATTCACCCTGCCAGTGTCAAACCTGCAAATATTAACACGTCTGTATTCACAGCAAACCTCCTCCAGGAAAGGAGAAGGCTGCTGCTGGAGAAGACTCAGGTAAGACAATGATTAATTATTACAGGGGAGCTGCAATCAGTTGATGGAAGCATATCAACCAGGGATGCCCCAGTTGTCATTATTAATACATGATGGGTTGATGGCATGATGAACTACGCACAAACTTTTTTTGATGAGTTATATTCAAAGTCATAATTTCTCTAGTTCAGACTGTTAAATGACATTGTGTTTTTACTGGGTTGTTTATGAAAACCTGCTGACTGTAGCTCTACTCTCCACACCCGCCTTCCCCCTTCTACTCCCCAACCCAGGAGGTGAGGCTGAACAAAAGACCAGTGATGAGGTACATGATCCACACACATTTGGTGACAGAGTATTCATGCAACACGTTGAGGAAATGTCTGTCAAATTTGTCTGTAATCGCTTTGTTAATATTCAAACCTACTCATCACATCCCAAAACAATGTATCCCACAGAAAGGCATGGTGTTGATCACAGGCCTCCCTGAGAGTAACTGGTCAGAGAGTGACATCATCAAGCTGATCCAGCCCTTCGGCACGCCCTCTGACATCATCCTGGCATCACAAATTGGAAAGGTCAGTGTAAAAATACAGTTTCTAAGGCCCTGCTCAGACCGGAGTGAAGATGTTTGAGAATTTTGAATGCAAAGGCCTTGCTTATGGATTATTTGCCTTTTTTGGTAAATATTTCTTTTTTGGGTATTCCAAATGAGGAAATGCCTTTTTTTTTCTAATTTTGTCTTTGTCGTTCTATTTTAGGCACTTGTTTCAGTGCCTGACATGGAGATTGCTGAAGAGATTGTGAAAGTTCATACCTTCATTCCCGCAAAGATCAATGACTCTGATCTGAAGATAACACAGGTCAAACAGCGTGTCGGCCTCAACACACCGGTAGGGCTCTCAACAACCCAAACCCTTTACAGTATATTGATCATCTTTTCCCATGTGTTGCTCTTTATTAATTATCTTAGTTTTGAGTGGTTGGTTTCTTTGTTTGACATTTCAGTCTCTAGTTCTGTAGAAAAATCTTTTGTTACTTTTTTGTGTTGAACAATGAATCTTGAGGAAAAACTGATGATTAATTCTGAGGCTCTTTATACAGGTGGCTCTCTACAACCTGCTAATGGGATCAATGGAACCATTGGTGAGTATTTCAGCTCTTATATTCTACTGGGTTTTAGAATAGCATGTTAAAATAACAAAGGGATATTGTAATATTGCAGACAATCAGATGGCTGTAGACAACATCATTTGCTGATGTCTGACCACCTTAAATATTTTGTGTATCCCCTGACTAATAAAGAGATTGAATCTTCCTTTGACTTCTTTAGGAGAACCCAGTCATTTGGAGCACCCTCCTTGTGATCAGTAATGTTCCCAACACGCCATCCGGCTCCTCCGAGGTCCAGAAACTGGTGCGACGCTTCGGCACCGTCATCAAGACCCTCGTGCTCAACAACATGGTAAAGCTTGAGTAGCTGTGCAATTGCTATCAGGTTTATGTTGTATTATGTGCCAGCCTTGTCCTGTATACCCATTTCCTCAAACCTGTCACTCGGACATGTTGCTGACAATGATATTTCTTCTCCTCTTTCTGCTCAGGTTGTCTGTGAGATGGCAACTGCAGCCATGGCCTTGTCTGTGTATAAACGCTTCCAGACGTTTCCGTGCATCATCCACAACAACCCTCTGTTCTTCTCACGCAAAGCCGACCCAAAGGCCAACACACAGGCAAAAGTCATCAACGTATTCCTCGATTCGACTGAGGTCTGTAACACTGAGAATTGAGTATAGTAGTTGCTGTTCATTATCCATTTCTTATTTGCTACTGGTATAATACACCTGCAGCATCAACTCCAAGTGTGTGTTTGATTTTACAATGCTCAGTACCTCCCTGTGTGTGGTCATAGGAAACACCTGCAAATGGTAAGAGCTGCCAAACAACAGCAGCTGCAGTGGAAAAAGAGACGGCACATAAAGAAAAGTCTGAATCAGGTGTGGAGGGAAATAACACTGTGGGAACAGAAGAGATGATGGAGAGCACAGAGAAGATGGTAGGTGAAGACAAACCTGGGGCGGAAGACGGGAGCAAAGATGAGCTCACAGCAGCTGCAGTAGAAACCAAACCAGAGGCAGTGTCGGATACAGACACGAAAGAGACACCAGCTGTTGAAACTGTCATGGAGACAGTGGATGAGAACGAAGGAGGGAATGCACCTGAAGGAGAAAATGACAAGACTCCAGCGGGTGAAGAGACAAATCTATCGAGCTCTGATGACAAGGAAGCTTCACGGGAGATGCCAGAGCTGCCCAAGGTAAAATGGGAAAATTATCATTCTGCTCTTTGGGCCTGGGTGTTCTCCTGAGAGTTATGACATCTCTTCTCCATCCTTGTTTTCACCAGGTTACTCAAGAAATGGTTAATGCCTTGCTTGTGGAGTGCCGAACAAGAACTGCCAACCATCCCAACAACAACACAGCAACTTCTTCCTGTGGAGAAAAGGGGGAAACACAAACAGAGACAGAGCAGGGTGAAAAGGCAGCAGCGGAGACAAAAGAGCCAGTGAAGAACCACGCAGAGGAGGAGATGAGGAAACAGGAGAGGGAGAGAAAAGCTAGGAAGGAGAAGGAGATGAGGGAGCGAGAGAGAAAGGAAAAGGAGAGGAGGGCCTGGGAGAAGATGGAGAGGGCTAAGAGGGAGAGGGAGTGGGAAGAAAGGGCCAGGAAAGAGAGGGAGAGGAGGGAGGAGGAAAGACGGGAGTGGGAGAGGAGGGAAAGGGAGAGGAGGGAGAGAAAGAGAGGGTACGGCGAAGGCATGTCTGGATCGAGGTCAACCTGCAGGTCGGAGGGATACAGGCAGAGCTCCTGGAGGAACAGCACAGAGGCTGAGACCAAACTGGTGAGAAGGAGCTGTTGAGTTTAAACGTGTGGAAACTTTTGTCTCTGCTCTTTGTCTTGCTCCTTAAATCTATTCTGTCCTCAGATGGAGGAGGAGGAAGAGGAGGAATTCCCATTCAACATGAGCGACTTTGTGACAGTGGACGAAGTCGGAGACGTCACTGACCTTCCCTCTCCTTCGCCAGATGTTCCCATGGAAACCACAGAAGGAGGGGAGGATGCACCAACATCTGTCCAACAGGACCCACCAGAGGTAAGTGTCAACTTTTTCTTCTGCAAGTTCATGAAAGTCACATTTTTCAGTGTGATGGCATCATCGCGCTTCTTGTTTTCCACTTGTAGCACACACCCCCGGAGGTTGCCACAGAAACACCCACGCCAGATGAAACAGTGACCCCGGCAGCTCAGTCTCCGCTCCTCCCTGCTGTAGCATCCACACCAGCAGCCTCACAGGCCGACTCCTTACCCTGCGAAAGACATGAGCCAGCAAGTCACCCAGAGGCCCCTGAGCCTGGTACACCCCCACACTTATTTAACCTCCAGCATGAACTGAAGCAAAGACAGACATTCTTAGATATTTACACATGTTTAAAATCACTTTTGTGGTGAAACCTTGTTGATATTTCTAGAAACTGCTCCAGTGGCAACTCTGGACTCCACCTCAGAGGTTGAAAAACATTCCCCACCTGCCCCTTCATCTGCCGGTAACCCACCTGAAGCTGCCCCATCAGACAACTCATCAAACAACACAGTAACAGGGGAAGTGACTTCAGATGGTGGGGAACATAAGACAGTGGACGGTGCTCTCAATCACAGCCAGGCCAAGGAGGAGATGGTGGTTGTGCAGGAGACGCAGGATCAAGAGGCCAAAGAGACGAGAGACCCTGCTGCAGGTAAAGGTAGCTCAAGTCTCATCTGGCTTTCACACAGTGTTGAGTCTATGTTCCAGGTTTTAAAGAGATCCCTGTCTCTCTCAGGAAAGGAAGACGAGAGTGTGAAGAAGGAGTTACAGAAGAAATCTCCCATGAGCTCGGACACCTCCCTCCCTCCTTTTGACCCCAAAAACCCAGTCGGTAAGACACCATTTATTTATTCACACTGTCTACCACTAACACACTGTCTGGCTGTTGGACAGCAGGGTAAAAGTTCATAGAGTTCACTCTCCTGTCTTGGTGGATGTTCCCCTTCAGGTATGGAGTTCTTAGTCCCAAAGACAGGCTTCTTCTGTAAAGCGTGTAATCGATTCTTCAGTGGAGCCAAAGAGGCCGAGATCAACCACTGCAAGACACTCAAACACTACGAGAACCTGCAGGTGGGAAACTCACATTGACTGCTATTCACCATTATGAGACAGCAGATAGATAGATCAACAAGAGGCCAGAACCCCCCCCCCCCACCCCTTACTTCACTCTCTTCTTTCTTTCCCTTCTAGAAATACCTGCAGAGCACGGGGACTGTGAATGAGACCACCAAAAGTGACTGCAGCTGAATGTGCCCATGAAACTCTTGAATGAATTTTGTCATTCCCTTGCTTTTGTATTTTGTTATTTCTCACCTAAGGTCCAGGTCGTCATGTTGATATAGTCTAGTCTCACGTTCCATCTCAGTCTTCTACAGTGAAGACAACATGAGTGGAGCTGTACAGTGGATGACTTCAGCTTGTATAAACTGTATACAGTCAATAAAACGCCTTGACTAAATATAGCATATATCTGGATATTTTTATCTACACTGAAAAATCAGGCCCGATCTCTTCGCTGGACTGAACATGTAACTGGTCTCATCCTTCTGTCTGTTTTCTGCCGCTAAAATATCAGACCAGCTTAGTATAAAACACCACAGCTCCCACTTTGTTTGGGTATACAGTTAAGACAGGCCAGGCCTCAGACACTGCAACTGACGGTTACCACAACCACCGGAGCCAATAGGAATGAAGAATAGTGTGACCTGCTTCTATACATCTTCAGAAATTCAGAGAGAGAGCAGCAGAAAAACGACTTTGTGTGTGTGTAACACAGTTACACACGTACAGGGGCTTGATAGAAAGCATGAAAATGACCAGGTGTTCATCAGGTTATCACCAGCAATGTAATTATTTAATCATCTCCTCTCCTTAACAAACAGACCAGAGGATTAAAGTGACTCACCAAGGCTTGCTTTTACAGACACCGAGCAGGAAGGTGTTTTCTCTGACAACATCAAATCCAGGTTAAAGTTACATATATTTTCAATATATAAATAGTATTATAAAATATTTTTTAACTCTTATTTATTATTTTAAAACTTAATTGGCATTAAAAGTATTATCTCTATATGCTTTGGTTTCTTGAATTGTGTCATTTCAAATGTGAATTCATTGAGTCACTGTAGCCCAGAGATGAGAGTGAGATTTAAGGCATATCTGCACAGCCGCACCTGTCGAGCAGGTTGGATTGGATCAGCTGGACAGGTGGTGGTGGGGGGGTACAGGTGGGCGGGGTTAACAGCACAATTACAAGAAAAGGAACAAGGAAAGGAATGCAGCAGCTGAGAAGCAGGCACTGAGATCAACGGGTGGAGAGAAGACTGACGGCATCTTGGACGTCTGCTTCATATTTTTACCTGCTGACACAGAAATCATCTCTTCAGCCTTCAGACCAGGTAAGACTCTTTTAACTAAGGCAGAGAAACACAAGAATCATATTTCACTCAAGGAATCTCTGGTCCACGTGTTGCCTTAAGCCATTTTATGTTAAAGTTCTCAGGACTAAGCCAATGGACTGAACAGGACCACGTTAAGTGATTTCTCTACACTATTGTCTGTATGTTCAAAGGAAGTGTGTTAGATAACACATGACTGTAAGTGTGTGTAAGCACTTATTATTGTAAGGAAAGGTTGACCACGGTATTTGTACAGTGTCTAGATAAGCATCATTTGTCAGTGTTATTCACTGTTACACAATCAGCAGCACATGAATGTGGAGAGTGTGAGTAGCCAAAAGAAATGGGTGGAGAGTGAAATCAGAAATCCCATCCATTACGAGCAAGGAAATGAAATCATGGCAGATAACACACAGGTAGTTCCCATTTACTGTGATAAAATGTTCTCTTTGTCAATAACATTAGGCGCCTGTTTACACAACGGCTTTTCAGTTTGACAAGGCGGAGCTCAACCTGCAAGTGATTTCCCAACATGCTGGCTGTTGATTGAATGGCACTGCTGACAGGTGATGGAGAGCTGAGCTGCACAAAGCCAAACCACACCTGAGATGCAAGAACAAAGACGAAGAACTTGAAATTGTGATGTAGATGTTACATTCTGCTGAACACGTGGCATTAGCATCATGTGTTCAGGACACAAAGCTGGAAATCAGTGGAGGTTAATTTCATGCATATATTTCATAAATACATTCACACACACCTATATATGTATAGGTGTGTGTGTGTGTGTGTGTGTGCGTATACATAAACCCTTCTTACCAATAGTATTATAATGATTAGTATGCATTTTCGGTATTCTGTACCATTCCTTGAGCCTTACTTTAGTTGGAGGTCTCCTGCAGTGTTGCCAGTTTAGCGACTTTATCACCAGTTACTTTTCAGACAACTTTAACAAACTTCTTTTCAGAGCATTTAGCAACATATTTGGTAATGTTTGGACAAACCCTGGTGCTAATTTTTCTGCCAGAGTTTGTCTGTGGACATTTTATATGTATAAATTCAGACAAAACACAGAACAGCCATTTGTCTTTGTTATTGGTGATTTTGTCGGAGGATGACATGGTTATAAAATCAGAATGTCAGCAGCCAGTAAGTGGCTTGGAAGTGACTTCAGTCTCTATTTCTGGGAAGTGACATTAAGAGGAAAAGCTCTATTGGAGATTCAGCTGTATCAAAGTCTGAAAGTCCATGTATGACCAAAGAGAGCAGGTGCTGAAGCAAGGCTGCAAATAAATAGTGAAATTAATAAGATAATTGGTGTATTATGTCACCTAGCATTTTCCAGTGGCTTGTCAAGTGTGTTTTAGCTACTTTCTTTTAGTAAAATCCATGTGCATGGTAAATATTGTTTGATCAGTGGTGGAAAGTTATAAAGTATAAAGACAATGTACAATTTTAAGATACTTTACCTGGGTATTTCCATTTGAGGCTTCTACTATACTCTACTCCATTTCAGAGTTTAATATTGTAGGGCGGACCAGGCCGTCTTGTCACAAAAGTAAGCTGTCACACTAGTCATGTCTCCCACACCTGAGGGAGTTATGTAGAAAATCCAACAGTTCCATGAGTCCCACTGTTCCTCTGCTGTTTCGCTCTTTATATATGGCAAGAGTGACTGTCAGGTGACAACACTAGTAAAGTAAAAAAAAAAAAAAAAAATCCAACCTGCAATATTTGTGAAATAAAAATTTGATAACATAGTGGAAACTGAAAAGCAGTGAGCTAGACATAGATCATGTTTATTTTGATGCACATCAGGTGTGTGATTCAAAATGTTTAAAAGGAATTTTCCATTTCAGCTCAACATGGTTGTTAATGATGATGATAGTAATAGTAAGCATTTGATCATAAGACATAAGGAGACCACATATTGAAAGTTGAGTTTTTGTAGGGATTGTTCAACAGAGAGAAAGAAGATAAAGATGGAAGGAAAGACAAAGACATAATGGTTTGACATTATAAATGACAGCTGAAAAGGTCAGCACACCACCTTACGCAATGCTGAGGACTGTAAAGCAGGTGAAACGTCACAGTGATTCCATAAGGCGCACTGCTAAAGGCACACGCTGTTCTTGTTTGTGACTCATTAGACTGCCTAAGTAAATCAGACTTTTAACTTCTAAAAGGAGCAGAGCAAGCCTCCATTTTTGTCATATTTAGATTTAAAAAGTGAAATAAACATATACATGTGTATAATCTACAATGTGATCATTTAAAACTCAATATGACAGTAAGAAGTTCAAATCTAAAGATCATTCATTTGGGCACCAGACTTTTTAAAATGTAATCTGGGTGACAAAGAAACTTAAGTGAAAAAAGAAAGTGGACAAGATGCCCCGGTCTTTTTTAAAAATGCAACAACCAGGACTCTAGAGCTGAACATTCGGACTGGCTGAGCAGTCAGGAAAGAAGAGCTGTGGTACATGAGACGAGCAATGATGTGATGGTCACACACAATTTTTGAAAAGTGAAGTGACAGGAAAATTATTCTGAAGAAGCTGAACTCCTGCATGTTGTAGGGGAAACCCACAGCCAGTTCTTCTCTATCCCAACTATGATCACTATGCTCGGGGTGGTGACTGCATTCCTTCCCCTTTCAGCACAGCCATGGGAAACTGGCTCTACCTGAGCCGCGGCAGCATTGGCTGTGTGTAATTTTAGATCCTCAGTTATAAAAACCTGAAGAGGATGTGGGATGGATCCTATCTTTCACACAGCAGGTTATAGTGTTATAAATTATTGTTAAGATTATTTTATTTTAAGGGGAAAAGAAAACACACTGTCCTTGCAGGATGCTGTTCAAACAAGTGCATGTATGTCTGCAGAGCAAGAGAGAGACAGAAAAATATCCATTGTTGAAGCTTATTGAAGCTTATTGATCCCACCACCTTAACACTCACATTCACCCCCAACCTTTGTTCACCTGTGAACAAGGACATGGACAATTACAATTCAACTCGTTTAGCAATAACTCTATTTACTCGTGGCCTCTGTGACTCAACATTGTAACTACTGAATAAACAACGTGACGCGAACACTGTGACTGACACCTCCTGTACACTGCAAATAACGCGTGTCCCAGACAAAAGAAAAAAATGCTGCAAAAACAGTTACTGTTCATTAGGAAATACAAAAAAAGAAAGAAATTAAAGGGACACTACACACAAGGTTAGAACTGGACAACATCTTCAAGCTTCCTGTATACCTTCTTTTAAATAAATGTAGATTGTGTAGTTTTCTTGAAAAGCAGAGCCAGGCTATTAGTACAGTAAGAGCATCAAAACCTCACAGAGAAATGCACACAGCCTGTATTCAGTGCCGTCTGGACTTAACTTTGTAGTAACAAAGCAGTCACCACCTTCAGTCTCAGCATCTCTCTTACTTTCCAATGTATTTCATTTAGCCTGCATTAAAACACTGACATGACGTAGCTATATACTTATTGTCAACAAAACCCATCAAATGATTTGACCATCTCTTCTACTCTGCTCTTATTCTTTTTCCTATTACTATAATATAACTTTCTCGGCTGTGGCACAGTCATGTGGCTTTGGTTGTTCTCTTTTAATGGATGTAAGAGGCTGTAATACAGACATAATGCAGACATGTGAATGACTTGGACATTATGCTCTAACCAAACCTGAATTCCCTCTCTCTTGTGAAGGGTGTGTTTGAGTGCATCAGACACACACACACACACAAACTGACAGGTAGTCCTGCAGGCTGTCGGGCTTTCACGGATCATGTCAGAGGCCAAAAGGGATTAATTTTAGGTTTAAGGCTCAAATTGAGGAACAGGATTAGATTAAATGACTGAGTTTCAGTGGACTAGCGCTACAATCGCCTCCAGATATTATGTCAACAGGAAGCTATTGAGGCTTCTGTTATCGTAAAGGTGAGAAAACAACTTTCTCTTGTTTGGCTCAATCTCATGCATTCACAAAGAAAGTGAAACCACACTGTCTGACACTCCATTATCCTCTGGGTAGAATAATGACTGGATATGATTATATCTCTGTTCACCACATCCAGCTATGAAGTGGAGATAGTGAGATCATTTTGGTACTAATCCTTTCTGTAAGTTTCTGAAGAAGTTCACGTTAATTGGTTTCAGAGCAGAGTGACTGAAACAAATGTAGGTCTGTGTGTCTGGGTGCATTTACATGCAGCCTCACTCTTGCCCTGAGTCACCAGCAAGTGCAATCATGCCTAAACACTTCACTTACCAAAGTGTAGCTCTTTTGATATCCTGCTACACTGCTAATTGTGTAAGACTGTCTATTCTGTATTAACCCCTAATCAGTCACTACAATGAATTAAAGTCTTTGCATTATCCTCTTTTTCACTACTTTCTCTGTTACTGTGAAAGTGACCTGTGTGTGATCAGGTGCTGCTGTTAGAGGCTTGCTCGTAAATGTTTCTGCAATCTTCTACTTCTCCTTTAGGAACCTGATTGTTGCTAACAATTCTTCCAGACTGACATCTTTCACAAGAAAAATACTTAAATTTGGTCCCCAAGAAGACACACACATGCTGTCCCTCATCATGGTTTTATATATGTTGAATCATGCCTTTGTTTGCAACACTATCTCTCTTACAGTTCAACACTGGGTGGCTATGGCACTGGCTACTGCCTTTCTGTCTGAAGACCAGTTCAGCTGCTCCATCTGTCTGGAGGTGTTCAACAACCCGGTGTCAACTCCATGCGGCCACAGCTTCTGCCAGGCCTGCATCTCCTCCTACTGGAACAGAGGGGGTGCAAAGTCCTACCAGTGTCCCCTGTGTAAGGAGTCCTTCCGCCAACGGCCAGAGCTCCAAATCAACCGAACCCTGAAGGAAATCACCGAACAATTCAAGCAGATGGCCAACTCTGCAGTGCTAATGGACAGGGAAGGTGGTGGAGGAGGAGGAGCGGAGGATCCCAATTCAAATGCCCACCAACATCTTCATCCAACCCTGTCTCAACCACAGAGGCCAGGCGAGATGCCAGAGGGCGTGTTTGCAGAGATGATGAGCCGTTTTCAGCGGCTCTCATCGTCCGAGGCAATCCTTACAACGCTTCCCCACACCAGTGACCCTCAATCCCGAAATCCCAGTCAAGTCAATGCTCAATTGACCCATCAGTCTCAGAGCTGTGAGCACGCCGACCCCCCTCCACCATATTCACCACCTCGCAGGTAACAGTCTACGCTCTTGATAGATTAAAGTGGTTTGATTCAACCACATCTTTAAAATGTGGTGTAGCAATTCAAACAAAAACAAAGAACACTATAAGTTTAAAGCATTCAGCCTAATGTTGGGTGTTGAAAATAACAACCAGCAAACGCATGCAGGCGTTAGATTCATCCACTGGAGGAAAGTAATATTACAAATTTTTGTAATATGTTTTTAAATATCAGTTTTCTTTGAGTATTTTTTGAGAGGGGAGTCAGAAGTTAAAACCTTTACATAGGGCGCAAAATATTCTAATACAAATGTCATTTCTATTTGATTAATTTTTGTTTTAACTTTTTGATATCTTCAAATGTCTTCAATGTTCAATCTGATCACCCAGTCCAAAACCCTTCATACGGCCAAAACGTAGATTTAAATGTAGCGTTTGATTACAAAGTGCTCTACAGTTTATATTAATACTGGGAATGCATTAAAGAAGAAGAGTCCGTTATGGGGCCTTTAAGATATTGCTTTCATTATTTTATATGCTAATAATAAAAGTCTCACCATGTTTGAGTTGGAAATTGATTGGTTGGAAAATGACACAATATCCTAAAACTAACATGTCTAATTTGAGTAAAGTTGAGTTTGAGTAACAGAACTTAATGATTTTATCTCAACATTACAACAGATACAGTGTTTGCAGTTCAAGTGAATCCTCCCTCAATCTACCACTGTGTCCCATCCACCTGAGAGGTCTGGAGCTCTTCTGTCGCACTGACAACACCTGTGTGTGCAGATCCTGTGTGGAGACCACCGTCCACAGAGGACACAACATCACCCCTGCCAAGAGGGAGTGGCAGATCAGGAAGGTGTGTGTGTGTGTGTGTGTGTGGACAAAAAATGAAGAATCTGGAAGATGAGACCTTGCTCGCTCCCATTTTTTTCTCCACTTCAAAACAAAGGACAATAAAATGTGCCACACGATGTGCATCTACTTACCTAGTATCCCTCCGCCAATCTCAACCATCATTAAATTCACAGGCATAGGGATTATAGTTCCGACTTCTGACCCTTAGTCAATAAACAGAATATATTATATATGTATTGTCTCTCTCTCAAAAAACCTGAGGAAAATAATATAATGGACAAACAAATCTAAACAAAACTAAAGCTCACCTTAAACTAGTATTGAACAGCGTAATGAGTAACAAGGAGCTGTACATATAGCACCTTTAGAGGATAAAGGTTTGTGCTATTGATGTTACTGGTGATCTCATGCATTGCATTGCATCTTGTGGTCATAAGTTCCAGACACAGTTTGGTTGTGTGTTTTCTGTCTTCTCCAGTCTCAGTTGGGTATTGCAGAGGTGGAACTGAAGGATCTCATTTCTGAGAGAGAGAGAAAGGTGGAGGAAATACACAACTCTTTACGAGAGATACAGGTGAGTTTTCATTCTCTGCCAATGTGGGGACAAGTGAAGAGGAGATCAGGTTTATTAAAGACGCATATTTGGAGACTACATTTCGTTTGTATAAAAATTTTGAAACATATTTTATACAATGATGCCAAACTTTCAATGCCTTGAAACTACCTTTGAACACATACCTATTACTGTTGTCTTCAGGCTGCAGCTGAGAGAGAAACAACTGGAGCTGTTATTGCATTTTCCACATTGATCTCCAGTTTGGAGCGCTGCCAGGCAGAAGTCTTGGAGGTAAATTACCAGAGACTCATTGTAAAAAAATAAATAAACAAAAAATCAGGAAGTCCTCCATTCTGAGGTGTATTCACTGAGCTTTATGTCATATATTTCCCTGTTAAACCCCAGGTGATAGAGATGAGTCGTCAAGCGGCTGCGCACAGAGCTCAGAGCCTGCTGAAGGACCTGGAGGAGGAGATGGCTGTGCTAAAAAAGAGGAGCGCAGCACTGAGCCAGCTGGCCATGTCTGAAGACTATGTACTCTTTCTCAAGGTATGGATGGATGACCAATCAGCCCTACTCCTGATGTATAAGATACCTGTGTATGAAAAAACACTTTCTGTCAGCCAAGAACTTGAATTACTGCCTCACAGACACAGAGATACAAGAAATATGGTCATCTCTCATTCCTGACTTACAGCACTGAATAATCTTATTGAAGAACATTGAGTTGAACTTTGACCTTTTGAATATAAAATATCACACATTTTATTCTTTTACATTTGATTTTTATAATTAGTGTTTAAAGTGTATAAATTCATGAATTATAGCCAAAAATGTGTTTGTTGACCTTCAATGACCACATTCACATTTGTGCCAAAGACTCTGTGTGTTACTGAGATATTATATTCACTAAAATGTGACAGAGGGACAAACCCTGAGCCTGACCCTGCAAATGCCATCTGCCCCGGACTAAGATTGTCCTCATCCCTGAAACTTTTTCTCACATAAAAGGGAAATATAACCATGAAGTATCTCCATAACATGATCCAGGATTTAATGTCTCTACCAGCCGCGGCAGCTGTAGCTCTTCGCACACTCTGCCTCAACAAATCATTGTATACCATCTTATTAACACAGACACCTCTGTGAATCACCAGAAGAGTCAGGATGTGTCTCATCTCTATGTCCTTAAAAGTGGAAAAAGTTCTAAAAGCTGATGTTTTTCTTCTCTACAGATGTTCCCTGCAGTGTCCACCTCTTCACCAATGAAGGAATGGTCAGGGGTCTCAGTGTCATCTGAGCTGACCTCTGGAGTGATTCTCAGGGCCGTCAATTCAATGACTGAGTGCCTTCAGGAAGAGATGCGTAAACTGTCAGAAATCTGTACGTCCTTGTTCAGACAGAGTGACATCTGATGGTCGATGCTCTAAAACTCAGCTGACTGACGGACTGTACTGTTGCAATATCTTAATTTTTGTCACTCTCTTTGTCTCTGTTTGATGGTGCTTTCATGATCATTCACAAAGAGTAGAATTAAGGTCAGCTGGACTTGGTTGTAGATACTTGAATAGGTTTAGATTTCCAACAGACTAGTAAGGAGACCCTCTTGGGGGGGTCTTTATCAAGCCCAGTGACTGTCTCAAATCTATAACCACAAATCAAACAGTAGTGTGATAGAAACCTTGGCTTTACTGTCTTATTTACAGGCCAGCGACCCTCATTGGACCAATCTGTTCCCAGACCAAATCCAAGTAAGACTCTGATTAGTTAACAGCACTAAATAAAAATATAACAACTATCCTGTATTACCTATATTCTCTCTTCTCTACAGAGACAAGGAGGGTTCAAGAATATGCAGGTAAGGGTTTCAAGACATTTGTTGTCATCTAGACTTGTTTCATATCCATCTGTTTAACTTTCCACCATCACTCTCTTTCCTCCTGTAAGCCGACATCACTTTGGACCACAACACTGCCCACCCACGTCTCATCATCTCAGCAGATGCAAAGCAAGTGCACTGCGGAGACCGCCATCAGCTGTTACCAGACAACCCTGAGCGGTTCGATCGGGTGGTGTGTGTCCTGGGCCACCAGGGCTTCAACTCAGGACGACATTACTGGGAGGTAGGTGGTGCACACGTTGAGTTTGAGGAGTGGAGGTGGAGTTTTGTTAGACTTTATTTGATCAGTCACACATACAGAGTCAAACATCACACATCCTTAACTCCAACTTAGTGATTTTCCATAGTAGCTTGCGCCATCTGCTGTTAAACCAGAGAAATACCAGAAAGTAATTGCAAATCATGTGAGGGACTGTGTCCACCATGAATAGGTGATACTATTTGTTTTACTAATAAGAAAACATCCTATCACCCACTGATGAGCTATGCACCCTAATAGATGGTGGCAACGCACTCACGGCAATCAAAGGTAACTCACTGCGGTCTTCCAGGTTCAGGTGGGAGGAAAGACAGACTGGGACCTGGGAGTGGCCTGTCGGTCTGTGAATCGGAAGGGAAAAATCACAGTAAGCCCCGCCCATGGTTACTGGTTCCTCAGCCTGCGGGATCGGAACGATTATGCCTTTCGAACAGAGCCTTCAACCAGCCTTACTGTCAACCTCAGACCCTCACGGATTGGAGTCTATGTGGACTGTGATAAGGGGGCGGTGTCCTTCTACAATGTGGAGGCCAGAGTGCTCATCTATACCTTTACAGACTGTTTTCCTGACACCATCCATCCATTTTTCAGCCCCTGTACTAACAAATCAGGAAGAAATGAGGCTCCGCTAATCATTTGCCCTCCCCTGGAGGCAGAATGAAATGAGCCAACATTTGGGGTTTTTGTTTTTTTGTTTTTTGCTTTCACATGCTTCCATGTGTGTTTGAATAAGACTGGGGCACACAATTGAATTGTATCCTCGTGTTTGTAGCCTTTAGCCTGGTAAATACAAGTGCGTTAGCAGTGAAAATGAGTAAAAGACAGAGACTGAGACTTTGATATTTTAACAGTGTTAATATGGAACATAGACCTACCCTATAAACAACCTGCACAAGGATATCAACCTTTTTACTGTAGGGGAGTTACTGGAGGCAAGGAGCTCCTGATGCACCTGTTTCATGGGCCAATGTGAACGCTACCAGACTGAAGTCAGCAGTAGCCGGTGTTTCCGTTCTAACACTTATCTATGCATATCTAATAGTTAGTGCTGAAACTTTTGATGGTGCAAAATTGTGCATCAGTGACGAAAGACTAAAACCATAGCTGAACTTATGACAGAGACTGACTTGATAAAACACATGATAAAACAGTCTTGAACAGTGTGTAGTGTGTAAATAAAAGTTTCACTTGTTAGTGGAGGCAGGTGGGGAGTCACCCCTAGTCGTCCATATGCTTAAATACCCCTGCTAAGCACCAGTTACCTGCAGCCATATGCCGTAAGTGAATTGTTATAACCTGACAGACATTTGTACTATGACACTGTACATGACACTGATGCTTGTAATACCTCATCATGGAAAAGGATCTTCTCTTTGATTTGATCTGCCACTGATCCAATTTTAATTTAAAATTGTGTAATAATATACACAGTGACTTTCATTTCATTATTACAGCTCTAGTTTTAAAAGGAAAAAAGGAGAGTGTGCATTTCTGTTTTTTTATTGACAGTCATAGAGCACCATAAGGGTGTATACTGTGCATTTGATCTACCAGGTATCTACCACCTGTAAAATTTATGTTGTGGAAGAGAGATAGAAATGTCTGTGTGCCTCACTTTACCTCAGACACATTATACAAAGACAAAGCAGAGCAGGGCTGTATTCACCTAAACAGGTACAGATAACTGTGTAATTCTCCTGTGCTCTTAATACTTCCTGGATCAGTTAATAAACCCCCTCTTTCTGTTCCTTCATGACACCGATATGTAAATTTGTTTTTGTCCAAGGAATGTGTGGTTTGAGTGACAGAGAGAGAAAGTAGTCTCAGCCAATGTGGAAACATCATTGTGTCATTCAGACAGTGATAGCCATATCCTAACACAGATGACAACAGGTTTGCTTTCGCTTCTTTGACTCTTTAAGGTATTTAGGGGATGCATCATTTATCGGGAATGTATTTATCTGTCTTAGAAACCTGCTTCTCAAGAGACCTGATACGGAAATAGAAACTCTATAGGAATCTATGGGAAACTATGGGTAAGATAACTCACATGCTACACAATCAAATATGGATCCTGCTATTTATTTTGAGCCTCATTTGAATAGTGATGTCAGATGTGCATTATTCACACTATGACCAGACTAGTTGCATTTTACCATGGCCATTTTAACTTTTATAATTGTTATTCAGTTTGTCTAAGCTAGTGCTTAATTTAAACCAAGTAAGGATCAAAAGACCATGAGAGACCATGGTCATATAAATTCAACTAAACAGAGGTATGTGGATGTATACGTGTGAGTGGATGCTTTAATTACATTCAGATAAACAGACAGACAGTAAAGTGCAAAGAGACAAACACTATATGGAGGCAAGTTACAATCCACAATCAATGATCAACTATACTTAAATGAACAGAAAGTGTTTTACAATCCTCACATTTGGTCACCAATGTGTCTTTGGTAGATCACAGGCATTAAAGCTCCACTCCAACTCTTATTAACATTCATGTTGAGTAATAACATACTCTGAAACCTAGTCACCTCAGCTAAGCTTTTCCAAACTGTTACAATTGAAAATGATTTGAGAAAAATATCCAATTGCTTGAGTGTGTTTGTATGTTTGTTTTGTTTTGTAGTAATTGATAATACAGATTCAAAACTGAGAAAAATATATATATATTGTTAATGTAGGCCTAGTAATATCCTGCTCATGTGGTAGTGGCGCATCAGACATTTTTCAAATATTAACAATTCTCAAAAACAGTACAGTAGCACGTCTATTCTTAAATATCTATTATAATCATATAGATAACAATGTACTGTCCAAATGCTGACTAACATTTGCTTTGAGGACGGATTAGAGGGTGTCTGCTACTTAGATTGATAATGCCTTGGTGGTGATGCAGATGTTTAGCATTTAAACACATCATATTGCCCCATGAACAATCATTTAAGTGAGTTATTTGTAGGTTTTGCTAGTGCTAAATACCTATCATTAGCATTAGGCTAGTAACATTAGCACTGACATTGTTGTTTTTACAAGAGGCTGAACTTCTTAAAGGGCAACTGGATGCTACTGTGACTCTATCACAAAGCTACCATAAGTAGCTAGCTACAGTAGCATGCTAACATCAGTAGAAAGAAAAAATAGAGGGTTGCTCCACCTCTGAAGATGGCTGTTCCTGTTAAATTCAGTGCTGAGCTCGTAATGTTTCTTCTCAGCTGTAAGTACACAGCTGTTAAATTTAAATGTGCTTGTGTAGCAGTTGCAAAGCTTACAAATTTCTCTTTTAATTTCCTGCATGGTAAAGAGCTAACATGGAGCTGATTACTCAACAGAGTGTGTACTAAAATATTTTGCATGGATCTACCAAGAATACACCTATTATCTCAGTGTAATTCAAAACTTATTTAAATGTCATAATATAGCAAAAACCTGGCCTATTCCTGTACTAAATTAAATAACTTTTAATTGGTGTAGCCTAAATTACAATTTTGAAAAAAAATTCTAATGTAATACATATGGTATTTGAAAGAACAACAACAAAAAAAGATCTCTTGCCTCTATCATTCTCCTGACCCATCATCAAGACTTTTGATTTGGTTACACTTCACAACATAAAATCATGCAGGAGCTGTGTCACAGCATTAGCAGTATATCTAAGCAACTCATCTTAGCTCATGTCATCATATCATGCTGCTTAAAGTGCCACTTTGTACAGTTTTAATTAAAAACACGTCTTAAATTGTGGTAATGAAGGCAAATCCTCACGTCCACCACTTTGTCATTTATGGCTACTGAGAAACAGGAATAAAACGCCATCCCATTTGTCATCAGACAGTGAAGTATGATGACAAACAGGTGGGTTTGTTAAGAAAGCTGCTGGGTTTTATTGCAAACAGTCCCCTTGAGCAAGAACTAAACGGGTGAATCAGTTGTCCTCACATGTTATAGTACAATAAGAAATGTCTTTGTGAAACAGAAAGGGGCAGTCAGTAAAACAGTCAGAGGCAGCCATGAGAAACAGCAGTACTAAACGTGGCCCTGTAGACTACACCTCCCAGATTTTTAGCAAATTTCATATTGGGAGTTTACTTCTTCATTTACTGCAGGTCGTCAGTTTCAGCCACTGAAGTTAGAGAAGCGATCGGCTCAGGTCAACAATACTCATAAAAGTATAGATCAAATAACATCACCTGATTAGTCCATTGTTGACCTTTGATGCACACAAACAGTGTACTGCACTGTATCTTAATGAATCTTCTTTGTAGTCGGTGGCGCAGATAATACAGGCGTCAGTGTGTGTTTGTGTGTGTTGTCTTGTGTTTTCCAAACAGAACAACAAAATAAAAGGCCCGTAGAGTAGTTCCAACTCAGTCATATGGCATTCAACTGACCAATGGGGAAACTATGATCACTCAACTCTATCAGTCAGTCAGTCAGTCAGTCAATAATAATTGTAGGGAGGGACCTGCTGTAACAATCCAGGCAAGACCTGGTTTTAGGGTTGGCCATTGATTTAAGGTGGAATGTTTTCTTGCATATTACTCAGTGCTTGATTGTTGTTCATTTGAAAATCAACGCTGTTGTTGTCTCTTTTTTTGGCATTTTTATGCCTTTTTTAGACAGCACAGTGGAGAGAGACAGGAAAGACGGGGAGAAAGACCTGGGGACAGCAAAGATCATTGCAGTCAGGATTTGAACCGGTGATCTCTGCCCTGGGTGATGTCAACATGGGACACCGGGCTCCCCTCTCAGAAACTTATGAAAAGACTGAACTCAGATTTTATGAATCAATATTGGATTATCTAAATGAAGATGGATTTTGAAATCTGAGATTCAATCAACCTGGTCCTAGAGGGGAATGGGTCCCCATTAATATTGTGTGTGTTGTGTGTGTGTGTGTGTGTGTGTGTGTATGTGTGTGTGTGTGTGTGTGTGTGTGTATGTGTGTGCCATGTGATGAGTGTTCAGTGCTGGGTTACAGTACCTCTCCAAAAAGAGGCCTCATGGCTGTGTAAACTGTAATTGTCAGCTGCAGACTCATTATCAAGCAAATTCTACATAATTTGTCTTTTTAAAAACAAATCACATATTAATTTCAGTATTTGTTATTTTCTAACAAATATTTGGGAATTCTACAAAAGTAAAACAAAGCATCACAGACCCAAAATTTCCCAGCCAAAGAAAGCTGTTTCTGATTTGCACAATGCAGTTTGGTGCCCTGATCCAGTTACTGAGTTACATCCTAGTGGATTTATACATGGATACATCATATCCTCTTACGATCACTGCTGTGCTTTGTGTGGGCGTCTTTCTGAGCACTCAGGCATCTAACCCCCTCCAATAGCATGGGAGTCCCATGATGTGGGTCTAGACAGAGGGAATGGATGAAGGGGGTGGTGAGATGACAGACAGATGAAGAGAGAAAAACACTGCATGTTAATCATTCATCTAGGAAAACTGTGTCAGTTGTTTTTATTATATTATTATTGATCTACTATCCCATAACAGAGACAAAGCAGTGTGGAGGAAAAGTCTGGGTTTGATTATTTTTTGGCCTGTTTTTCTGGTGGATGTGTGACGAGAGTCTCTTGTATTTGCTAGCTGCCCATCCCTCATTATACAGGGATTTAAAGGAGGATTGTGTGAATAACAGGAGGAAATGTGTTAATAGAGGTTGATAGAGGTTGTTTTCTACTGGACCTACTCATGTCCTGCTGTTTGAGAATCAAAGACTTCTGAATAGCAGCTGTACATGTGGCACACAAGGAGGACCTTTATCTGTATTTTTAAACTTTTCAAAAATAATCTAGAGGGACTACACCTTCTTACGATACATTCTCTAAAGCTGTCATGTCTCCCTTTTGGCTGGCAGATGTGTGATTGACCTCTAACCCTATTTTATATTCTTGTTTATGTGGAAAAATAATACAAAGGGTGGAACAGCAGAGATGCTGCTGAGTTGATTACAACCTGAACAACGCCTTTTCCCTGAAACTGAAGCAGCAAAATGGAATTGAGCCATCATTTGTTATATCATTCATGCTTTTGACATTTCCAAATGTCTTCAGTACCTCTTCCAACACGTTGTGTTGTTATTGCTATTCTCAGACTGTTGGCTCTACTTTCATGATCGCTGCAGAGCAGTGCTGATCATAGCCACGTACTAAACACACTTTTTGGTAATATAAAAGAATATGTGTTACAATTTGTGACATTCACAGCAAAACACTGTCAGGTCATGAATACAAATAAAAGAGCAGGCTACAGTAGGAAATTGTTTTTTGTGAAATTATTCATAAAGGCTTCAAACAAAGCCACAACACATGATTGTAACCTATAAACGGGGGGACTGATCCAGTTTCAGTGTGAGTCTGCTCACACTTACCGATGACTCTGGCCTGCAGTCTGATCTTTAGGCTGCTGTCTCTTCTCCCTCTCGTCGCTAGTGTGATCTCCTCCTGCAGGACTCCCTCCTGGTGAGTCCTGTACTCACATGTGACCTTTACTCCTGGAGAGAAAGAGAGAGAAAGCTTAAATGTGAGCATGTTTAAATGAACACAGAAAGTGATAGATTTACAGCACTTTAACATGTACAGGCAAAGGTTTGGGGGTTCAAAATTGATTCAGGTCTACACACTAAAGCAAATCACAAAGTGCTGCAGCAAAACTTGTTGAGGGTCCATCAGGTTCCTCTGATGGTGGGTTAAGGTTAGTCCTGTCCATCCTTTTCACTTATCACCATAAACTCAGCCATGTTGCTGTTAAGATACAACAAGTCTCTTCCTTAATCTCCCAACAACTAAATTCACCTGCCTTTAAGTGATTCTTTATGAGGCCAAGGAAAGAAGGAAACCTTGACTACGAAGGAAACATTAAGGAGAAGACTTAGACAGCACTTAGTACAACTGGCTCCTGGCATAGGGGAATTTATTTTCCATATGCAATTGTAAACCCAATCCCCAGCCACGCCCCAAATTTGAGGCAGGCCAAGTGCCTCGAACTGTGACTACTGAGTACATTCCCAAAGGAAAAAACAACATTTTGATATTGCTGCCCCCTCAGCTCCAACACTGGTGTTTCAACTGAATACTGCATTTCCAGAGCTACAGGGAACTTGATGCATTTTCAGTTTAATTCAAATAAAGGCTTTGGTTGACCAGCCCAATTGTTTACTTTAGACTGATGTCTGAACTCACCCTCCAGTGTGGAGTTAATACGATGGACCCGAAGACTTGGGGGCCTCCGAGTCGGAGAAGAGGAAGGAACACAGGAGAGGTCTTTACCCACTGTGGGCACATCTAGAACACTGAAGACAATCTCATAACAGTGGTGGCTCTTCAGGAAACCAGCCTGTTGGGGGTGGAGGTTTAGTTAGAAGCAGAGCTATTGTTACTATCACAGACTGGATAGTGAATCATCTCCAGTATTACTCAACCCAGTAATGGCCGTGCCACTCTTTATGACTTCGTATTTTATATTGTGTCTGATGTGTGTGTGTGTGTGTGTGTGTGTGTGTGTGTGTGTGTTGTTGTGAAGGTGTCTGCCTACATAAGCCTTTATAAGCATTTTCTTACAAAATACTCTGTTGATCTTTTGGTTCATTCACAGATGTATTTAATCAATATTCAAACATTCAGGATCTAGCACTGATGATGGCTACATACCGAAACAGATTTGTTGTTTTACACTGAAATATAAAGACTATCGCCTTCACCTTCGCCACCTCTAATATATAAGATATATATTACATATTGTATGCAGTTGAATGACGTAGTATAGTGTTTCTACCAGACCAGTAAGTGAACTACCAATGGCTGCTGCAATAGTAAAACTTACAAGGAGCTCTTATAACACAGTGATAATTGTCTGTCGCTCACTGACACCATCATGGGACCAGAGTACAGTTGGGATGCAACAAAGCTGAATCCTGAACATCCAGTATTATATTTCCCTTGTACATCCCCCAAATATTACCAGTCCCAAACCTGAGCCTGATTATCTCCCAAACAGAAGTAGGACAGAGACTAAAAATAGAGATGACCCTACCAGCCTCCTGAGGTTTGGATCGTTGTTCTGCAGGTAGCTGATTGGTGTGTCTGGAACACTCACTGTGCGTAATACATTTTTTTTTGACATTACAAGACTCACAATGTCCCATTAGTATTGTTGTATTATATCATATTCCTGAAACCACGACCCTTCACTATCCATTACATGCATCACTTTTCCTGTGTTGAAATATGTGGATGCACAGCAGCAGTCTCAGCTTTATCTAAGTGTCTGTTTTTGGGCTTGTGGCATCTTATTACGTATTACATATTATGGATTATATTATTACATATATCACATCTGATTATCCTTAGGACACCCCTACTCTCCTGTCAGCTTTGTAAAAGTGTGACTTAATTATGTGCAAATAAGTGCATGCATAATTGACACACCTTGACCAAGTAGCTGCCGTCCTTCTCTGGGATAGCAATGAGAGTAGAGAGATTTGATTGGTCGTCTCTCCGCGTTGGAGAGCCAGGGGGCTCGTCATCGTCAGGGAAGCGCACCCCACCTGCTTTGGAGGTGGAGCCTGGGAACAGAGAGAAAATACAAGCTTTAAGTCATCTAACAAATCAATGCTTAAGAAACGCCTGCTGTTGCTACAACAGTAGACAGTCTCATTCAGAAAAAGCACAGTGTGAGTTGAAGGTAGTTTTTGTTAAAGCGGCTCTTTTTGTCTTAGGAAGTGTCCAAACAAAGTAAAATGAGGCCCAATCAAGGTTTAATCCCAAATCTCATTAAGGCCTAAGCCTTGAACCCCTGATCAGAGATGTCATTGACCTTCACTCATCCCTTCCTTCATTCACTGTAAACAAAATACTAATGTTGAATGACATCTAAAAAAGAAAAAAAGCATTTATCATCATGTCATCAGGAGAAATAACTACAAACAGTTATGTAGAAACAGCAATGTCTGTAGAAATGTGGACTTTACAGAAAGTGTGCATAAAGGGCTCAAAATGGCTGCTAGAGAGCCCTGATTCCCTCAGTGGTTTAACAGTGGAGCTGTGAGTGTGTGAGGGAGGGCACTGGGATTGGGCGAAGTATCTGAGCAGCAGCCATGACAGGAACTGGTCCAGTTCTCTAGCTGCTGAGGAAAAAACATCTCTGCTTCCCATCTTATCTCTTTTAGAATAGGAAACTACAGACCATCTTATGAGAAAAGAAAGGAGATAAAGCCATCCCACAACTCTTTGTGGCAGCAACATAATGAGAAAGGACATCTGTTTCTCACCTCATCCAAATCTTACTGCTCATAACAAAAAATGATGTTTTTAAACAGTACATTATATAATATTTACTAAACTCTCCTCCTTAAAATACATTTCCTCTATATAAAAAATGTATTTAAAAAAAGGTCACTCATTCTTCCTCCTTGTTCAGTCCCCTTTTCTTATTCAGTGTCTATTTTAAAGGCTCAACTGTCTCTACTTGTGTATTCTTTCATGTAACTTAATTTCAGTCCTGTTATTTGTGGAAGGACAGGAGTCCTGATGATCTCTCCTTCACCTCTTTTCTTCACCTCATGAGGCCAAACTACTATAGCAGCGCTCACACAGAAAGGCACACATGAACACATGCAGCATCAAATTTACCTTTTCTTCCTGTTGCCATGGTAATGTGGTTAGGAAATGGGAGGTGTCAGACAATACCCAGATGACCTCATCACTGACCTCCTGGGTGAGACAGAGGGGGACAGCACCATGTTACACAGTTCACTCAGGTAAAAACAGGTGTGTTTCCTGATGTCACGTGACCCAGCTGGACCTCCTTCATGTCTCTCTCACTGCCTGTGCTTTGAGGGCATTACATACATGAAACTGATATAAGTTGTTGTCAGACAAACTGCTGCTCTAACCATCAAACTCAGCTGACTGGACAGTGTAGCAGGACGCAATGCTGTCTATGTAAGATCTCACAAATGACAGCAAATGGTAGAGTAAAAACCACACAGGTGTGAGGAGGAAGGAAGGGCCTACGGGATGTGTTGAGGCTCAGATTTGGGGAAGGACACAAAAACTTTTCTGCAAGCAAGTTTGGAACAACAAGAATCAATTGGACCTAAACTTACTGAGACATCAGGAGAGAAGACACTTTGTAGGAAACAACAGTGAAAGCCATAACTCAAGAACTACAGGAGAGACTGGGACCATCTTTCACATACTCCAGCTTCCTCCCTCTGTCCACATGCACACTCACACTAGCTGATCCAATATGACAACAGACTGATGACTCTTAATCGACCAAGTGGACATAAGTCATTTGACAAAAGACAGTTACATGTCTCATATATCTTTGTTTTCTCAAGGCGGATGGCAAATTTAATCTAGTCATGTAAAACATGATAAACATTAAGTAAAAGGAATCTGTCTGAATTTGTAAACCTTCAAACACAGACTTTAACATCATAGTCTCCTGTGAAGCCTGAAGTGTGCACTTGGGACAGATACACAGCTGTATCCCTACTGTAACAGAGAGGCACTCACTGACGTCTTTTGCTGCACAGCTTTTCTTTCTCAGATGGGCTTTCTGGAGCTGAACAAGAAAAGGTCTGTCTCTTTAAAAGCCAGGGTAAATTTTCATGTTTAGGTTTTCCTTTCTTAAAGATCCCCAATAACCTTTAACAGAAGGGATACAACGAATACATATACGTCTGTAGACAAACCGTGTGATGAAAGCAGACGGGATGATGTGGAGTGAGCAGAGACACAGAGAGAGGGACAACACCCCTGGCGACAACAAACGAGAAACCCTCCCTGACACTTTAATATACAGTCTGTGACACAGGGAGGCAGACGATACCTGCCTAGCAGAGCATTTGAACGCACCACCTTAAACCACCGCAACGAAGGCGCTTATAACATCAGTCTGAAATACACAGCAAGGCCTAAATAGACAAATGAATGGAAACTGTACCAGACACCAACACACAAACACACGCCCATCAACTTGGCATCTAGCTGCGACTCAAACCGGACACCTGAACAACCGACACGTACCGTTCAGTGCACGTGAACTGGACGACTGCGGTGGCATCATGTTGTCTGTCCTCTCGGAGACACCAGCACAGTCCCTGTCCTTGAGAAGAGACGAAAGAAATGCTCCCGCGCAGGACGGAGAGAACAGGCTTGTGCGCGCGGGCGTGTGGCGTCGGCGCGCCCACAGAGAGAGAGAGAGAGAGAGAGAGAGAGAGAGAGAGAGAGAGAGAGAGAGCATGACCACCAAAACAACAACAAATCTTCTCTTGTTCTGGAGATTTGATTAAAAGAAAACAAACAAACGAAGAAAAAAAAAAACAACAACAACCGTGTAATTCAGTTGGACCCAGTCGTTCATTCAAAGGTACAGGTGCGTGTGTTCAGGTCCTGGTGTATAATATTACAGTATTTTGTGAAATTATTAGAGAGAAATATGCACACAGCCTGAGAACATGCCTCAAAACCAGCAGTTAGGACTCCTGTAACTTTGTGATGTCACAACAACAGTCACCTCACCGCAAACCAGGGGAATCTGCAATTTCAATCGAGGCAACACTCCTTTTCATTGGTCGTCTGTTGTTTATCCAACAGAAGCGTCACACACTTTTATCCAGCTTTGTGTCACATTGCATTGATTCACTTTTTACACCTTCATGGTTTTCCACTACATATTTAAACTAGTTGAAGGATTCAGCTATCCAGGATTTTTTTAAAAAACACAGAATAAAAAACAACACGCCTTTTCTCGCAACCATATTTGTTTATTACCAGATTATTGCACGCAGGTTTCTAGCTGTATCAAACAAAACATGGAAATTAAGCAAGAACAATGGTTTAACATCAGAAACGATGGGATGAGAGTGATCCTGTCGAGTATCTGTCATCACTCTACCTCTCGCCCAAAAGCACATACACACACAGTGTGTGGAATGATCTGTACAATAAATATTCATACCTGCTTCACATGCCAAGTTACAACAGTGTCATCAAAATGCATATATACACACAGGATACATGTGAGAGAGCGGGGTGGGGAGGGTGGGTGCCTGTTGGGCCAGAAGCACAATATAAAACACCAGAAGCACAGATTCAAATAAAGCACCATCTCTAGTAAAAGCTTGGTGTCTCACTGCAAAGTGCTCCGAACTCAAGTGCAAAAATAAAGATTACATGACAGAGGAGTTTTTCCCTCAAGTTCCCCGAAGCAAGTCTCTCTCTCTCTCTCTCTCTCTCTCTCTCACACACACACACACACACACGCATGCGCACATACACACATCAGCTGCTATAAAAATGTAAATAAATAAATGTGGATGTAAGTAAATCTTTATTCGTTGTATAAATATTCCCCTGTAGCTAATGTTAATCAGTTAAATAGAATCCAAATCTGTGGCCGCAGGTTCACGTGGTCGTGCACCTGTGGCCACGATGTGCTGGCAGAGGTAAACCACATTCACGCTGTCATTTTCTGTTCCCACCACCACGCTTGTCATCTCTACCACACTTCCTCCATAAAAAGAGGCCCCCGTGAATTACAAAATGTACTTCCCAAACCACTATTACCAAAGAGCTCTGTACAGATTAAAGAATAATCCCAGTTTATTAGTTATATTAGTTATAATAGACCTATTTTTGTAGCTTTGGCCAGGATTTCTATCCATTTAAACCCATCAGAGGACAGAGGGATGTGATAGAGGATTGCGAGGCCAGCCCTAAAATCATGAATGTCCCTGACTGACTGACTGGTCCTGGGTTGTGTCCTGTGGGACATCAGTATTGGACCACATACTAGGTTTTGACCTAGTCTTTTTGTTATTGTTTTTTTTTTTTTTTTTTTTTTTTTAGATATCTGATTTTTATCACAAAATTCAGAGAAATTCTTTAAAAAAATGAATTGAAATTATTTTATCACATGCAGCCATTATCCTCTTCTGATGCAGGAGGTCTGTTAATCCTGGTGGATGTTGACAATGGCCAGTCTGGCACATGACTGTATTATCCACTGTCTTTTTTGTCTTCCACATCAGAGTTATCTAGAGGTTGCATGCTCTGTCTGAGCACAGTGCTCTTGGCCATAACTACAGAAATAGGAACAAAGTTAACAACAATAAATTGGAAGTAAACTTTAACTCGTTCAATCAGCCACATCAGCCTGCAGGACTGAGGCCAGAGCAGTGGAGTGCAGACTGAGTTGGGTTTGATTTGGTTCAGCAGGGATCGGTCAGCACCTTTTCTAGCAGCAGTGATGTGTAGTTGACCCTGTGTCCAGATTACCCACTTTGTTTGACCCCCTGTCCAGTCCACCTGTGTTCTCTCTACATCCGCCAACTCTTTGCTCTTCACCCTTGCAGTGCTTTGTTGTGTTTACTCCTCCAGCCCACCAGGTGGCACTCTAGTACATTTTCCATCTTTGTTTTGACTGCACAGAATTAACTACACATCTCAGAAGCCGGGGACTGTATTAGCTTGTCTGCTGGTGCAGGTCACAAGTTCAAAACTAACCTGCCCCCTCTGAGCAGGTCAGTCTATGTCTGGGCTTCTGGCAGGGACCGGCCAGGCTCACATGGCACAGAGGGCCCGGCCGCAATGAGACCATTTGTGCCGCGACACAGAAGAGCTTTGGTTGCCGTGGCGGCTGCTGCTGCTGAGGAACTGGCGCCACCAGTAATAGTACCATTGAGATTGCGGTAGGGCCGCTGCCGTGGTAGCGAAGCCCTTCGGCGTGGCGCCGGCATGGCAGCTGAACCACGGAGGCACACTGAGGGGAAACTCAGACCTACCAGACAGCAGCCTGGACAGGAAATGACCTCATCCTGCTCAGAGGGGCCACTGGGGTCAGAGGACAGAACCTGGGCTCCACTGTAACCATTAGCCTGCCCTCCTACGCCCCACTGCACCTGTTGGCCAATCACCAGGGCTGAGCCGTTATTGTTGTCCAGCTGCGGGAGAGAAGGCGAAGAGCGCGGCCCATTGCAGATGGGAAGTCTCCAGCCATTGGTCCGTAATGAGGAAGAGGAGGAGGAGGACGTGAGAAGGGGTCTTCCAGGCGTGCAGTCCAGGATAGCCTCGGCTGGCTCTGGAGACTTGGTACAGTCCATGGGTTCTGTTAGACTCACACTCTCCTCCTCCTCCTCCTCCTCCTCCTCCTCCTCTTCTAAGCGCTCCAGAGACACCATCTCAAGCTCCACAGGAAGACCTGATTCCTCCCCTAGTCTCACCTCCCCCTTTAACAGCACCTTCCTCTCAGTCACCTCCACCTGCAGCCCCTCATCCACCTTCTGTGACATCTCTTTGTCCTTCACATCATCTGACGCTCTGATGTCCTTGTCTCTTTCCTCCTCCTCCACCTCCATGTCTCTTTGTGAGACTACAGTCCGGCTGAGCTCTGGGGTACAGGGGAGTGACTGGCACCTCCTTTGCGGCGGCCGCATCCCCTGCGTCCCTCTGAGAAGGTGCGGGGAGTCGCATGGGTCTCGAAGCGCCGGGAGTGTGAAGGTCAGGGAGATGACAGACTTGCTAGGCGTGTCTAAGAGTTTGCACCGCCCTCCGTTCAGGTCCTGTCGGAGAGAGAAGGGGTTGACCCTCGCAGGGGTCCCCAGGAGAGGAGGGGTCAGGGTCGCTGGGGGTAACATGTCTGACTGACTCCTTGCCAAGCCTTGCCGTTGCTGGCTGCGGTCAATGAGGTGGCATGGAGAACTGCGGCGCCTGTAGGGGCTGACGTCCACCGCCACAGGCTCTGGAAAGGAGGAAAGAGAGCGAGGTGGAGGTGAGACAGTGACAGAAAAACAAATGACGCACAAGGAGTGGCAGCTTGTTCCAGAATTTTAAAATTCTAGTGTGGTGCAACAGGAAATAGATGGCAGAGCCACAAATTCTCCTAAAGTGCACATAATCTGTGAGTTCAAAAAACCACAGTGCTGCTCATAACAGTTGCATCTCGTGTGCCAAAACATGAGATGCAACATTTTTCTTCCTCTCAGCTAACTGCTGTTTGTTTGCCAACTACGATGCAGATGTCCAGGTTTGACACAGAGGAATGGTGTGTTCATGTTGACATCTAGCAGCACTGTCATGATCCTTTTGACTCACCAAGTGCAATGGGCTTCTCTCCCACTTCCTCTGTCTGCATGGCCTCCAGTGTGAAGACAATGTCTGTGAACGTGGGACGCCTTTCTGCACTCATCTGAAAAACAGCCACAGACTTGTTAATGATTTACTTGTAGATGTTAGTAGTTTGTGTTAGAACAACTGAGACAGTGTGAGTGGTTTACTCACGTTACAGCAGGTGACTGCGAGGCTAAAGAACGCAGGTGGACAATCCCCAACCATGTTCTCAAATGCATCAACATCCAGACCAAAGTCCTAGACACACAACACACACTCACAATTCAGGTTTCAATGGAGACTGAGGGAAGCTCAAAGCTGCATACATGCAAAATGATATCCTGCTACAAAATACAAAAACTGCAACAAGTGAGGAAGAGTCAAAACACTTCCACAAAAAAACTGGACACACAGAACAGCCTGCAGCAGACTCCTACCTCTGTCCTGGGTAAGAAGTCAGGATCAGCTTCAATCCGGGCGATGATCTCACACAGAATGATACCGTACGCAAACACATCCACCTGTGCCAGGAGAGAGAGGGTGGATTTCAACTCTGACCTTGCATGAGTTCACACAGGGTTGGACTGTGGAGAATTGGTCCCAGTTCTAACCCTAACCAAACATTTTTCTGAGATAAAGGTGCACAGACAATAGCTGCATTTATAATCCTGGGGTATATATTATAAGAGACAAATTTAGGTTATGATTTCCAGTTCTAGTCACAGATTCTCCTTATGAGTCTAAATGTATCTACACTGTCAGGAATCACATATTCAGAATGAAAGAAATCTTATTCATTAGCCAAAAGCTGCTTCAAGGTTCAAGTCCTTTATAGAAGTGAGTCAGAAGTTACACAGTGTTGTTTTGATATACTACTTCGACTGTACTGTATTATGAAAGACAGAGCAGGTTTACCTTCTCATCATACAGCTCCCCCTCAGGACCTCAGGAGCCATCCAGTACGGGGAGCCCACAATAGCCAAAGGCTGCTTCTCCACACCGTCACTGCAGAGATACAAGATGCTCAGACTGAGCTGCAGCAATTCAACAACACATCTCTGTTGAGCTTTTACTTTTCAGCTCTGTTAACACTGTGATCATTTTACATGCAGTGGGAACAAAATACCACAATACCTGTACCAATAATTAACCCAAAGATTATTGAATATGATCTTGGACAAATAATAGAAATATCAGGCACAAAACACAGACTTTGTTCATGTTTACACCTCATGTTGAAAGACTAACAATTGCTCATCTGTGGTCACACACGCTGACAGAGTGACATCACATTTTCTGTAAATACAGTTCTTTCATGAAGACAATGACAGCAGAGGAAGAGGAATCATGACACTGACCTGTAATCAGGGATCTTCTCTGCCAGGCCAAAGTCTCCCACCACTGCAGTGAACATGCCGTTATCACAGCGGACCAAACAGTTCTGCACAAGACAACAGTCAGGATTTTAGATGTTAATAAAACTGTGCTGAAGTAAAAATATTGGGATCTTGGGCCAGTACTGCTCCACAGTTTGCCTCTTTCACAGGAAGATGAAGAAATGTCTGTAAGTGTATAGTTATATAGCTATATTATTCCTAGTTTATTATCTTGTTAATACTTCAAATAACACATGAAATAACTCATCATTATCAAGTTGTTGTGACACATAGCTGTGCTGGGATGGAGGCACAACAGTGGAAGGGGCTATGATGAGGTGTGTCTCTTCATGTTCTGCTGAAATGTGAAAGACAACTCAGGAAGTCCAGGTGTAGAAACTAATGCATAAACCTTAAAATTTCTCTGATTGGTTCCTGGAGTTTTTAAGAATACAAGAGGAGGCAGAGCATTCAGCAAACAGGCTCCTCTTCTGTGGAAACTGCTCCCTGGCTTCAGGAGGCAGACACCCTGTCTACACTTAAGATCAGGCTTAAAACTGTCTCTGCCTCTTTGATAGGGCTGAGTAAAATGAGAAGTAACGTATTGATCAGCTTTGTTTGCCAACAGAAGTGGAGAGCAGAGAGAGACAGCACACCCCTGTGAATTATTTATCTCTGCTGAGGCAAACATGGCTGTCTCTCAGTGGTCCTGCACTGTAAGGTAGGCTTAGCTTCACTGTGACTACTATTGCCATCAGAGGGATTTCTTTACTGTCTCTCATGCACATTAGATTATTTGGTAACTCAAAACTGCCAGTTGGTGTGAATGTGAGCATGTCAGGTTTGTTTCCCTGTGACAGAACTTCAGCATCATGGTGGATTGTCTGTTTGGTGTATTTGTCTGAATGTAAATTCGTTTTCTTCGTTATTCTTTTTTTTTTTTTATATGGAACAATGTTTTAGCAGTTTTAGCTGATGCTCAACATTTCACAGCCCTCACTGTATTAGTATCACAAATGTACTGTCTTGCTCCTGCATGCTGTACCTTGGAGGTGAGGTCTCTGTGGAATATGCCCTTGTTGTGCAGGTACTGCAGCCCCCGGGCGATGTCCAGGGACAGACCAATCCTGACGCCCCACGACAGATGCAGATCACTGTCCAGCAGTTGCTCCAGGTTACCTCCATTTATGTACTATAGACACAAGAGTGACTTATTACAATTGGGTTAGGGTTAGACACAAACACAGCCTCTAGTGTGGACATATCACCCACACAGTTTTCATAAATAGCATTTAATTCATTTCACTTATTTTATTCTTTATCAATATTAAATATTTCTCTGCAAGAGAGCAAAATTTATGAAGAGCTACATGATTTCTGTGGTGAGATATATGAGATATCTGCTTCACTTCTCTTCAACATAATGGAGCTGGAGCAGTCACCATTAGATGGAGTGAGATGAAACTGCAGTTTACAGTAAACAGAGTCCCCTAGTGGTCAGAAACAGCCATGTTCAGCTATGCCTCTATGGTAACCATGGTAACCACTGGACAAGCTGTAAACATACATCAACTCAGAAGACCATTATACCACTTGGTATGATTCAAAGCAGATACAGTGGCTTTAAAAGTAAGTGAACCCTTTGGAATCACCTCCATTCATGATATATGTATGTAACAAAATACACACATCAAAATCATACAACAATGAACAACACACAATGGGGCACCTCAGCACTAGTCTAGTTCTGATTGGCCGTTGCACCCCCATGTGAGGTACCAGCAACTATGAGTTTATCCTTCCTGTGTACAGCAGTGTACAAATACATGGTAAGGTTGTTTTGTGAACAATCAAATGTTCACACTGCAGTTGAAAACAGTAGTTAAACATCAAGAATAATGGCCACAACCGAAGCTAAGCGAGGTCAGAGTCAGAGTGAGGATTTATCAGACCTGGAGTCCAGTCACAATCCAGACAAGGTTACAGACAATTTACATCAGCTGAATGTGAACCAGGCCTCACAAAAAAATCATAGACACTGAGGACGAAGAGTTCATGAGTACCGCCTTCTAGGGTGATTCGGTCAGAGTCCAGACCTGAATCCACGAGGGATGCTGTGGACTGAGCTCAGAGAGCTGCTCACACAGACGTCCAGACTGAAGCAGCTCTATGAGGTGGTCTAAAGCTCCTCCTGATCAACAGCTCTAATCAGCAGAGCTGGTTCTGGTTTCAGGTCATTGGAGCCAAAGGAGGTTCCATCAGCTACTGAATGCAAGGGTTCGTTCACTGCAGCACTGTGATGACGTTATAACATAACTGTTTGTTCGACATCAGCTTAAGGACATTGTTTCCACATCTGTGATTTATTGATGATCAGGTCAAAATTCATGACCAGTGAACGCAGAAAACCAAGTCAATCAAAAGGGAAGGGACACTTTTTCTTTAATATACTGATAATCAACAATTGAACAGCTGCTTTTGTGATTGTATTTAAATTTTCAAACAAACTACATTATTTAGTCCTGTGTTGTTTCAGTCATTTGTCTATCATTCATCTATAATGGAAAACATTTTACCTCAGTTAGAGCGTGGAGTTGACCTTCATGCACACAAACCCCAAGAAACCTGAGAGGTGAAGACAATTAAAAGACAACAGTTAGTTGAAAGTGAGCGACAAGCCAAGAGGATAACACGGGAAAGGAAGATTTAGGCCCCAAAAGAAAAAAATGATATCACAGAGCTCTCTATGATGAATGCAAACCAAGCTTCTTTAGATTAGCCCCCTTATGTTAGGTACTATGACATGTTAGATCATTAACCTTAGCCTGGACTAATACAAGGGTATTATATGAATACAATGGTTTCATGGTGAGCTATATAGGAACAAAACACCCACACTATTATCTATGCAACCCTACTGAGTATCATGAATGAGATGTGCTCCCAAACTCCATCATATACATCGTAGTTTCCATTACAGTTTGCATCCGTTAATGTTTTAGCCTGATAGAAAAGACTGTTTTTTGTTGTACTGAATGTGTCAGCTTGTGAGTTGAGATTTACTTGGTAAAATCAAGCCATCACATATGTTGAATGTGTTTCTAAATAAACAGAAGTACCTACCTGAGAATATTGGGATGGCAGAGCCTGTTCATGAGCTGCACCTCTCGTAGCATGTTAGCTTTGTTGCTAGCCAGCGTGTTCATTTTCAGTGCCATCACTTGCCCGGTGATTCGATGCTGAACCTGAAAGACAAGTAGAGAATGGTTACAGTAAGACGCCATGTTTTAGACTGACAGAAGATAAAAGTCAAATATTGCTACACCGTTCACAAACTCTTGTGGTCCTGAGGTCAAATCAGCTCTACTTCCTGATACATTTCTGTATTTACATCTATAGAGGGTATATATGTCTCTGGGTCATTCGATTTTCATTTTTAAATACGTAACTTCAGATTGTTTTTTAATGTTAATGTTTGTCTGCTTGCTGCTATTTTGCACAAACAATGCTCCCTATTGTTTATTACTGTCACTTTTGGCGCAGTTCATATGAAGTATTTGTTTCATTTACTAGATCTTCACATATTTCAAATCTAAACGGCCAATAACTTTATCAAACCACCAGTTCAACAAGCAGCAAACAGAAGAGATATTTTCATCAGTTTTCTCCGCTGTTTCTCTGTGTCTCTACACAACAACATTGCAGTGGTTAACCTCACATTGTACTGTTATAAAGAGATAAAAGCAAAGCTAAAAGTGAAGAAGTTTGTCTGTGAGACTAACTGATTACATTTAGCATCCAGCAATAGTCTGAACTGGATCAATAAGTGTATGGATAAGATAAAGGTACAATCAGCTGGTTGGTGTCTTACTGTGGGTGGATGAGCACATCACAGTTAGTCTTGTTTAACCACCGTCATTTAGTGCTATTTTGTATGGGGCACATGAGCATGTGCTGAACATCTGTAGCTGCAGGTACAGTATGTCTGTGCGTGTGTGTGCGTGCGTGCGAGTGTGTGTGTGTGTGTGTGCCTGGCTGGGTCACTGACTTGTAATTTTTGCCAAAAAGTTCAGCCAGTGTCTGGAGCTGTTAAGCGCATGCATTTCAGTCTGTGTTGTGCGTGTGCGCGTACGTGTGTGTATTAATAGCGTAGCACTAATAGGCTTTCTGGATTTCCCATCACTCCTTGTGATCTGCACAAATCCACTGGGCCATTACTGAGGTCTCGCCATGAAGCTGACAGGCAGCATGCGCACACGCACACACACACAAACACATGCACGTACGCACCCACCCACACACCCGCTGCCAAGTTAACAGGAAAAGGGTAAGCTGACAGTTTAACAGTGATGATACAATCTACACATCACATACTCCACACAAACAGATTAGAAATCATAGTAATATACACTGATGATGACAAGATCAGATTAGAACTAAATGCTAAAGACAGGATGGTAAGATTTAAGTGTGTGGACCGGGCCATAGTATAGGAAATGTGTTATCTCAGGCAAGCTGTCTTATCAATATCATGGGCAACAAAGTGTGGGAGTTATTGCAGTTACACCTGCATCGAGATACCAGAGGTATTCATGTAATTTAGTGAGTATGACTAATCAACTTCAAGTACAAAGCTTCATTGATTATATAAAATCTTTATGTTCTTCAAACTACTTGGTCACAGTCTAGTACTTAGTCACGGAGCACCACTCCCATGACGTCTTAAGCTTTTACTCGTCTGTGTGTAAATCTTTGACTCTTAATGATAAGAGCTGAACTATTTTCTGAGGAATTCACTTTGTATCGCTCGCCCTGAGCAAACACTCCAGCTACGACTATGACTTTACATGTGTGACAGGCAGCGTGACAGGAACATACTGACTAGTGAGGACGTGATTTATTCCCCTCCACCAAAATTAGCAGCTATAAATGCATCTTTTAAATCCCAGTATAAAGGCTAATAAAATCAGATCGAGCCCTTCTCCATTCCCAGTCAGGTTTGTCTTTCTGTCCAGACTGAGGACACACATAGCTGCAAGGATGATGTCCCCACATACTTACACAATGAGAAAGAGAGAGCGAATGAAAGAGAGAGAGAGAGTGAATGAGATGGGGGGGGGGGCTCTGTACAAACTGGTCAAACACATCTGTCACGCCTCATCCCTGTGAAAGTGAAGCAGCCACTTCGACTGGTGGTTGTGTGTTTTTAAAACTTATTTTGAGGACCCAGTGTTTCTGGTGTAGCAGTAAATGCTGCACAGGCGTGTGCTCTGAATGTTGTGACAGCAGAGAGGGAGTGAAAATTAGTGAGTTCACCCAGGTGTTGTGTTTACATCAATGCCATTAGGAGATGATACCTACATCTACAGCAATCATCTGACCCTGACCCTTCTCCAATGACAACAAAAACGCAATGTTAGTGGGTCTTAGTGGGTTTTTTGCTCACTGGGAAGGGGGATTTACCCACATAAAGGTTACAGAGAAGGAAAATCTAGGATACATACGGAGAAGGTGAAGTGAGAGTAATCTACTTAGTCTGGACAGTAGGTCCTGTTGTCCAGCAAGCCTGTCACCTCACATGCACAAAGAGACAACACACACTGTCTGTGCAACACTCTGTCACACAAAACAAATACACGACTTGACACTGAAGCTTGGCCACTCATCAGAAAAATGGGAAATGTACATTGCCCCCACTGGATGAGTGTGTTCCTGTTATGTGACACTTGCAATTCAGCTCTAAAGGGAGATGAACAACTGGTGCTAGACATTAGTGCTACACCTCTACCACCAGAAAGCATGGACTGAAAAAGACTGATATTATAATGACTGTAAGAACTTGTATTGCCATGATGCAGGTAGCCACACACAGACAGCTGCAGTTAGCATAGCTACAAACATTAGATATGAACTATCAGAAATACTTCAATTTCAATCGCGTACTCTATTCCATTTCAATTTGTATTTTGATCAGATTTATAAATTGAGTCACTTGTACATTGACACAGCGGATATGCTTTTAACTTGTATGGACTCTGCATTTGAAAACACAATGAAACTACAACCACCTCCTTGTGGTTCTGCCTCCTCCACCCAGACTAGTTTCAACCACTGCATGCTTGTGCCAAATTTGCACAAATTCCTTCAAGACATTTCTGAGATATTGCATTAACAAGGTTACCACAAACTTGACCTTTGACCTTAGACCATCAAAGTCTAATCAGCTCATCCTTGAGTCCTGTAATGACTGTGAACATATATCGATATGCCACTGGTTCATACTATCATTAGTGCAAAGACATAGAAAGTTCATTTTTAATCATTAAAGTGATTTTTATCCCTAAATTTATACATCCAGAGGATAAGTGGCTCAAAAGTTAATGTTGAGCACTGAAACAGGTGGTAACGAACACACATCAACATTATCGTGATGCAACAGACAAACTCACAGACCATTTCAAGGAAGCCAGCACAGTGAAATATACAAACCTAATAAAATAAACATATGTATGATACATTAGTGAGAAGCAGGAGTGTTTTGCACTCAGAGCCTGGCCTGCCTATAAATGATGCCAACTCTCTAACACTGAGTATCAACAAAAGTCTAGAGTTGAAAGCTGTTAAAGGAGCTTTGCTCTTTACCTAATTGATCAGACAGTGATTGGACCATTATACTGTAAGTGTCAGGCTACATTTCACTCAGTGCACTTTTTATATGTATTCATCTACCACAGATCTGTATCATATACCTGAGTATCTTACTTATGTTTGTCTTTGTCTTATAGACATAAGACACAGGACATAAGACTATTTATTGATCCCACAGATGGGAAATTTGGTTGTTACAGAATACAACAATAAGTTAAACTAGGTAGAAAAACATGCAGGAGAGAGAGAGAGATGACATTTTATGTTTACTCTTATAATTAAGAGATATCTACTTATCTATCTATGTAGAATCAGAAATACCACACAAACACATGATGCATTAGGCATGGGTGATGTTCAGATTTTATCCTGATACATGTGGCATTAAATTGCTGGTTTAAACCACAAGCAAGTTGAAGGGTGGTCTGTGCACTATATTATGAAAAACATTACATATGCCAAGAAATATGCAGAATTTGATAAACCAAGATCCACCATGTGATTATAAGAGGTAAACTATAAGATGAACTGCATCTGACTCTGAGGGATTGTGTGTCTTCAACAGTGTTGACCAAACATTGGCTATTCAACATGTCAAGCAGGGTGAAAGTGACAAATCACTCAGGTCACATACCTTGAAGACCTCGGAGAAGAAGCCTGAGCCAATCTTCTCACAGAAGAAGTCGTCGATGCGGGCCAGGCTGGACACGGCACTCCTCAGGGCTCGGTACGAGGACGGGCGGATCCGGTTAGGCGCGTGGATACTGTGGAGCGGCGGCTCATCCGATCCACAGTGGCCGTCCTCGGGATCACAGAAGCAGCACTCGGCGTGGTAGTCCATGGTGCTGGCAGACCACCGCGCTCCAGGTGCTCCGGTAAAACGTCTATTAGACTGCACGAGTCCTTAGGCACGAGGTGATGGTGATTCCCACCATCATAATGTCGATGATCAAAACGTCTCCTATGGGTGACCTAATGACCTGGTAATATGTTTTACACAATACTGCAAGTCGACGATTGCTTTAGTTTTCCAGATTCACCCTGACGAACCCCAGGTTATTACTAAATATATAAAAAATATGACCTATACATCTACTCTAGTCTAATTGGGTCAGCACCCTATAGAGAAGGCCAGGATCAACCAGAGGTCCCAGGGTCATCCATCCACATCGTCCAACTTCCCACCAGCTCCGGATATGCTCGTGTGGCTATCAGCCTGTCCTCTGATGGAGAAGTCTGACTAATGGACGGTGAAGTCACTCCGGATCTCTGCGGCGTTAGTGTGGGATTCCCTGCCTGAGAGCCCGCCTCACCGTGTCGGTGCGTGAGGGGGCTCGGTACCCTCCGTCATCCCGTCAGTGTGGAGGCTGTGACGACGGACGGTGCTGCAGCTGCCGGAGATAGAGAGTGAGAGGGCCGAGCAGCCAGCTGCCATACAAAGGTCCCTGTGTGGGAATATCACAGAGATACACTGTAAGCATCAAAATACAATCGGATTTATAGCTTCTGAATGATCAATATCACCACTGTGTACACAATACACACAAACTGTGTGCTGCCCGTAGCAATTTCCGATTGATAGCATCATCTGAATTCAGCCCGGGCCCCTCTGTTTACCGTGTGTAGCTATACTGTAGCCAAGAGGCTAGTAGCCACAGGCAGTCATCGCTGGCGGGGCACTAAGCCATAACCTCCAATGAATAACATCGACCCGCACCGTTTCGCCGGTCGGTCGGGCTAACAAATAATTATACACTTCATTCAATGGTGTTTTTAATATTTTTCAATAGCTGTATATTACAAATAATGATGTGGCCAGGGTTTAATAAGTAGGAGAACGTAGCGCATCGAAATTTGACATATTTCTCCTGGCCAACAGGCTAAAAAAAAAAACTAGCTACTGTTAATAACGGGAGCTGTCAATGACAAGCGGGGTGCAGACAGAGTCGACGACTTACCTCTATCGGGACGTCAGTCTGGGTGGAAATGTCGAAGCGGTCCGAGAGGTGGAGGTGAACCGAAGCCAGAAATATCGCTCCGCAGCTCGGCGGCGTCTGCTGGTGATAATCCTGTCTGGATACCTTCTTCACGAGCCGCTTAGCGGGGCGACCACCATAGTGCTAAAGCTAGCCAGGGTGATACAGAGAACTTCCTGTTAGAATTTTCAAAATAAAGCATCCGACCCTTTTAAGTTTATTAAGAATGCAACAGATTTTTTAAATAAAATACGACATACATTGCATATAGAAATATATAAAATGAAATATAATAGCTAAAGTATAATTTTTCTCACTCAATAGGTTCATGCTTTCATTTCTTTTTCAAATATGCATATATTTTCAAGGATGTTCAACATACTAATGATGAGTTATTCCTCAACAGACTTACAAAAACAAATCAAATTTTGTGAATAAGATTCCTTAAAATGATTATGGCTATATGAATTTTAGACTTGTCACATGTGTAACGTTATGTACAGTTGTAGCTATATACATGAGTACATATTGGGCAGTCTTTTCCTACTTCTTGGTGAATTGCTTTTAAGATTTATTAAACAATTACAATAAACCAAAAATAATTTAATACATTTAAATGAACATAACAGTCATAAATGAATGTAGCTGCTAAGGCGACCTGGTGCTTATGAGTGTATGTGTTTTTTGTTTGTTTTTTGTTTTGTTTTTTTAGAAAATAATTTCAAACAATTTTGTAACGATAATTTTTTCTATATAAATTTTCATTTTATACAGTCCCACATTTTTGACCATTCAGACTCTTATATCGACGAAAAATCCTGACATTTCCTGCGTGCGCTTTACACTAACTCGAGTTTGACACTATACACTGGGGCTGAGTAAGGCTCTGATTGGAGCAGATGGGAAGGCAGCGTCAAACCCCTGACAGCAGATCTGGAATCAGGCTTTCTGTCCAAACGTAGGCCTGAAAGATTCCTATACCAAGCAAAACCGATACCAGACCAGCCGGTGAGCCGGAAGTAAAGCACTGGCAGTGACACACATTTTGATAAATTAATAAATAAACAAAAAAGCAATTTTATTGGAAAAAAAAACATAATGAAGCAATGACCGCAAATAAAATCATATTGCCGTAATAATAAAAATAAGCTAATTTATTTAAAAATGAAATTGAACGAAAAAGAACAGAGAACTGGAAATATAGACCATCTTCATCAATTCTCCTCCCACTCCCCCTCTCCTCTTCCTGCTGTGGGAACTGACATGCTTTTCCTGTTCACGTTAGAGGAAGTGATGAGGGAACTATGCCCACCAGACAAGACACCATCACCACCCAATAAATAAATGAAATAAATAAATAAATAAATGGAAAAAAAAAACAAACAAACAAAAAAACAAAAAAAAGGCAGTGAGTGTTAAAACGAAACTGAATAAAATAACAAAAGCTTTACATTAAGATACATACATTAAGTCACCTTGGCCCAAACAATCAAGGGTTAAAATGAGATCACCATTGTTTGATTTGAAGGCTGCAAGGATGATATCATGGCATGGTTTCACCTGGAAAAGCAATAGCCCATTTCTATGACCTCACTTATTACATCACCATGTTCACTGTGTGTATGTTTACACACTTTGGTGAAGATGGACAGTCTTTATTGTGATGAACAGTTTTTACTTCCTTTTACTTGAACAAATTCAACAACAACAAAAACACTACCTTTGTGTTGAGACTTGTGTCTTCAATTCACTCGGTGATGATAGTGACAGTGGTGATATTTATAACTTTTTAGGGCTTTTTATATGGGAAACATAACATGCAGTGTTCAGCAACAGAGGAATGACATGCACCAAGTGCTTCACATGAAAGGACACAAAATGAACATGGAGATATGTTTCAAATATTGATGTAAATGCAAAACAGTAATGTAAAATGAGATGGAATAATAAAAAAAGAAAGAAAAAAGATAACATGAGAGATAACATAAGAGATGTAAAATAATCAGTAGGGAGGAATTCTTAAATAATATATATATATATATATATATATATACACACACACACATATATGTGTGTGTATAGGCTAAGCCTATAGGCAATAAACAATTCTTTTTATTTATTTAACTCAAATTATTGATATAACAATGATAAGATACCAGTTTAAAGTCTCAAATTCATTCATAGGTGGACTACATTTATTATTGTTCATTATCATTACTACTAATTATATTCATTCCTAAATATCCACCGTTCATCATTTTAATAATGGTGACTTCCTGCAGGATTTTGCTCCATGTCACAATGCAAAAGACATCTCAGACTGCCTTCATCACCATGAGAGTGAGTTCAGTGAACTTCTGGCTTACTTTTGCTTTTTGCATTTTTGCCTGTTTCACTTATTTTGAGATCTTTTTATTTATTCGCTACACATTTCTGAAACTTGTCATACAGCTCCTCTCCGAGTGTTTTGTAGTTACCTCACACTAGGCTTTATAGCGCTAACTTTGTAACCTCTGACAACCTTGAAGCCCTACAAGCACCTATCAATGACCCGTTTCCTGTCCTGACCAATCAGCATTTACTGTAACACATTCGTCCTGATTGACCTCCGCATCTCTTTCCGGCCCTTTAAATGAACGTTTCTGCACTATTGTGCCGACAGAGAAGCGCTGAAGCTGCATCAAGGTAACAAACATAAAGGACAGAGCCACAGGAAGTCAGGTCTTCAACTTTCAGCGTAAAGTGCATGTATAAAAATGTTAGTTGAGAAAACGCGTCCGTTGGTGTAAAGAACAAAAAAATATGTTGAATTGGAGACGAAATGTCACACATACCCCAAATATATTTATAAGTAAAGGAATAATAATAATTTATGGCAAGTTCAGCGCAACACATACAATGATTGGGGGGCTTTATTTTGTTAACTAAACAGGAACTTGTATTAACGTTCACCTTCAAGCAGCAGAGTAGTTACCGTTGAGGTAGTCATACTAAGCTAACGGCTTCATCACCGGTAGCTCCTTCTTTTCGGGGTTCACTTCCCGATTTAGTGGTGGTACGACAACTAATTATAAAATGGCTCTGCTAACACCTTTATTCGCATTCCTGTATCACCTGCCGCAAGTGTACAAGTGGCTGCTGAAGCCCTACTATGTGGCTTCCCTCTTCATGTCTGTAGCCTTTCTAGCTGTCCGCAAGACGCCTGGCATCTGTGATCATCTGGCCACACAGCGAGAGGACGGCAACTCCTGCGATTTCGACTGGGTCCGTAGAAAAATCTAGAAAGTCACAACATTGGTTTGCAAGTGGTATCAGTACACTAGTGGCCAGCTGGTCAGTGGATGGATGGACGGACGCAGTTTTGGATCACTGACAGGAGTGCAGCAAGGGCTAGGTGACATTAGCCGCTAGCTACAGGGAGAGAACGACAGGCCAAAAAAAACGTGAAAAATATACAGTTAAGCTCATTGGCAGCGATACACGAGTCAAAAAATGCATGTTTTGACTTGGTACATTTAATCATGCTATTATATTTTGTGCGGTATATGTAGATATTGGAATGAATGAATTGATGCATTGAACAACGTGTAGCTAGCTGCAATATGCCATTCATTGCTTATGTAGCCAGCGAAGGTTAGCTAACTAATCGATAGTTAAAGTGTATGGAGGGATCAGCAGAGGATGATCAGCTACTCTACTGAATAGTGCACACACACACACACTGTAGATTTAAGAGGCACGATGGCCTTGGCTGGAAGACATACTACATGTATGTTGTAATGTAATGATTAATCAGCAGGAAGGCAGTGTGTGCTGACTTTCACACTGATATACAACTATGGTGCAAGAAATGTCTCACAAGGATGTGATTGTGTTCTCAAATGTAGTTTAAGAACCATTAAAGAATCTTACATGTAAGATGTATGTCTGTTTATATGGCTCAAAAGATGTCACTTCTTGAAGTTTGATATATGAACAGACTGGTTATGATGGTGGGCCCCTGATGAGATATGTTACATTTGTGTTTTCAGAGAGAAGTGGAGATTCTCATGTTTCTCAGTGCCATCGTCATGATGAAGAACAGACGAGCGAGTGAGTAATTTTTTTTTTTTTACGGAGACAAGAATAAAAGTGCAGAAGAGATATATTAGATTGATCATGTTCTGCTTAAAGGACACTCGACACTCTTGCTCATCGTCTCTAATCTCTTGTTAATTTAAATGTTTTTGTGGCATTTGGACAAAAACATGAAACATGTTTTGATTTATCCCAGTAACGGTGGAGCAGCACGTGGGAAACATCATCCTGTTCAGCAAAGTGGCCAATGTCATTCTGTTCTTCAGACTGGACGTCAGGATGGGACTGCTCTACCTGACACTCTGCATAGGTCAGTCCAAACATCACAGTTACACACAGACAATGTTTGAATCAGGTTCTTGTGTGGCTTCAAGTCTTGCCATATTGTATGTTTTTTATGTCAGTGAATAAAAGGAAGACTCCAAAATCAAATCATTGGCACGTTCCTTTACTATCAGTACATTACCATGCTTTTTACTCCCACACATGTACAAAAAGAAAAAACTAAAGAAAAGTTACATGATAATAATTTTAAACAAATGTAAAGTAGTTTCTCATCACACAAATAGCAAAACCAAAATGGTGGCTTTGCTTGGTCAGAGCACTAGTTCTGTGCAAATCAAATATAAGAGCAGTTCTCTTATATTGGCTCTTTGTCTGTTCCAGTGTTTTTGATGACCTGTAAGCCTCCTCTGTACATGGGACCAGAGTACATCAAATACTTCAGCGACAAAACCATTGATGTGAGTAACAAAGACGATTGTAGCAGTTTGGCCTCTGACAAAGAGCAAACATGTTTAAAAGTTTGTCTTTATCCATGCTGCTGTGCTTTGTTCACCCAGGATGAGCTGGAGAGAGATGGTCGTGTGACATGGATTGTTGAGTTTTTCGCCAACTGGTCTCCAGAGTGCCAATCCTTTGCCTCTGTCTATGCTGATCTCTCCCTCAAGTAAGGCCCGTCCCAGCTACTCATCTTATTCTATATATATATATATATATATTTATATATATACTGTCTCTATGATCACATGATGTGACTTGATCACATGATGTGACTGTGATGCGAGATAGGTGCATCCAGTGGCCGTGTTAAGTTGCTTCTGATCTTGTGTTTTAGGTATAACTGTGCTGGCCTCAAATTTGGCAAAGTGGACATCGGACGTTATGGAGAAGTCTCCAAAAAGTAAGTCATTTGGTCTCAGTTGTTGCAGAATTCTGGGCTTTTATTTTGTAAGGGAGGACAGAAGAGAAACATGAACATTTTAATCTGTTCCGCAGGTACAAGGTGTCAACGTCCCCACTCTCCAAGCAGCTTCCCTCTCTGGTGCTGTTCCAGGGAGGGAAAGAGGTGATGCGACGCCCCCAGGTGGACAAAAAGGGCAGAGCTGTATCATGGAGCTTCACTGAGGTCAGACTGGACATCACACATCAAACCTGTGAATGTTATTATCAGAATAGTCTTGCTTCATGTTGTCAGTGGTACGTACAGTGTTTTCAGAAACAGCCAACCAGCTGCAGTCTCACCTGTATTACAAAGCTGCTGGTCAACTTAATTACATGTGCTGTTTAAATCCAGAGATCGTTCAGTCTGTTTTATACCAAAGTTAGCAGCTAGAAACAGTTTTTAAAGCGATAAAGATGCTAAAGCTGTGACCTACTCCTTCTGTACACCTTTCTGTTCAGAGCGATGACAAACATTACAGTGCAGTCACTGAGCCTTCATGTGAAGGACCTTAATTGATGATTGTGTGGTTTTATTTACTTAGATCAGGGCTGCACGTCATTCTTTCATCCCTGAGCACACAGTAGGCAAACAGCACTGTGCTGGAAATATGACAAGTGTATTGCACTGTCTGTGCTCTCGAAATTGTCAGTGCACAGAAAATGGATTTGATATAAGAATAAGGATGATATCTCCTGTAACTTGGCTGGTTGGAGGGAACAAAGCTGAAAGTCAGTCGACACTGGTGCCAATACGGTATAATAGTCTGGTGAAAAATGTCATCTGTCTTTCTCCTTCAGGAGAACATCATCCGAGAGTTCAACCTCAATGAGCTCTACCAGAAATCCAAGAAACTCAGTAAGACAAAAGAAGACAAGGTCGGCCAGTGCCAGTTCCCACCAGTCCCCGAGGAGGAGGAGCCAGAGCAGAAGGAAGAGTTGGAGTCCAAGAAGGACAAATAGAACAGTTGGTTTCGCTCAGCTTCAACATCTGGATGGAACTTTTTTGAGTCCAGGTCAGCCAGGTCAGCTCCTCCTCCGCCTCTTGTTTGCACTCCTCCTCTAAGTGTTCACTTTGTTCCCTCATTGATCAGTCTGTGTGGATCACTGACTGAGACGGACTTCAGCACCATTTCACGCTCACCTTCTTTTTCAAACCCAGTATTTGAATACATGTGCAGCTACAGTGACCTTGGTCTGTTTTCCCCTGTAGACCTGAGCAGAGAGAACAGGTGTACACTTTAGTGGAGAAGCAAACTGAGATGCAGTAAACCAGCTGGAGAGGGCTGCAATGCTGTGAAGTGGTCCTGTATATCATCAGTGGAAATGTGCTGCGCTGACCTGTGCGCGCTGAGTCGTTAACGTCACCACAGCACATTTCTGATGGTTAATCTTGTGAATTCTGACAGAATAAGTTCTTACTAATTAACACTGAGGGAGCAAAGAATGTGATGTTACTTTATTGATTTTTAGATTTTTTTTTTAACGCAACTAATTTAATTCTGAGTAGATGTTTATGTTGAAATCATTTAATGATAAACTGTGTATTCATGTTTTAACTGGTACACGCACTGGACTGTGTGTGACGTAGAATTCATTTGCAGTGTTGAAAAATCCAGGGTCCTTGTGATGCAATATGGGAACGCTTGTTTAATATCACCACATCGGCACAGGTCGGGTGGAGTTGGTCAAGTTTACTAATAGCTGGACAGCATCCCCCATTCACCTCCACAGACTCTGTACAGTTGTGGACTGAACCTCGGCTTCAGCGTCCTTCAAACCTTCCTGACAAAAACATTCCAGCGGTTTTTATTTCTCTTTGTTTTGTTTTGTTTTTTTTGTTCTTCTGTCTTGCTTGTTTGTTAACTGTATTTGTGTCTCAGACTGAGATGAACGTGTCTTCAGCTGTCAGTCAGCATGTCTCGTTTTTGTGTCTAGGTTCATGTCATGAGGGGAGATTTTCTTATTTTTGAAGGTTTTGTACGGATTGGGTTCCTAAAGTCTTTATTATTATTATAATACATTAAAAACTAGCCTGTGTAGTCACTTATCGGTTACCTTTTTTTTTTTTTTTTTTTAACGGCGCTTGAGCTTCAGCATCAACCTGTACTCTGTTTTCTCTCAGCCTCTCAGGGTCAGGGTGTTTGGAGCTCTCAAAATTCCCATGACCTCTGCGAACAGACGGAAGTCAAGATGAATCAGTGGCAGAAAATGTTTGTGATCCATTTTCCAAGCTGACCTCCACCTTATTAGATGCCTTAGACACAACCCAGGTCCAAATGGAGAGGTGTGGTGTTCACAGCTTCTGTTTGTACTTCGTATCTCATAGTCTGTCTATGTCATAATTTGTTTGTTTCTAATGATGCATAAGATCAAATACCTGACACTTGAGTTTAAATGTGATATGATTATAGTAGGATAGTTTTCATTTTCAATTTTAGTGTTTGTTGTCAACTGTAAATATACAACAAACAACAACGTCTTCATATCAGTTGACCCAACCGCCAACCCACCCACACCCCCACATGAGCTCCTCAGCCTGTGGTTGTCAAACTGTTCAGTTAATTGCGATAAAAGAGCTCAGTGCACTGCTGCGAACAAAAACACATGCAAGTGTTTTGAGCTTTAAGGGCCACTGTAGTTTATTTACTGCAGGGTGATACTGGCAATGGACAGAGCAGAGCGTTAAAACATGTGCAGTGTGTGTTCTTCCTCGGTGCTGACAGATGGAGTTACATCACCAGGCTGAACCATGTGATTGACACTGAGCTGAAACTGAAGCTGTCTCAATCCAGGGGCTGAGTCCTCTGCAGGATTCAGTCCACCAAGGCGTGATGCTTCATAGTCGTCGGCGACAGCAAAGATTTAACAGACGTCAGACGGTGTGGTTTATCACCAGCTGTTCCCACTTTTTTGTTGTTTTTAACAAAATCTTGTGGTTTTAAGGACCTTGGTTTTCACAGTTGTACCGTTCACTGTCCAACTGAGCTGAAAACCAGTGCTTACATGGAACAGTGAATTCCTCAGGCTCTCTGTTGGTGCTGTTTGCTCCCAGTGAGTATTGGTCAGGCCACTGAAGATCCACCTTTGTTTCCTGGACGCAGCCCCTGAATTAGGACACTGTGTGTGTGTGATGTGTGTGTTTGTGTCTGGGTTTGCATTTCCACATTTCATATCATGTTTAGCCAAACAAAAATGATGTCAGACACATGTCCTGCTGACAAGAGCTGGACAAAGTTCACTCTCTAAACCAGTGATGAGCTGAGGAGCAGGTGTGAAGCTTCATACTGTTCATAGCGACATGACGTCACATTCCAGGATTGTCTGAGACACGTTCCACTATTTCTTTTTCACTTTGGCATTTGATTTCTCTCAACTCGCTTCCTGTTATTTCTTTGTTGATAACATTCCCAATCAAAACTGACTTTTTTTTTTTTTTTTTTTTTACTGTGAAACCCTATTTACATTTGCCTTTTGATCACACTGATGTTTTATCCCTGATCCTTCCTTTTATTACTGTAGCTGTTTTTCTTTTGTAATTCTACACATTCTCAAACTGATTTGTCAGGTTGCATTTCATTGGAGCTGCACTCCACAACACTTATATGTATATTTGCTCCTGTTTGAAGTCTGGCCTGTTGTTCATGCAATAAAACTATGTGCACATGCAGAGAGTCTGTGCAGCCGTCATTAACCTCTCCCTGCAGAGGTGGATTAAGTCCACAGCTCCATGACCGGTGTCACTACAGATCCTCCGACACAAGTAAAAGTTGTTCAGTCAGATTTTAGAGTTTAATTTAAATTAAGGTCAGTGTGGCCTCACAAACACTTTTTAGGCATAACTCAAGACCTCACACAGCAATTATGACTAAATGTTGCTCCAGTGGTTTGTATTTCCTGACTCTGGATAAACAGGATGTAACCTGAAACTAGTCTGAGTTTAGGAGTTAGGATTGATATATCACCACAATGTAAAGCTGGTCCAGCAGACATTCATTTAATTGTGACATCTGGCTCTTCAGCTGCTAAATACTTCACTATATTCACCTGCAAACCCTTTAGAAACGATGTAGAAGATATGAAGGTGATCACTTTCTTGTTTTTCCAAGTTATATGACTTTTTTAAGATAAGGACAAAGACAGAAAAAAATTATGTATGAGTTGTAGTTCAGGCTGGGTTTTAGTCTCATTTGAGTATGTAGATGTATGCAGACTACAGTAAAATGCAGGTGAATGCTTCTCTGAAACACAAGGGGTGGGGTTAAATAACTCCAACCTGATTGGTCTGGGAAAAGAGCAACAATGTTTGCACCTCTTCGTTTAAAGTTTATTATCAGTCCCCTGGCCCCTCTCCACATACACACATCCACTAACACACTCACACACATTAAGCTGTACAGTACACATATTTGTCTTTTCTTTGAACGTTGTTGCTAACATCCACCTCCAGCCCACTGTCTCCATCTGGGTCCGCAAGTCACAGCGACAAGAAAAAAAAAAAGAGCAAAGCATTCACCACAGACACAGGATTCTCTCTCTGGTAATACCACGTGTGCTTCATTTATTTTACCATAACCGGTCATACTGTTTCCAGCGTTGAGCACTTGTGCTCTTGTGTCGCTCTTCGTAGTCGAGACTACTGGTTAAAAAAGGGAAACCTGAAGGCGAAACTCCAGAGAAAACAGACCCAAGTTATACGTCATGCCTCTGCCCATCATGTCTTGCCATTACAATGTGGTGACGCAGCAGCTGTTCAAACATGTTGCACCAGTTCACGGGAAATTACTTTTTTTTTGAAGTTGAACAAGTGCAGCAAAACACTGTCAGATACATTTCCAAAGTCCCCCAGCAGCTGGAAGCAGCTGACTGAGTGTGAAATCAACAGATATGTCATGTTACGCAGGTCACAGGAAGACTTGCTGCACTGGTTCACAACAGTCCACTACATCATCCAAGACTCAAGCAGCTTTACTTTTGATCTTTTAAAACATTTTCTCACACGAGGAGCCTCATCTATAAATGTTAAGTTGACCTTACTCTCTTTTACCCAAATTGCCACTGACAAAGTTTGACTCATCTTATAATTGTGTCTCACAAATGAAGTGTTATGATGATTAAAGAGCAGCAGGACAGTAACATTCATCTAGTAATGACCTGCTTGTACATTTGCTTTTCTGAAATAAATAATATATTACTTGTGTAAAATTACACATTTTCAAGTGTCTTGAGACCTTTCCTCATACAAATCTTAATGTACCATCATAATAACAAAAGTTTCTTATTTGTTCCTAAAATATTGTTTGTTTTAACAGTGGCCAAGACTGTGTCAGGGAAAAGAAATCATTTTCTTAGCAAAGACTTGACAATAAGAGTATCTTATAAATGAGGCGTCTGGTCTGAGAGAATCCTGTCAGGACATTTAGGACATTGTGAATCAAGCGTCTTCAACTGTTGAACATCTCCCAAAACCAATCAGGAGGGCTGCTTTCACCTACTTACCCCATCTATGAGACACCACACCCCCTCGTCTGAGTCGGTATTAAAAACTCTTCATTTATCACTAGCTATATTTCCATATAAATTCATATAAAACAATTTCAAATTAAATAGGTGAAAAAAATGACACTTATATTTTCAAGGCAATCGCTCAAGGAATTAATTTTCTAGAAAAAAGTTTGCCTCTTTTTTTCTTCCAAAGGAGCTCATTAACGACAAAAGGCCAAAATATGATTTTCTTCTTTCTCCTCTTTAGTTTCCTCACTTCTTGTTTGTTCAAACAACGACATGGTCCACAGCCAAACACAGTGGCCTATAGTGGCTAGTAGTAATAGTAGTGCATGCTGCTGTCCGGTATGAATGCTTTTTTAAAAAAAAAAGAAAAGAAAAGAAAAATATCCACATTTAAAATCACATCATCCTGTACAAACATGGAATCATATTCACATCTAGGGATAAACCAACATATGAATCATAGAAAGAGGGAATCAGTATTTTGTTTTGTTTTTTTTTCTGTCACATTTTTCTTCCCTCCATCAAAAGGCAAGTCAGTTCACACAGCCACACTGATCAACAGTTCATAGGTGGAGCTCTTCTCTTCCCTGTGACTGGTCGATTGTCACGCCTCCGTGGATCCCACCAACTGCTTGATTATCGACCCTCTGCGTCGTCATCCTATTGTGCATTTTCCACGACGGGTTGGGAGGCAGCGAGTGACACCACGACACGTTAGCTGGGATCCTGCCTCAGCTCCATGCATCACACAAACACAGCTAGTGTGCTTGGTCTAATGAAATAACACCACGCTCCATTTGGGGGAGGCTTGTCTCAATGAATAGGGTTCACTTAAAGGGATAGTTAGGGTCTTCTGACATGGGGTTGTGTGAGGTAGTCATGCATAGACAGTGTACTGTCACCTGCAGATCAGGAGATGGAGCAGGGAACAATATGCTGCTGTGCAACCAACGCAAAACACTATTCTTCAATGCTAGTGTTCTACATCTGTAATGAAACATCGATCTATATCGACATATCAATCCAGTAATTAATGAGTCAATAGCATTGATCCAACATGAAAACATCGACCAGTCCTCGATACATACCATCCTTTGTGAAAGACGATTTTATTTTGAAATTCCCCTGCCACATCGGAGAGATGAGTATCTCTGCTGCAATTTCATATTTCATTAGCAAAGACGCTTGTAGCTAATTACCAAGGCCTAAAGATATTAAGTTTAAGAATCTAAATAGATTGACACTAAATCCTGCTTTACACAGATACTTCATATTCTTTCAGTTTTATTTTGTAGAATGTGAAAATTGTAAAGTTCAATAAATCAGAATGTGGCAGGAAGCCTCTCTTTTAAAGTGAAAAACAAATCTGAGTTGCTTTTTGTGATTTGATATGAATCGAAGTGATTGTGTTACATCAGCACATTATTTCGTCTCATATCGATCACTGGTTCATGAGTCCAATCCAAACAAAATCGACAAATAACGAATTGTCCAGATAAATTTATATAATATCTTATCGTGATTAAACTTGTGATTTCCACCTCTAGTATCTACACAGTGACTTCATCACTCAACCCCATATCAAATGACCCCAAATATCACCTTAACAACTGGGACCAGAGCTCATGTTAGAAAGCAGCTGTGACTCAAGTCGATATGTCCGCACAGTTACTTCACACTCAGCTGCTCATCTATGGGAAGCCCTTAACAGTGAGTGGACTCTACCTTGATTTTGATCGGCTATGCATGGATGTGTCGATTATTGTTAAAATTAAAATCATCATCATCGTCATCGTGGAGTTGTGTGTTCAGTTATTTCTACATGTGACTGTTGAACATTAAATCTGGGCACTGCTTGTTTTCTTTTTTTTTTACCGAAATGCAGAGTCAGTCCAAAAGTGCTGCTTCTTAATCCCTGAACTAGAGCCCCCTGGTGGCCCCAGTGGGGATCAGACTCCTGACCCTGGCAGTGGTAATGCCTTGCACTGCTATTACTGTACAATGTAACACCCAGACCTGACCATGCTAGTGCCTCGTGCTACCTACTGAGCTACAGTGATGAGAAAACCCACAAAAATTAGCCCATTGGTTCCTGATCCAAAAGAAAAAAAATAGTCTTTTGTCACCCAGTGCCAGAGAGTCCTGTCTTACATCAGTCCTGTCAGGATTATCGAGGTGGATGTCTGGAGGCGGGACAGTCCAGTACAAGTTCAGCCCCACAGTCAGTTGGCCAATGAGGAGTAAGATGTGGACAAACACAGCTCCACTTGTCCTCAGGTGTGTGTCAGTGTTTTCCTGTATGATGAGAGAGACAGCAGCCATCTCCTCTTCGTCTCATTGGTCCGCAAGCTGAAGGCCGGCTGGCTGCCGCTCAGACTGAAATCTCATAGGTGGTGCCCCCGACGCCAGTCACCTTCTTCACCCCGCCGCCCTGGGGCTTGTGGGCAGGACTCTGCATCAATGCTGAGCTGGGGTAGGCCAATCCGGGCCGGGCGGACACGCTGACTGGGTGAGAGGGAGAGGAAGGGGCGGAACAGGAGGAGGCGGGGGAGGAGAAGGGCTGGCCACCGTTGGTCCGACTCAGAGGTTTCATCTGGATTAGCTCATCCCTGGTTTTGGAAAACACAAACAAACAAACAAACAAAAAACAATCAGGAACAGGAAGTCCTAAAGAGAGATGGACGTGTCGGTAAAGGTGAAATATTTTCATATCATACAGAACGCAATTTGTTGAAATGATGATGAAAACAATAGGAACTCTGCGTGTTTTCACTAATGGCTTTTCATGTTGGTCTCATTTCTGAAATTAACTTTTCTACCAGCACAAAATGATGAGAAAACTGCACCAGGGTTCATTTGTCTTCCCTGAACCAAACAGGTTTGGTGTGAAAGCACCTGTCTACCTGTGTGAGCTGAAACCAGCTGCAGTCATAAACTGCTATTTTTAGTACACATTACAGGATCAGAAGAACATGAGAGTACACACATGTTCTCTTCTCTCCATTATTTTGTATCAGGGAAAAAAACACAGTTCACAATAACTAAATAGGTTTGTGCTGAACTGGAAACTGAAAAGTGTTAAAACCCTGTGGGACTCTCATCCACACAGTCGATATCACTCTTGTAAAAGCCTCTAGAGAGTCCATTTTACTCAGGTCATCGTAAACACACACAATCAGGCCAGGAACACACAGGATGTGTGGCGTGAGCGTGGTGCTGTGGACCATGTTGAGAGTCAGAAACAAAAAAGACCTGCTGATGTCATGTTGACATCCTAGCAGCAACAAAAACGACACCTTCCACTATAGCTGTCTCTGTCCAGCCTCATCTGAATATGATACAGATCATTCATCCTTTAGCTATTGTTTATCTGTGCAGGGTTGCAACCCTAGCCAATCCCAGCTGACACAGGGCGAGGGTGGGACACACCCTGGACAGGACACCAGTCTATTATGAGGCCGACGCACAGAGACAAATAAACTCGCACCGTCACATTCGCAATTTGGAGTCGCCAATCAACCTAATGTGCTTTGAACTGTAGGAGGAAGCTGGAGAACATGTAAACTCCCCTGAACCTTCTGGCTGTGAGGCGATATTATACACACATGAAAAATATATGTTTATAACCATGTTACAGCTGCATGTGGAAACAGTGGCATTTCTGTCAGAAATAACTAATAACTCGATTTATAATGAGACAGAGCTGCAGCAGAGACACACTCAGCGACGTCACCGCCACACTCACACAACACAGGCAGTGTGTTCCTGCTGTAAGGTTCCTGTGGTGAAGAAATGCAGCATTACAAACTAAACCCATGCAGTTGTGGATGAAAGTGAGCATGATGGAAAGAAAACAGGACAGAGCAACGACAACATGTCAGGAAATCAAACAGTGTCTCATGTTATCATGCAGAAGTCTGACTAAGGCAACGTCTATCTGCTGCTGCTTCAGTGTGGTCAACAAACAGAGACTCGTGTGCTCAGTTACAACAGTTTTTCTGATATCATCTCAGATATGTCGGATCTTTTACCTCTTGAATGATTCCACTCATTAATATCCTGAACATGTGCTTCTGATCATTTGAATTTATCAATGATTGTATTGTAAAGCTTAAGTTGAGTAAGGAAACATTCATCTGTCCTCTTCTGCTCCTGGTGTAAAACCTTGAATGTGAAACGTTTTGTACGGGTGCAGATTATCTGTAGGAGACTAGAAGCACTGGCACAGAGTAATGTTGAAAACAGAGAGGGGTGATGTTGTAGATGACAAGAGCAAACAGGCAGAACACAACATCACACATGTAACAGAGAAACCTCACAGATGAATGAAAACAAGCAAAGGGAAAAGAAGGAGGAACTCACAGGAAATCTGGCAGGAGGAGGAGGAGGAAGAGAGAAGGGGAGAGGAGGAGGAGCAGTCAATCAGGTAGTCAGGTTATCAGGCGGGCGGGTGATTTTTTTCAGGGTTAGCAGCAAACCAATCATCCTGACAAAAGGCGGAACTCATACTCACTTCGGTGCTTGTATTCCTCCTCCTCCTATCCCTCCTCCTCCTCCTACCCCCGCTGCATTTGCTCCGGCTGATGCCGAGGCCTTTCGGACCAGCCGGTACTGCATTTCGGCGGCAGCAGCACTCGAGTATGAGAGGGACTTGCCCAAAGGTGGGGGGTGTGGGGAGCGGGGAGGGTGGGTCGTAGAGGTGGAGCCCAGAGGGGTGTCAGTGGAGCGGGTGCGGTAGGGGTAGGCATGGTGGGTGGGTGCGTGAGGGGCAGCAAAGCGGGGAGGGCGGGAGGCAGAGGAAGAGGAGGAGGAGGAGTGGTGATGGTGATGATGGGAGTGGTGGTGGTGGTGATGGTGGTGGTGGTGGTGGTGTGGGGGAGGCGGGGCTGAGGAGGAGGGGGAGCGGAGGCCTGATTCACAGGTGGAGGATGAGCGCCAGGGTGGGGCTCACCCAGCAGACGCTCCCTCTCTGGAGGTGGAGGTGGGGACGAGGATGTAGAGGAGGACGATCGATGGAGGAAAGGGTGGTGGTGGGCAGAGCGGTGGTGGTGGTGGGGTGACTGGGAGGACTGGGAGTGCAGCTCAGCATCTCTCTGCTGTGAGGACAGGAATGGGGAGCTGTAGCCGCCTGCTGCTGGTGTGCAGGGTCTCCCTGAGGAAACCTCAGGGGCTGCTGAACCCACCGCCACCCCCTTGTCAAAATCATCACCGCCAGCCAAGAGGTTGTCATATGACAGGCTTCCATTGCGAGATGCATGGTGAGGCGGGGGTGTCTGATTGGCTAAGCTCTTGAAGCTAGCTGAGGTGGTGTTAGCCTCGGAGACATGGGCGGCGCCAGCTGAAGTGTGTGTGGAGCTGGAAGATCGTGACGCAACTCCTGAGAGGACGGTGGGGTCAGAGAAGGAGGGGTACGAACGCCCACCAAGGGAGTAGCCAGGGATGCCCCCTCCTCCCCCCTCTCTACCCCCCTCCATCCTCTCCCCAGCTCCTCCTCCTCTGTCGGACGCAGCGTCCCTCCGGTCCAGGCTGGGCTGAGAGCGGAAACCAGGCTGCTGGCTGGCCTGGAGGAGAGAGGAGGTGGAGGAGGAGGAGTCCCTGGCACTGCCAACGCTCTCTCCTCGACTTAGCTGGAGGAGGCAGGAGGTGAAGGAGAGAGAGGAGAGGAGGATGAAAGAGAGAAGGAGGGAAAAGAAACGACAAGAAGCTGAGCAAATAAGACCAGAGACCCCAGGGGAGTTTTGTACATCTGAGGCCATGTCAGAGCTGGTATTAACCTGCGTCTCCAGTGTTCAGCTCTAAGTGTCTGTTCACACCTGCATTTGTCTCCATTGGCCACATATGATCTGATCTAACACAAATAAACATGTAGCATGTATCTGTCAATGCTTGAGTGTAAGTGGGAGGAGTTGGATAAATACATGCCAGTATAGTAGTTGGTCTGTCAATGTTGTCAGGATGCATTTGTGTTTACTCGGTGCAAAGACTGTGGACAAATGTGGTCCAGACCACCTCTGAATGTGGTCCGAGTGACTGGCCCTCAAATGCATCCTCAGTGCGCCTTGGCTGTGTTCACACACCTGAGCTTAGAGCTGAACACTGAACAGATGGATGTTAATATAGCAGGTCTGAACAGGGCCTTCGTGAGCTGCTGCTGGTCTAAACCTCCCTGTAGTGTTCACATCCTGACACATCATTGCAACCGTCACAGTAGTATGGGGGCAGATTGGTTTTAGTATTGTTTGTGTGAATGGATCAACAATCTATGTGTAAATGCACAAACCAATGCAATAAAAAAAAAAAAATCTATGAATCATTTCAATTAATTTAAAAATAAATGGAAATAATTTTCATTATCTTCTCAACATTTACAACTTTGGATTTGCGTTTTACTGACTGAGTATGAGACAGATTTTCACATGTCCATTTTCAGAGAGCACGTGATCCCCTACTTTCCAGGTTTCAAACTAAGAGTGTATAGTCTTTCTATGAGGTATAAATGCAATACTTTAACTGTAAACACTGATGTTGTGGGTTGATGGCGCAACATACAACATGAATGTGTACAGTCACAGGTAACAGGTGTTTTTGCGGTGGTTAGCCAATACTGATTGACAATAATGGGAAATGCAAAATTTCTAAACTAAAACAGCTATATAATCAAAAACCTTAACCATGGGGCTTTCACCTGTCATATCCAACAGCTGTTAACTTAATGCATAAATTACGAGACATTTGTGTGTGAACTTCAGAGGAAAAAAAATATGTGAAATAAGTGCTATCATGACACTGAAGATGTTCCTTTAAGGTGTTACTGAGATATCCTGTCCATGGTAAAGGATGTATAGACCCAGTTATGCTAAAATGCAACACACTGCCCTGTTATTTCCTCTGGATATTTAATGTGTCCTATAGATAACTGACTTCTGTCTGAGGCGTCAGGAAGTACTTTGTCAATACGACTGGATCAGCTGACAGGAGAGTGAAACGTCAAAATGAAAGGAATCAAAGGGTGCTCATGGGAAATCACTGGAAAATGGTAAAAAGGGAGCTTTTAATAATAGTGTCCGAGCTACAGGTGAACAGTTCCTACAGGAGGGGAACAAACAGGGAACTAAAGAGGAGGATCCTAATCATATTTACACACATTCACTGGGGGAAGACATGGGCCAGACATGGGTACAAATACTACAGCCAGCAGCAGTGTAGATGTGTTCAGGTACACTCCTTTCATTGGAAAAAAAAGCAGCTGGTTTTAATGTTGTGGCTGTCTGTTACTCATCATTTTTAACAGTATTTCACCCACATCCAGAGCAAACAGAAGGGAACAGGAAACCAAGTTAAAGTGAAGATAAGAGGAGGAAATGCTTTCAGAACAATCACTTACTGATACTGATCAACAGAAAGCCACTGAGAAACCAAACCAAGATGGCCGACAGGAAATCAAAAAGGGAAAAAACAAAAATGGAGATGCGTTAGAGTGAAATTAAACAGATAAAAGAAACAAAGACAAATGAAAAAAAAAAGATTCTCTGTTCACAAACATACACACATACACACCTAAACTCTGAAGACACTGTGTGTATATGTGTATGTGTCCATGTGTTACCTGGTTGGCGTAAGCATGTGTGAGCGCTGTGTGGTTCTTGCCAGGGCTGTAGGTGGGCCTGTATTTGTACATGGTGGGGGTGGGAGGGGCTTTGTTCAGAAGACTGCACTCTGCAGGAGACAGATAAAAACCACCACAGTAAATCCAATAAGTTTTAAGTTTCACAACAAGAACCTGAGACGAGAAGTTTGTGAGCAGATCAAGGTCAGAGATGGAGCAGTGGGTCGGAGAGCTTTACCCTCCGTGTTTCCTCTGGTGATTCCAGGGTAGCGGAGCTCGGGTTTAGGTGGAGGTGGAGGCTCGGCATCACATGACTGGCTCTCCATCATCTCCAGACTGGACCTGGACTGGAGAGAGGAAACAACACACAGATAAGAATTAGAAACAGAGTGACACATTTCACTTGAGTAGAATTCTGATGCTGTACTTGTCTGGTAGTGGGCTGGCTTACAAATTATGTAACATTACACCAATATTATCAATACTAAATATTGACTGGTAGGTGCAACTGACCAGCTCATTATGCACCTGCGAGGAGGACAGTTAATTGATTTGTGCTAGACAGTTAATTGATTTGTTTGTAATGTACAAGTGATCTGCAGTTAAGTGAATTCTTGACTGCTTGGGACTTGACTAGAACGTCTGTTAATTACTGAAACACTGAACAGCTTCAGTTGTTCAGAGAGTCAGATGGCAGCTTGGGTGTCGTTTAAACCCCTCCATCTCTTTTCCACCAACTCAGAAACTGTATGTGACATCATGACTGTGTCACTGAGACTCCAGTGATTTATTCATGGGGTCAAATTGATGTGACACTAGATATATTACTTTTTCCTTTTGTACATTTGTTCTATTCAATTACTTATTATCATTATTACAATTTTATACAGTTTTTCACTTCCACACTTACTACTATTTTGTACCTGTGTGCTGAACAACTGTGACAAAGCAATTTCCCTGTGAGACAAAGTTTTCTTGCTGCCAGATGGACCTGCTTTAATGCAAACGTATGCAAACTAGTGCAGATTTGAATGGGAAGAACAGAAACTGACACTGCTTCACCAACAGCCCAGAGCTCTGCTTATTTTCTTTAGTCTGTATCTATGAGCTCCCATCCCTCCATCCTTACCCGGTGCAGGTCTCCCTGGATGCCGTTGTCCAGGATCTTTGCAGCCAGCTGGGCCTCTGTCAGCTGTGGCCGCAGAAAAGGAGGCTGTACGCACACACTCTGCACACACTTCTTCCTGCCCAGATACCTATGGATAGCACAAAGACACTGAGTGCAAAACACAAATAACATCTAGCTGATTTGAACCCAGTGAAACTGAGCACTGAAATATGCAGTTTACAAATCAGTGCAGTTTCAAACTCTCACCATCCTCTGCAGACATAGTTCAAAACCAATAAATGCATAAAAAATAATTTCTCAGTCATTTTTTCAGTGTTTCAAGTGTTTATAAATAAGCAACCAGAGAGGAGTGGGTAGACAAAATAGACAAATGAAATAAAAATGCACCTGGGTGCCTGTGAGCTGCAGAGGACATGAGACACATTCTTCCAGCAGCCATTGGTGAAAGGGTTCACGCCTCCTCTGAACTTCCCCGTTACCTGAAGAGAGGGAGACACACAGAAAAGAATGAGCAGGAAGACAAACATTCAAACAGTGAAATTAAAGTCTACAGGTTATTACTGTGTCACAATTTTTCAAACTGATCAAACTAAAATAATTAAAGGTGTTTTCTCTGAATATGCTGGAAGGTCACTAACGCTGAAATCTTGTAAGAGTTCATGTATGCACACACATTTTAGACAGTACCTGTTCGTTTGTTGTTCTGCCTCTGGCCACCAGCACTATGTGGAAACCTGTGAGGCCGGCAACAGGGATGAAGAACAGGCCTGCAACGCACATTACAGCCAGCCTGAGAGCGTGGGGGTCAAGGAATAACTTCAGAGACCTGGGCTGTTTTAGAAAAGTTCAAACAATCTCCTCTCCTGACCACTTTCTCTTGATTTCTGTAGAGAAGGTCAAGTGCCCAAGGAATGATGAATTCATATGGACTTGAATTGTTTCTGCAGATTCTCCCACTGTCTCCCACTGCACCTACACTTTGTTTTTTTTTTTATTAACTTAGCTCAGCATACGGACAATACATCCTCCATTCTTAACCATGGAAACAAAATCAAAAGTTGAAAAGTTGAACTAAGAAATTATAAAGAAAAAAGACAGAGAAAGCTGAATTATTAAAATAATAATGAAACTATATTCAAGTATAAAGCGAGTATAGAAGCACATTTGACAGTTTGTATACATTTGTTAAAAAGAGAAAATTCAATTTAATGCTTTACACAGTAAGAGGGGATTAAGTGAAAAACATTTATGATAATCGTGTTTTCATTATTATATTACAATATAAATGTAATAATACAATCCAATCTGCTTGTTCTTCATGATGGCTCCTGACTGGATTTAGAGAGAATACATCTGTATTTATTGATTTGGTCTTCAGTTTATCAGACAAGGATTTCCATTAGTTCTGGACCATCAACACTCTGTTGTTTCTACATTTACAAGGGTCTGCTGAGGTCTAACTGCAATGGCTCATCACTTTAACTGTTGCTGTAGAAAAGAATTGTGGCACTGATATATCTTCTGTTTCCTAAAGGAAGTTTCCTATACTAAAGGAGATAAGACAGGAAGCAGTGAAGCTCATTCCCTTATCATGTACTGAACAGGAATAGCTCTGATCATGGCTGCTGCTCAGATACTTCAGCTCATTTCAATAAGTTTGAACCTTCTTGAGGAAAAAACCTCAGGCTTGATTGAAGAGACAGATTAAAGCCAACTCTGTAACTGCAGATATGAGTGTCAGCAAGACCAAAAAAAAACCTCAGAGAGGTCCTTAAAGGATACGTGACAATGGCATGCAGGCGGTCAATGTTCTGCCGGTGGTAGAGGATGAAGAGCAGGCCGAAGCCGAACACAGCCATGATGTGAGCCGTCAGAGACAGCAGGAAGAGGAAGAAGTAGCGGTAGTTCCTCCTGCCGATGCAGTTGTTCACCCATGGACAGTGGTGGTCGAAGTCCTGCATTATTATGGTTTGAAGACACAGAGGTGAGAAGACAACTACACTGTTCAATATTGGTACAGATATCAAGTGTCAAGTCATTCATTGCTTTCTGGTTATGAAGCTGAAACTTGTATTTGCATCAGATGACATGTGAAGAGAAACTTGTCTTTAACCTATGAAATGTTTTATCTGATGCTGAGATAACTTGGGTTTGTAGTACTCCCCTCCCCTCCCTCAGCAGTAGAAGGCAGAAGTTAGATCACATTGAACTAGTTATGGTTGATACATCGAGCATATTTCATATATCACCTGCCACTGGTTCATAGTCGATCACCTGGTCTCAACCTGATCTGAAAGACTGTTACAGGCCAGTCAAGGATATTAATAATAGACTAGTATCAATTATACATAGTCTAATCATTAACCTAATGCACCTTAAGAGAAAACAAAATCTCTCCATCACTAATGCATCTGAACTGCTGAGTGTTTTTAATGTGGGGATGACATTGGCTGGCATTGGAAGTTAAAATATAGCCTTAATTTAGAGTGTGTACATGACTCATGTCCCGTGTAATTTTATGGAAACAGATCACCGGTGAGTGAGAGCACACCTCCACACAGTTGTCACAGACGGAGCAGTGGGAGCATCGTGGTGGCCTGTAGAACCGGCAGGTGGAGCACCACTTCATCCTGACCTGGATCCCTCTGATCTCCACCGTCTTGTAGAGGGGAGCGCGAAAGTCATCCTCCTTGTCTTCGTCCTCCTCGGCTGCAGAGACAGAGGACACAAACACAATCACGTGTTAGACTTAAAGTTAGCCATAATGGACTCATGAGGCATCAGAATACAGGGGATTCAGTCTTATGATCCCTCCCACTTTTCCACATGTTGTTACCATCTCACTGTAGTTTTACATCTCTGCTCTCAGGCTTCTCTCTGGTGCTCTAGTGACAACAGGCCATTGAGCCAGTCAGGTGAGATGAGGCTCTGAGACTATTAAACACTCGATTTCCATTGGAGGGGTCTTAAAATTACTCATGAGATCAATCATCTCACATTTGACAGCAATATAAACAGTACATCCATCCATCCACGTAATCACCTCTGGGGAAGATACCGGGGTCCATGAACGTGGCCATACAGAAGTTAGCCAGAACAAATAGGAAGATGACTCCATTGTAAATGGGCACAGCTACAGAGAAACGCTCTGAAAGCCACGGACACCTGAAAGAGAAGAGACCGTGTCAGACAGAGGAAAAAAAACAGCACCAGGATTCTGTAACATCACATGGTTCATTTGTCATGAAAGTAAAGCAGCAGCCCCCAGACAAACGGGATACAGAGCTACTTGTTGCTCCATTTACAGAGTGATATTTGGGAAACACATACTATTTTTTTGGACAAGTAATAATTTCCTGTGTAAAACCTGGTAAAATTGCCACTGCTACTTCGTATGTGCTTGGATGTGATTGGAGATGATCACACGTGAGAGCTTTGCTGTCAGTTTGAAGTCTGTATGGAGCCACTATAATTACAATGTCCATAGGTTCAGATCTAGAAATGTGCACGATGATTCAAAGTGAAATGACTCAATGATCAAAGGCTATAGTTGCCAGTTTAAACAATCTAAACTGTTCCTACTAATGCAGATCTAAGAGCAGCTCACAAACATATGGTTAAATTTTCCCAAAACCCAGGACTGCCACCTCAGGACGGTGCAGTGTTTTGTGTAACCATACACACACACTCACATACAGGTTGTCAGCAGTAGCAGCAGTGTAACAGCAGTAGCAGTTGTCAGGACTGGAAAGATAAGGAAATACAGTCCGAGTGAAGCGCTGGAGCCGCGGGCCGATACCTGGCCGTCACCGGTAACGGGAGCTTCGTGCTGAGCTGGGAAGCGGGTGCTAACGGCGGATGCTAGCTGCTACCGCTAGCGGAAGTTAGCGTCGAGCTAGCGAGTGTTAGCCTTGGCGGATAGCATTCGCCGCTACCACTCGCTAGCATCCGGGATAGCTAGCGGGGCTAGCAGCCCTGCTACTCGTGCTGTACGGAACTTCACCTGCTCTGTCATTGGCTGGAGAGAAACTCCGACTCTCCGCCCACAAACGTCCACGCTCACAACAACACAAAGCAAAAGACCAAACTACAGGCGGAGGGAGGGGGCACTGCAGACAGTCACCACCTCACAGGACTAGAAGCCCATAGGCGATGATTAAGACGGATTTCATTTGTATAAATCTAGCGTTTATTTTTGAGCAAAACCTCCAGACTTTACATTTAATTACTCATTTAGATTATTGTTTATTGAGTGTAAAATAATACAATAGAATAAAGTGGTGTGAATACACTCTGATGTGATTGTAGCTGTTTATGAAGTAAATCAATGAGGCTTCTTTGTTATTTTTGTGTTGTGTTGGATTAATTCAGTGGTGAGAGAGTGAGAGGAGATGTGAGACAAACTACACAGGAACAAACACCAACAGACTCAGGGAGAAAGAAACTGTGAGAGGCTGGATGATGGGCTTTTGTCAGGGTGACAGATGTTGGCCTATTTTCTCCTCACTAATCTGAAGCACAGCCTGCCCACCACGTTACACACACACACACACACAGATTAGATTTTCTCACATATGCACCAACAAATACACAAACAGGCCACACACACACACACACACACACACACACACACACACACACACACACACACACACCTGTCAACCTGACTTTCTCACATCTAAACTATAGACACGTGGTCTCTCCAACAGACAATGCTTTGCACATTCTCACTCTCAACCCTTCTTTCCCTTGTTCGCACTCTCACTCTTGACAAACCCACTGTAGTGTCAGCAAGATTAGTGATGACGGTCTGTAACACCACTGACTTAGCACTCTGTCAGAAACACTCACAGGGTGTGAAGGCCACACTGAGGCAGATACGTCTCAAAATAATGTTTGCAAGGGAAAGCTGCATCAGTTCAATCCACACCGAGGATTTAAAGTTGTTTGTTCAGAGTGTATCTGGGGTCCAAGACAGACACCCGAGGCTTTAATTCACATGCCTTATGTACAATGTACACCCCGAGTTAAAAAAACTGCACTGAGCAAAGAGCAATTAAAATCTAATTCCGTAATGATGAAAATGCAAAATAAATGCGGCAGTAATTTTACTGCACAGTAGTTCATTAAAAACACCTCTGTGTTTTTAACAAAGTCCTTCAAGTTCTCAATATGAAAGAACCAGTGATAAACACAGGAAACTCAGGTACAGAAACGTCCAAAAGTGATATCCAGCAAAGTGAAAGGTAAACAATATGATCTCGAGACTACAGTGAAACTAAACCCCACCCTAGACCAGCTCTTACAGACTGTGCTGGTCGTCATGAGGAGTCTCCATCAGCCAGTCTGTCTCCCTTTGTTACAGCTCTGTTCATCTCCAATCTGTGGTATTTTTAAGTTTATATGAAAAGGAAAAACTGTTGCCAAACTTTGCTCAGTATTATATATTTCAAGCCTGTGTGTGTGTGTGTGTGTGTGTGTGTGTGAGACTGATGCCACTTACGTAAAGCAGAAGAACAGTGTGGTGGAGCCAACAAGGAAGAAGGTGGCTGCAGACACAGGGACGTAACGGGAGGGTCGCAGGGGTCTACTGGGCGGGACCACAGCGTGTGGGAGGGGTGATGAGGATGGACCCCGCCCTCCACTCTTACTGCTGCCACCTGGCATCACTTCCCGTGGTTGGTATGGTTTGTGTCTGTTCAGCAACTGCTATGCCCAGGAATTTGTCATTCAAAGATAAATATTTGTCCAGTCGTATAGACAGAAATGGAAACAGGAGCAACGGATTGGCAAAAAGAAAGAAATAAAGTAAAAGGAGATGTACGGAGGAGATGGAGGAATAAGTGAGGGAGGGTTTGTTCTTTCAAGTGTAAAAGAGGAAAAAGTTCCTCTGCACCACCACACTGTGATGGGAGGAGGAGTGAATGCTTGTTTTCTTAGATTCTCAGGTCAGATCTGATCCACTGTGTGTGAAGAGATTAAAAGAAGCTTACAGGTCTCTCTGCCTTAAAAGCCTCGTTTCCCTGTTAGCCACAAAAACAGGTGGTAAGGCGGGATGAACAAATAAGCCACAGATTATATAGAGGAAAAGAGTTGTAGGCACATCCACAACACTAGCTGAACTGTGTCCCGCCCAACATTAATTAATTAATTACAATATGCGCCAATAGAGACTGATAATTGTTACACAAACACACTCAAAAAAAAATCAGTCTAAAAAAGACTTAAACTGTTTCAAAATGAATAAAAGGCTTGGTGAAAATCATGATAACAGTGCAATAAAAAAATATGGCTGTTAGATGTAAAATTAAAAATAAAAAGTATTTGGACCCTTATGTTAAAACACAATAATTTGGTTGATGTAACTGGTGCAATCAAATACTACAAATACACAAAACTGGTCCAGATTTGATTGATTGGTCTGTAATTGGGAGTTTTAGTGAGGTACCAGAGTTGGCAGAGGTAAACCTGTTTCGGTAGGAGATCGATTTTATAAGGCGGAGCAGAAACAACAGCAAGAAAGAAATGAGATAAGGATGAAAGAAGGAGTAAAAAAGCTTAAAAGAAACAAGTCAGGGATGATAATGTAAGTTGGCGATCTCTTCTCCTCCCCGTGTCTTTCCTCAGCTTAAAAAAAAGTGCAGATCAAGACCTAAAATGGGAAACGGACTTGTCTGTAGCTACGTCGTCTACACAAGGAGACTGTCCTGTTCACTCGAAGTTTTCAGCACCTGGAGATCAGCAGTCTGAGCAGCTGTAGCCGTGTGAAAAAGGTCTTGTAAATAAAAAAATGATGCTCCTTGTTGGAGAGGGAGATAGTTTGCTCTCAGTCCAGGTCTCGTACTGTAAACAACAGTCTGTAAGCGGGCCAGTGGAGTAACCTGGTTTTCCTGTGTCGGGGCATCCCTAAACCCCGCCGGTGGCTGATTTAAACCACCTCACCTGCCAGCTGCACCAGGGATGTGAAAGCAGGAACTGATAGTGATGTTCTCTCCAAAAGATCTGGGGGGGAATTCAGTAGAACATCCATCAGTATCCATGAAAATGAAATAGTTGAGACAGATCTTAAGTTACAGCGTTGGTCTGGTGTGCTCCAGTGTTATGTTTACAACGGATAATGGCATTATCTTATTTATCAGCCCGTAATGGCAGCATAGAACAACTCAGTTCCTTCAATCCTTATCTTCTTCTTCCACTGTGTTGGTGGACAACCGTGCCTGTCAGTTACGTAACCGTCAGCCTCCCACCAACAGGCCGTTTTCTTCTCTGCCCTTTCCTCCAGAGATTTCTAGGGCCTTCGCTCTGCTTCCTTCCCCCAGCAGAGAGCACTGAGGCTTGGATAACACGCGCCCACAACAATCGCTCAGATGGTCCAGCCTCTCTGGTGCAACAGCCCAAAAAAATGACCTCATCAGATCTGTGGAAAACTGTAGCATTTAAGAGTGGAAGGGACTCCTCCAGCCATTTATGTCTTCAGGTTGGGGAATCCTTCTGCAACCTTGAGGATGGAGGCCTTGTATGGACGAAGCAGAGAGGTGGCCCTGCTGAAGTACAGCAGGTCGTCCTGGTTGAAGGCTGGTCAGGATGCTGCGCCTACAATCATAGGGAGAAGAAGAAAGGGATGGTCAAAGAGCAGATACTCCAGTATGTAGCTTTTACAGGTGGATTATATCAACACGCCTGTTTACAGGTTGTACAAGGAGCACGTAAAGCATTTGTGACATCACAGGGAGCTATATGAAAGCAGGAAAGCTGCATCAAGTGAAGATACTAGTCTGCATCACGAGCCTGTCAATGTTACAAAAGGTAGCTTTTACTGATTTGATTGACTGTAAACTTCTTGAGCAAGACAGCACCCCATGTTATCTTTGAATTGTTTTGAGTCATCAACTAGTCCATCAAAACCTCTCCACATTCTTCAAAGTACATTTTATGTAAAATGTAGTGTTAGAGTAGCACAGGTGTGCAAGTCTGTGTGTAACAACCAAGTGGCAGAAAAGTGTTGGGCGGTAAAGGATCAGTCTGGGCTGCAGCGTGTTTGTGAATAAATGCTTCTCAGGACCAAGACAAGCCTAATGTTATGAAATCTGTCATCTATTCAGAAAATGTGAGATCAATCCTTTACATGTGTCTTTCTCTCTCTCTGGTGGAAGTGTGAAGCTGACACAACAAGGTCTAGTCACATGAGCATAGATGTAGAGCTGAGGGAACGAACAATGCACTGCCCCTTTTTTTCCTAATCGTGATGAAATAAAATATCTGTGATTTGGAGAATCTGGTTCAAACACATATACATTTCACATCCTTGAAGAGTTGATCACTAATGTGTACTGATTGTTTTCAAAAATGTATTCAGTAACACAAGAAAGTGTCCATCAGGTGCCAGCAACCCCTAAGCTGCTCAGTGAGTTAAATTGTTAAATTAGTAAAGATGACAAGTCATTTCATTTATCATCCTGTGATGTCTGCTGTGAAACACTGCACATGTTATTGGTCAGAGACACATGTGAAGTAAGATGCAGGACAGTGTCCTCACCAGGACTTCATCTGGACCTTGTGAATGGAAACGATTCACCCAGCCCTACTATTACCTGGTTGGTCTGGATGAGGAAGGAGGGTGGTGACCATGAGGGGGCTGAGGTTAGTAAAGCCAATTAGGGATGTAACCCGGTCACCTTTTAAGCTAATGAGAGTTTGAAAGTATGTTACAGAAAACAAATGGTAGCGCAGGTGATGGAGGAAGGAGAGCAGGAGTACAGGGGAGAGGTTTGTCATACGCAAGTGTGTTGTGTTTAAAATACAAAACAGCATTAATTCATATTAAATCTGCATTACAGCTGTAGTAATTATAGTTCCCATCCCACCCACCCCCCCTGACATTTTTCCCTTTCCCTTCCTATCATATAATTAATTGTGGATTGACTCCTATCCCGTGGGAAACCCACAGGATTCCTGTGACCCACAGGATTCCCAAAAAGTTGGCAGTCTCCAGTCTGGGTGGATCCAGCATAACGGCACCACAGCTGAAAAGAATTATAGGGGAAACACTGAAAATTGCATAAAACCACAGCAGACTGGCAACATTTTTCCGTTTCAAGTTATTTTGGGGGGCGTTTTTTGTGGAGATAGACATAGTATGCACCATATAAGCTCTATAAGGTGAACGACTGGGCACCACCCAGAATGATATTGGAATTGAAACTTAGGTTGTGTGTTTTCTGTGCCAGAATAAACTGGCATATAACCACTTGACCAAAGTTATGTACCGGTACCTTTTTAAAAGGTCAACTGGTCCAATTCCTTCTTTCTGTTGAATCTATAGGTTAGTTGGTTGTCAGGGGCATCCTTAAAACAGGAGTGATGCACTTCATTCACTATTATTATTTTTACCTCCATCTGAACGACAAGAGGTGGGTGGTATCTGTCACATCAGATATACAGGTGAAGTTCACCCTGTTTTTGTACTGTTATAATGATAGTTGGGGTTACTTAATGTGGGGTTGTGTGAGGTCATGCAGTGTGTGATTCAGATCTTCAAGAGGCAGAGGGGAACTACTAACACACTTTAGACACTTTTAAAAAGCACTAGAGACCGAAACAATCCAATATCTGTCAAAGTGGATGCTTCATGTAGGGCATGATTGAAAGGGTTACCTCCCTGTCTCAACAGCACTTTACCTTAGTACTACCTATGTGCAGCTGCTGAACTACCATGTCAAGCGCAATCAAGAGAGCACAATGGGCCACAGGTCAGCTGAGTGAATCACAGAGAGCTAAACTTGACTTTGTTTTGGGGGGGGGGGTCTGACAATACTCAGTATGAGTTGTACATTTAAAGAAATACTGATATCATCCCCAACAGCGACAGGATGTGATCCACTAGAGAGAGGATGACTCACTCTGTTGGATTTGATAAAACTAAAGAAACACTCATTTGCTCACAGGTGTCACCAAGTTCTTCCCTAACAAACCTCACGTGCAAACAGAGGTGTCCAGGGAGCACACAGACTGACAGCAATGCTGTTGGGCTTCTTACTGACTCAATTATCAACAGTGAGTGAAAGCTGATGTAATGGCAGGGGCAACATTTGTTGTATTAACTCCTGAAAGTGATACTCCACAGCATCTAAGAAGAGAAGCTACACCTCATTGCTTTAGCATCGAGTTTTACCTAATCTGTATCTTTTCAACCTCAGTGTATTAACTTTGACTCAAGAAATTGATTCATACATATTCATACACACCAATTCTGGATTCTGTGAATCCTCTATTATAAAGCCAAACTAACTCTCCTGTTCCCTGCTATACCTGTCTTAAACACATATTTCCTTGTTAAATTGATACTAAACCTTTTTCATCATGTCTCATCCAGCACATTAACTGGCAATACATATCCTGTGAATTGTTAATATTATATTGAACAGAGAAAAAGAAAATATTCTAGAAACTATTTATAGGAGTGGCTTTTAAAACAAAGCTCTCCCTAAATGTCACTGTCGTCACAAATATTTGACTGTAAATGTCATCATCATAAGTCAATTTGGTGAACATCACTAAACCTTAGGGGCAATAATTAGTCATGATTTGCACACCCAGCACTGGCAAATACAATCTTATCGAATTAGTTAACTAGTTAACCACTTTAATTTTCATGTCAACTTGAAAAGGAGGTGCCTGCTGTCATTTTATAGTAGGGCTCCACAATTAACTGAAATATTATTAGGAAAAATTGTAATGTAGCAGTGCAGTGCAGTGGAGTTGCATATTTTTTATTGCAGAAAAATGTGTCATAAAAAGCCATAAAAGAGGCGCTGATTCTGATGTGATTCTACATAAATGCCCTGAGCTGCAAATCATACTCTTAAGAAGAGAGGGAACATGTTTGTTTCACTGAATGTGAAATGTAAAGATTACCAAACCCACTGTCATTATGACTCATATCAGAAAAGCAATATGCCTTTTTTTTAGCATCAGCTCTACACACCTTCAAAATCTAATCCTAATCTTTGAATGGGCTGAACACACTCAAGATCAAGATCAATATTCAGGTGTGGGACAAACTATAGTACACACATGCACCCTGTCATGCAAAATAACAAGAGCACAAGATGCTGTTTCTTGTTTCAGTGATTGCCTAAACTTGGCACACTGCCACAATGGGCCATGTTATGACATGTCAAAACTAACATTATGGTTTGTAACTCTATCAAATGGACACAGTACTGCCAAGTGGCATGAGGCCAAACACTGCACAGCAAGAGATACATCTGCTTTGAGTGGTGATAAAAATCCAGGATTGTCTTTCTAAGAGCAAACTATTCAATAAATCCCAGTCTAACACACTGAGGCCCTGCACACAGGATGAGATGATTAGCCTTAGTAAGTGCTTTCAGTAAAAACATCAAATAGTTATTTCCTTGTTATTTGATCAATAATCTAAAACACCGAGCATCCTCACTTCATCAGACAGAATCTATAACCTCCAGTGCACATGTTAGAAAATCCCCGGACACAGTGGCATCCCCTTTCATGTGAATGGATCCTATAGCACTACCAGCACCTACAGTATGCACATGAACGCTGGGTGTGTATGGCCCGCTGCAGTCACGGCAGCAGCAGCAGCAGCAGTCACAGCCTCGGTATATGCACCAAACCCCACAGAGCGATGGTTTCTTACCGATGCTTGCCAACAATGTGATTTCACGACCACAGGTTCCCAGTATTGGATGGTAATTTCAATCGAGTTTTCGTTGGGGAAATGTTTTTTTTTTTCTTTCTAATGTAAATTGCTTACTAACGCCTCAGATGTATGCAGAGGACGCTTGGCAGATACAGCTGAGCCAGGTGACACGCAAACACACAGTGTATTGAGTCAAAACGGCCCGAGCATCGCTTGATTTGACAGCTCAGCCCCTAAAAGATGTGCCATTAGCTTTACAGTAAGACAAAAGGCGCTGCCAAACTGCACCGAAAATCTCGCTATATTATGTGATAGGTGTGATAAAGTCAAATGTACGCGTTTTAACATAACATTTAAACCATTTTCCTCCATACTTGTAGGGTCTAGTGTTTAAATCGGCATGCATATATCCGCTAAACGTGCAGTGGGTTTTGACTTTGATGGCCGGTTATTAAAACAGCAGCTTTCTGCCGTGTATTAGAAATACACTTAAACACAGGAATAAGCGATATTCAGCCCACATTGGACAGTAGGTCATATTGAAACCGGGGTGGGGACGCATGGCTAGTGGGGGCGATAGTATCTTTAAAGACACTGGGATGAGGAGGAAAATGACTTGAGCACTGGTTAACATTCATTTAATGTTAGCCAGCTTGTTTTACAATGCTAATTTTCGCAAGTCCGTAACGATGACCGTATGTTAGGGTGGAGATAAGCAGCGATAATAGGAATTGTAGCTTTAACAACCGTCATCACTGCTACTGTGAAAAAAAGACAGAAAAAACGTACATTTAAACCAAAGTAAAAATCAGCCCACGGCTTAGACGATAACGTAAAATAGAGTGGCAAAGGCTCGGTGTGGTGTTTCTGTGTAAGCTTCTTTTCCATAGAGCATTAACGTTAGCTAGCCTTTAAGCTACTCAGGTCTCCATTGGTTAGCACTGGCTAACATCGGGCTAACAATTCATCTCACCTGCGGGAGGTTTTTGTAAAAGATCAAGGTCCAAACGCGGAAAACGTGATGCCAGCCTCAAAGGTGCTATATCCTCTTCGGATTAAAACCCGCAGAGACAGCTTTTTGCATCCAGTATTATCCATGCGAGAGTCATTGAAGCGGTGCTGGGAAAGTGTACGGGTCTTTCTCTGGTGGTTAGCTTCCCCAGCGCCAGGCTAATAATAAATGGTAGGGTAGCTGGCCAAGCACCGATACGTCTGACGTTATTTTACTCCAGGCAGCTATCTGACTGTTAGCCAGGGCTTGGTAGCTGCTGCTGGGTTTCCCAACTTCTTCGAAGTAGCGAGTTTCCGTGTGCAGGCCGCTCCGCCTGTACGGAAGTTGAGAGGAAACCCCAGTGAATATAATCCCAAGAGAATTATGTGCTGTTCTCATATAGCCATAATATTGGTGGCCTACAGATTACCAGAGGCCGACATGTTTGCCAGTGGTACATAACTCCTATGCCAGGGTTCAACAGCAGAAATGCGAGCCCAAATATGAACAGCTCTGATTGGACGACTGCGCTGTCAATCAGGCCACAAGCGTATTGTTATTAGTTCTTCAGTAATGACCCCCACCCCTCCCATTCCCCCTGAACACACACATACACACACACACACACACACACACACACACACACACACAGAGTAAACATAATGGTTGCACTAAACTAAATTGAGATTAAATTTAGTGCCCAGGACAGACGGTAGCAGTAGATAATAGAGCCGTGTTAATATATTTTATTGTCGCTTAGCATGGCTGGCACATAAGCTGTCTCTGACATGAGGTTTTAATCCTCTCATGTGACACACTGACACAGTAACGTATGTGTGTGTGTGTGTGTGTGTATTTTCATAATGTGGGAATCAAGGTACAGTATGGTACACATACACACACAAACACACACCACAGACACACACACTATGGAGAGATTAAAATGACAGCAGGGGCTATGAGGATTAGCCCACACAACAAGCTCCTCATCAGGGTGCGTGCGCACACACACACACGCACGCACACACACACACACACACACAAAATCTCCAAATAATAACAAATCTGAAATCCTGCCACAAGAAAATCATACATGAAATTGTGGATTGTGGCAATGTCTAAAAAGATTGCTGTGTGTGTGTGTGTGTGTGTGTGTGTGTGTGTGTGTGTGTGTGTGTGTGTGTGCACGCACCCTTAAACAAAAGGGACAATCATGGAATTGAAAGAACAGTGCATTATTTTGTTATGACCCATATTTCCTTTGAAGGCACAAACAAAGAAAACTGTTTTTCAGCATGTGTGTGGAGACGACTGAGTGGGGAAGTTTGCATTTCTTCAAGTCTTGAAAAACAAAATTTATTATTATTATTACATCATTAGTATTAACACAAGGGGAGGATCTCACAACAGTTGGAGGAATGACTATGACATGCAAATTGACGTTGTGTAATAAAGTTTCTTAAACTAACTTAAAGCCACTACAAGGAACTTTCATTTTGTGCTGATTTTGGCGACCCCTGTGGACAAAAGCAGTAGGTTTCTCTTTACGGATGCCGTCCCAATATCAGCCATGACAAAAATATAGTGATGAAATTGATTTGGGTTTTTTCCTCACTAGCGTAGCAACAACTCAATGCTAATTTGTGGTCTCCTACCGTCTGAGTGCCTTACATCGTTTCGTAATCCGAGAGTTAGACTATTTAGAAATAGCTTATCTTCCCACCGATGGCCTCATTTAGGTCAAACAGAGACATCAGCAGAAATGAGAGACTTTTGTGTATCCAGTTAAAAGTTCCTTGTAGGGGCTTTAATGGGGTAATGAGCTAGAGTTCACTAGAAATCTTACCATGTTGTCTCCTCTTATCGAGAGGATGAGTGTTAAATGGCGATGTAATAAATCTATGGAACAGATGTATAAAGTAGAGAAAGAAAGAGAACAAGAGCGACGGAGCTACGGCTGTATTATTGTGTTGAAATTATAGTGTTTTAAAAAATGAAATCTGGAGACAACGGAAAACAGAATTTCATCCAACACGATTTTAATAGTTTGCACAATAAATCCAAGCAACATTGCGAATCAAGTCAGAAAACAAATGACACAAAATACAATTTCTAATTCAAGACAATAAGTTATTTACAATTAACACTTATATTTGGCCGTCAGCCACCTCAGTTCACAGATATGATAAATATCTCCTACTGAAAGCTGAAAAATTAATGTTATGACAAAACTTTAGCTCTCTCTTCAACACTGGTGTTGCTGTGCCGTGCAGGTCTAAATTATATGTCATAATAAAGTACAATAAAATCAACAACACCTGTACAACATGATGCATCCTAATACAATTGATATACAATAAATACTACCATTGTGAGGCCAGTAATGTTGAAAAATGTTGCCATTTTGGTACTGAACCATTATATTAAGTTGTGTTTGCTGTACTTGCTGTACTGTAGCCAGCATCAGATCAGAGTTTGTTTTATGTTTTTTGTTTTTTTGACTTGTGCACATACCAGCTTTCGCTCAGGCACACATAATCAGTCAGCTACAGACTCTGGTTGTACACACAGTTCCTTCTACCACTGACGGTCCGCATTCGTCTGTGTTGGTTTGGCACGCTTCCTATGTGCATTTCCCAATCTGCACTCTATTTCATTTGGATGTGGTTAGGCACATGGGTGTGGGGACATTAATGTAAATATTTTGGGAGGACAGAAATGTCCATCCATCCATTGGCTATAGAGTTTGTCCAGTTTGTACAGTTTGGGGTGAGGTGAGTGGGGGGCGGGCTGGAGCCCCATCCCAGCTGACATAGGATGTGGGCAAGGTACATCATGGACAGGTTGCCAGTCTATCACAGGGCTGACATATACTTTACACACTCACATTCACATCGACGGGCAATTTAGAGTCGCCAATGTGAAAATGTGAAATCAAGGAGAAAAGGGGAACTGCAGCACTGGTAGATCAACTGAACATAATGAGTTATTTTCCCAAGTCAAGTTACGTCCTCTATCTGTTACTATGTGTAGTTGTTATGGTCATAGAATGAACATAGAAAACATTAAAGTCCTCTTTGTTTTAGAGGGGTTGTGTGTCCTTTATAATGCACCACAATGTCAACTGCTACACAAAAAAGAAGTGTAAGAAGCATGCACACTGGAAAAAAACATCATCTCTGTTAAGCCTCTGGGTGATTTCTCACCAGAGGTTCAAGGAAGATTCATGAATGTTGATAACAATGGATCCTCAGTGCACAAACTCTTAAAAAATAACCTGTTTTATATCCTGAAGCATGCACAGCCGAATCATTTTGAGCTGCCCTCTGTCCGCATATTGGTCCATGTGGACTCTGTTGGACATGGGCAGATGATAACAGCTATGTCATGCTAATGTGGGTGGACCCTTGCAAGCTCAGGCACATGTGAACTATGAATTGGCCTTGCATGTTACGTCACACACAGACACATATTTCAATTGTTAGTTAGTTAGTTAATTTTATTGACACAAATAATTAAAATCATAATATTTGGGTCCAAACAATATACAACAAAACCCATAAACACACACACAAGAAAAAAAAAACATATCTTTGTATAATCGCTGGACAAATTTACCTAACCTAACCCTATTAAGACTATACAAGCTCCTTGTTTACAGGATACACTAGAAGCCATGTGAGGCTCTCAGCATGCAAGCCTCACAACACAATATCTTCATCTATTATCTCCAGCTGATTAGTGGCTTTATCATATTATTATGTAGTATATCAGTCATTGCAATACTCCTTATTCCAAGTCAAGTTTCACTTTTCTACAGTGCTAAAACAAGGATAGCTCAATCACATATAAATTAACAAGATTGTTTTTATCTATGGGACTAGCACCTGCATCAATATCACTGTACTTTCTGATTCTCTGTCACTTAAAACTGAGGTTACGTCTTGTGGCATCAGCTCCTAAACTCATTTTGGTCCTCCGAATGGTACAGTTACAGTTCAGTCCCTTTTCATGTCAAGGTGAAAGGGAACAGACTTGTTTTCCTCTGGTTTAAAACTGACCAGTCTGCAGCGTTCATTTGTCACATTGCCCCAAGAGAGAGGCAGGACTGACCTGTTATTCAGAAAATATTTTTTGCTGACATGCAAAAGCGAATGTCTCAAGCCATTTTTCATTGACATGAAAAAGAAGCAGTCTCTGGCCCTAATGCACCATAACAGAGCTTTGATTGATAAAGTATCAGCAGACTGTGATGTTAAACTAAACCATCTTAAGAAGAAACACCACCAGTGAGATTAACCAGTGACAAAATAACTTAAATTTGATGCTGCAAAGATAAAGAAAGCCAAGATAACCAACTTTCTCTTCTGATCACTGGCATAACTGCTAGCGTGAGGGTGTGTGTGAGTGAATGATCGTGTCAATTCTACAAAATATTTACTCAGCATGCTGGTTCATTGATTGTGTCAACAGATTATATGCAGCTGAATCATGACACAGGTCACTGGAGACATATACTACCGTACTGTCTGTAGTTAAATGCTTTTCATCCCCAGGCATCTGATGAATAAGTCCTGTGCGTTTGTGCAAGGCAAATTAACTAGCTAGATAACCATTCATTCCATGACAGTCAGATGAACCTATCACATGAAGCTGAAATGCTATTCTTGACATGAGTTGTTGAGGTGAACCACCTCGGGTTTTGATTGATTGCCGGGAACATTTGCATATTTGACCCCCATGTTCACTTTGCTGCTGACACAGACTAAAATGAACAAATTGCAGTAGTCAAAGGTTGTCCTTGGGAAGGGAAGCACAAGAGTTTTTACATTTCTAATGTGAACTATTGATGATTTGCGAAGAGATGGTAAGTGGAGCCAGGATTTCTGTTCTTCCCTGTTTTCAGCTTTTAGGGTTTGGGGTGAGTTACATACAAATGAACACATAGAGAGTGGTATCAATCATTTACTTTCATCTAAAGCTCAACATGGTAATAAATAGTATTTCTAACTAAAATGCCCACTGGTGGATTACCTGTAATGCTCCCTGAAGGTTGTGAGGTTATCAGATATACACTGACATGCTTTCTAAACATCACAACTAATTACACTTTACCCTTGGATTGTCTTGCTTTGTTAAAATAGCAAGTATATAGTACTGTACCTGTATACTTTTATGCTCTTGCATTTTGCTGTTTACCATGATGGATAACTCAGCAAACATTTCAAGCACATTTACAAATCTAGAGAGCTGGTCTATGCTTTGAAAAACTGCTGAAATTCTCTAAAGCTTAAAACTTATTAGTAAATATGATAAAACATGCAGAGAAACACTGGTGTGGTCCTTGAGCTTGTCAGTTATTGCCAAGGGTCAGTGGTTTGGAACTCCGTACTGGACTTTTCCCAGCATGCAGTTCACCTGTCTATCATGTGTATATTTGCTCTAAGCTAGAAACAGAGCTGTGATTCAAACCCAAGGCCTTCATAGGTCATGATGTCACAACGCTATTCACTGTGTCACCTTTACTGAGCCTTTTAGTGTCAAATGAACAGTCAATGGCTATTTTCTAAAAGAGAAGCCTGACATCAGAGCTACAACTTTGTAAAGTTGTAAATTGAACAGTAATTACAAAAAAAAACCTAAATGAACCTGACAAATTTCACTCCAATAACCGACAATCTTAAACATTATGCCCGTTTGGTGTGTATCCATTAGCTGCATGCCCATTGGTTAGGGGCTTTGCAGTTTCACTATCTAATTGGTTTAGAGGAGTGTTTTCTTTATCGTTGCTGGCATCATGTGCTGCCTTTGCCCTGATGAGGTTTCTGCGATGATAGAACAAGTAGCCCGGCAACAGGAAGCCAGCCAGGGAGAAGATGAGAAGGCCAAAATTGATCTGTTGTAAGGAGAGACATGTCAGTGCATGTGCGGTATGTATTTACATGCTCTTGACTTCACTTTGTGTATGTGTGTATTTGTGTGTGTGTTTTCTACCCAGTAAGGATCTCCACGCAAGTGTCCCACCATCAGTATGAAGAGCGGCTGCTGGAGCAAGGCGAAAGCAGCACTGATCATTGACTGCATGCCTGTTAGTGTCCCAAAGTGATTGGCTGGATATCTAGAGAGAAGATCAAATAATATAACTGTTTCCACTCATTCTTACTGTACATAAACAACACGAGACCCTAAACGTATATGTTAATATCAGACATGTCTAATTTACAGTGGAAAAAGGCTCAATCAGTTATGATTAGTTTAAAAAAACCACTAATTTCAGTGGAAAAGAGGAATGAGTCTCTCACTACAAACACCACTATTCACATTAAACACAGTAATTACAGATCCAGTGTTACCACAGACTCATTGATTAAAGCAGCTTGTAAGTGTCAGTACTCACACAGCAGCATAGAGGCCTCCACAGCAGGAGTGGATAAATCCTCTCACTATAGTATGTAGAACAAATGACACCACCTGATGAAGAAAAACACAGTAAACATCACTAGACATCACCAAACATGACAACAACACCGTGTGTGTTTCTATGTATGTGTTCACATGGAAAACTTTGATCTTTACATTTCTATGCCTGTATTTTTCTAACCTGTACTGGCAGGTTGTCAATCAAGGAAACTATTCCAAAGGTGACCAATAGGAGGTTAGTGAAGATGAATGCCCTCATGGCATTGGTCAGTTTCTGGACCTTTCTGTCTCTCTTTGGGGGATCTGATGGACTGAAGGGGACAAAGAGGTGTAATGGGTACTGCAGATGAGTCAAACTCATACAGTGAGCATCAGACTGTCTGCTGTAAATGTAGATGTGGTGACACAATGCTCACATTTAAATAGAGGCCAGTGAACCCTCTTGTTACCTTTTGTCCGTGTGTGTGTTTGCATTTTCCTCCTCACACTCCTTCAATCTCCAGTCCATGATGTAGCCAATTAAAGGACAAGTCAGTAGACACAGCAGCTGCATTGTACCAAAGATAGATGAGTAGAAACCAACTGGGGAGGACATGTAGAGATAAAATGAAGAGAGAGAGGGACGGATGTCAGGTGGGTAGATGGTTTCTCTTGCTAGGCATTCATGAATTGAGCTCCAGTGGGAAGCATTCGCAGGTAAAAGCCTACCCACTGCACATGACTCTTACCTTGTTCCTCCATCTCTATCTTCATCTGTTCTGAGGCTGTGGAGAGAAAAAAGTGCAACATAAATTCTAATGAAATACAGCACATCAGCGGCTCAATCAGAAAGTTGTCCACAGTGTTTCTATCCAACTTGAGAACTAAACTTCATTTCAAAAAAAAAAAAAAGAAATCATGCAAATGATTATTCTCACGGTGAGGATTGCCGTGGGTGACCAGAAACTCCAGCATTTTATTCATGGCACCCATGAAGAAGATGAGCCTCAGCTGTGTCATTGCCATGGTGATGAGACTCCACAGGAAGATGGGAGAACACACAGAATGACAGAGCGGCACTGAGCCTGAAGAAGGAGAGAGGGAGAGGATGAGAGATTGATGGTGCCAGACTTTCACACTTTCCATAAATATGTATGGATGTAGCTTCTGTGGCATCACACAGGTTTCTGAGGAGCGTTTTGAAACTCAGAGTGAGGCAGCACATCATCTGTCTTCTTAACAACCTCCTTACCTGGTGCTGCGCTTTGAGAATCTGTCTGCTCAGGGTCTGACATCTTGCCCCCCATTGTGTCTTCCATTGTGGTCACATGAGTGATGTACCTGTCTCCAGTCACCTTGTCCTCCGTCACAACCCCACTCATCTTCACCTTTTTCCTGTCGAAAGAGGAGCAAGAGATTTCATGGGTAAATAACCCCAAAATTCAAACCTGGTTGGTGCCGCACAGCTCCGGCTGAAGGTTATGGTTTAACATCAGTGGTATTAAGATTTTAACATTTTTCACACCTCATCTGTTACCTGCCCACATACCCTGTGTCTGGCTCTGCTCTGGTTTCATTAGGCTACCACTCATCCCACGTGTGCTTCAGAGGAACAGTTGGGTCTCTATAAATACTGTTATGAAGAGAAAGTCTAGACCTTCTCTATTTGAAAAGTGACTTGAGATTACTTTGTTATGAACTGGTGCTATACAAATATATCTGTCTTGACTTGAGGAAATTAGCTGTAAAGACAAAACGGTGTTTATTTCTGCTGTAAAGTTGTACATTCTAACATGGGAGTCTATGGGGACTGACTCATACACATGGGGATCTTGCCATATTTGGGTCTTGTCAGGTAAAACATTTAGTGGGATTTTTAAAACTTCAACGTTCAAATGATAACACTCAATGTGGGACGCTTGCTTGTAGTGGAGAAAGTGTAACTATGAGATGTGAAGTGCACTGACGTGTATCTTATGTCCTCAGGTGCAGGGAAAGATTCAGCAGGCCAGTTCAGGAAGCAGTTGAGGAAAACCATGCAGGCCATACCAGACCAAACCCACATGATGACACGGAACGACACGCCAAAGTCATAGATCACCTGCAGCAGAAAAGAAAAGAAGAAAAAAGAAAATATCTTATATATCATAATAAATATTATCCCTGAGCTTCCTCTTTCAAAGTGGATGAACCTTTCAATGACAGTCATTATGTATATTTTCTTTAAAAACTGGCTCTTGTAATTGTGGCAATGATTATAATGTAATAATAAAAAAAACAACTATGACAATGAGAGAGAGAGAGAGAGAGAGAGAGAGAGAGAGAGAGTACCTTGACACCAGGGAAGGTGACGGCTGAAGAAGCGTAGGAGCCAATCATCAGGGAGAGGATGGTGGATCGAACATTCCCAAACATATTTGGAAGCTGATGAAGAAAGAGCAGAGAGATGAAGAAAACTTGTATGATACCAACAAAATAAATGAACCTTGTTGTCAGGTTGTGAGCAGTAAATATGAGAAAACACTTATAGGTATGAATCAGTTGTTGCACAAAACAACATACAACTCTGAAGTGTTTTTAGAACTAATGTTCACAATGCACATTAAGAGTTTAACCACAGGATGGTGCTGTCTAAACATGTGCTTTTCAGTTGAGGGGTGGAAGAAGCTGATGACACACACACACACACACACACACACACACACACACACACTGCCCTTATGTTATTGTCAGCCAACTTTCTGTTGGTAACTTGCCGTGTGTGCGTGTGAACATTCTCTGGCCACGCAGATGCTTAAGTTTTGGTGTGTGTGTGTGCATGTGTGTTCATGTCTACAGACTTGCTCTAACTATAGATGCAGAAGGAAATCTGCCAGTCACACATTTTGCTGCACGTGGCTCGACTGACACTCAGTTTAAACTCACTGCTCAGGTCAGACTTTTTGGACGACATTTCTGTTCTACAAAGTCACCAGCAGTGTTTCCCGGTACCACCCAACAAGCAGCTGTGTTGTTTGGGGTGTATTGTGTACACTGCCTGTTTATTCTTCACCTTGTAGGTTAACTAAAAGGGTCTCCTCTGACAACTTCTTAATTTGTAGGATAAAGACCTAACCAGTGTGGAACCAGGGTCCTTCCCAACAATTCAGGACACATAACAATGAGCAATGATTTGTATGTAAAGATAATTTACTTTCAGCTGATGATGCGGATATATTTACATCATTCCTCTCTACCAGTAAATTTCGGGGTAAGATCAATGGTCAGATCACATTTACGTAGACTGTGTCAAACATTGCATAAGAAAAGCAAAGAAAACAAGGTCTGGTCACTTAACCTCTTAACCTCCTATTGGGCTGCCTGTTGACCTGACCAGTCTGTCTGTGGATCTGTTTCATTCAGCCAATATCAGAGTTTAAGACACAGTCTAGTGATGTAATCCATTATATAGTTATTGATCTGGGCTGTGTTGCAATTGAGCTGACAAATCATTTGCAAAAGAGTGTAATTTTTGTAAGAGGTGAAATTAAGTGTCTACTTAAAAAGTCAAAAACATAACTAAAAGTACAAAAAATAATGGCCTGCTGCAGAAAGGACAAAGTCTGCACATCAGTATAAAGTCTTGTTACCAATGAATTATTTGGTTCCCTCCCTCTCTCCTGCTCTCTCTGCTCACTGTGTTTCTTGTTTAGTTATTCTTCCACCTCCTTTAGTAATAATAGTACATATAATGAAAGGTGTTTATTTTCTGTAATTGAGGTGGGGCTTAGTGTCTTGGAAGTTCTCCTCCTCTTCCCTGTAGTTGTCAAGCAGCCTTGTATTTTTCCCACATACTGTGGAAAACATGGTGAAACTTCTATTGATGGTTGACTAATTGTGTGAAAGACTGCTGATGCTCTGAACTCAGCCTCAGTTGGTGAGTATAAAGTCTATTTATTTGTCTGTTTGCCTCCAGGAAAGTGATAGTTTAAGGGGTTATTTTATGTCTGACATCAGGAACACACTTTCTGCAATAGGTGCCTTCCGTTTGCCAAGTTTCTGCTAACTGCCAGCTACATCTATACCTGCTGTATCTAACTAACATTTTTGGCACTTTATTTTGCTGTCAAACGACCCTCTCCTTGGAGCAACATCTGCTCACCTGTTGCATGCTGCAGGTTTAACTAACATGAAACCACTCTGCTATGAATCTCTCTCTCCTCATTTTTCCATGCAGCTTTGCCTCCATCTCTGTTTTTCCATTCTTATCTGCCCACCCCCCCTCCATTTCTCTTTCCATTAGCTGTTCCATGTGTTTATGACTTCACCTTTCAAGGCCTGACTCGGATTCTCCTGTCTGGCTTCTGTAATGTAGCACATCAAGATCAATGGGTGGGTTCTGTATTTTGTATTTGGGGCTAATTAACAAATGTTATCATGACAAATAACATTGTCCAAAGAGCAGGCTCTCAGTACAGTTGTTTTGTTGAGAGTTTAATACAGACAGTACAGAGCTCTGATTAGAGACTTTAACCTTAAATGTCTGTTGTAAGTAGGAAGATCTGGGCAACACTGGAGGATCTGGTAAGTTTATTATTGTGGAAACTGCCTTATCAAAGTTGACACAGCACCAGACATCATTGGCAGCTACCTAAGTTAGATGGGAATGTACACTGTTAATGTTAGGCAGTTTTATCAACAAGGTAGCACCCACACCACAACACACAGGAACACACACACATGCACTAGATCAGGAAAAAAGACAATGTCAAGTCCAGTGCATGGTCTACGTCAGAAGTGGGAGGAGGAGAGAGCGAGCGAGACGGGGTTGGCAGGTGGACAGGCCTGTGGGAGGGTGTGTTGACTGCCTAGCTTTTGGATTGGCCGAGACACTGCAGCAGAATTTAGAACGAGTGGAACAACATGTGCAGCTTTCCGAAATGCACACACTCACACAGACACATGTGCTTATCATCAGAGGTACACAACTCACGAAGCAGACCCAACCAGACACACACACAATATGTTTGGAACACAAATACTGAACAACATACCAATAATCCGGTGTCAAATGAAAGGTAAAACCATCATAAAGTGTGTTTGTGTGGGTGTCAGTCAGGTGTTTCAACATGTGTCTGCAGGACAGCTTCACTGTCCCGTGTCTCTGAGCTCTACTGGCGGCAGTAGACATCACCCATTTATTTTGATGATGAAGGTGGTGAGCATGTTGTCCTTTAATGTGGTCAGCACATCAGTGAAATCATGCCTAATCAAATCTTTTAGACCCCCTCAGATGAAAATCAGGCTTTTAACCTTGGTAAAACCCCAATGGTGTATTTTTATATGATACAACACATGGGGAGTGAAGTAATTATTTTACACCATAATTGTTTTCACCATGAACTACAGATAACCAGAGGCAGTTTCACAAGAAGAGGTTCAGACGTCCAGAGCTACATACATCACAAACCTAAGAAACCAAACGTGTCAACTTGTAGGTGATGGGGACAGGGCTAAATAAACCTGAAACCTTGTTGGTTTAGAGAGAAAGTTGAACAGATGCATCAATACAACCACGGTCACTTACAAACAGCATAAAAAATAACAAGCATATCATTCTAGTTTGTCTTCTAGTCAGTTGTAGTCACAGTTAACACCCCAAGACTGACTGAACATGTGACTGAGTCTTGTCTGCACTTGAATAGTGGCAGAAAATACAGTGGACAGGGAACAGGTGTAATTAACATGCAGGGTTCAACTGAACAACAGGTGCAAAGACAACAAGGTCAAGAACTAGTAACTCTGCCCATTTGGACGGCATCCCAGCTGTTCCCTGTGTTTTCATGTTAACGTGAGTCCAGCAATTTGTAAAACTAATAGTGAGCACATTTGAGCTCTACTTCCAGGAACTACTTTTGTTGATGATCATTTACCGGTAACCTCAGTTATTGTGCTTCCATAACAAGACTTTTAGACCATGCCCTCTGAGCAAAACTTTCTCTTCAGGGACACTACAATGGCTTTGAACTGCTGAGTGAGGAAATGGTCTGGGGCTTGCTAGTTGGCTTGCTAACTTTGGAAGTAGAAAAGCTTTGCAAATAATAAACAGACTAGACTGACAGAAAGGCTATGATCATTCAGATAACCAGTCTTTAAAACTGTGGTGAGCAGAAAATCTGAACAACATGTCCAACTTTGAGGTGGATGGACTACGACAGCAGAAGACGCTGTGGTGGACGAGACCAGGGTGTCAAACTCACTTTAGTTCAGGGGCCACATACAGCACAGTCTGATCTCAAGTGGGCCGGACCAGTAAAATATTGGGAATGTCTCACTTTAGGCCCTTAATACTCATCAATTGTGATCTGAATTTCACAGTGTGACTATTTTTGCTGACATGATTTTTGCTTTTTATTTTATTGTTTTAGGGCAGAGTTTACCATCTTCTAATAGCGACTTCTAACAGGAACGTGATTCATGGCCCACAGCTAAAGTCTTGAAGCAACATGGAGCAACATAAAGTTTCCAGCATGTGGTGGATCAATGACACAAAGAACTGAGAGTGTTTGAGAGCAGAGGCCGAAGGTACCCAGTGTAAAAGTGGCTTTCCTATTGTTCCTTGGTAAGTATGTGGAATATTGGTTGGGATTAACCTAACTTCACATGCAAGTGGTGATGGGCAATAAGTTGTACATAAAGAAAAACAAGGGATGAGATGGAGGTGAAGAGTGCCATGACACACAGATGCGTTTCAGTGACAGATATTATCTGATAAATAAGCAGCATGTTTTTTCTTGTACTTAAAAATGTGTTTCATGGGATTTTTTTTCATTGTTTCTCTTTATATGGGGGCATTTTGGACCCCTCTCAGTTAGTTTGTAAATGTTTGTACATGTGCATGTGCAAGTGTGTGGGAATCGTACTGTGAGTGAGGTGAAGGTCAGGCAGATTCCTCCAAAGCCATTGAAGGAGACAGCGGGGAAGATGAGGGCAGACAACACTGATGGAACAAATGAAGAATGCCATGAGCTATAATAAATAATAATAACAAATGATTTGATTTTATTCTGTTATGTGGCTCTTAGGTTTTGTACCTTTGTCCATCATTCCCACCAAACGTAAGCAAAGCTCAGACAGTTTAGGTATCAATTAAATTTATCTGTCTCTCTCTTCCAAAAACGGCCTCGTGTTATTTTAATCTTAATATTTAATGATAATCAGACATATCGTATGTTGTAAATGTTGTAAGTTGATTTGGTTGAACAGGTTATATTTTCATAGTCTAGTATATGGTTTCATCATTTGACTGCTGTTGAAGTTTGTTGTGGTTGAATAGTTATTAACTGGACTGAAACAAGTACATTGGTATATTGACTGTCGTCTCACCTTCAGGGTCGTACGCTGCAGCAGCTATCATTGCACAGGATAAAGCGAAACATGAACTGGAAACACATAGAGATACATGATGACAGAGCATGTGTGGAAAACTCTTACAAACAGAGTCACAGCAAATGATTCAAGGTCTGTCGTACCTGCCAATGAGCCTCAGAGGCCGTGGCCCATATCTATCCATCAAGATCCCCAGGGGTAAAGTGGCTGCGCTCAAAAGGAACGAACCAATGGTGAAGCCGAGATTCAAGATCTCCTCTTGCTCCACACAGCTTGGCCACGCGCTGCTCTCCAAAGAAGTGGTGTTGGCTTGGACAGTCTCATTTTCTGGATAGGGTCACAGACAGAGCAAGTGAGAGGAGGGTGCTCAGCCTGCCAACATGTTTCCTCACTGCTCCGAGAGTATCCCATCTTTTCCTGTCAGCTGTTACTCAGCAGTTACATGAGTGACTTTGTTTTAAAAACGATACATTGAGATTGTATGAATCCAGTCGACTGAGTGAATATTCACTGATTGCCTCACCACTATATATTACTGGGATGAGATCAGGCAGATATTAAAAGTTCACTAGGCCTGAGGACATTTCAGCTTTGTCTCTGTCTTTATCAGGAGCTGAGACAGTACAGACTCTGCTTCCATCTGTCCCACCAACATCAACAGCAGAGAGTGGACAGACATCATGAGGATAGTCCAGGTGATGTCAGAGACGAAGAGACAGATTGAAACTGGAACTGAAACAGAACCTACAGGTTTGGGATCTCCTTTTTCCGCATTGCACTACAGACAAGAAGAAGAACTGGCAGGTCTTACCGATGCAAACGTGGGAGTAGAAACCTTCATTCTTCAGCATGATGAGCAGTGAGGCCCAGCCCAGCAGAACAGCAGAGAAAAGCAGGTTCTCTATGATGGCTGTGATGGCCATCCACCACCTCCTGCTGTATGCCTGGGCCAAGCTGGGAGCCATGGTAGCTGGAGACACACAGGAACAGGAAAACGTTAGTCCACCATTTGTGTCAGATTAAAATTTAACGTCTTCACAAAACCTTTAAAGATCAAACCATTCAGATCAAATTGCATTTGATTTCCATGTCTAGTGGACCACCTCAGCCTTCAAGTTCAGTCCCCACTGTTCCCATGTAAGGTACTAAACACCCTCACACACCCCCTCAGATTGATCCAGGGAGCACAGAGCTCCGCTATCATTAGTCAGGCTCATCTGAACATCTCATATAAGCTTTATGATGGAAACTGTATGGAGGGTTGTGCCAGTTGTGCCAGTGCACAGCTGTGTTTTCATGCTGTTACATGTCATAACTGCTAGAACTGATGACCAGGCCAAAAAGATGAAGTTGCAATGAAACCATGGTCTGTGTGTGTAAAATAATGTAATAATAAAATGTAAAATAAGAGTGTGTATTTAATTATATGAACATGTCCAGTAAAAGACAGGGAAAAGCTTTCACAACAGTCACTAGGCTCGGGTCAGAGTGGGACAGTGTGAGTGTGTTGTCACCATGAAGCACCATCACTGTTGCATCAGTAAACTGCGTGGTAAAATGGGCGGAGATTGGCTGCACGCAATGTCAGTGAACTGACATGAAACCTGACAGGAAACAAGGAGAAGGGAAGGTGAGACCAGAGAGGGAGAGGTTTGACCCCACTTGACCTTCAACTGTAGCCGGAGCTATTAAGTGTCATGTCATCCAACCCCATATCCACCCACCTCTACACACACACACACATGCAAACACACATACACACACACTGAAACATTCAGGTTGAACTACAGATCAACAACAAATCAAAGATCTCAGTGTTCTTCCCAGTGCTGGTGAGTAAATATTTGGATGACTGAATTTAAAGCTCTCTCTCTTTCTGTGAGTGTGTGTGTGTGTGTGTGTGTGCACGTGTGCATGCAACCTGTGTAAGGCACATGTTTGAAAATGGGAGTCCTGGTGACACAGGAAATCTCTCTCTCTCTCTCTTACCCCCACTACTTCACTTTAAACAGTGTCTTAGCTCCCTCACAGTAAAACACAGGTGGGTCTATGACTAATAACATAATGACTAATAGACTAATAAAACAACGTTTGGTGAAAAAAAGCCATCATATATATATATATATATATATATGTATATATATATATGTCATCTCTCATAAGACATGAGAGATGCATTTGGTGTACATATGTATATATATATCTCATGTCTCAACCCTGACATCACTGCCTCAGCAGTTTCACCGTTCATGACAGCTCACAGTAACCAGAGACTTCTTAATCCTAACAATGACAAAGACTATATTTGGGTATAGCGAGGTAAAAGTAGCATGGGATTATGGGAGTTGTTGTCCTCAGCTTCTCCTGGTTTTGATTCCCCTGGTGTCAGTGGTTCAGGGAGTTTTTACCTGTAGCTGAATTATCCACAGAGGTCTCCTCTCTTCAACAGACCAGGTGATCATCACCAGTGAAAACACTATTAGAAATCACAGATTCACTGACACAGGACACAGTCTCCAGCAGCAACATTTACTCAGCTTGATTCTCTGATAATTTAAGATCCAGACACCTGATGACTAAAGTCCTTCATCTGGTTCAAACTGAAAACCACCAAGATGTAAAAAGTGAATCTTATTAATGTGACTTGGACTGGATAAAAGCCTTTGCTGAGCTTCTGTCAGACAAACACAACATTGACACATGATCATAGAGGATATGATGTCACTGACAGACGACCAATGAAACAGAGGCTTCCCATGGTTCAAATCACAGGTTTCTCTGGTTTGAGAATTGATGGTGGTATTTGGGAGAATCTAAGAAGACAACTCCACATATACACCACAGGTTTAGTTGTTATAATGTGTAATAGTAGCAGATTTTAACTTTACAGCTGTGAATAACTTTTCAAGACTTTGACACAAAATGTGAACGACCACCACATTATAAACAGTTTTCTTACTCAGACTCAGATGCCACCAAACCTCTGAGTATTTATATACTATTTCAAAGACAGTTAAATTTGTAATACAAAGTTGCTGTGAATTAGAAGTATTGACTCTTGTGCTACGGATGACAGTTACTGGTACCACAGTGGACTGCGAGGCGTCTAAGTGTTTTGGTACATTAGTATGTTTTGGATGTGGGATGTTGTCGGGCTGTTGACTGCTGTATTTATTTGTATCTATTAGACGATAGAAAGTGAGTAGATGCAAACATAGTGGAAATATGGCATCATTATAGATTCCATGCATTTATAGACCATCAAACTATCTCTTTGATTGGAAACAGAGACCAAAGGAGCAGCCCTTGGGTCAAAGGCTACAACAGTACAATTAGAGGAATACCCTCTGTGGAGAATGAGGGGAGGGAGATTAATGATCCTGACTCTATCACATCAAAACAACACCAGGACAGAGAAGCCTGAGCTGGAGTCATTGTCAGCTGCTAACCCATTCCCACACATAAATGTTTATTAAACATATCATCAAAAACTACAATGCAGCATGTATATGTATACATAATATACCACCCTGTATGTATCACCTTGAGAAGGAGAAGCAGCTTGATGAGTGAGGACTGTCATGTCATCATCTGAGAAAACTTTCCACCTTAAAAGTGTCTGGAAGCTGCTCAGTGAATTAAATCTTTAAATTTCATTTCATTTATTTATTCCAGCCAAGGTAATTCCACATCTTTACCCAATAACAAACCAAAACACAACACTTTCTTGTTCCCCGGTTGGAAAGATGAAAAGGCATGAACACATCTTCTGTTTCTGTGTCTGTGATACGTCTACATCACCATGACCCCTCTATACTTGTGTTACGTCCATTTAACTTTATCCTGTAATTGTCTTTGCACAATTCACATTTTATCATACTGTCCATGAGCAGAACTGGAGGTCAATGTGTGACCTTTAGTCCCACTCATGACTCACAGTATCTCACATTTTGGATGTTTTCCAGAGTCACCCAAAAACTCCCTCTGACGTCAGCAATGTTTCAGATAAATAAATAAATAAAACTCAGCCTTGAGGCAGATAGAGAGATAAAAACTACAACATCTGAAGTGCAATTGAATATAATCTTAATTTTAGCAGCGCCATCATTTTGCAAAGGCCCTCGTTGTCTGTGCTGTTGTTTAATGTCAACACTCGGAACAGTTGTGACAGAGGAGTACAGCTACAGAGATCACACCCAGAGATCTTTAAAATATATATATATAGTTTAGACATGAATGAAACCATGTTGATGAAAGTACCAACACTGAGCAAGCTGTAGCAGACAGGCACAGATCTATCCCACAGCCAGGGGTCAGCCGTGCTGTCATGATTCCTCTCTCCACACACATTGTTTTGTTTAAATCTCAGCACATCACTTAACCAACAGTGTGAAGACATCTCCAATGACTAACACTGCATTCACACAGAGTGGACAGTGTTTGATCACTTCATTGTGTTGAGTGCTGACATATTGTTCAATAGTGGTTAGTCAAGTGTGAACCTCTTGAACCACAGCAGATACACAGTGTAAATGAGTTTCTGTTCAATTCATGTGCAAAGAAAAAGTTGTGTAATAGCTGTGAAGTGGCTGAGTGGATTGTTTTCTTCCAGATGTGGAGTCTTTGCAGCTGTTGTGCCAACACCTCTGAATTAAAAGCCACATGCTGAGGCAGCTCGGTCCGTACAGTGGTGAGATCCTCCACGAGGGGAGGTCTTCACATGAACCTTAGTGGGACAGTCATGAACACACAACATGTTTAAAGTCACTTACTTGAGTGAGATGTTTTGCTGCGGTGGATGATCTGTTTTGATGATGATGACGACTGATAGACGTCTCTGTTTCCCAGCAGGAGAGACTTTTTGTCTTTCCTGCTCCTGCAGAGTTAAAGTGAGATTTCCTTCCCTCTGTGTGGCAGCTGTACCAACTGGCACATGTGCGCTCACATTGACTCTCTGCCTCTCTGTGTGTACAGTATGTCTATAAATGGAGCTCAAGTCTCGCCCACCCAAACTACTGTGCTCAACACACACACACACACACACACAGAAACACAGCGTTAACTTGTTGACTTTAACAGACCGGAGGCTAAATTCGTCCACACCTCGTGTCTGGATGTTTGACAGAAATGCTGTGGACCCCCTCCTCCTGAAAATCAGACGTGTTGGACAAAGAGGATGTCCCCTCACTGTCAGCTGGCTCACTGGCCCCATCATGTGGTCACCTATGGCATGTCTGTTTTAAAACACACTCCTCATTCAGGAGTTTTTGTTGATGTTGTGATCTCAGAGTCTTTGACTGATTGTTGTGTGAGATGTTTTTCTTCATATGCTGAACACTTGTAATGAAAAAGGAGAATATGACCAGGTCTACAGGGCAGGAAGTGGCTCAGAGAAGAGAAGGAAGAGCAATATTTAAGTAAGGACACACTGACTGATTTCCTGAGATGATGGAAGAGATATTCGACCTTTGTATTGTTGTTACTCTATTTTAGCTTAAGCTCATCAAACACTGCTTGAGACCATGTGGCTGTTGTTAACTAAGTCAAGTGAACTCAACTCGACAAAATGTGTTTTATAAACTTATAAAATGTTAAGCTGATTTTACTGCTTACTCCCTGGCCTGGGCTGTCACTGTAGAGAGATTTTCTTTCCTTTTACATTTTCTCAGTTTTTATAGATTGATTTTTCATCTGACATGAAAAACCTTATCAACAAAAACATTTTAAATCACAAAACTCCACTTACTGCACCCCATGACTCTGAAACCATCTGATGTGCAGCAATGTAACACTCAGCCCAAGTCTGGGACACAACACAGACTGATGGACTGGACTGAGCTGGAGAGACTCTTCAATCATTACGAGCTCAATTGATTTCATAATGAAAAGTTTTCAAGGTCCATCCACAATGGATGTGCCATATGTTTCTTGTTGTTTAACAGGATTAGGACTGTTTCCCAAGACGACAAACCCCTTAGTAGAAACAGTAGAAATACAAAGCAAAGACAAAATGGCACTAATCGATTAGCTTCAGTGTAAATATCAGTGAGGGTGTGTTGAGAGAGAAACAAGATGTAAACAAAGAAAAGCGAAACATGTTTGAAAACAGGTCTCTCCAATTATGAAGTTTTTCAAGTCACCCTTTATTTCAACAGGCAAGTCAGTCAAGAACAACCTTTCATTGACAGTGACACGTCTCTGAAACGCCTCCCCTCCACTCATCCAACTCCTCAAGACATGGCTGTCTGCTAACCATTAAAAATGACAATAATAATAATCATAACAATAATAACAATAATGAAGGACAAAGGTGTAAACAAACTTGGTACAGTCAGCGTTTGTCATAGCTGGGCTGTCACGTCATACAGCGATGCAGAAAAGTAAAATATCAATAAATAAGAATGTGTTTTTCTCCTTTGTTAATGGTATCAAAACGAAAATATGTTACTGAAACAAATACTCTTTGTAGTTTTCACCCTATCGCAACAGAAACATTTGAGTTTAAATCTGAGACAAAGAAGCAGAACTGTGGGCAGCAACAACTTCTGTGGTTTTTGGTTCATTCAGTGATGAGGGGCAACAACAGAGCTCTAATTCAAACAAACAAATGACAAGAAGAAATCAATAAAAACAAAATAAAAATGGTGAGCTGGTCTACATAACAGTTTTAGACATTACAAAGTTTAACGTTTCCGTTTTAAAGCAACCACCAAGTGTTTTCATAGAGGAAAAAAAACATTCTGAGCAGAATATTGCATTATACTGAAAAAGAAACCATAGTGTCGATATTAAAAAAAAACAAAAACAAACAAAAAAACCAAACTCAATTTTACTTAAAAAGCAAAATCAAGAGCGAAAAAAAAGATTAAATAAAACAATAAAGTCACAATTTCATGAACAAATGTATCAAGAGATTTATGATGTCATTTTGAAAAAAAAAGATCATAATAAAATCAAAATGTCAGAAGAAACCGTCAGAACATCAGTGCAGAGTTGTAACTGTGTAGTTGGACAACACAAACTGTGACTTTATTCTGACTTCCTTTAAAAACAATACGACTCTAAAGCTCGGATTTTCTTCCACCCTGTGCCATCAGGGTCACATGTGACACACGACCATGTTCACTCCACTCTTACTTGACTACGGGAATCAAAATACAAAAGAAAAATAATCCCTTCAATGGCAAACAGAGTGAGACGTCACAATGGCACCACTGGAGGAAATGGCAGGTGGATCCAAGATTCACGCACTTGGACACAAAAACATTTAAATAAAACATTCACTTGTTGTCACTCAGGCCTACCGCTCCACCTGTGTGTTAGATATCACTGCGTGTTAGAGTTTGCAACCTGCCGGCTAACGCAGGGGCAGGATCTGTGGTAAACAGGCATGAGAGCAAGCAGAGGGGGTAATAAACACAGAGAGTATATGTAAAGCCCTAACACAGAGACCCATAACAATCCATTCAACTTACATACATGTATCAGTCAAGTCACGTCCTGATGCTGACAGCATCTGAGAGTACACAACAACCTCTACTGAGTCTAACCACGGATATAAATACTATTATCAACATTTTATGAACTAATCAAGCAGATTCAACTCATTGATCCTGGTGTGAAGGCTTTAGGTCCAGCTTCAGTCACTGTGTGAAGCTTCAGGGTGTCTGATCAACTAGAACACATCAAGTTACATTTAAGATGTAAGAACAACAGTTGGGGTTATTTGAGGTGGGGCTGTATGAGGTACAGTCATTCATAGTCAGTGCGTCAGCTGCAGTAGATTCAGATCAATGTGCTGCTGAGCACCAAGCTTTATCTTCCCATAAGAACAAATTGAAGTCGGTGCACTTGTGCATAGGAATACAGCCGCTCATCAGTTAAGAAAAATGCGGCACCAAAGGAAAGTGCAATCAACTATTGACAGGACGATCAAGTGCTGAAAATATTCAGCATGTAACATTTAAACAGCTTTTGAATTGTTTACATTGATATTAGATCACATTGATGTGCGTCTTCTGCACAGCAAAGCACATCATCTGGAAATGTACTGTGGTCCCTGCTGCTTCTCCTTGACTGGCAGCACTGATCTGAATCTACTGCAGGCAACACACTGACTAAACACAACTATACCCCACTCAGACCCACATCAAGTAAACCCCAACTATCACTTCATGAGCTTTTTCAACTGAGAGACAGTGAAGGAACAACGGCTGAGATGTGTCAGAGAGAGCGGGCTGATCCTGATTCTTCCGCTGCCTTGTGTGAGGAGTGTGTGATGTGCGCTCACATGCGTCTGCACACCATCTGGCGGCAGTCTTTCTTCCTTCACTGGTTAAATGCTTGTTGTAGTTGCATGCACAGGGTGTTGACATTTGCGTGACTATTTCTGCTTCACAGCATGAGGAGTGCTGGAGCGGCTGGCTGGGGCTCTACTATGTGTCTACGCATCTGGCCTCATCATGTCTTACTGACCTCTTGTTATTGTTATTACTGGAGAATTACATTGTGTGTGTAGCTGGTGTGAGTGTATATATGTGAGACTGTGGACCATTCAGAGCTTCTCTCGTCTTCATAATCCACTTATTTGCCGACCATCTGAAAAGGTGCTGTGTGTAGCGTTTTATGTAAAAAAAATAATAATAATTTTGAAGAACTGATTTCATTTCCCTCTTCAGCAGCCTGTTGTATCAGCTCCCCCTAACCTGATAACTTGAACTTGCAAACAGAAGTTAAGAGCTAAGGGGTTAAACTCACTCTAAATAAAACTGAAGATACTTTAAATTACATTTCACTAAAATAGCACAATGTGTATTGACATTATGCCAATAACTATATATATTAATAACAAGAAGCCATAGCTCCACTGTGGTGAGAAACCCTAAACGCTGAGTTGCTTTAAGGCAGAAATGCAGACAGTCAGTGCTAATTTGCTAATGTCTGTCACACAATCTTTAGTATCTTTGAATGTAAAAAATGACTCAGTTAGCATGCTATGCTAACATAGGAGTAAAACTGACATTTCACTGTGGTCCAAATAGTTGGTGCAGCAAAATGATTAGTAGGAAGAATAACAGTCTAAGTGAAGTGTGGACAATAAGCTACACAAAGCACCTTCTCAGTGATAGTCTAAACCTGCCTTGCCCTTTCTTCCTTCTTCATTTTCTGATTGTCTACTGGCCAAAAAAATCCCTCTTCCTCTTCATTACTTACATTCCTGTATGTCAAGTATTTATCATCTTCTTTCTCTCCTGGCATGCCTCAATCCTCCACATTCCTTCTCCTGCATTTTTATCCCCTGATCTCCTTCTTTAGCTTCTCTCTGTCCTCCTCCAGTCTCCTGTCTTTTCACGTGTCCCCCCATCACTCCCAGAAGATGTTAGTGATGTCAGAGTCCAGGCTGAAGATCCAGATCACGAGTGGTGCAGAGATCAGGACGAATGACCAGGACACGCCCTTCACTGACTGGTGTAGCCGTGCCATTATGGCGCTGACCGAACCGGCATTGGCCCTTCTCTGTAGCTCCTCCTCTTCCTCCGATGTCTTTTTGAATTATAGATTTCAAAGAAAGGAAAAGAGTCAGATAAAGAGCACTTCAGATTATCAAATAACCCTGCTGCAGACAAACAGAAGATCTGACCTGCATCTGGTTTCCTGGCTCTATATAGTTGCGGGCAAGGAATTTCAGGGCCTCATCCATCAAGATGACAGGAAGTGACATCTTCAGCACCACCACCCACTGAGGCCACGACAGAGGGCGGATCTGGAATATAACCTGGGAATACAGAGGGAGGGCAGATGCTCATATCCCTTCAAAGTGTCACTGAGATATCAGAAGTATAAAATGAGTTCAGCCGAGGTGTATTTTAACAATTGAGTGTATCCTCACCGGCAGTGGGTCCACGTAGAGGATGAGGAAGTGTAAGGCCATGGAAAGACAGATGGCCCCAACCAGCCAGGGATTGGACCATGGAGGCATTTTCAGCAGCGACTGGTTCTCTGAAAGACTGAAAAACGTGATGTTCACTGGTTACAAGACTGCAACAAATCCATCTCTCTCCTAAATCCATAGCCTTCAGAAACTTGGGGACAGTCCTGCACCAGATCATTACACACACACTTACACAGCGCTAATTCACTTCTGATACAGGACAGCAGTGGGTGACATGAAGCACAGTGTATGGGAGTATTTGTATTGTTCTTACCTGTTCAGGGCGTTACACATCTCTATGGTGACCAGGACTGACAGAGCCATAGTCATGGGATAAGGAGACTCAAAGACTGAACACTGCACACCTGCAAACTCTGCATGGCCTTCACTGCACTGCAGATAGTGAGACTGTGGAGGAAACAAAGGTCTGATTAACATTCCTCCCATCTTCCCTCTTACTTCCCTCGCTTACCTACCTGTGCAAAATATGCTAATGCTTCTGTTATTCATATTCATTCTTCATTCTAAATGTTCCAAAACAATTAAAAAAATTACCATGTTACTTTTGAAAGCACTTCTTCAAATATGTCAGTACATATCCCAGACCTTTATCAATCTATTCTTTTGTACTATTACTGTGTGTAATACAAAGATGCTCCTTGAGCATATCCACTGAACCACAGCACATAATGAAAGGCCACAAAGCATGAGCAGCAGGTGCAGGTACATGTACATGTGTTTACCAGTTGATAGAAGGAAAGTTTAGGTCCATCGTGTGCTGCCATAAACCACCAAGCAGCAGCTCCGACTGTGGCTGCTCCCACGTAACCTGCACACAAAAGGATGGGAAGTAGGATTGTGGTTTATGCGCTGCTGAGTCTGTGCAGGTCACCTTGTCTGACAGGTGAGTTGCTTCTGTGTGTTCGCACTAATAATCACAATGTGATAATGAAAGGCTCAAGACTCACATCCGATGATGAGGTAGCGACAAAACAACCAGCTGGAGATGAGAGGCTCTTTAGGGGAGCGAGGAGGGCGTGACATGATGTCCAGATCAGGAGGGTTGAAGCCCAGGGCAGTTGCTGGGAAACCGTCAGTCACCAAGTTGACCCACAACAGCTGGACTGGGATCAGTGCTTCTGGCATGCCGAGCGCAGCGGTCAGGAAAATACTGAGGAGGAAAAAAAAGAAAAGGTCAGTACAACACTCAACTTCCTCCAGGCTGTTTGCAGCAGTCTAGTGTTTCCTCTACTAACCAGACCACCTCCCCTATGTTAGATGATATCAGGTATCTGATGAACTGTTTCATGTTGTTGTAAATGGCTCTGCCTTCCTCCACAGCCGCAACAATAGTGGAAAAGTTGTCATCAGCAAGGATCATCTCAGAGGCTGACTTGGCCACTGCCGTGCCGCTGCCCATCGCAATGCCAATCTCTGCCTTCTTCAGCGCCGGTGCATCATTCACCCCATCACCTGTCTGAATGCATTAGAGAGGGGTGGGGGGGTGGGGGGGTGGGAGTTGTTTTTTTTAGTTTCATTTATTCTTGCATGGATTAACATACAAAGAAAATGACAAAGAAAACAGAAGACAGCATGCAGGGAGAGGCAAAAAGTATAAGTATAGTAAAATATATTTATTCTACCCACATAATGTTGAAATATTACAAATCTGTAAATAAATAAAATTATGTGAAAACAGAAGAACAATGAGAAACTAACTGACTCAAACTATATATGATAGAAACAGCAAAAATAATATGGAAAAAAAGAGAATATATTGAGGAAATGTCATGTGGATGAGATTAGCTCATTAATAATAGTAATAATATGTGTCAATAAGAGCAAAACAAATCAAACATAATATATGAACACTAAAACATGGGAAATACTTTATTGATCCCCAAAGGAAAAACATGGGGATAAACTTAAACTGAAACAGCAGTTAAATAGTTTTTAATCCGATTTTAAGATGATTTAATCTTATTGAAAATCAATCTCTATAAATGAGAAAATTAGGGGATAAAGATCAGAGTTGAATAAGAACCTGTGAGTATGTGAGTACATCACGATATGAAAGAGAGGGGCAAATAAGACTAGAATAAAATGTGGTCACAAGATATCAAATGTCTTATTACACCAATGGCTACATTGATACATTGACAACATGCCACAGAGCACGAGGAAACACACTCACCATGGCAGTGATGTCACTCAGGCTCTGCAGATATTCCACTATACGGCTCTTGTGTGCTGGCTCCACCCGGGCAAAGCACCGCGCTGTCCGACAAGCCTGACGCTGCAGGTGGGGGGGCAGCTCATCGAATTCCCTTCCTGTCAGGCCTCCGATGACCCCCGCGCCCTCCTGCTCCTCCTCCTGCTCGGTGATGATTCCCACCCTCCGACAGATGGACAGAGCCGTCCCTTTATTGTCACCTGTGATGGACACTTGTTTGATTAGTTTGTAAAAATGTTGTAGATGTGTAATATAAAAGATGACTCTGAGGTAAGCTCAAGTTGATGTTGGAAGTATTATGTAACAATGGCCCCGTTCAGAACTGCTATTAACATTCAGAGGTCGTCTGGGCCACATGTGGCCCCATGGAGGGATCTCTGATGTCCTCTGTGACAATCTAACACAGTTTCATCATGAACCCGACCTCATTTTAGCGCTGAGCGTTGTGTGATAATTTGCTCAGTCCCTCTGTGCACTGCTCTCTCTCTCTCTCTCTCTTTCTCCAGATCTCTCACTCAGCCGAGCACATTGACAACGTACTCATTTGTCAGATTGTATACATCCTTCATTGTATATGAAGCAGGAAGTGGGATCTGATCACAAGAGGTCACTCCAGACACATGTTAACACCAGATCTGAACAGAGCTATTGATCGATACACATATCCTTATGTATAAATTGCAAGAGTGTCCTTTTGAAAAACAAAATAAAAGTTCTGAACAGCTCCCTGTCTGTGTGTTGTGGTTGGCAATTTGTGGGTTGGCACAAAGGTTTGAGGGTTTTTGCACAAATGCAGTAATGTGTGTGCGCATACTGTACATCAGCTGTACCTGTGATCATAATGACTCGTATGCCGGCCTGCCGACACATGCGAACTGCGCCCAACACCTCTTTCCTGGGTGGGTCCAACATGCCAACACAGCCCACAAAGGTCAAGTCCGACTGGGGAAAGGAAGACACAGAGGAATAGTTCAGCACAATAAGGACATTTCTACAACAGTTCATTTCCTGATTTAGAGCCATTGGTAAAGACGAGCAGGAGGAGAGAAGCCAAGTGCCATTCTACACCTGACCGACATCAACTACTACATCAGAGCTGGACCATGAGCTTTTGTCATCATCACCTCATAGTCAGCAAAGGCAGCTGAGTTCTCTAGGTTGAGACTTTGAATGTCAGGGGGCGTATCTCTGGTTGCCATGGCAAGGCAGCGCAATGTGTCTCTGCCCGATCCCCAGTCCCGCACAGTGGACAAGAGCTGCTCCCGAAGCGCTGGGGTTAAAGGCACGCGAGCAGAGCCACTGACCCGGATGTAAGAACAGCGCTCCAGTACGCTCTCTGGAGCTCCCTGAGGACAGACGGAGAAACGTCAGATATGTCGAGATGTAAGAGTGGACAATGAAAGGAATCATGGGGAACAGTGTGGAACTGACCTTGACAAACATCTTGGCGCCGGAGGCAGACCTGGTGAGTTTATTGGATGAGCAGAAGACAGACATAGACTTCCTGTCTCTGGAGAACTCCAGCGTCAGCTCCTTCCTCATCAGCTGCTTTATCACCTGAACACAACCAATAAGAAACAGTATACACCACAATATATTTGTGGTTTTAAGTGTCAAAACCCATATGTCTGTTTTGTCAGGCTTTCCTCTAAACTTACTGTAAGTGGAGCCAAAATGGTCATCAGCATCATATTTATTTGAAATTTTTGAAACAAAAATAGTAGTAGTTTTGATGTTGCATCAGAGAAACCAAGTCTAAAAAGTTGGATGGTCCCATGGCTGATGGCAGCAACTGCTTTGTTATGACATCACAAAGTTACAGAAGTTCTAACAGCTGGTTTTAAGGCTCAGTTTTTTTTAATACAGGCATTTCTCTGTGGGTCAAGGCTTTGATCTATGCACAGTATTAATACAGACCTTAGACCAGATACATCTTTCTCTCTCACACACAAATATACTTTGCACAGCCATCTTATTAGGACATTGCATTGACTTCCATTCATTACAGACAGCCTGACCCTCATATCATGCCTAATTAGAACTGAGCTTTGGTTTGGTCCTCCTGAGGACTACTTGTCCCAACAGGTTTGGTGTTTATACTGGAAAAGCTCCCAAAGAGGACACACACACGTACACACACACACTTACAGAGCAGCATGCTGTAGCTCTCTCAGCAGGGCTCAGTCCTCTCAGGTCAGTATCAAACACGTTCATTTTCTCCACCAAACAGCAGAGGGCAGTCTCTGTTGCCTCCCCAACCTTCTCGTACACTCCCTTTGCCTGGAACGCGCGCACACACACACACACACACACACACACACACACACACAAAGTATGCTGTTTACTCACCAGCAGTTAAGGACTGCATTTGTGATAACACATTCATGTTCAATTGAAAATGTTCCAGGACCATGTATGGTCATCGGCTGCACTTTGTACCTCGTTATAGTCCAGCGATGAGTCATTGCACAGTGCACAGATGGAGGCCATCTCCACTAGGCCTTCGTACTGACTGCACTTCACCACTGAGCCATCCTTGAGGCTATAGACAGAGGAGGATAGAGGAGACAGGTGGAGGACATATCCAGGCAGAGGAGCAGATATGGAGTAGGGGGATAGGAGCAGGTTAATACCATAAAGGAGGGAGAGAGTAACTGTGTGCTTATAAATGTTGTCTCTCATAATACATAAACATCCAGTGGTTAGAGGGTTAAAGGTTAAAAACACTCACACTTCCCCTTCAGGGGCGTAAGTAGATCCAGTAACTGTAAACTCGTTCAGGCTGCAGCGCTCCGCAGACACACTGTCCACTACAAATATCTAAACACACACACAGATAGACATTAGTTCAATAATGTTAGAGGATCACATGAGGTTATTTTCACATGCAAAATGCATCATTCATAGCTGAGTCTGAACCTCAACAGGAAGTTGAAGTTTCAGGGGATTTCAGTGTCAAATGAGGGTAACCAACAGCCACTATTAGTGAGTTCAGCTTGACAACACGCCGTTGTACTGATGGGAGTTAGTGCTGCAGAAATACCAAAACAACATCAACTTTGAGCATCTCCTCCAATTTGCTGACTCTTTTCTGAGTGATCCAATCAAAATATAGATATAAGAGATTTCTTTATTCACGATGACGTGTGCTGCTGCCTTTCTTGGCCAGGTCACCCTTGTGAAAGAGGTCTTAATCTCAATGGGTCTGGTTAAATAATAGTTAAATAAATAAATAAATAAATTTAAGAAAAACGCTCAGAGAGACCAAATACTGCCAAGTTGGATGGAGGAGTCTGGGTGGGCTAGGCTTAGGGCCTGGCTGAGTGCAGTGAGTGCTCTGTTGTGACTTTGTTGTTGTAATGTCCAGTTTCTGAAGACAGGCTGTGTGCATTTCTCTGTGGGTTTTATAATTTCAAAGCTTTAATATGTTTGAGATGTTTGATGGAGGGTGTATAGCTTGATGAGGATGACTAGTGGATGTGATGCCATTAACTCACCCTGCAGACTGACATCTGGTTGGTGGTCAGTGTTCCTGTTTTGTCGGAGCAGATGACAGAGGTACAACCCAGTGTCTCCACTGACGGCAGGCTGCGGACTATAGCATTCTTCCTGGCCATCCTTCTGGTGCCGAGGGCCAGGCAGGTGGTGATGACTGCTGGGAGGCCTGAGAAAAACACGATTGGCAGAGGACGGTGACGAGACTGTCACAGAATGATGACCTTCTGCACTGCAGCAGCTGGTCTTAGAGTCAGTTGTTTCTTTCTCTGCTGTTTTTTTTTTGTTTGTTTGTTACATCATCAAGTAGATACATAAAATGTTTGACTTAGTCTCATTGACCCCAAAGCAGAAATCACACTTTACAGGAGAGGATCCCAAGTGCTGGAGACACTGTTGAAGCCAGAATGGCATATATCTTTGGGATGTTTAGTCATAAGACATTTATGGACAGATATGCACAAAACAATGGGAGGTATATCTAATAAAAATACCTTTCCAGTTCAACACCTTTATTTTTAGGAAAGTTTGTTAATAGTTTGGTGTGCTAATATCAACTGGTAAACAAGAATAGGGCAAAATCTAGTTCATGTGTCTGGAAAGCCTGAAGCACAATCCTGATTTTATGATCGAGAGTCTGACAAGATCACCAAACACATAAACAAAAGACAATTACTGAGCTGAATTTACTCAACAGTGATCGCTCAGACAACCTTTACTACAGCTCCACTAGTACACTTCTCACAGACAGTCATCGACTAGATAAAGAATTGCAAATAAATAGAGAGGAAAAAGTTGACCTTCTGGTATGGCAGCCACAGCCAATGCAACAGCAATCTTGAAGTAGTAAACAGCTCCTCTCAGCCAACTGCCTCCATGCACTGGGTCATTAAAGTGCCCCACATTGATGGCCCACACTGCCACACAGATCACACTGATGACCTGCAGGGTTACACAACAGTTAGGCAATTACACATGACAGAGACATGTATTGATTTGACAGCAACATTGGAAACACTCTTGCACGACACTCTGCACAGGGACCTGCCTTAGAAAGCTGCTCTCCAAACTGGTCGAGTTTCTGTTGCAGCGGGGTCCTTTCAGGGTCGGTGGAGGCCATCTCATCTCGAATTTTTCCGATCTCCGTCTGCACCCCCGTCGCCACGACAACCCCAATGGCTCGCCCCGCTGCTATGTTGGTGCCCTGGGCAAAGGCCATTACAGACATAACTTCACTGGTGTGTCAGACTCATCTTTAATGTAATATTCTGTCAAGTGAATCCCAGAGTGTCAATGTACTGATTGCTTTGTTTGACACCAGGCTGTGATGTGTTTTCTTTGGGTCGGTGTGTGAAGTCACACTCAGTCCAGCGGCGGTCTGGTAACCGCAACAACAAAGACAACCTGCAGCTCTCGCAGCCTGTTAGAGTGATGGCACTGAATAAAACATCAGGCGCTGTTGTTCTTTGACCACAGACCACCTGTTGACTCAGCAGCCTTTGAGGTGTCCAGATATAATACACACACCCACTGAATGTCAGATGTGTGCAAATGTCTATCGGTGAGGGTCGTGATGGGACAGGGATTGTAGAGTAGCACTGAGTAGAAAAAACACGTGGGTGAAGATACAAACAGTGACTTTGATATTCAGGAAAATGTGAGTTGTTGTCAAAGTATTATTTTGTTTTTGTAAACTAATGTGATTTACTGTGTGACTCTCAGCTGGGGATGGGTATCATAAATATTTTAATAGTACCACTACTTTTATCAGTGTTAATCAATCTGTTACTTATACTTTATTTTTTTCTGTACTTTTTGTGATTTTGAGAGATAAAAAACCCAATTAAGAACAGAATTAATTGCTTAAAACCTGAAACACACAATATTTTAGAAGGACAGTTCAGATGATGAATATAAACTTAATATAGGTAAATTTAAGAACACACTCCTGACGACCAGCTAATCGTTACTTTTCATCATTAACAACAATAAACAGGGCGTCTATTGTCTTAATTGCTCAAATTCTGAGAGCAGAACAGATAATGGATTGGAGATTGTTTAAAAATGGGTTTTTGCTGCTCATCCCTACTCTCAGCCCAAAGCCCAAACCATCTCACAAAAATATTTCATTTTAAAAAGGCCAAATAATTTCCTAACACCACTGTAGATGTAGATTTAATCAAATGCTACTCAAACAGGAAGAAATGAGTCATCACTGAGGATTATTTTTAGTGGCGGCTTAATACATACTTCCTTCATCACCTTGTTATTCACAGCAGCGGTGTTGAGTCAGAGTAAATAACAGTGTCTTTCACTCAGCAGCTGTGTCCCAATTCAGGGGTCACATCCTTCAGAGGCTGCATGAAGACTGACTGCGTCACACCGCTGTGACTAGATGTACCGTTTCAACAGTTCCTTCAAATGGAGCTCACAAAGCAGCCTTCTTTAACTTGGCAATAAAGGAGTCAACGAGGGATCCCGTGTTGTCCAGCTTATCCAGTATTACTAAATAGGTTGGGCTGGATGACCTGGATGCCACATCTTTGTTGACTCTATCCACGAAAGATGCTTATATGTTCCACAAGAGCGTAGCCGAATGTTGTACACTATAACAAAAATATCTCTCAAGAGCAACGTAACAAAGAGGTTGTTGAGACTCACAGAGAAGAGCATGTTCTTCTTGTCCTGGTTCACAGCTCTTGGATCTGGTACAGGGTCTGTGTGTTTAAGCACTGACACAGACTCGCCCGTCAGGATGGACTGGTCAACCCTCAGAGTGGTGGATCGGATGGAAGTCAGCCTGATGTCAGCTGGGACCTTATCCCCAACTGGGAAAGCGAAAGAGAAAGTTTTGATATCATGTTGTTGCTATGTCCACACTACTTCATTTTAATAGAAATTTGGGTTATATTCAAAAGGTTCCTTCAAGCTGTCACTGAGATATTGGGTTTACAATGCTGAATTTGTGTTGCTAAATCAGTTTATTTATTTATTGATATAAGTTTCTACTTTCTACTGGAGAAGTGTCTTCATACTATCACTAGTTTTATTAATGACCTGAAAATATAAGATCCTTGACCTGGATAAAAGACAAAACCCAGCTTCCATGCACCAAAGACACAGAGAAAATCATGTAGAGGAAATAATGTTCATGATGTGATAGGACAGTTTTGCCTCAAGAAAATGAGGACAGACCGGAGCACAATAAAGTTTAGAATTCTTTAGTTTGGAGAAGCAGAGCTGTTCACAAACTGTTTACATGAGTGTTGATACATGTCAGTGAGTCAGACAGAGAGGCTGCACTGACACATCAGAGCTGTGCTTCCTCTCATCGTTAGACTGATGAGCTAAGGAGAGATGAACATTATGAGACCTGTTAAAGCTACAACAATCCCTTTGGCAGAGACCGGGAAATAGACCTCCCTTCCTGTCAGTTTTATTCGACATTGTATCATAATCAGTTTATTTATTTAAATGAGACATTTACTTATTAAAAAATAAAAATGCTTTAGGTATCTCTCAGTGTTTGAGTGGAAGGCATTAGATCAGATTTTTCAGACAGGACACTTTCAATTCAACATTCACATTTTTCATGTTGAGGACAGACCCATCAAGACCTTAAAAAGTTTCAAATCTGACTTCCTCTCAGATCTAAAGTCGATATGTCACGAGTCTCAGAGCTTTTAGTCTCACACTATAAGATTCTGTAATCACTGAGGATCTTGCAGAGTCAATATTTACAAGACTGGATTCCATTGTGATTATTTCCCATCATCCCCCTGGTGGGAATAAAACTTTTTTTTTTCACTGCAGACTCTTTAGCTCTTCTACATCATTATATAAAGTTAGTGACTCAACAGTATGACTGTCGTGATCTGCCATCAAATGACTCTGTTTGGAGAGAAAGGGGTCACCCACCTTTTATTACAAATGTACCCTCATTTAAAAAAAACATGCTTATACCAGAGCCATCAAACTGCTCAAGATGCTGCAAAACAATAATAATTTTGTCTCCATTATCTTGTTTTCAATATAATTTCATGACTGAAAATAAAATTAGATTAACTGCCCAGTCCCACTGTCTCTGGGTGAATCTTAAAAACCTCAGATGTGAGCAGACACTCAGAGATCTGGAACCAGGACACTACAACAGGTCTTCCTCATGCAGCACATATCACAGCTCTGCAAACACAAAGGTTTATGCATGGTTTATATATGTCGAGTAATGTGTGGTAATATGAAGCCACATGATGTTGAAGTTACTGGCATCTTAAATCCAAAGCCCAAAAAGGCTGTGTTACATGTTCCAGAGAGAATATAACAACGATAATCACGAACACAGCCTCCAGCTCTGATCACAGATTTCCCACGCTCTGGAGGATGAGTACTTTTACTACAGTCAAAGGGGCACTAAATTGCACACACACGCACGCACTCACGCACACACATACACACACACACACGCACGCACTCACGCACACACACACACACACACACACACACACACACACACATCTTGACCTAATAAGAAAACTCTTGAGTCCTCCAGATACCCTCTGCTATTTTGAGCTGCTCAGAGAGAGGAAACAGGGTTAGGTGTGTGTTTGTGTGTGTGTGTGTGTGTGCGTGGATGTGTAGATCTCAGCTGTGAATACAAGAGATCTCACCATGTTCACTCAACTACAGAAAACTGTGTCAGTTCAGTTGTTGAATGTTCAGTGGAGTAAGAACCAACCTGATATAATCTGTGTCTGACCAGAGAAAAACTCCAAAAAAGGAAAAACACCTGGAAACATGCCGAGCAGCTCTGAGAGATGTTGAAAGCAACACTGTTGACCAGATTATATATTTCATCTCCTAATGACTGATCTCATGTTGAGACTAATCCCATGAGTGACAGTGGCAAAATAGAAACACAACCTTCCTCCTCGTGGTAATAAACCCTCACCAACCAGTTTATATGTCTGTCCAGACTCATATAGTTAAGACTTTGAAGGCTTTCAGTAAAAGCTTAAATAACCTGGACAAGCATCCTACCCTGTGTTCTTTTGTTTTGTTTATCTCAACCAACCAGCCAAGTCCAAGAAAGTATGATCCCAGTCTCACTTTGTGAGGTCACAGTGTCCTTACCCATCAACATCTAATCATTTCTTCCTATAATCAATGTCAGCCTTTGTACCAGAAGAAAATCCTTCAAGGTGTTACCTTGGCATCACCTTTATGATAAAGGAGAGAGACAGATGAACAACCTGAAAATAATAACTCCACTCTAAGTTGTCACCAGCAACCACGGAGCTGAATTCAAACACCAGCAGACCCTTAGAGGCGATAAGCACCATAAAACTCTATGAGATGGGTGCGCTCAAAAACTCACTGACTGGATGAAATAGATGAACGTCACATATTGTTCAACCGTCCTACTCCCATCATCTTTCTACACTCCAGAGCCTCCTAGGGTTGTTGCCTTTAGAAGTGCTCCAATCGCATATTTTCCATCAAGGCCCTGTGCGCCTGTCATTAGGTTTCCATGACGACAGCCAGAGGAGAGGGCAGAGATGCAGCGGCAGGCATGCAGATTATGATGTTTGCCAGAAGTGACTAAACAAAGGAGCTACAGTGTTATTTCAGCCATGTCTAAACAATCATGCAATGGGAGTTCTTTCCATACTGGTAGAAGACATTATAAATATCATGAACATGAAGATTTCCATCATGGCCTTGGTATTTCATTTACTTTCTCAATTCATGAACCATCACCACTACTCCTAGAGTCAGAGTACAGATCCTCCAGGTCAAATATGACTCCAATGACATTTGTGGAATTTGTTCATTTTTTACTTGTGGTAAAGTACTGGGGTACGTGCTGTTGAAAATACTAACGTCAACACATTGTTGCACTGTTACACATTAACAGAACCTAATGCATGAATGACTGAATGTAGAACCTGTAGGATCACAATCAGGCAGAACAAAGACATTTGACTAACCACGGCATAAAACTGCACCCAGACTACATGCTGTCTGTTTTAAGTTTATCTTACATTTGATGAACCTGATATGAATATACAAACACAAGCAGAAGGACAGGAAGTGGTATTAGGTGAGAAGACACAGACGTAGACAAATCAGGTCTCAGTTCCACCCTGTGGTGAGTGAAGCTGCTGTCACAGGTTACAAAACAGCTGAGGCAGAAGCAGCATGTAACAGCGTGAGTGTGGTAACAGCAATATACCACCACATATTCTTCACTGAGGAATATTAAATAAATGACTCTCACACATATTTATTGGTCACAACTTCTCACATCATATGGTTATCACTGGCAGACTTCAGATGAAAAGGACACATCTGCATTTTCATTGAAAAACATATAAATTAATATTCTAGTGTAGCTTTTTTTTTTTGCTGGGTCTTGTACCAAATATAATTTTCCTACATGTCCCAAGAATATGATCTACAGGCCGAGCGCCTCTCTCGCACCGCAGTCATTCATTTATGGTTTGTAATTGGAGCTACTGTGATCTGGATCTGGTTCAGCCTAACTCAGTGATGATAGCAAGTCTTGATTACTGTAATAAAACTACATACAGAGATGACAACAGACCCTGAACCTCTACTGAAATATTTTTGGTCTTTACAAACAATGTTATGAGAACAACAACTGCTATTGTTGATTTGACTTTTGAACGACGCAGCAGCTGCTGTGTGGGATCGTCATAATAGCTGATTTTAGACAGTTCAAACAATGAGCATTGACAGTCAAGAGTATTTTGAGTGCAGTATCACTGAAAGGATTTTAAAGGCTCCATATTTTCCATTTCTCTTGGATTTTATTTTAAGTTTCGATCCATAAGACATTGCTCAACATAGTTTCATGTCCTCTCTGTAGCTCCGGTAACAACAGGTTGTGAGCCAATCAGAAGAGAGGAGGCTCGGTGCCTCTCCTTGGCTGACTGTTTTCAGTGACTGTTTTGTTGTGACATCACAAAGTTTCTGATCACAGGCTGTGTGGATTTCTCTATGGACTAAGACTTTAACACTTGAACAGGATTAATACAGAACTTAGACCCACTTTATATCAAAGAAGACAAGGACATCTACTTTAATACTGTATTGGGACCTTTAAGGTAAAATATTAAAATTGCATATTGCACAGTGTTTCAGGATCCGATTGATCCACTGATTCTGTCATTATCCACTACTTTGCTTTTAGTAGTGGTGTTTATTTTTTTACCTGCAACTTCCACGATGTCTCCAGGGACTATGTCTCTGGCTCTGACCCTCTGGACACTCTTCTTGTCCTGGCGGTACACCTTTCCCATTTCTGGCTCATACTCCTTCAGAGCCTCGATGGCATTCTCTGCATTGCGTTCCTAGAGGCCAACACAGGAAGATAAGAGTGTGTAAGATGGTTGCTTTGGATTAACCAGTTTCACCTCAGGGCAAAGCCGCAGGTACATCTGAGGTCTAGGTGTTATAAGGTCACGTCCCTGAATTCAATAGTCAAAGATTCTACAAGGCCACATTTCCACACACTTCCGGCTGTTATTTAAGTTACTGTATAAGATTCAATTCATGAGTGTGTGAGTGGTCTAGGCAGGCTACATCCAGTTTGACTCTCATCATCCACATCAGGATTGAATCGTCATAATCCAAACATCACCCCATCACACAGAGAAGATGACGAACACAGAGGCCGTACCCAGAGACAGTCACATCCAACAGGCATTCAGAGACTACTTGCCCTGATTTGTTATTCGTTAAAACCAAAACTAGGTCAACAGGAAACACCTGACCAAAACATACCACAAGATGAGCAACACTGTTGTCCCACATGAGGGACATAATGCTTGTAAAAGCTTGTGAACGCTTTCAAACGCAACTGAAATTAATTTCCCTGTGTTTTTCAGTCATACTAAGGATGGTTTTATAAAAACTGGAGTTAAATAAATAACATTTTGGATTCTGTTGATCTTGACTACTGTAGAACTACAGTTTCTCAGTGAGTAAAAAGCAAAAAGCAAAACGCAAAACGTTACTTCAGCAGCTATCAAAGACAACGGGATCGGTAACACTTGCAATTCATTTGTGTGCACCACTGGTAGTCTGGGCTGATAAGACCCAATAAGCTGTTTCCAAAGGTCTCTGTTATTGCCCATCCAAACTACAATGCATCACCAGCGATTTCAAACTAACACAGGTTCAGCAGCATTTCTGGAAGTCTCTGCAGACAGCAGAGGTTAACCTCAAGTGTGGACATCACCTAAGTTTCTCAAGGGTCAGCAGTGACTGAGTGAAATTTATTTATTTGCTGTACAAAAGCAGTCAAAGTCAAACACCCTCAAAATCAATATGGAGAACAGATGGAGACTCAGCTCCACTGATGACCAAACACATCAACTGAGATTGAAAAAGTTCATCTCCATCAACCACCTGAAGTTAAAACAAGACTGGGTCTTAGTAATTTAGTATATGTCAAGGCCCACGTCAGCAAGTTAGACTATATTTCTTATTCAGTCTGACAGACAGCTCGCAAAGCCTCCAACCCTAATCCTCAGCAGTTTATCTTTTATTTATTTCAACTCCAAAGGAACAAAACATAAAAATAAAACAAGTTAGAAAAACACAGGAGCCAAGTGAACATTAAATCCCAGAGTCTCATCCAGAAATTTGAATAATGAATGAAGGAGTCTGAGCTGAGCCGAGCTGAGCCAGCAGAGAGTGAAGTGAGCAGGACGTGGGATAGTGTGAGCTCTCTCTATGAAGAAGAAAAACAAGTGAACATCATCCACTGATTGATGGCTGGTGTTTCTATCTCATGTGTCCTGACACTATCCTGCAGGATCCTACAGAATATTAGATAGATCATTTTGTGGTGTTACTGATCATGCGCTTATGAACATTACCATATGTGGCAAAACTGTAATACATTTCTTAACTGACAGAGAACAATTTCTGTCGACTCATCATGAGGACAGCTGCGATTTCACTGTTATGGCATCTGCAGAACCATTATTGTTGCATCCAGACTGATCTAAATCATGACTGAAAACAGGCTGCAGTGTGCCCTGCATGTGCAGAATCAGGCTCAGCCCCTTTGTGAAATCACGCTGTAGATGAAACACAGCTGTTCATGCAGGTGTTTAATCAGAAACACAGATGTTGCTGAGCAGATAAGTCGTGACGCACAACAGGGGGGACTGATGTTTGGATTATGCTTCTGTGAATGATACAGCTGTTAATCTTTCACACACACCTCATGTGTCACTTTATATAACAATCTGCAGGAGATGGGAAACTAGAATGTAAACATCACCAAACCCTTCTTGTGTTCTGGGTATATTGTATTCTCAAGGCCAAAATCATGTCTTGTGAGGTGGCTGTGACCTTGACCTTTGACCTTTGAGCCAACAACATGTTGGCTGAAGGTCAACATGTGGATTATTCACTCTTGAGCTAACACTAGCGAAGAGCTGTCCACAGGTATCAGGCTGATGGCTTCTGCAGATGAATTATTGAGCATCTTTTACGTCCTGTTCTATCTGTGCTGAATGATGGGGATGTCTGCATTTGAAGTCAGTTTACACTTCGACATTCATAGCACTGTGCACCTCCCCAGAAATGTAACTACACGTTGACAACATTTGGGCAGCACAGACCGAAGCACCTGTGATTCACCATCCTTCTGCCTCAGTCAGCTCAGTGGTCATACACTCCTTCTGCTCTGATGTCTCCTCTGTTATCTGCTTTGCACCAGTTTCAGTAAAAGAACCTGTTGTTTCACATTCATTGGCTCCATTAGCTCCTAAAGTGTATGAATGGTCTTTACCTGCCATACTCCTACTATTGCGTTGGCAATGAGGATGAGGAGGATGACAAAGGGTTCGACAAAGGCTGTGATCGTTCCTTCCCCTTCTTCAAACCAAGCAAGGGTCTACAAAGACAGAAGAGAAGACATGGAGAAAGCTACCTTTGTATGGATTTAGAGATATAGACTCTTTTGTAGAGGTGATCTAATGTTTGAGATCTGCATTAGGAGCTGTGAGATTGAGAAAAACTTTCCATCTCTAGTGTGTATGATACAGGATAGGCAAAATGTGCCATGCTGGGTTAAATACAAAAAGAAATCACTTGACTTGATTCATACACACTGTTAAACCATTACAATTAAGTGTAAAATCACGTGTATGTGTTTGCTTGTGATCTGTATACAGCTGTGTTTCCTTACAAAGGAGATGCATGCAGCCAGCAGCAGGATTCGCACCAACAGATCCTCAAACTGCTCCAGGACCAGCTCCCAAAGGGATTTACCTGCCCAGGAAAACAAGGAAGACAGTGAGCAGTGTGAAAGACTGTGATAGATAGATAGATAGATAGATAGATAGATAGATAGATAGATAGATAGATAGATAGATAGCAACTCACCTTCTTCAGCTGGTAATTCTGTGAGTAAGGGTGTAGGAGAAAAAAAAAAACAAGAAAACATCATCATCACAAATGATACTGTTTACAGTGCAGATTATTTTCTTTCCCCATCCATTTTCATCATGGATGACTTCCAGTGCTCAGAGCTTAGTACTGTGTTATGAAAACAATTTAACCTACCGTTGGGTCCCCATCTCTCCCTGTTCTTCTTCAGCTGCTCACAGCTCAAGCCTGTAGATTCATTCACACTGAAGAAGCCCAGAGCCTCCTCCACTGTTTTAGTATGAGCATTATCCATCACTGTGGGGGGAGGAAGGACCAGCAATATCAGTGTCTGCAGTAAGTTTTTTTTAAACACCTTTATCCTACTGCTTTCCACAGAGAACACTGGGTTGACAGACTCCACACACATTATTGTTTGTCTTGTCTATTTTTGCATTTGTAATTTCTTACTTACTTTGTGTTTGCTCTTTTTTTGGTTTTTGGTCATTTTTTCATAACAGTCAGACAAATAATAAAGATAAAAAGCCATGTATTTTCAATATCAGTAAACTTCATATTGGCATATTTGGGAGAAAGTTGAAAGCAAATGACGCTCACTCACTGAAACTACTACGATTTTCACAGAAATTTTGTGGTTTGAACATTTGAAAAGTAACCTTCTTCTTGAATGTGGTTGTGTTTTACCCCCTGCGGTGACAGCTACACGCTCTAGCTGCATTACTTGGCTGGGGACTAAAATGCACACAAACTGGAGCCACCAGAGACTAAACAGGCCCAGGAGACATTACTTACTATCCATCGGGTGTGATCTGGTGCTGACAAAAATATCTCCCTGTATTGCATCACACTGGGCAACATTTGTTTCTAGTCGCTGCTTTTTGGCTGTGCTCATCTATTTGGCCCCGGAACTACATTACAAAACCCAGCAATTTAAGGCTCTCTTGCATTTTACTGCATGAAAAGCGTCTCTTTGAAGAATACTTTCGGCCTTATACACACAAGCAGGTGCCACCGGTCAAATCGGTGCACATCCAATGCACCAACTTCTTTTCATTTAAGTAATAACATAACAGTAAAAAAAAAAAACCAACCAAAAAAAAAAACCCCCATCAACCTGCTGTTCCCATGTTGCTCCCGCCGTTGTGTCCGTGTGTAAGCGGACAGAGCAGTCACGATTCAAAAACTTTTAACTTCATTTAATACATTTTCTGTACCGATTTTGTTACAATACTCTGTTCCCTGTGATTCATTAAAGGCCTACGGTCGGGATATGTGGAAACGGCCTGTGTTAAGGCAAATGTACTCTACACTAAACGCCCTAAAATCACTGATGTCGCGTTCATCTGCAAAATACTAAACTGACCAACCGCCCCACGTCAATGTCGGTCATTTGCTCTACGTTACATTACTACACTACAGCTGTTAATACCTTATCTGTAATTATTACGAGTGGCCTCGCCTAAATCCTGGGATACATGGATGACATAGCGGCAACCACTCAAAGACATGTTGCTCATATGACTGGTGAGGTTTGTCAGCGGTTTGATATGTACGCTAACACGAAACACCGTGTCAAACGACAGGTGACGGATCATAAGTGGCAAAAGCCGTGTACACTAAGCTAGTAGTCACAGAGTTAGCTACACGGATGTTTAAGCTAGCTGGGCAGCTAGCGGTATGCTCTACCGTTAATCCTCCGAAGATGAACAGGTTGCTTACCAGAGCGGTCGGTCTGCCGTGTGTTGTCTCTCCACTGTAGTAAGTCAGGATATATCACAGCACCATGCGTTTACAACGGAAAAGGATTTAGAAAAAAGAAAAAACAAACAAAAAAAAACAAAACAAAAAAAAAAACACTGAAAATTATGTTTTACAACATGCTATTTGGTTACACTAAGTGAAAAATCATCCGGTCGTCGTTGTTTCCATTTAAGTTGTGTTTTCCGAGAGATAAAAAATATTGTGTTAAAAAAATAATCCGTCTGATTTTTAATTTAATTTAAGAATTTCTCTAAATGTGGTTCGAAACTAGTTTAGCCAGACTGACAATGTGGTTGTTATTACTCTTTATCCGAGCTGCAGGAGTGTCTGTAGGTCAGTATTACTCAAGCGACAGATGCAGCATCCAATTACATCAAGTTAGACGAGCGAGACGCACAACATCCGGTTCAATCTTCCAAAATAAAGGCGGATCCTTGAGAAATGCGGCCTAGCACTAATACGTGAGTATATATTTCAGAGAACAACTATTTCAGGCTATTTTTACAATGCTCTTAAAAACTGCACATCTAAGGAGAAACTGAGAGTCAAATTTCGTCCAACATCAGCAGATTGTCGGTTTTTGTTTTATATAAAAGTGGTGTAACTTCCTGTTTTGTCGCGAGTAACTCCTCCACTCTTGATGCTGCCCCCTGTATTGAACGTGCTTAACGGCATTTGGCAACGCGTTAAACGGCTGCCTAGAATGATCCAATATGAGGTCGGGGCGTCAGATTGACACAGTACATTGGCGAATACACGTCTAGAGCTCTTCCATAGTCCCGCCCACTGGTGGCTTTACTGCAATAACGACCCGCCTGTGATCCAAGTCACCGAGTTCCTGATCAATCAGCGGGAGGTGCGTCTGCCGTCGATGAAACTGACAGACATGTCAACCAATCATCGTTGGGCTGAGAGTGAGTGACAATATTTCTTGCCGATCAAATGACAATGAAGGAGGGATTATAGGCTTAAAGCATTTTTTTTTTTTTTTGCCTTCCTACAGGGAAAAGACAAATTCAGTGTCACTTAAATTACATACAATCAGTAAAATTTAAATTAAATGATATATTGATTATATGTCAACTAATATACTATATTAATCGACATTAAAGAAATGTAAGTCTTATATTTGTAATGGAAACATGTATTCCATAAATTATAGTAATGTCTTATGTGCTGTAACCAGTATCTTGCAGAGATGAGTGTAAAAAGGAGAAGGGGAAGACAGACAGAAACAGAGAAAGAGAGAGAGCGAGAGATAGAGAAAGAGAGAGAGAGAGAGAGATAGTGGGTTAGGTCAGTTATAAAAAGACTGTATGTCAGGCAAATGTATGTCAGTCAGACCGCATGCTCAACACAAGAGAACAATGCTAAAACATGTAACATCTCATGTCAACAGTGACATAACCCTGTATGCCTTTAAACATTACAAAAAAGAACAAGATATTTTTCATTTTTTTTTTTATTAAAATGTTATTATTATATTATGTTAGTTAAAAAAATTAGTGTGTAGAAACAACATAGTAAAAAACAAACAACAACAAAAAAAATAAAAAGTAACATTCTTCAGTCACCATGCTGAGAGCAGGATCCCCCCTCTGTTGCTGTGGTTCCTCCTTTACATTTTTTTCTGTTTGAAAGAGTCTGAGGATTTAAGCTGTTACATTACTGAAAATGCTGACATCTAAAAAAAACTTGAGTTGACTTTTTTGTTGTTCTTTTCTCCTTTTTATGATGATTTTTTCAAAGAGGATATTCGCTCCACAGGCTGAAAGACAAAAAAAACAGTCACTGCTGAAAACACTCAACATCAGCTTGTATTAGTATAATTCTGTCGACAAGAGTTGGAGTAGAATTGTTACATTTTTCAACACTACATGACCTCTGCTAAAATCAAATGCATACATCTTTTTTGTCACAGCATGACACAGCATATTATACATTGAATAATGTCACCGATTGTAACATGTATATAGCCATAAATTTTCCCATAGTGGACATGGACACATGAATGACTGCTGTATATACAGAGCATACAGTATTACAACCAATGCTGCAAAATACTGTTCATCAATTACACTCCCTTCAAATTCCTATACATTCAGCAGTGTTGAGCAGCCCTATCAGTAGCTTTACAATAAAGTTCTTAGAGGTGGAAAAAGGTAACAGTGATGTGTCTACATTATCAGTATTGATTGATTGATGATTTTGTGAATGTATTTTAACCTTATAGTTCAGTGTTACTGTATCTGGGGAATGTTTCAGAGCAACAAGCACAGAGCATCACCGTAACAATAGAAACTCACTCATACATCATATACAACATACTGTTAGTATGTGTGTGTGTGTGTGTGTGTGTGTGTGTGGTACCTGAGCTTGTATTCGGGGTCAGTGTGTTCTTGCAGCAGCAGGTCTCTGATCTCCTCAGGTGGGTTCAGACCATGAAGCTTTGCTCTCTCCCATCTCTGCAGCCTGGTGATACCTGAAAGACAGAGACAATATGATTAATTATTCAGTGCCTTCTGTTGTTAAAGGTCCCATATTATCATCTTCTCCTCTGTTTTATTATCCATAAGAAGATATATTTGTGGTTTCAGTGTAGTATGTATTACATCTTCTCTTCCAGGATTTTCTCTGTAACTCTAGTAACTACAGCTGAGTGAGCCAAATCACGGCCAGAGTAAAGGTTTTTGAGGTGGGAGAGCAGGACTGTAAAACACTTTGTAGTTACGTGAGATATAAAAGTGAGCTACATCACAGATAGAGGTTTTGCCAAATAATGAACACATGACTCGAATTAGCAAAACAAGGCTGTTTCAAAACCTTGTCCAACAAGGGACAACAAGACCATACACTTGAGGAGACTGATGTTAAAGCTTGTATTTTTATTGTAGAATGGTGAAACTGATACTAGAGGGAGCCACAGCCACAGCAGCCATCATGACAGAGCTGGCGTGGGCTGATCTTATCTCTTATCTCTTTTGTCTCTAAACCGAATTGCCATTGTATTGTATATAGATGTAAAATGTGACTACATGTATGTGTGTATGTGTGTGTGTGTGTGTGTGTGTGTTACCTGTGCAGGGCCCAAATCTCCAGTCCAGATCAAACTGTCTGAGCTTCTGCAGCTCCACCTCTCTGACTGTCTCGGTCTCATTCTCTAGATCATCAAGAAGAGTCAGGGTCACAACTTCAACAACAAGAACACAGTTACACTGAACATAAAAATATCAAGTCTTCACACGTGTTGCAAGAATCAGTGTATGAGTACATGAACCACTACAGGGCAAATTACATGTTATGTTAATTTTGTCCCTTTTGTCACAAAACAATACTGAGATCTGAGACACAACACACAACACATGTCTGCTACACAAACACTCGGCTGCTATTCACCTTTCTGTGGTGGAGGAGGAGTGGGTTTCTTCTCTCGTCTTCCCCCCTTCCTTGCTTTCTTGACAACCTTGAATGAATCAGTGATCAATCGGTGCTTGGTTGTCATGTTGACTTATCTGGAACAGACACACACATGCACACATGTTGGTTGGTCGTTAGTTGTACAGCCAACCCCCACCCACACTGACATCCTCTAGACCTTCAGGTGACACTGAACTGAAACCAATTCAAACACTGCCAGTTTCACAACATCTACAAATATTAACATTCACAGGGTAGCACACCAGTATAAACTCAATATCAACTTGGCAGTGACTTTGTTATTTTTGTACAGCTCAAATAATAAGTTATTTTTTTTCAAACTTCATCTAAAATCAACTGTAACAGAGGAGGCACTTGTAAACTCCACACGTTGAAAGGTGTGGACATTACACTGTTGCTTGCTCTCTAAATTAAATAATTCACAGTTATCCCACACAGAGGTGGGGCTAAGCCACACATGTGTGACTCATAAAATACAAGCTACTGTGGCGAGAATTATGCAAGACAAGTCAAGTTATATGAAACGCTGATGATCAACACCAGCTTCCATATTTAAATCAGTTTAAGTGAAAATATTAGATCTACTTTCATTTATGCAAACTGTTGCAGCTGTTTACGCCTGATGTATCTGACACTGCAGCCACCCACGACAAGTGGGTGGGTACTGTTACCTCTGCCAAGAATTACTGCATGAAAGACTTTAATGCACTTCCAGGCCAGGGATGAACCCTTCGCATTTAGGTACAGATTTAGTATAAAGGGCAAGTCCATGAGTTTTTTAAATCACTTTCTTTAATGCAAAGGAGGGGCTATTATTGGCATTACTATGATGCTGCATCTCTATGAAGAACCTGAAGTGTGCTCTGGATTTTTCCTCATGCAATATAAATGCTTGGAATTGGCACCCCCTCATGAGAGCTGGTTTCTGCATCGGCCTATGCTGGTCTGCAGCATCCTAGTATTTTCAATCAACAAACTAGAAAAGGCTGATATAAAATGATAGCTCTTTTCAAGCCAGGTGTTCAAGTCTCATGTCATGAAATTGAATCAATCTAAATCTAGTTTTTATTTAGTGCTGACTGCTGAGAAAGTTTTGTTTTTGTAAGTGTTGCGCAATCAACTCTCAAGTCAAGTCATATGACGTTATTCACACCTCTGCATGTGATATTACTTTAGTAGCAACACAGTACACATCGATTATTGGTTCAGCTCTGTGTATAGTAAGGAATAATTAAGTGACAACATTTGGTCACAATAATCTCGTATTTCTAAATCTATCTCTATCTCTAAGCATGCCCGGGCACATGCCGTATTACTTCAGGTTTAAATTTTCAAAATAAAACTGCAGTGAAAACAGCTGCGGTCGCTAAACGCAGCAGTTTCAGCTTCATTACACAGTGTTGATTAAGTCAAAACGCACAAGTTATTACAACTTTATAACCATTAGTCAATTCAACATCATTAGATTTCCTGTCCGTGCCATTGCTACAGAGAGGCCTGTGTGTTTATCGAAGCTGCAGGAAATCAGCATATCGATACAACACAGACGCATTCTAGCGCGTGCAACATCAGTCGACGGTTTTTACGATGTGTTATTTATCAGTATACTGAACTTACCTTAATATGCTGCTATCAAAGCTCTGTAAGATGAATGTGTCCTCTTTGGAAATGAAACCAGCAAAACAATGACGACGACGCCTTCTTCTTCGTCGTCGTTGTCTTTTGGTGCAGTGGAAACCAGTCCCCTCACCTGTGCTGCCACCTGACGACGACTCCGCATATTACAGATCAGCACAACACTACATGCTATTATAGCAGAGCTTCGTACTTGTAGCATTTTAATTTCCTTTGGGGGGGGGGGTCTGTTTGGCATTAAGTCAAACCGAAGGTACTGTTCTGCCGTGCACCTCTAGATTTCGTCTCTCAGGTTAGATGATGTTTCATGAACACACATAGCACTCACTCTGTACAGGAGAGACGGGGGCTGGCCAGCCGGTGGTCGCGGTACACCACGCTCACGCCAACCTGAACGAGCCTCAGTCTCACACACACACACACGCAGCACTCACTCTGTACAGGAGGGACGGGGACTGGCCAGCCGGTGGTCGCGGTACACCACGCTCACGCCAGCCACAGGGAGCCTCAGCCACACATACACATACAAGCCCTCACGCTGAGCAGGAAGCGAGGGAGCTGGTCAAAGCTGGTGGTCGCGGTACGATAACGCTGGCCACTACCGAAAATAGTGGATCTGACCACATGCAACTGTTGGATCGCGTCGGTCATCGGCTTAACTTGTAGTGGGCTGTTTGGTTGTAACATAAAAATAAAAAAGCTGTCACTCACCTGTCACCTTGTTTTCCTCCTCAGCTCAAAATTTCCCGCGATTTCCACCGATACATCAGATAACTTCCTGCGCGCGCCGTACGGTTTCAAAATAAAAGCTGTCCGGTGCGTTAATATGTTTTGCTGTTCGCGGCCAATTCTATTTTTTTTTCTATCAGAAATTTTTACCGAGGTCCGGACCTCGGTTACCTCATAGGTAAGGTCTGCGGCCCTGATTTTAACAGCAGACACTATAGAAATCATTAGCTTAACAGAACCTCGAAATTGAGAATCAATCAATTATTGAATTATTAGTATGATCCATCTTAAAGGTAGAGTCTGGGGGTTTGTTTGTTGCAGTTTGTAAACAAAACATTCAAACTGGGCCCCTCCTCTTGGGCTCAACTGTGCAGGCCTCCTGACCCTGACAGCGGCAGCTGTAGGGACTGGTAAGAAAAGGAAATACAGTCCGAGTGAAAGCGCTGGAGACGCTGTCCGATGCCCGGCCATCACCGGTAACGGTGACGCTGTGACGAGTAAATAAGAGTAAGTAAGAGGGCTGTTGTGGTGAGCTGGGAAGCGAGTGCTAACGGCGGATGCTAGCCGCCACCTCTAGCGGAAGTGACTGTCGAGCTGTTAGCCGTGGCGGATAGTATCCGCCGCTACCACTCGTTAGCATCCGGTACAACTAGCGGATCTAGCAGCCCTGCCACTCATGCTGCATGGAACTTGCCCTGAGCTCTGTCGTTGGCTGCCGGATTTCATTTGTATAAGTGACTTATACAAATGAAATCCGGTCAATGGCGTGTGTGGGCTGAGCCTGTCTGTGTGAGTGTGACCGGCAGCCATCGGCTCCCGGCCAGCTTCCTGGTCACTCGGACCGAGCTAGGGGCTGCCCCGTACAGTAGCAGCTAATAGCCTGTCCCGTCTGTGTGAATGGCGTGTGTGGGCTGAGCCTATCTGTGTGAGCTTCCTGGTCACTCGGACCCGAGCTGGGGGCTGCCCCGTACAGTGGCAGCTAATAGCCTGTCCCGTCTGTGTGAATGGCGTGTTTGGGCTGAGCCTGTCTGTGTGAGTGTGACCGGCAGCCATCGGCTCCCGGCCAGCTTCCTGGTCACTCGGCCCTAGCTAGGGGGCTGCCCCGTACAGTAGCAGCTAATAGCCTGTCCCGTCTGTGTGAATGGCGTGTGTGGGCTGAGCCTGTCTGTGTGAGTGTGACCGGCAGCCATCGGCTCCCGGCCAGCTTCTAGCCTGTCCCGTCTGTGTGAATGGCGTGTGTGTGCTGAGCCTGTCTGTGTGAGCTTCCTGGTCACTCGGTCCCGAGCTGGGGGGCTGCCCCGTACAGTAGCAGCTAATAGCCTGTCCCGTCTGTGTGAATGGCGTGTGTGGGCTGAGCCTGTCTGTGTGAGTGTGACCGGCAGCCATCGCCTCTCGGCCAGCTTCCTGGTCACTCGGCCCCTAGCTAGGGGGCTGCCCCGTACAGTAGCAGCTAATAGCCTGTCCCGTCTGTGTGAATGGCGTGTGTGGGCTGAGCCTGTCTGTGTGAGTGTGACCGGCAGCCATCGGCTCCCGGCCAGCTTCTAGCCTGTCCCGTCTGTGTGAATGGCGTGTGTGGGCTGAGCCTGTCTGTGTGAGCTTCCTGGTCACTCGGTCCCGAGCTGGGGGGCTGCCCCGTACAGTAGCAGCTAATAGCCTGTCCCGTCTGTGTGAATGGCGTGTGTGGGCTGAGCCTGTCTGTGTGAGCGTGACCGGCAGCCATCGGCTCCCGTCCAGCTTCCTGGTCAGTCGCCCCGAGCTCGGGGGCTGCCCCGTACAGTAGCAGCTAATAGCCTGTCCCGTCTGTGTGAATGGCGTGTGTGGGCTGAGCCTGTCTGTGTGAGTGTGACCGGCAGCCATCGGTTCCCGGTCAGCTTCCTGATCACTCGGACCGAGCTAGGGGGCTGCCCCGTACAGTAGCAGCTAATAGCCTGTCCCGTCTGTGTGAATGGCGTGTGTGGGCTGAGCCTGTCTGTGTGAGTGTGACCGGCAGCCATCGCCTCTCGGCCAGCTTCCTGGTCACTCGGCCCCTAGCTAGGGGGCTGCCCCGTACAGTAGCAGCTAATAGCCTGTCCCGTCTGTGTGAATGGCGTGTGTGGGCTGAGCCTGTCTGTGTGAGTGTGACCGGCAGCCATCGGCTCCCGGCCAGCTTCTAGCCTGTCCCGTCTGTGTGAATGGCGTGTGTGGGCTGAGCCTGTCTGTGTGAGCTTCCTGGTCACTCGGTCCCGAGCTGGGGGGCTGCCCCGTACAGTAGCAGCTAATAGCCTGTCCCGTCTGTGTGAATGGCGTGTGTGGGCTGAGCCTGTCTGTGTGAGCGTGACCGGCAGCCATCGGCTCCCGTCCAGCTTCCTGGTCAGTCGCCCCGAGCTCGGGGGCTGCCCCGTACAGTAGCAGCTAATAGCCTGTCCCGTCTGTGTGAATGGCGTGTGTGGGCTGAGCCTGTCTGTGTGAGTGTGACCGGCAGCCATCGGTTCCCGGTCAGCTTCCTGATCACTCGGACCGAGCTAGGGGCTGCCCCGTACAGTAGCAGCTAATAGCCTGTCCCGTCTGTGTGAATGGCGTGTGTGGGCTGAGCCTGTCTGTGTGAGTGTGACCGGCAGCCATCGCCTCTCGGCCAGCTTCCTGGTCACTCGGCCCCTAGCTAGGGGGCTGCCCCGTACAGTAGCAGCTAATAGCCTGTCCCGTCTGTGTGAATGGCGTGTGTGGGCTGAGCCTGTCTGTGTGAGTGTGACCGGCAGCCATCGGCTCCCGGCCAGCTTCTAGCCTGTCCCGTCTGTGTGAATGGCGTGTGTGGGCTGAGCCTGTCTGTGTGAGCTTCCTGGTCACTCGGTCCCGAGCTGGGGGGCTGCCCCGTACAGTAGCAGCTAATAGCCTGTCCCGTCTGTGTGAATGGCGTGTGTGGGCTGAGCCTGTCTGTGTGAGCGTGACCGGCAGCCATCGGCTCCCGTCCAGCTTCCTGGTCAGTCGCCCCGAGCTCGGGGGCTGCCCGTACAGTAGCAGCTAATAGCCTGTCCCGTCTGTGTGAATGGCGTGTGTGGGCTGAGCCTGTCTGTGTGAGTGTGACCGGCAGCCATCGGTTCCCGGTCAGCTTCCTGATCACTCGGACCGAGCTAGGGGCTGCCCGTACAGTAGCAGCTAATAGCCTGTCCCGTCTGTGTGAATGGCGTGTGTGGGCTGAGCCTGTCTGTGTGAGTGTGACCGGCAGCCATCGCCTCTCGCCAGCTTCCTGGTCACTCGGCCCCTAGCTAGGGGGCTGCCCCGTACAGTAGCAGCTAATAGCCTGTCCCGTCTGTGTGAATGGCGTGTGTGGGCTGAGCCTGTCTGTGTGAGTGTGACCGGCAGCCATCGGCTCCCGGCCAGCTTCTAGCCTGTCCCGTCTGTGTGAATGGCGTGTGTGGGCTGAGCCTGTCTGTGTGAGCTTCCTGGTCACTCGGTCCCGAGCTGGGGGGCTGCCCCGTACAGTAGCAGCTAATAGCCTGTCCCGTCTGTGTGAATGGCGTGTGTGGGCTGAGCCTGTCTGTGTGAGCGTGACCGGCAGCCATCGGCTCCCGTCCAGCTTCCTGGTCAGTCGCCCCGAGCTCGGGGGCTGCCCCGTACAGTAGCAGCTAATAGCCTGTCCCGTCTGTGTGAATGGCGTGTGTGGGCTGAGCCTGTCTGTGTGAGTGTGACCGGCAGCCATCGGTTCCCGGTCAGCTTCCTGATCACTCGGACCGAGCTAGGGGGCTGCCCCGTACAGTAGCAGCTAATAGCCTGTCCCGTCTGTGTGAATGGCGTGTGTGGGCTGAGCCTGTCTGTGTGAGTGTGACCGGCAGCCATCGCCTCTCGGCCAGCTTCCTGGTCACTCGGCCCCTAGCTAGGGGGCTGCCCCGTACAGTAGCAGCTAATAGCCTGTCCCGTCTGTGTGAATGGCGTGTGTGGGCTGAGCCTGTCTGTGTGAGTGTGACCGGCAGCCATCGGCTCCCGGCCAGCTTCTAGCCTGTCCCGTCTGTGTGAATGGCGTGTGTGTGCTGAGCCTGTCTGTGTGAGCTTCCTGGTCACTCGGTCCCGAGCTGGGGGGCTGCCCCGTACAGTAGCAGCTAATAGCCTGTCCCGTCTGTGTGAATGGCGTGTGTGGGCTGAGCCTGTCTGTGTGAGCGTGACCGGCAGCCATCGGCTCCCGTCCAGCTTCCTGGTCAGTCGCCCCGAGCTCGGGGGCTGCCCCGTACAGTAGCAGCTAATAGCCTGTCCCGTCTGTGTGAATGGCGTGTGTGGGCTGAGCCTGTCTGTGTGAGTGTGACCGGCAGCCATCGGTTCCCGGTCAGCTTCCTGATCACTCGGACCGAGCTAGGGGGCTGCCCCGTACAGTAGCAGCTAATAGCCTGTCCCGTCTGTGTGAATGGCGTGTGTGGGCTGAGCCTGTCTGTGTGAGCGTGACCGGCAGCCATCGGCTCCCGTCCAGCTTCCTGGTCACTCGGACCGAGCTAGGGGGCTGCCCCTTACAGTAGCAGCTAATAGCCTGTCCCGTCTGTGTGAATGGCGTGTGTGGGCTGAGCCTGTCTGTGTGAGTGTGACCGGCATCCATCAGCTCCCGGCCAGCTTCCTGGTCACTCGGACCGAGCTCGGGGGCTGCCCCGTACAGTAGCAGCTAATAGCCTGTCCCGTCTGTGTGAATGGCGTGTGTGGGCTGAGCCTGTCTGTGTGAGTGTGACCGCAGCCATCGGTTCCCGGTCAGCTTCCTGGTCACTCGGACCGAGCTAGGGGGCTGCCCCGTACAGTAGCAGCTAATAGCCTGTCCCGTCTGTGTGAATGGCGTGTGTCGGCTGAATCTGTCTGTGTGAGCTTCCTGGTCACTCGGACCGAGCTAGGGGGCTACCCCGTACATTAGCAGCTAATAGCCTGTCCCGTCTGTGTGAATGGCGTGTGTGGGCTGAGCCTGTCTGTGTGAGTGTGACCGGCAGCCATCGGCTCCCGGCCAGCTTCCTGGTCACTCGGCCCCGAGCTAGGGGGCTGCCCCGTACAGTAGCAGCTAATAGCCTGTCCCGTCTGTGTGAATGGCGTGTGTGGGCTGAATCTGTCTGTGTGAGCTTCCTGGTCACTCGGCCCCGAGCTAGGGGGCTGCCCCGTACAGTAGCAGCTAATACCCTGTCCCGTCTGTGTGAATGGCGTGTGTGGGCTGAATCTGTCTGTGTGGGCTTCCTGGTCACTCGGCCCCGAGGTAGGGGGCTGCCCCGTACAGTAGCAGCTAATAGCCTGTCCCGTCTGTGTGAATGGCGTGTGTGGGCTGAGCCTGTCTGTGTGAGTGTGGCCGGCAGCCATCGGCTCCCGGCCAGCTTCCTGGTCACTCGGACCGAGCTAGGGGGCTGCCCCGTACAGTAGCAGCTAATAGCCTGTCCCGTCTGTGTGAATGGCGTGTGTGGGCTGAATCTGTCTGTGTGAGTGTGACCGGCAGCCATCGGCTCCCGGCCATCTTCCTGGTCATTCGGCCCGAGCTAGTGGGCTGCCACGTACAGTAGCAGCTAATAGCCTGTCCCGTCTGTGTGAATGGCGTGTGTGGGCTGAATCTGTCTGTGTGAGTGTGACCGGCAGCCATCGGCTCCCGGCCAGCTTCCTGGTCACTCGCCCCGAGCTAGGGGGCTGCCCCGTACAGTAGCAGCTAATAGCCTGTCCCGTCTGTGTGAATGGCGTGTGTGGGCTGAATCTATCTGTGTGAGTGTGACCGGCAGCCATCGGCTCCCGGCCAGCTTCTAGCCTGTCCCGTCTGTGTGAATGGCGTGTGTGGGCTGAGCCTGTCTGTGTGAGTGTGACCGGCAGCCATCGGCTCCCGGCCAGCTTCTAGCCTGTCCCGTCTGTGTGAATGGCGTGTGTGTGCTGAGCCTGTCTGTGTGAGCTTCCTGGTCACTCGGTCCCGAGCTGGGGGCTGCCCCGTACAGTAGCAGCTAATAGCCTGTCCCGTCTGTGTGAATGGCGTGTGTGGGCTGAGCCTGTCTGTGTGAGCGTGACCGGCAGCCATCGGCTCCCGTCCAGCTTCCTGGTCACTCGGACCGAGCTAGGAGGCTGCCCCTTACAGTAGCAGCTAATAGCCTGTCCCGTCTGTGTGAATGGCGTGTGTGGGCTGAGCCTGTCTGTGTGAGCTTCCTGGTCAATCGGACCGAGCTAGGGGGCTGCCCCGTACAGTAGCAGCTAATAGCCTGTCCCGTCTGTGTGAATGGCGTGTGTGGGCTGAATCTGTCTGTGTGGGCTTCCTGGTCACTCGGCCCCGAGGTAGGGGGCTGCCCCGTACAGTAGCAGCTAATAGCCTGTCCCGTCTGTGTGAATGGCGTGTGTGGGCTGAGCCTGTCTGTGTGAGTGTGACCGGCAGCCATCGGCTCCCGGCCAGCTTCCTGGTCACTCGACCCCGAGCTAGGGGGCTGCCCCGTACAGTAGCAGCTAATAGTCGTCCCGTCTGTGTGAATGGCGTGTGTGGGCTGAATCTGTCTGTGTGAGTGTGACCGGCAGCCATCGGCTCCCGGCCATCTTCCTGGTCACTCAGACCGAGCTAGTGGGCTGCCCCGTACAGTAGCAGCTAATAGCCTGTCCCGTCTGTGTGAATGGCGTGTGTGGGCTGAATCCATCAGTGTGAGCTTACTGGTCACTCGGACCGAGCTAGGGGGCTGCCACGTACAGTAGCAGCTAATAGCCTGTCCCGTCTGTGTGAATGGCGTGTGTGGGCTTAGCCTGTCTGTGTGAGTGTGACCGGCAGCCATCGGCTCCCGGCCAGCTTCCTGGTCAGTCGGACCGAGCTCGGGGGCTGCCCCGTACAGTAGCAGCTAATAGCCTGTCCCGTCTGTGTGAATGGCGTGTGTGGGCTGAGCCTGTCTGTGTGAGCTTCCTGGTCACTCGGCCCCGAGCTAAGGGGCTGCCCCGTACAGTAGCACCTAATACCCTGTCCCGTCTGTGTGAATGGCGTGTTGGGCTGAGCCTGTCTGTGTGAGTGTGACCGGCAGCCATCGGCTCCCGGCCAGCTTCCTGGTCACTCGTCCCCGAGCTGGGGGCTGCCCCGTACTGTAGCAGCTAATAGCCTGTCCCGTCTGTGTGAATGGCGTGTGTGTGCTGAATCTGTCTGTGTGAGCTTCCTGGTCACTCGGTCTGGAGCTGGGGGCTGCCCCGTACAGTAGCAGCTAATAGCCTGTCCCGTCTGTGTGAATGGCGTGTGTGGGCTGAATCTATCTGTGTGAGCTTCCTGGTCACTCGGACCGAGCTAGGGGGCTGCCCCGTACAATAGCAGCTAATAGCCTGTCCTGTCTGTGTGAATGGCGTGTGTGGGCTGAGCCTGTCTGTGTGAGTGTGACCGGCAGCCATCGGCTCCCGGCCAGCTTCCTGGTCACTCGGCCCGAGCTGGGGGGCTGCCCCGTACAGTAGCAGCTAATAGCCTGTCCCGTCTGTGTGAATGGCGTGTTTGGGCTGAGCCTGTCTGTGTGAGTGTGACCGGCAGCCATCGGCTCCCGGCCAGCTTCTAGCCTGTCCCGTCTGTGTGAATGGCGTGTGTGGGCTGAATCTGTCTGTGTGAGTGTGACCGGCAGCCATCGGCTCCCGGCCAGCTTCCTGGTCACTCGGACCGAGCTAGTGGGCTGCCCCGTACAGTAGCAGCTAATACCCTGTCCCGTCTGTGTGAATGGCGTGTGTGGGCTGAATCTGTCTGTGTGAGTGTGACCGGCAGCCATCGGCTCCCGGCCAGCTTCCTGGTCACTCGACCCCGAGCTAGGGGCTGCCCCGTACAGTAGCAGCTAATAGCCTGTCCCGTCTGTGTGAATGGCGTGTGTGGGCTGAATCTGTCTGTGTGGGCTTCCTGGTCACTCGGCCCCGAGGTAGGGGGCTGCCCCGTACAGTAGCAGCTAATAGCCTGTCCCGTCTGTGTGAATGGCGTGTGTGGGCTGAGCCTGTCTGTGTGAGTGTGACCGGCAGCCATCGGCTCCCGGCCACCTTCCTGGTCACTCGACCCCGAGCTAGGGGGCTGCCCCGTACAGTAGCAGCTAATAGTCGTCCCGTCTGTGTGAATGGCGTGTGTGGGCTGAATCTGTCTGTGTGAGTGTGACCGGCAGCCATCGGCTCCCGGCCATCTTCCTGGTCACTCAGACCGAGCTAGTGGGCTGCCCCGTACAGTAGCAGCTAATAGCCTGTCCCGTCTGTGTGAATGGCGTGTGTGGGCTGAATCCATCAGTGTGAGCTTACTGGTCACTCGGACCGAGCTAGGGGGCTGCCACGTACAGTAGCAGCTAATAGCCTGTCCCGTCTGTGTGAATGGCGTGTGTGGGCTGAATCTGTCTGTGTGAGTGTGACCGGCAGCCATCGGCTCCCGGCCAGCTTCCTGGTCACTCGCCCCGAGCTAGGGGCTGCCCCGTACAGTAGCAGCTAATAGCCTGTCCCGTCTGTGTGAATGGCGTGTGTGGGCTTAGCCTGTCTGTGTGAGTGTGACCGGCAGCCATCGGCTCCCGGCCAGCTTCCTGGTCAGTCGGACCGAGCTCGGGGGCTGCCCCGTACAGTAGCAGCTAATAGCCTGTCCCGTCTGTGTGAATGGCGTGTGTGGGCTGAGCCTGTCTGTGTGAGCTTCCTGGTCACTCGGCCCCGAGCTAAGGGGCTGCCCCGTACAGTAGCACCTAATACCCTGTCCCGTCTGTGTGAATGGCGTGTTTGGGCTGAGCCTGTCTGTGTGAGTGTGACCGGCAGCCATCGGCTCCCGGCCAGCTTCCTGGTCACTCGTCCCCGAGCTGGGGGCTGCCCCGTACTGTAGCAGCTAATAGCCTGTCCCGTCTGTGTGAATGGCGTGTGTGGGCTGAATCTGTCTGTGTGAGCTTCCTGGTCACTCGGTCCGAGCTAGGGGCTGCCCCGTACAGTAGCAGCTAATACCCTGTCCCTTCTGTGTGAATGGCGTGTTTGGGCTGAGCCTGTCTGTGTGAGTGTGACCGGCAGCCATCGGCTCCCGGCCAGCTTCCTGGTCACTCGGACCGAGCTAGGGGGCTGCCCCGTACAGTAGCAGCTAATAGCCTGTCCCGTCTGTGTGAATGGCGTGTTTGGGCTGAATCTGTCTGTATGAGTGTGACCGGCAGCCATCGGCTCCCGCCAGCTTACTGGTCACTCGGACCGAGCTAGGGGGCTGCCCCGTACAGTAGCAGCTAATAGCCTGTCCCGTCTGTGTGAATGGCGTGTGTGGGCTGAATCTGTCTGTGTGAGCTTCCTGGTCACTCGGCCCCGAGCTAGTGGGCTGCCCCGTACAGTAGCAGCTAATAGCCTGTCCCGTCTGTGTGAATGGCGTGTGTGGGCTGAGCCTGTCTGTGTGAGTGTGACCGGCAGCCATCGGCTCCCGGCCAGCTTCCTGGTCACTCGCCCCGAGGTAGGGGGCTGCCCCGTACAGTAGCAGCTAATACCCTGTCCCGTCTGTGTGAATGGCGTGTGTGGGCTGAATCTGTCTGTGTGAGTGTGACCGGCAGCCATCGGCTCCCGGCCATCTTCCTGGTCACTCGGACCGAGCTAGGGGGCTGCCACGTACAGTAGCAGCTAATAGCCTGTCCCGTCTGTGTGAATGGCGTGTGTGGGCTGAATCTGTCTGTGTGGGCTTCCTGGTCACTCGGTCCCGAGCTAGGGGGCTGCCCCGTACAGTAGCAGCTAATAGCCTGTCCCGTCTGTGTGAATGGCGTGTTTGGGCTGAATCTGTCTGTGTGAGTGTGACCGGCAGCCATCGGCTCCCGGCCAGCTTACTGGTCACTCGGACCGAGCTAGTGGGCTGCCCCGTACAGTAGCAGCTAATAGCCTGTCCCGTCTGTGTGAATGGCGTGTGTGGGCTGAATCTGTCTGTGTGAGCTTCCTGGTCACTCGGACCGAGCTAGGGGGCTTCCCGTACAGTAGCAGCTAATACCCTGTCCCGTCTGTGTGAATGGCGTGTGTGGGCTGAGCCTGTCTGTGTGAGTGTGACCGGCAGCCATCGGCTCCCGGCAGCTTCCTGGTCACTCGACCCCGAGCTGGGGGGCTGCCCCGTACAGTAGCAGCTAATAGCCTGTCCCGTCTGTGTGAATGGCGTGTGTGGGCTGAATCTGTCTGTGTGAGCTTCCTGGTCACTCGGACCGAGCTAGGGGGCTTCCCCGTACAGTAGCAGCTAATACCCTGTCCCGTCTGTGTGAATGGCGTGTGTGGGCTGAGCCTGTCTGTGTGAGTGTGACCGGCAGCCATCGGCTCCCGGCCAACTTCCTGGTCACTCGACCCCGAGCTAGGGGCTGCCCCGTACAGTAGCAGCTAATAGCCTGTCCCGTCTGTGTGAATGGCGTGTGTGGGCTGAATCTGTCTGTGTGAGTGTGACCGGCAGCCATCGGCTCCCGGCCATCTTCCTGGTCACTCGGACCGAACTAGTGGGCTGCCCCGTACAGTAGCAGCTAATAGCCTGTCCCGTCTGTGTGAATGGCGTGTGTGGGCTGAGCCTGTCTGTGTGAGTGTGACCGGCAGCCATCGGCTCCCGGCCAGCTTCCTGGTCACTCGCCCCGAGCTAGGGGGCTGCCCCGTACAGTAGCAGCTAATAGCCTGTCCCGTCTGTGTGAATGGCGTGTGTGGGCTTAGCCTGTCTGTGTGAGTGTGACCGGCAGCCATCGGCTCCCGGCCATCTTCCTGGTCACTCGGACCGAACTAGTGGGCTGCCCCGTACAGTAGCAGCTAATAGCCTGTCCCGTCTGTGTGAATGGCGTGTGTGGGCTGAGCCTGTCTGTGTGAGTGTGACCGGCAGCCATCGGCTCCCGGCCAGCTTCCTGGTCACTCGCCCCGAGCTAGGGGGCTGCCCCGTACAGTAGCAGCTAATAGCCTGTCCCGTCTGTGTGAATGGCGTGTGTGGGCTTAGCCTGTCTGTGTGAGTGTGACCGGCAGCCATCGGCTCCCGGCCAGCTTCCTGGTCAGTCGCCCCGAGCTCGGGGGCTGCCCCGTACAGTAGCAGCTAATAGCCTGTCCCGTCTGTGTGAATGGCGTGTGTGGGCTGAATCTGTCTGTGTGAGTGTGACCGGCAGCCATCGGCTCCCGGCCAGCTTACTGGTCACTCGGACCGAGCTAGTGGGCTGCCCCGTACAGTAGCAGCTAATAGCCTGTCCCGTCTGTGTGAATGGCGTGTGTGGGCTGAATCTGTCTGTGTGAGCTTCCTGGTCACTCGGCCCCGAGCTAGGGGCTGCCCCGTACAGTAGCAGCTAATAGCCTGTCCCGTCTGTGTGAATGGCGTGTGTGGGCTGAGCCTGTCTGTGTGAGTGTGACCGGCAGCCATCGGCTCCCGGCCAGCTTCCTGGTCACTCGGCCCCGAGCTAGGGGGCTGCCCCGTACAGTAGCAGCGAATAGCCTGTCCCGTCTGTGTGAATGGCGTGTGTGGGCTGAGCCTGTCTGTGTGAGTGTGACCGGTAGCCATCGGCTCCCGGCCAGCTTCCTGGTCACTCGCCCCGAGGTAGGGGGCTGCCCCGTACAGTAGCAGCTAATACCCTGTCCCGTCTGTGTGAATGGCGTGTGTGGGCTGAATCTGTCTGTGTGAGTGTGACCGGCAGCCATCGGCTCCCGGCCATCTTCCTGGTCACTCGGACCGAGCTAGGGGGCTGCCACGTACAGTAGCAGCTAATAGCCTGTCCCGTCTGTGTGAATGGCGTGTGTGGGCTGAATCTGTCTGTGTGGGCTTCCTGGTCACTCGGTCCCGAGCTAGGGGGCTGCCCCGTACAGTAGCAGCTAATAGCCTGTCCCGTCTGTGTGAATGGCGTGTTTGGGCTGAATCTGTCTGTGTGAGTGTGACCGGCAGCCATCGGCTCCCGGCCAGCTTACTGGTCACTCGGACCGAGCTAGGGGGCTGCCCCGTACAGTAGCAGCTAATAGCCTGTCCCGTCTGTGTGAATGGCGTGTGTGGGCTGAATCTGTCTGTGTGAGCTTCCTGGTCACTCGGACCGAGCTAGGGGGCTTCCCCGTACAGTAGCAGCTAATACCCTGTCCCGTCTGTGTGAATGGCGTGTGTGGGCTGAGCCTGTCTGTGTGAGTGTGACCGGCAGCCATCGGCTCCCGGCCAGCTTCCTGGTCACTCGACCCCGAGCTGGGGGGCTGCCCCGTACAGTAGCAGCTAATAGCCTGTCCCGTCTGTGTGAATGGCGTGTGTGGGCTGAATCTGTCTGTGTGAGTGTGACCGGCAGCCATCGGCTCCCGGCCAGCTTCCTGGTCACTCGGCCCGAGCTAGGGGGCTGCCCCGTACAGTAGCAGCTAATAGCCTGTCCCGTCTGTGTGAATGGCGTGTGTGGGCTGAATCTGTCTGTGTGAGCTTCCTGGTCACTCGGACCGAGCTAGGGGGCTGCCCCGTACAGTAGCAGCTAATACCCTGTCCCGTCTGTGTGAATGGCGTGTGTGGGCTGAGCCTGTCTGTGTGAGTGTGACCGGCAGCCATCGGCTCCCGGCCAGCTTACTGGTCACTCGGACCGAGCTAGTGGGCTGCCCCGTACAGTAGCAGCTAATAGCCTGTCCCGTCTGTGTGAATGGCGTGTGTGCGCTGAATCTGTCTGTGTGAGTGTGACCGGCAGCCATCGGCTCCCGGCCAGCTTACTGGTCACTCGGCCGAGCTAGGGGGCTGCCCGTACAGTAGCAGCTAATAGCCTGTCCCGTCTGTGTGAATGGCGTGTGTGGGCTGAGCCTGTCTGTGTGAGTGTGACCGGCAGCCATCGGCTCCCCGCCAGCTTCCTGGTCACTCGGACCGAGCTAGGGGGCTGCCCCGTACAGTAGCAGCTAATAGCCTGTCCCGTCTGTGTGAATGGCGTGTGTGGGCTGAATCTGTCTGTGTGAGCTTCCTGGTCACTCGGTCCTAGCTAGGGGGCTGCCCCGTACAGTAGCAGCTAATAGCCTGTCCCGTCTGTGTGAATGGCGTGTGTGGGCTGAATCTGTCTGTGTGAGTGTGACCGGCAGCCATCGGCTCCCGGCCAGCTTCCTGGTCACTCGGACCGAGCTAGGGGGCTGCCCCGTACAGTAGCAGCTAATAGCCTGTCCCGTCTGTGTGAATGGCGTGTGTGGGCTGAATCTGTCTGTGTGAGCTTCCTGGTCACTCGGACCGAGCTAGGGGGCTTCCCCGTACAGTAGCAGCTAATACCCTGTCCCGTCTGTGTGAATGGCGTGTTTGGGCTGAGCCTGTCTGTGTGAGTGTGACCGGCAGCCATCGGCTCCCGCCAGCTTTTAGCCTGTCCCGTCTGTGTGAATGGCGTGTGTGGGCTGAGCCTGTCTGTGTGAGTGTGTGACCGGCAGCCATCGGCTCCCGGCCAGCTTCCTGGTCACTCGGACCGAGCTAGGGGGCTGCCCCGTACAGTAGCAGCTAATAGCCTGTCCCGTCTGTGTGAATGGCGTGTGTGGGCTGAATCTGTCTGTGTGAGCTTCCTGGTCACTCGGTCCTAGCTAGGGGGCTGCCCCGTACAGTAGCAGCTAATAGCCTGTCCCGTCTGTGTGAATGGCGTGTGTGGGCTGAATCTGTCTGTGTGAGTGTGACCGGCAGCCATCGGCTCCCGGCCAGCTTCCTGGTCACTCGGACCGAGCTAGGGGGCTGCCCCGTACAGTAGCAGCTAATAGCCTGTCCCGTCTGTGTGAATGGCGTGTGTGGGCTGAATCTGTCTGTGTGAGCTTCCTGGTCACTCGGACCGAGCTAGGGGGCTTCCACGTACAGTAGCAGCTAATACCCTGTCCCGTCTGTGTGAATGGCGTGTTTGGGCTGAGCCTGTCTGTGTGAGTGTGACCGGCAGCCATCGGCTCCCGGCCAGCTTTTAGCCTGTCCCGTCTGTGTGAATGGCGTGTGTGGGCTGAGCCTGTCTGTGTGAGTGTGACCGGCAGCCATCGGCTCCCGGCCAACTTCCTGGTCACTCGACCCCGAGCTGGGGGGCTGCCCCGTACAGTAGCAGCTAATAGCCTGTCCCGTCTGTGTGAATGGCGTGTGTGGGCTGAATCTGTCTGTGTGAGTGTGACCGGCAGCCATCGGCTCCCGGCCAGCTTCCTGGTCACTCGGCCCGAGCTAGGGGGCTGCCCCGTACAGTAGCAGCTAATAGCCTGTCCCGTCTGTGTGAATGGCGTGTGTGGGCTGAATCTGTCTGTGTGAGCTTCCTGGTCACTCGGACCGAGCTAGGGGGCTGCCCGTACAGTAGCAGCTAATACCCTGTCCCGTCTGTGTGAATGGCGTGTGTGGGCTTAGCCTGTCTGTGTGAGTGTGACCGGCAGCCATCGGCTCCCGGCCAGCTTACTGGTCACTCGGACCGAGCTAGTGGGCTGCCCCGTACAGTAGCAGCTAATAACCTGTCCCGTCTGTGTGAATGGCGTGTGTGGGCTGAGCCTGTCTGTGTGTGTGACCGGCAGCCATCGGCTCCCGGCCAGCTTCCTGGTCACTCGCCCCGAGGTAGGGGCCTGCCCCGTACAGTAGCAGCTAATACCCTGTCCCGTCTGTGTGAATGGCGTGTGTGGGCTGAATCTGTCTGTGTGAGTGTGACCGGCAGCCATCGGCTCCCGGCCATCTTCCTGGTCACTCGGTCCCGAGCTAGGGGGCTGCCACGTACAGTAGCAGCTAATAGCCTGTCCCGTCTGTGTGAATGGCGTGTGTGGGCTGAATCTGTCTGTGTGGGCTTCCTGGTCACTCGGTCCCGAGCTAGGGGGCTGCCCCGTACAGTAGCAGCTAATAGCCTGTCCCGTCTGTGTGAATGGCGTGTTTGGGCTGAATCTGTCTGTGTGAGTGTGACCGGCAGCCATCGGCTCCCGGCCAGCTTACTGGTCACTCGGACCGAGCTAGTGGGCTGCCCCGTACAGTAGCAGCTAATAGCCTGTCCCGTCTGTGTGAATGGCGTGTGTGGGCTGAATCTGTCTGTGTGAGCTTCCTGGTCACTCGGACCGAGCTAGGGGGCTTCCCCGTACAGTAGCAGCTAATACCCTGTCCCGTCTGTGTGAATGGCGTGTGTGGGCTGAGCCTGTCTGTGTGAGTGTGACCGGCAGCCATCGGCTCCCGGCCAGCTTCCTGGTCACTCGACCCCGAGCTGGGGGCTGCCCCGTACAGTAGCAGCTAATAGCCTGTCCCGTCTGTGTGAATGGCGTGTGTGGGCTGAATCTGTCTGTGTGAGTGTGACCGGCAGCCATCGGCTCCCGGCCAGCTTCCTGGTCACTCGGCCCGAGCTAGGGGGCTGCCCCGTACAGTAGCAGCTAATAGCCTGTCCCGTCTGTGTGAATGGCGTGTGTGGGCTGAATCTGTCTGTGTGAGCTTCCTGGTCACTCGGACCGAGCTAGGGGGCTGCCCCGTACAGTAGCAGCTAATACCCTGTCCCGTCTGTGTGAATGGCGTGTGTGGGCTGAGCCTGTCTGTGTGAGTGTGACCGGCAGCCATCGGCTCCCGGCCAGCTTACTGGTCACTCCCGGACCGAGCTAGTGGGCTGCCCCGTACAGTAGCAGCTAATAGCCTGTCCCGTCTGTGTGAATGGCGTGTGTGCGCTGAATCTGTCTGTGTGAGTGTGACCGGCAGCCATCGGCTCCCGGCCAGCTTACTGGTCACTCGGCCCGAGCTAGGGGGCTGCCCCGTACAGTAGCAGCTAATAGCCTGTCCCGTCTGTGTGAATGGCGTGTGTGGGCTGAGCCTGTCTGTGTGAGTGTGACCGGCAGCCATCGGCTCCCGGCCAGCTTCCTGGTCACTCGGACCGAGCTAGGGGGCTGCCCCGTACAGTAGCAGCTAATAGCCTGTCCCGTCTGTGTGAATGGCGTGTGTGGGCTGAAACTGTCTGTGTGAGCTTCCTGGTCACTCGGTCCTAGCTAGGGGGCTGCCCCGTACAGTAGCAGCTAATAGCCTGTCCCGTCTGTGTGAATGGCGTGTGTGGGCTGAATCTGTCTGTGTGAGTGTGACCGGCAGCCATCGGCTCCCGGCCAGCTTCCTGGTCACTCGGACCGAGCTAGGGGGCTGCCCCGTACAGTAGCAGCTAATAGCCTGTCCCGTCTGTGTGAATGGCGTGTGTGGGCTGAATCTGTCTGTGTGAGCTTCCTGGTCACTCGGACCGAGCTAGGGGCTTCCCCGTACAGTAGCAGCTAATACCCTGTCCCGTCTGTGTGAATGGCGTGTTTGGGCTGAGCCTGTCTGTGTGAGTGTGACCGGCAGCCATCGGCTCCCGGCCAGCTTTTAGCCTGTCCCGTCTGTGTGAATGGCGTGTGTGGGCTGAGCCTGTCTGTGTGAGTGTGACCGGCAGCCATCGGCTCCCGGCCAGCTTCCTGGTCACTCGGACCGAGCTAGGGGGCTGCCCCGTACAGTAGCAGCTAATAGCCTGTCCCGTCTGTGTGAATGGCGTGTGTGGGCTGAATCTGTCTGTGTGAGCTTCCTGGTCACTCGGTCCTAGCTAGGGGGCTGCCCCGTACAGTAGCAGCTAATAGCCTGTCCCGTCTGTGTGAATGGCGTGTGTGGGCTGAATCTGTCTGTGTGAGTGTGACCGGCAGCCATCGGCTCCCGGCCAGCTTCCTGGTCACTCGGACCGAGCTAGGGGGCTGCCCCGTACAGTAGCAGCTAATAGCCTGTCCCGTCTGTGTGAATGGCGTGTGTGGGCTGAATCTGTCTGTGTGAGCTTCCTGGTCACTCGGACCGAGCTAGGGGGCTTCCCCGTACAGTAGCAGCTAATACCCTGTCCCGTCTGTGTGAATGGCGTGTTTGGGCTGAGCCTGTCTGTGTGAGTGTGACCGGCAGCCATCGGCTCCGGCCAGCTTTTAGCCTGTCCCGTCTGTGTGAATGGCGTGTGTGGGCTGAATCTGTCTGTGTGAGTGTGACCGGCAGCCATCGGCTCCCGGCCAGCTTACTGGTCACTCGGACCGAGCTAGGGGGCTGCCCCGTACAGTAGCAGCTAATAGCCTGTCCCGTCTGTGTGAATGGCGTGTGGGCTGAATCTGTCTGTGTGAGTGTGACCGGCAGCCATCGGCTCCCGGCCAGCTTACTGGTCACTCGGACCGAGCTAGGGGGCTGCCCGTACAGTAGCAGCTAATAGCCTGTCCCGTCTGTGTGAATGGCGTGTGTGGGCTGAATCTGTCTGTGTGAGTGTGACCGGCAGCCATCGGCTCCCGGCCAGCTTCCTGGTCACTCGGCCCCGAGCTAGGGGCTGCCCCGTACAGTAGCAGCTAATAGCCTGTCCCGTCTGTGTGAATGGCGTGTGTGGGCTGAATCTGTCTGTGTGAGTGTGACCGGCAGCCATCGGCTCCCGGCCAGCTCCTGGTCACTCGGACCGAGCTCGGGGGCTGCCCCGTACAGTAGCAGCTAATAGCCTGTCCCGTCTGTGTGAATGGCGTGTGTGGGCTTAGCCTGTCTGTGTGAGTGTGACCGGCAGCCATCGGCTCCCGGCCAGCTTCCTGGTCAGTCGCCCCGAGCTCGGGTGCTGCCCGTACAGTAGCAGCTAATAGCCTGTCCCGTCTGTGTGAATGGCGTGTGTGGGCTGAGCCTGTCTGTGTGAGTGTGACCGGCAGCCATCGGCTCCCGGCCAGCTTTTAGCCTGTCCCGTCTGTGTGAATGGCGTGTGTGGGCTGAGCCTGTCTGTGTGAGCTTCCTGGTCACTCGGCCCGAGCTAAGGGGCTGCCCCGTACAGTAGCACCTAATACCCTGTCCCGTCTGTGTGAATGGCGTGTGTGGGCTGAGCCTGTCTGTGTGAGTGTGACCGGCAGCCATCGGCTCCCGGCCAACTTCCTGGTCACTCGACCCCGAGCTAGGGGGCTGCCCTGTACAGTAGCAGCTAATAGCCTGTCCCGTCTGTGTGAATGGCGTGTGTGGGCTGAATCTGTCTGTGTGAGTGTGACCGGCAGCCATCGGCTCCCGGCCAGCTTACTGGTCACTCGTACCGAGCTAGTGGGCTGCCCCGTACAGTAGCAGCTAATAGCCTGTCCCGTCTGTGTGAATGGCGTGTGTGGGCTGAATCTGTCTGTGTGAGTGTGACCGGCAGCCATCGGCTCCCGGCCAGCTTCCTGGTCACTCGGACCGAGCTAGGGGGCTGCCCCGTACAGTAGCAGCTAATAGCCTGTCCCGTCTGTGTGAATGGCGTGTGTGGGCTGAATCTGTCTGTGTGAGCTTCCTGGTCACTCGGTCCGAGCTAGGGGGCTGCCCCGTACAGTAGCAGCTAATACCCTGTCCCTTCTGTGTGAATGGCGTGTTTGGGCTGAGCCTATCTGTGTGAGTGTGACCGGCAGCCGTCGGCTCCCGCCAGCTTCCTGGTCACTCGGACCGAGCTAGGGGGCTGCCCCGTACAGTAGCAGCTAATAGCCTGTCCCGTCTGTGTGAATGGCGTGTGTGGGCTGAATCTGTCTGTGTGAGCTTACTGGTCACTCGGACCGAGCTAGGGGGCTGCCCCGTACAGTAGCAGCTAATAACCTGTCCCGTCTGTGTGAATGGCGTGTGTGGGCTGAATCTGTCTGTGTGAGTGTGACCGGCAGCCATCGGCTCCCGGCCAGCTTCCTGGTCACTCGGACCGAGCTAGGGGGCTGCCCCGTACAGTAGCAGCTAATAGCCTGTCCCGTCTGTGTGAATGGCGTCTGTGGGCTGAGCCTGTCTGTGTGAGTGTGACCGGCAGCCATCGGCTCCCGGCCAGCTTCCTGGTCACTCCGCCCCGAGCTAAGGGGCTGCCCCGTACAGTAGCAGCTAATAGCCTGTCCCGTCTGTGTGAATGGCGTGTTTGGGCTGAATCTGTCTGTGTGAGTGTGACCGGCAGCCATCGGCTCCCGCCAGCTTACTGGTCACTCGGACCGAGCTAGTGGGCTGCCCCGTACAGTAGCAGCTAATAGCCTGTCCCGTCTGTGTGAATGGCGTGTGTGGGCTGAATCTGTCTGTGTGAGTGTGACCGGCAGCCATCGGCTCCCGGCCAGCTTCCTGGTCACTCGGACCGAGCTAGGGGGCTGCCCCGTACAGTAGCAGCTAATAGCCTGTCCCGTCTGTGTGAATGGCGTGTGTGGGCTGAATCTGTCTGTGTGAGCTTCCTGGTCACTCGGACCGAGCAAGGGGGCTGCCCCGTACAGTAGCAGCTAATACCCTGTCCCGTCTGTGTGAATGGCGTGTGTGGGCTGAGCCTGTCTGTGTGAGTGTGACCGGCAGCCATCGGCTCCCGGCCAGCTTCCTGGTCACTCGGCCCCGAGCTGGGGGCTGCCCCGTACAGTAGCAGCTAATAGCCTGTCCCGTCTGTGTGAATGGCGTGTTTGGGCTGAGCCTGTCTGTGTGAGTGTGACCGGCAGCCATCGGCTCCCGGCCAGCTTCTAGCCTGTCCCGTCTGTGTGAATGGCGTGTGTGGGCTGAGCCTGTCTGTGTGAGTGTGACCGGCAGCCATCGGCTCCCGGCCAGCTTACTGGTCACTCGGACCGAGCTAGTGGGCTGCCCCGTACAGTAGCAGCTAATAGCCTGTCCCGTCTGTGTGAATGGCGTGTGTGGGCTGAATCTGTCTGTGTGAGTGTGACCGGCAGCCATCGGCTCCCGGCCAGCTTCCTGGTCACTCGGACCGAGCTAGGGGGCTGCCCCGTACAGTAGCAGCTAATAGCCTGTCCCGTCTGTGTGAATGGCGTGTGTGGGCTGAATCTGTCCGTGTGAGCTTCCTGGTCACTCGGTCCGAGCTAGGGGGCTGCCCCGTACAGTAGCAGCTAATACCCTGTCCCTTCTGTGTGAATGGCGTGTTTGGGCTGAGCCTGTCTGTGTGAGTGTGACCGGCAGCCATCGGCTCCCGGCCAGCTTCCTGGTCACTCGGACCGAGCTAGGGGGCTGCCCCGTACAGTAGCAGCTAATAGCCTGTCCCGTCTGTGTGAATGGCGTGTGTGGGCTGAGCCTGTCTGTGTGAGTGTGACCGGCAGCCATCGGCTCCCGGCCAGCTTCCTGGTCACTCGCCCCGAGCTAGGGGGCTGCCCCGTACAGTAGCAGCTAATAGCCTGTCCCGTCTGTGTGAATGGCGTGTGTGGGCTGAATCTGTCTGTGTGAGCTTACTGGTCACTCGGACCGAGCTAGGGGGCTGCCCCGTACAGTAGCAGCTAATAACCTGTCCCGTCTGTGTGAATGGCGTGTGTGGGCTGAATCTGTCTGTGTGAGTGTGACCGGCAGCCATCGGCTCCCGGCCAGCTTCCTGGTCACTCGGACCGAGCTAGGGGGCTGCCCCGTACAGTAGCAGCTAATAGCCTGTCCCGTCTGTGTGAATGGCGTCTGTGGGCTGAGCCTGTCTGTGTGAGTGTGACCGGCAGCCATCGGCTCCCGGCCAGCTTCCTGGTCACTCCGCCCCGAGCTAAGGGGCTGCCCCGTACAGTAGCAGCTAATAGCCTGTCCCGTCTGTGTGAATGGCGTGTTTGGGCTGAATCTGTCTGTGTGAGTGTGACCGGCAGCCATCGGCTCCCGGCCAGCTTACTGGTCACTCGGACCGAGCTAGTGGGCTGCCCCGTACAGTAGCAGCTAATAGCCTGTCCCGTCTGTGTGAATGGCGTGTGTGGGCTGAATCTGTCTGTGTGAGCTTACTGGTCACTCGGACCGAGCTAGGGGGCTGCCCCGTACAGTAGCAGCTAATAACCTGTCCCGTCTGTGTGAATGGCGTGTGTGGGCTGAATCTGTCTGTGTGAGTGTGACCGGCAGCCATCGGCTCCCGGCCAGCTTCCTGGTCACTCGGACCGAGCTAGGGGGCTGCCCCGTACAGTAGCAGCTAATAGCCTGTCCCGTCTGTGTGAATGGCGTCTGTGGGCTGAGCCTGTCTGTGTGAGTGTGACCGGCAGCCATCGGCTCCCGGCCAGCTTCCTGGTCACTCCGCCCCGAGCTAAGGGGCTGCCCCGTACAGTAGCAGCTAATAGCCTGTCCCGTCTGTGTGAATGGCGTGTTTGGGCTGAATCTGTCTGTGTGAGTGTGACCGGCAGCCATCGGCTCCCGGCCAGCTTACTGGTCACTCGGACCGAGCTAGTGGGCTGCCCCGTACAGTAGCAGCTAATAGCCTGTCCCGTCTGTGTGAATGGCGTGTGTGGGCTGAATCTGTCTGTGTGAGTGTGACCGGCAGCCATCGGCTCCCGGCCAGCTTCCTGGTCACTCGGACCGAGCTAGGGGGCTGCCCCGTACAGTAGCAGCTAATAGCCTGTCCCGTCTGTGTGAATGGCGTGTGTGGGCTGAATCTGTCTGTGTGAGCTTCCTGGTCACTCGGACCGAGCTAGGGGGCTGCCCCGTACAGTAGCAGCTAATACCCTGTCCCGTCTGTGTGAATGGCGTGTGTGGGCTGAGCCTGTCTGTGTGAGTGTGACCGGCAGCCATCGGCTCCCGGCCAGCTTCCTGGTCACTCGGCCCCGAGCTGGGGGCTGCCCCGTACAGTAGCAGCTAATAGCCTGTCCCGTCTGTGTGAATGGCGTGTTTGGGCTGAGCCTGTCTGTGTGAGTGTGACCGGCAGCCATCGGCTCCCGGCCAGCTTCTAGCCTGTCCCGTCTGTGTGAATGGCGTGTGTGGGCTGAGCCTGTCTGTGTGAGTGTGACCGGCAGCCATCGGCTCCCGGCCAGCTTACTGGTCACTCGGACCGAGCTAGTGGGCTGCCCCGTACAGTAGCAGCTAATAGCCTGTCCCGTCTGTGTGAATGGCGTGTGTGGGCTGAATCTGTCTGTGTGAGTGTGACCGGCAGCCATCGGCTCCCGGCCAGCTTCCTGGTCACTCGGACCGAGCTAGGGGGCTGCCCCGTACAGTAGCAGCTAATAGCCTGTCCCGTCTGTGTGAATGGCGTGTGTGGGCTGAATCTGTCCGTGTGAGCTTCCTGGTCACTCGGTCCGAGCTAGGGGGCTGCCCCGTACAGTAGCAGCTAATACCCTGTCCCTTCTGTGTGAATGGCGTGTTTGGGCTGAGCCTGTCTGTGTGAGTGTGACCGGCAGCCATCGGCTCCCGGCCAGCTTCCTGGTCACTCGACCGAGCTAGGGGGCTGCCCCGTACAGTAGCAGCTAATAGCCTGTCCCGTCTGTGTGAATGGCGTGTGTGGGCTGAGCCTGTCTGTGTGAGTGTGACCGGCAGCCATCGGCTCCCGGCCAGCTTCCTGGTCACTCGCCCCGAGCTAGGGGGCTGCCCCGTACAGTAGCAGCTAATAGCCTGTCCCGTCTGTGTGAATTGGCGTGTGTGGGCTTAGCCTGTCTGTGTGAGTGTGACCGGCAGCCATCGGCTCCCGGCCAGCTTCTAGCCTGTCCCGTCTGTGTGAATGGCGTGTGTGGGCTGAGCCTGTCTGTGTGAGTGTGACCGGCAGCCATCGGATCCCGGCCAGCTTACTGGTCACTCGGACCGAGCTAGTGGGCTGCCCCGTACAGTAGCAGCTAATAGCCTGTCCCGTCTGTGTGAATGGCGTGTGTGCGCTGAATCTGTCTGTGTGAGTGTGACCGGCAGCCATCGGCTCCCGGCCAGCTTACTGGTCACTCGGACCGAGCTAGTGGGCTGCCCCGTACAGTAGCAGCTAATAGCCTGTCCCGTCTGTGTGAATGGCGTCTGTGGGCTGAGCCTGTCTGTGTGAGTGTGACCGGCAGCCATCGGCTCCCGGCCAACTTCCTGGTCACTCGACCCCGAGCTAGGGGGCTGCCCCGTACAGTAGCGGCTAATAGCCTGTCACGTCTGTGTGAATGGCGTGTGTGGGCTGAATCTGTCTGTGTGAGTGTGACCGGCAGCCATCGGCTCCCGGCCAGCTTCCTGGTCACTCGGACCGAGCTAGGGGGCTGCCCCGTACAGTAGCAGCTAATAGCCTGTCCCGTCTGTGTGAATGGCGTGTGTGGGCTGAATCTGTCTGTGTGAGCTTCCTGGTCACTCGGTCCGAGCTAGGGGCTGCCCCGTACAGTAGCAGCTAATACCCTGTCCCGTCTGTGTGAATGGCGTGTTTGGGCTGAGCCTATCTGTGTGAGTGTGACCGGCAGCCGTCGGCTCCCGGCCAGCTTCCTGGTCACTCGGACCGAGCTAGGGGGCTGCCCCGTACAGTAGCAGCTAATAGCCTGTCCCGTCTGTGTGAATGGCGTGTGTGGGCTGAATCTGTCTGTGTGAGCTTACTGGTCACTCGGACCGAGCTAAGGGGCTGCCCCGTACAGTAGCAGCTAATAGCCTGTTCCGTCTGTGTGAATGGCGTGTTTGGGCTGAATCTGTCTGTGTGAGTGTGACCGGCAGCCATCGGCTCCCGGCCAGCTTACTGGTCACTCGGACCGAGCTAGTGGGCTGCCCCGTACAGTAGCAGCTAATAGCCTGTTCCGTCTGTGTGAATGGCGTGTTTGGGCTGAATCTGTCTGTGTGAGTGTGACCGGCAGCCATCGGCTCCCGGCCAGCTTACTGGTCACTCGGACCGAGCTAGTGGGCTGCCCCGTACAGTAGCAGCTAATACCCTGTCCCGTCTGTGTGAATGGCGTGTGTGGGCTGAGCCTGTCTGTGTGAGTGTGACCGGCAGCCATCGGCTCCCGGCCAACTTCCTGGTCACTCGACCCCGAGCTAGGGGGCTGCCCCGTACAGTAGCAGCTAATACCCTGTCCCTTCTGTGTGAATGGCGTGTTTGGGCTGAGCCTGTCTGTGTGAGTGTGACCGGCAGCCGTCGGCTCCCGGCCAGCTTCCTGGTCACTCGGACCGAGCTAAGGGGCTGCCCCGTACAGTAGCAGCTAATAGCCTGTCCCGTCTGTGTGAATGGCGTGTGTGGGCTGAATCTGTCTGTGTGAGCTTACTGGTCACTCGGACCGAGCTAGGGGGCTGCCCCGTACAGTAGCAGCTAATAGCCTGTCCCGTCTGTGTGAATGGCGTGTGTGGGCTGAGCCTGTCTGTGTGAGTGTGACCGGCAGCCATCGGCTCCCGGCCAGCTTCCTGGTCACTCCGCCCCGGGCTGGGGGGCTGCCCCGTACAGTAGCAGCTAATAGCCTGTCCCGTCTGTGTGAATTGCGTGTGTGGGCTGAGCCTGTCTGTTTGTCTGAGTGCTGGCGTGGTGTACCGGCACCACCGGCCCCGGCCAGCTTCCCCCGCCCTCGCTTCCTGGACACTCGACCGTGAGCTATTGGGCTGCCTGTATAGCCTGCCTGTGTATGTGAATGGCGTGTGTGGCTGAGTCTGTCTGTCTGAGTGCTGGCGTGGTGTACCGGCAAATCTAATGTTTGTTCTTGAGCAAAAACCTCTCGACTACCTTTAATGAACAGAACTAATAATAACTACAAGAATTAGTTGGAGCAGAAGTACAACGATATCACCTGTGTATAACTGCAATTGTTTCTGTGTACAAATGTATAAGAAGAGTAAACTGTGGAGTCTATAATGAAAAAATCTGGTTCATATCCATCCATCCATCCCTAGTCTATATCTCATCTACTGATATGATCTTTGTCGTTAATGCATCGGTCACATAGTCGGATGTATTGAAAGTGATGGTGATGACTATGGAAGCTGAATGATGAGTGAGTATGGTTGACAGTTAGGACAAACAGGACAAGAGCAACCTCCAAATCAATACAAATCCTTTTGACCTGCAGGCCTCTTCTTTGCCATTTTCTACAACTATATGTGTCCTCTCCTCTTACTGTGTAATCTGATCTAACTTGGTCTGTGTGTGTGTGTGTGTGTGTTACATGTGTAAAGTATGTTCTTCATTGTCATTAACATGAGTCGTCAGTCAGTCTGACTGGCAACGACCCTTCAACAACATTAACAGGGCTTCCTGTCCTCTTCATCTTTTGTTTTATGTGCTGGTGTAAACCTGTTCTCTGTCCACCCATCTCTTTTACTGTCTTTCACCTGCTACTTCCTCCCATTTCCTTCCCTTTCCACACTCCAACTCTTATTCCATCTTTTTTTAAATCTTTCTTCCCAAGCTGCACTCTCCTCCTCCAAAGTCTCTTATGTCTTTGAACGATAAAAAAGAGAGGGAGAGAGAATTAATGACATTTGACCACTTCCTGGTTCTCATTCAATGGCAGTCCATTATTGATTCATCGTTAGTGACTGCTGTACAGTATAATGCAGGCGTTCAGAGAGTCTGGATGGCATTAGATGGAAGGCAGCTCTGATTGGATTACAGTGAAATGTTATCTGCTGGATATGGTTTGTGGTGTGTATTCGGATGTAGAAAGTGGTACATGGGCTTAGCAGCGTTTTATACAGGCTTACAGTATAGGTTGGTTCCACTCACTATCAACCACCTTTGATGTGATGGACACAAGCAACTTTCAATCATTAAATATTTAAACTGCACTTCTTACTGTTTACCCCAGGATTTTTCCACACAGTAACATCATCAGTCAGTTGGGTGGTGTCAGCAGTTTTTGGCTAGTTTCTTAATCTTCATATTCACTCTTATTTTATTGTTTTATCCCATTTCTATTTTAAAGCATTTTGAGTATTCTCTTGTATCAAAAGTTCTTGATAAATTAATTTTATTATCATTACTATTGTAATTGTTTTGTTGAGCCGAGGTGATGCGTGTGCATTGTAAGCCAGAGTTTGGAGTTAATAAGTAGTGGAGTTAGTAAGTTGTCAAAAAACATACACATTCTAAACCATGAAACGTAATAATCACAATTCAGTGAGTCACTTAACATTTTTTCCAAATGAATGGTACACTTGTGAAGCACGGGAGTAAATGCAGTCTAATAATAATCATCGCAATGAATCAATATTCATACAGAACAAACATGAGTGGACAAAAGAGGAACTGGCAACAACCACTTTCCCTCTAAAGTGATTATCATGCAAACACAGATCATCTGAAACAGTAACATGTCGTCCATTAGGTCATTTAATGCACATTAATGGTCTAACCACCACAGTGACAGTGTTGAATTTTGAGGTGAATGAAATTGCTCTACGCTATTAAATGTTCACATGAGCTAGCAAATATCAGTGTCTGCACTCATTATGTCACAATGTCTTGTTAGCATAGCTTTTTGACCACCTAATTAGCCAGAAATAGAATTTGCCTTGAATTAGCATTTGAGCAAAACACCTAGCTATGCACACACAGCTAACGGGGGTGTATGCTGTAGCCACAGTTATTAACTCTAGATGTGCCAAAGTCTCAGCTCCACAGACACACAAACTACTTCAAAACAGCTTGTCGGAAACCTGTGGGTGAGGTCACGTAGGCCAGAATAAACACAACCATCCAGAATAAGTTGATTGTTTAATCTCGGTAGCCAAACCAAATCACCTAGCCTATATCTTATTCCCTCTAGTTACACCTACTATGATGTCACAAAACACAGAGACAAAACTCTGCAGATTTTAGATCATGCTGCTCATGCTTTGACTGGACATTAGTCATATTGTGCTCTAAGCAGGGAAAGGAAGGGGGCTGTGAGGAGTCATTTAAGGGGAAGAGGAAGGTAACCAGAGAGTCAAAGTAACTGAGAGAGAGGGAGGGAGGGGGGGGGGGCTGTATGGGTGAAGCACAAAGATAGAGAGAGAGAAAGAGAGAGAGAGCTGTTTATGTGTTAACAAGTTATGGCACTTCACTTCAAGTCTGAAATTGAAGGACGAGAGCATCAGCTGAAGATCGAGCCGCTGGCTTCTCTCAGTTGTTTTCAGAGAATTTTCCATCAAGCAGGAGACACGCAATTGTTGGACATCAGGATACGTCTCTTACTGTTTTTTCACAAATTAATAACTGAGGATGTCGACCACATTTCAGGACTTGAATCTGTAATCTTCCTACACAAAATACAGACTGCGATTTCCTATATATTGCTTTACAGAAAACAACAAAACAACAAAAGTTTTTTTTTTTTTTTTGTATTTCTGGGCGCTCATAGACTGCTAGGATGTGGTCTTGCATAACAGATTTCTTCACCTATGAAACCACAAAGTCGGTGGTAGTGAAGAGCTGGACTATTGGTATCATCAACCGTGTCGTCCAGCTCCTCATCATCACTTACTTCATCGGGTAAGCGTTTCTCTTCACTCTGGTGTAATTGTGAGAGTTTACCAGTGTCTGGTTGAAGTAAGCAATAACAGCTTCCAGCTACAGAAAACTGAAATGTCATGCAATTGATCTGGGATTGAATTCAAGCATTTGATCGTGTTATTATTATTATTATCACAGAATTAAATGTTAATTAAAAACATTCATGTTCAAATATTGCACAGTATTTATCAGATATATGATATTAAAATATGATAAATATATAATTGATATTGAAGGTCCACTCAAATAAGATGCTGCCAATTAACAGTGGCACATTAATTGTTTTTGTGCAGTTAAGTTAGTTAGTTTTTGGTATTGGTATTGGTATTTAGGTTTGTTTTTATTAATATTTCTAATTAATCGTCTATATTGTAATAAGTTGTGTATTACCAGGGTTTGGATTACTCCTACTCAGAATGTATTTAGTAATGATACGTGTATAAAACTTGGTATTAGTGTCACTCTAATTGTCTGTGATAATTTAATCTTTTTTTTTTTTGGTTATGCTCTAACAATTTACAACTTGTCATTTGAGTTTATCTGATATTAGTAGTGGAGCTGCCATTCAGTTACACCAATCACATTCACACATAAATAAAGAAAGGAAGAAAGCACAAAATGGCAGGTACTATCCACTTGTAATTCTAATGTCTACGAAACCTGTACCTGATAATCAGCAGCATGTTTCATAAAAAATCCTAAAAAGCAAACCAGATGCTGATCATTTCCACCTTTTTCAAATCATGGCAGAATTCAGCTTATCACCGAATAAACAGTGAATGACAAGGTGAAGAAATGTTGTGTCTTAGAATGAGAACCGAGAGGAAATTTTCTTTATTTTAACAAGGTTTTGTATTATTAATGACACACCAATGGAGAGAAGTGGGAAAAGAAAAGAAAAGGAAACAGTGTTTCTGTTTATGTGCAACCCAACTGTACTGTAGTATACTACAGCATGACATTTTATGTGTGTGTGCTTCAGGTGGGTCTTTGTCTATGAGAAGGCCTACCAGGTGAGAGACACAGCTATTGAATCCTCTGTGATGACTAAGGTCAAAGGTTTTGGAGTTTACAACGACAAAGTCATGGATGTTGCAGACTATGTTACTCCTACACAGGTATGGATGGATGGATGGATGGATGGATGGATTGACTGCTGATTGATTGATTGATTGATTGATTGATTGATTGATTGATTGATTGATTGATTGAATTACTGAGTCAGTTTGTTGGTTTGTTGATTTGATGTGTTGTATATTTTCTACAGGGAGCTTCAGTCTTCTGCATCATCACCAAATTGATCACTACAGAGAACCAAGTCCAAGGATACTGCCCTGAGGTTAGTTACTGTCACTTCCATTACTGCACTATCACCAGTAGTAGTGCCTCCACATCACTAGTGCTTCTACCTACTGCAAGTACTGCACAGCTAAAGTAGCAAAGACTAGTTGGATAAAGATGATGCATTTTTCCATTGACCACCTAAAAATTTACCTCATGACTGGTGCTTTACAGTCAATCTCTTCTGTAGGAGAGTGAGAGCTAGGTCATGGTCAGGTCATGACCTGTATTGATGCGGAACATCAATTTTCCAAACGACAGGAAACATCTGGAAAAATTGAGGAAGGGAGGAGTACACACACACACACACACACACACACACACACAGTGTTGAGATACCCACTCACATCTTGATTGATGTTCAAGATAAGTGAAACTGAGAAACATTAATGAGCAGCACAGGGGCTCCACAGGAGACTTCCTGGCTCCATTCCCATTTACATTGTATACAGTGGACTTTAAATATAACTCTGAGTCTTGTCACATCCAGAAATACTTGGATGACATGGCTATTGTGGCATGTATTAGGAATGGACAGGAATCCGAATATAGGGATTTGATAAAAGCCTTCAGTGACTGGAGTCACAAAAACTGCCTCATACTGAACACCTCAAAGACAAAGGAAATGATAATGGATTTCTCTAGGTCCAAGCCCTCTCTTCAGCCAGTGAACACTTGTGGAGTGGACATCGAGGTGGTGACAGTGTATAAATATCTAGGTATACACCTGGATAACAACTTGGACTGGTCCCTTAACACAGATGCTCTACAAAAAGGGGCAGAGCCGTCTCATCTACCTGCAAATGGTAGATGAGCTGACAGACAAATGAGTTTCCCTTTTGCGATTAATAAAGTAATTCCTATTCATATTCGTATTTGTATTCGTTTATAAGAGAGCTGGCACACAGACTCCTCCCTTCTGGATTCACAGGCTAAACTCAGGGCAATGAATTCTGATCTGCTCTGTGCCTCAAGAAGACAACACTTGAAGGCAGCCAATGACAATATCACATTTCACACATTATTAGATAAAGTTAGATGAATTTAGCTGCACTGACCACACTGACCAGCCACAGACACAATCACATCTACCATTAATTGGATTTTATGTTTTTCTCACATCATTTATTGCAGTATGAGAAATGTAAATGGTTATTTGTGAGGTTTTTAAGTCATTTCATGATTTGAATATCGTTTCAGTGACATTTTTAAGGTTTTTCTGCATGTCTGTTTTCTGCTCTATCTGTGCTCTCCTCTTACCATATAATCTGATTTAAGTGTGTGTGTGTGTGTGTGCGTGCGTTATTGAATGTTACCCAGAGTGAGAAGAAGTATATTTGTACTCAGGACAGCGACTGCACTAGGCACCTGAATAAACCAGCAGGAAGTTATGGTGAGACCTTCTGTCTGTCTCTTCTTCTTCTTCTCTGCTCATTTCCACATCACAATATTTGATGAAAACCTATTTGCAACCCCAACAATATTTGTTTGCTTCTTCAGTTTGTTTAAAAGCTGTTCTTTTGATCCTCAGGGATTCTCACAGGGAAATGTGTCCCTTTCAATGCGACTGTCAAGAAGTGTGAGATAAAAGGATGGTGTCCTGCAGAGATAGACACCATCAAGACGTAAGACAATGCTGTGAATGTGACAGCTTCTCTCTTTTATCCACAATGGCCCCCAAGAGCTCAACACACTCTAAATCTTAAGAAAAAACATGCTAGAAATTGATTGAACATCCTCTGTTTTCCTCTTCTCTCCTCTCTCTCAGTACACCCATGATGGAAGTGGAGAATTTCACCATTTTTATCAAGAACAGCATCCGCTTCCCAACCTTCAACTACACTAAGTATGACCTCCCATATCCTCTCAAACATGATGATGATGATGATGATAAAGATAACAGAGATCCTGAAGTCTGATATGCTGACATGCTGACACATTGACGTGTGTGTGCAGAGGGAATTTCCTTCCAACAATCACTGGTGATTACATCAAAAATTGTAACTTTGACATGATCAACAACACCTACTGCCCCATCTTCAGAGTGGGAGACGTGGTTCGCTACGCACAGCAGAACTTCACTAAACTGGCAGACAAGGTAGAGTCCAGCCACATTTTCAAGTTTAATGTCAAGTCAGGTCTTTATAAGAATACTGCAGGTCTGGAACATGTTTTTCTGGTCTGTGAGAACATGCTGAACGTTACACTGACTACACTTACACTGTATTTGAACATTCATCCTTAAAGATGTGCCATTGGTATGTTACGTACTTGGAATCAAATGTCTATTGCACTAAATTAAAATATGCTGCATTCAATCGTAACACAATTAAAAATTCTAACTGTACAGAATAACTTAATATTTACAAATTAATATATAAACCCCTATTGTGAAATATAGGTTGAAAATTCAATGAAAAGGTCAATGTGAAAAAGACTTGTCAAAGATCACTTGCAACAGTATTATGAGGTGACCATACTCCAACATTGAGAAACAACCGAGTAAAGAGGAAAAACACATTTAAATTCAATTCAATTCAATTTCAACTGGTAAAAGCTGATTATACCAATATTAAGCTTTAAAGGCATTATACACAGAGTCTGTAAACTCTCCTTCTAGGTGTCTTTTAATCACAACAATAACAAAATTGGGTGGCATCAAGTAATATCAGAGGTAACAGTAGTTGTTGTCTATGCACTTATACACCTACACACACTTATGTATTTCCCTCTCTTGTGTTGAAAGGGCGGAGTGATTGGAATAAAGATTGGCTGGATGTGTGATCTGGACAAGTCAGATGATCAATGCAACCCCTCATACTCTTTCACCCGACTGGATGCCATGTCACAGAAGAACGCCGTCTCACCGGGCTACAATTTCAGGTATTCAACTTAAGTTTTGGACTTCTGTGATCGATGCAGAGAACTTGAACAACACATGACCTTCCCTCTACCAAAAAATGCAAATAGCTCCTCAATGTCAGTGCTCTGAGAAAGATGATCGTGTGTCTGTCTGATTAGCTTTTTCTTGAAGAAGGAGAATGGAGGAATAGAAGGATAACAAGTCTCTCCCCTCAAATCCCCCCCTTCCACCTTCTAACGTCCACCCTCCACCTTTTAACCTCCATCCAATTACCTCCAAGACAAACCCCTTCCTAACGCACCCTCTGCCACCCAATTACCCTCAAAAGATAATATATATATAGATATTTTTTACTATTAAAAACTTATGAATCTCATACTTTTTTCTCCATAGTAGTGATAACAATTTACTTTTCAGGAGCACATTGTAACATGACATTAAAATCATTTTCTTGGTCTATCTGTCTTCATAGGTATGCCAAATACTTTAAGATGGAGAATGGGACAGACTACCGCACATTAGTCAAAGCCTATGCCATCAGGTTTGATGTTCTGGTCAATGGAAATGTGAGTATACTGTATAGCGCATTTGACCTTTTCCCAATAAATGAAAGTGATTGAAACCTGCTCATATGATCTGTTGTTATTCCTTTGAAGGCAGGCAAGTTTAACATGATTCCCACACTCATCAACATGGTGGCAGCCTTCACATCAGTGGGAGTGGTGAGTTGGATACCTTATTTATTACCAGTCATTCTTAGGGCCAGAGCATCTTTTAATGCTATATTCTTGTTCTTGTTTTTTTTTTGTTTTTTTTTTATTCCTATTCTTATTCTTATTCTTATTCCTATTCTTATGTAGGGTACAGTGCTGTGTGACATCATACTGCTGAACTTCCTGAAAGGAGCGGAGCAGTACAAAGCCAAGAAATTTGAAGAGGTAAAATATATGGTGGCCCTCGGTGCTCAACTAAGCTGCTTTTCAGATTAAGAGAAAACACACTCAAATGTTTTGTTGCAGTGTGATCTGAGAATCACCATTAGACATATCAGGTAGTTAAGAACTAAATGTTGATGATCACCAATATAAGGTCTGTCAAACCCTCAAGCAGCTTTAGCTGACTTTCAGACCAAGCTATTAATGGAACAAATTGCTGCACAGTAAAGCTGATAGGGTTAGAATGGGTATCAACACATCCAGCAGATATGTAGCCAGAAAGCCAAAACAGTGATCTAAAAGAGGCTGAAAGGCTCTATAGAGCAGAGGGTGGTCACAGGTGGGGGATAATTGTGCCCTCCTGTCTGCCCTGAAGGTTATATGATAATACCTTATTTGTGTTAACATAGTAAATTGAACAATAATACTCCTCCTGTGTGTGTGTGTGTCTCTCTCTCTCTGTCTCATTTACTGTAGGTGTCAGACAACCCACTGGATTCCCAAAGCAATGGGTTTTACCGCTCCCAGCTGTCTCTCAGACATAACGAGACCATCATGAGGTCCAGTGACTCAGGGGCATTTTCGATTGAACATTACTAAACTGCTAAATGGGCAGGACAGGAGCAACAGCCAGTGGCCAGTGTTCGGGTTTCTCTGGAGATGTCAGTGCTCTAAATTTGATAAATTTTGCATATTTTACTGACCTAATTTTACCTATTCAGAGCTCTCTTTATAAAATACATTAGGCGTTACCCAGGTTTATCAGTGTCAGAATACATCAAAGATATTGAACTGTTGCCCTAAAATATAACAGCTAGTGTCTAATGTAGAACAAATGTATTAGCAATAGATCAGTGAATGAATAAAATACGAAAGCTGTCCTTGCATGGTGATGCTTTTAAACCTGGATATTGGTTCAGGATTTTCATAGCTGGATGAAAGCTGTCTTTAAAGATTGTTAGGATTAGACTTATGTTTGATCTCTCCCTGCTGCTTTCTTTTCCACCTGCTATAATAAAGACTGTGTGACAACACATCTCAAATAAACAAAACACCTGGCATGAACAGGGTTCACTCACTTGGTCCTCTTTGATTACTGTGGGATTCACTCTGTTTACAGGATTGTATATTGAACACAGGTATAAAGATATGAGAATGAAAAACTGCACATCCTTTTTGCAAATCATTGCATTCAGTTTCTATTTATGTCTCAGTGTGCAATGAATGAAACAATGGCACTGTCTGTGGTACTGAAGGTACAGATGGACCCACAGATTCTGATTCTTTATTTGTCTTTCTACATGTTCAAAACAGAAAGAAGTGTTTCTAAAGGACCTGTGAGATAATGAGATAATAAAAAGACAATAAATAACCTAAGAAGCAATAATTAAAAAGCCTTATGCCTGTACAAAGGATCTTCTCTATCTCTCCGCTCTGGACAAACAGAGAGGAGCCGTCCACCACCGCCGTTGTTTTGGTCCATCAAGATGTTATGAAGTGGATGATCAGAGTTGTTCAGAATGACCTCTACCATCTTCAGTGTGCATCTCTCCACCACATCCCCCATTGAATCCATCATTGAGGTCATGAGGATGTTTAGTCTGTACCCTAGCGACGATGATATGAAAAAATGTCTACTTTCCAAGTCTCTCCAGCTCAGTGCTCTTACTGGGCAGAGGGCTGACATTTCCCATGGTGACTGATGGCAAAAAAGCCTGCACCTTCACACCATCATCAGCACCAGCACCAGCAACCACGATAACACCTCTTAATCTCAGCTGGAACAGGGTGGCATCCTCCAGACTTGCTCCGTTTTCAGTGAAACAAGCTCCCCCTCTGAACAAACTCTTCTCCCCTGCAATGGAGATGTTGACAGGAGAGGGAGATATTTGTGAGGACTTTTCAGTCTTTGTGTTTATTTAAAAAATAATAAATAACATGTGTGAAAGATTATAATTTGTGTAACTACATTTTCTTTTTCTTTCTTTCTTTTTTTTATCATCGTCATTTGAATATAGTTTCTTGCAGGCTTTCTGTATCAACTATCAACAAGGACCATCTGTGCAAAACATGTCAGGAATATTAGGCAGGAGCTCAGGTGAACAGATTTACATTACCCATGTGAGAACTGAAACTGCAGGATTAAAACAGCTCCTTGACGGTTAAAACTACACTGATAGGCCGCAACGGGTTTGGTGAGAGAGGATGAGGATTCATTGATATCCTCACTAAATGATGGTAAACACACCAGTAGAGAGAGTTTATCGTCCGCTCCACGCGCCAGTAGGTGTCGGTATGCGCCTGTGTGCTTGTTTGCGAGCCGCTAATAGAACTCGAAGAAGAGGACGAAGCAGTAACGTCAATTCCAAGATGGCGGCATTTGCGTGGCAACAGTGAGGCGAACAGCAGAATGACTGCTGCAGAGAATAAAGGTGTTTGTTTCTATTCTGTTTCCTGTTTGTCCGTGCCTCCTATCTGCGGATATTAACGCCAGGACATGTTTGAAGCTGGAAACAGTTTTGCATGTGAACGCAGCGGCTTACGGCTGTTTTCTTGCTTTAGCTTGTTAGCTTGGATGTGTAATGCTAGTCTGCTGATGTTTACATTAGCTCTGAGCCAGATGTGCCTGTTGACTGTTGGAGCAAAACGGTGGTTTTTATTTTAGCTGTGTCCCTTTGGTTTTATATTGTCCTTGGTCAGGAGGTGAACAGCTGCGAAGTCCTGCTGACAGTGAACACAGCAGTGATGCATCATTACTGTGCTCGGTCACTTGTTCGCTGTAGATGAGGTGGAAACCGTTTCCACAGAGCGCTGGGAAGCTGGGAAATCCTCCATGTGTGTGTGTCTTGGTTTAAATAGTTGTGTTGTGTTGTATGTACTGTACTATATAATGCTGGTCTCAACTTATAGAGAAATACAATTTGTTCTGAAGTCAAAGTCAACTTTATTTGTCAGTGCAATATAGATGATTTATATGATATATAGCGATTGAAATTGTGTTTCTCTCTCTTCACAATATGGTTTAATCCGGTCCTTGTTGAATCAGTTCAAATCAGTTTTATTACTCCCCAGTGATCTGTTTGCTTTCACAGTAAAGCAAAGTGAACTTAAACAGTTGATTACACATGTGACAAGGTTCACAGAGCTTATTGGTCCGTGTCTGGCCTTGGCAGGTAAAAGTAAAAGCAGGAAGAAGGTCTCAGAAATGGCCTAGCTCAAACTTGAGTTCACCTGCAACTAGGTAAGACCAAGTTCAAAAATATTTTGCACCAAGAACGAACTACCACGCAGTTTGTTTGGGACTGACGTCTTGGTACAATTGATTTGTTCTGCACCTGAGAGTGATAACTGTGTTCACACCTGACCAAAGGAATAGCACCAAGGGCAGAAAAGATCCAGGGTTTATCTGGGCTGAAGATTGAAAAGACCCAGAATAAAGTTGCATTGTCTATTTTTCTTCTGGCAGATTCATCTGACAACTCCAGTTTGTCCTCCTCAGAGCAGCTTGCCTCACTTTTCTCTCATATTTACATCAAGCTCGAAAGCACCACCAAGAAGAACGATCAGTTTTCAGTCAAGGTCTGAATAAGCAGGTATGGATCAACTATGGCAATTAAACCACATTCCTGTTTTGAAAAGTGCAATAAATACAAAGTTTACTATTGAAATTATTCAGCATGGTTCGATTTGTTATAGAGCTGGTGTATCAGACTGTGGTAGCAAGGCAGACCCCATAAACTGGGGTGTGTGGGGTGTGAGGTCCCTGTGTTGGGCACAGCCTTTATGATTCCTGGTCTCAGCGGCCTGTCTGTGTTTTGTGATTTCAGAGCTGAAGCCTGCTTACGTGGAGGACGATACCCTAAACCAATAAGGATTTGAAATGAGTTCCTCCGACGAGGTGAGATCTGACAAAAATGAACATTAAGTCCGTTAAGTCGTCACGACCATGACTAAAGGGTTTATGTACTTGATGGCCAAAGAATTTACGCTCCAAAATGAAATGAGACAAGACTTAGAAAATCACAACATATTATCTGTTTTCCCTTGATGTGATTATAAATTGAAATCAGGAAATGAAAAATCTGTGGAAGTTATCTTTTGCATAGATTTTTATGGTGTGACCTCAGATTCAGCAGAATCAGAGGCAGAATTGGGACAGAGTTAAGATCTGTCTCCTTCAATGTGAGATCATCTATACCCCTGTCATTTCTAATAGAGAAACTGAATATCATAATTGGCCATATCTACCATGGTCACGAGCGCTCGAGCCCCGTCTCTGTGCAGAGTGTATGAGTGAGACCAACATCACTATTTTTTTACTGCTATTGAGAAAATCTACCACATTGAGACTTAACATGCATTATAAATAATTATGATATGATATTGGGGGGGTTGTGGTGGCTGGTTTGGATTATTGGGTGGGTTGCAACCTACCTATCCCCCCCATAAATTACACCTATGGCCATATTGATATTATGCTGTACCACAAAAATAAGGTTGTAACCAAATTAAGTGCCGGTGCATCCAACTGAGAGAGTACTCCAGGGCTATCCCAACAATCAGAGGTTGTCTCTGCAAAGCACCTCAAACAGACATCAGTATAAAGGAAGTAATGATAATGATTTTATTTCAGCTAATTTTCATTAGAAATATGTGATTGGTAGATCAGCACAAATGCCTCTAGTCACACAACACCTTAAAATCAGTCTCCTGTGGTTATTTCTCTGATGCCTGTGGCTGAGAGACACACTGTGTGCTGCTTAGTGTAGTCCCACCTCTCACCCTGTTCACTGTGCCAGTGCACAGCAGGCCACCAAAACAAGACACTATGTACCATATGGAACATTTACAAAGCGTCTGAGATCGATATAACATACAACCTCAGCAACAATGCATGCAAAACATTTTCACATGATCAGTATAGATGTGACTGCAGCATCCCTAGCCAGTGTATTCAAGTACAGTTATAGTGATAATCACCATTTTATCTCTACTACCAGACACACTAACAAACAAATGTCTGGAATCAATGCAGCATTTAGCAAGAAAAAGTTAACTGCTCTTGGTCAGTTTTACACCATTTGTTCCTTTTATTCACTTCTATGAGATTTATTTACAGTATTGTACAGTACAGATACAGTATGTTGTTCATTATGAGATAGTGTTAAAAGTGAAGTACCATCATAAAGCTACCTAATGACGAGTAATGTTTTGTTGAGATACTCACTCTGCCCCATGTTTTTCTCTGTGTTTCTTAGTTGAAGCCCACCGACACAGACAGGACCAGACCTCATGAGTGTCAGGAGTGTGGGAAAACTTTCAGTCGGATTTGTAGTCTGAAAAAGCATGAAGTCACACACACTATGGAGAAACTATACCACTGTGAACAATGTGGAAGCAGTTTTGCGGAGCTGAACGAATACAATTTACACCTGTATACCCACCCTGAAGAGACCCCATACTGCTGTGACCAGTGTGGGAGGGAATTCAGAGACCAGAGCTCATACAGAAAACATCTGCGTGACCACACGGGGCCGTACCAGTGTGACCAATGTGAGAAGAGTTTCAGTTACTTCAGCATCTACAAGATACACATGCGCGTTCATACTAAAGAAAAGCCGTACTGCTGTGACCAGTGTCCAAAGAGTTTTAGTTTTTTAAGCTCGTACAAGCGACATCTTCTCAGTCACAGTGGAGAGAAGCCGTACCAGTGTGACTTCTGTGGAAAAAGTTTCACGCAGTCTGGGCATTTCAGTCTGCATCTGCGTAACCATACCGGAGAGAAACCGTATGAGTGTGACCAATGCGAAAAGACCTTCAGTGACTTGAGTAGTTATAAGATACACATGCGCGTCCACACAGGAGAGAAACCATACTGCTGCGCCCAGTGTGGGAGGAGTTTTTCTCAGCTGGGTAACTACAAGTCACATTTACGTATCCATACTGGAGAAAAACCATTCCGGTGTGAACTGTGTGAGAAGAGTTTCTCCATTTCAAAGACATACAAACAACACGTTCGCACCCACACTGGAGAGAAACCGTACAAGTGTAAAGAATGCGGAAAAGGATTTGGCCGATTAAGCAACTACATGCGCCACCTTCGAATTCATACTGGAGAGCAACCATTCAGCTGTGACCAGTGTGGAAAATGTTTCAACAGTTCGTACAGCTACAGCCGCCACCTGCGCGTCCACACCGGAGAGAAACCGTATTGGTGTTCGCTGTGTAAGAGGTTGTTTACGCGGTCACAGTCTCTGAAGAAACACCGCTGTGTCGAAAAAGAAGAGGACATTACAACTGTGTGTATCAAAGAGGAACAAGTGAGCTGCTCGTCAACAGAACCAACAAACGACAACCAATAATAATCAACAGAATACACTGCGGCCTGTGTATCTGTTGTGATGGAGAAGCATGGCACCTGCTCCACTGCAGCACTGTGGATCACAGAGGTGTTTTCAGTGTTTGTCAGACAACAAGAGAGCCTTAACGCACAAACAACACAGCAGACTCTGAATACACGGACAGGACTTAGGCTTGTTGTCTAACTGTTGTTTCTTTTCATACGACATTTTAACACTAAGAAAAATACAGAATATCTCACCAGAGTTTTATTAGCTATGTTTGTTCACTGCTCTCTGACTGAAGATTAAAGGGGACTTATTAAAAAAAAACAAAACAAAACAGTGAGACTTGATTACAAGTGGCCAATCAAGATTCATGAAGAAATGCAACAAACAGTACATAGAGCTAAACACTGTGATCAGATCACTGAGGACGCAGGGTGATGCCATGTCTGAACAAGGTCAATAATTTGTTTAAAGCTACATATGAGAAGTAGGCAAAACATGGATGGAAGGTGTTGTTGAAACAACCCCAAGATGGCTCCGATTGGTCAGCGTCAGAACAGGGAGGGGAGGTGTTTCAGACAGAGGCTGAATAGAGTATAATGTGTAGGTGTACAGTACATCAATGTCTGTTTGAAACACTGTAGCATGTGAATCAATTTTAGCAGACACACGAAATAAAATGAACAGTAAAAATAGGTCATAATAGGTCCTCTTTAAGGGAGCAGTCAATGAACTTTTCACTAAACCCACTCTCTCGAGTTTGTAAATATCATGTACAGTAAATTTATTAGACTATATATTGATCCTGGTTCTATTTACAGTTAATTGCGACAGGCGGTTTTCCTCCTCTCAAGTGTAATTTCAGCATTTCCATCCAGTCAACCTTCTCAAAGTCAGTGGTACCTGAGACATATCCCAGGCCATTTTGCATCATAAACAGTTGTTGGAATGTATTTTATTTTAGTTATAGATATATGCTTAAATTGAGTGTTAAGTTATTCTATATATACCTGTGTACCTGGACCAGGCCTCATTATCCTCTCCCGTTTAGACCTCTCTACAGTGATGAGATTCAAGCTGGAGTGTGACGATGTGTTTACTACTTCGAAATGTATTCCAAATGAAGAGTGAACATGTTTTAAGTATTGAACTGTTTAGTTTGATACTTTTTCATTCTCTTTTGGATCTTATGTATTGAAAATAATGTAATGTAACAGAGTGGATAATCACTGATATGTTCCCAGTAACAAATTGAAATGATTATGTATCTAAATGTCTCACTGTATGTTTAGACTGAAAATGAGAGCTGGTGTTTGTGGGTAATGTCAAGTCTCTGTGACATTAGGCTGATTACTACTAGAATTTCGCTCACCTCAAAACTCTTCACATTATTTGAGTCAATGAATTGCACAACAAGCCATATTTATTTATTATAGTAATTTTAATGCAAATGCTTACAGAGAGTCATGGTGCACTGAGACAACTTCTGTTTCTGATATTGTTGTGCTTGTATACCTTGACTTGAATTTTGAAAACCATGGTTAATTTTTTCCACAAAAGGTGATTTTCATTGTTTTACAAATATTGCTAAAGTGCATTCTTTTCTTTTCTTTCCCATGGCACAGATACTGAGATATAAGAGCACGAGGTTATCACCAACAGGCTAGACTTCTGCAGTGATCCGTTCTCAGGTCCACCCCCCAAAAAAAGCTGTTAATAAGTTTAATATCTGCTGATTAAGACCAGACAGAAACCAGACATTTCAGCCTGTCATAAAGCTCCTTCACTGGCTGACTGACAGTTTTATTTTATATTTTAAAATCCTTTTATTAATCTTTTAAATCACTCAATTGACAAGTGCCTGAATTCAGATGCCGTTCTGCAGTCACACCACATCTGTGGTACAGCCACCATTGGACTTGAGGATAACACTCTCTGCCCACTCAAAGAAATTTAAAGACATACTTTTGTCTGAATTGCAAAACTATGACCAGAGATCTATAATAGTGAATGTTGATTGATTATATTTCTTGCACCGGTCAGCAGTGTTAAGCTGTAGTCTGCCGGGCTGGTCTGGTTTTCCAGATGCTCGTAAACTGCAGGGAAGAGGAGGAGTTCTTCCAGTACTCTGAGATTTGCCTCCATTACAGCAAATAAACTACTTTCATAACATGAATCTTTATGTGAATATTTTGGCATTGATACATTGATAATGTGATACAAGTGCTGTCCCATACCTCTTCATACCATTTTGAGCCCTTGCAGCCTGCCAATCAATGATCATGTGATGTGGATGAAGTCTGTGAAGGCTCAGGGCCTAGGCTTTGGGAGAGACTTTGGGAATGGACCATAGAAAATGAATGAGGTCTTGTCAGGTTGAAGTTTTCACTGCTGTCGGTCTGAATGTAATCAGTTTGGCTCCATCTAGTGGAAAAGGAGAGGCACTGTGATGACTGTCATGACTTTGTGTCATGTTTATGAGAGGCCTTTGTCACATGCACCTCATATTTTTCATTGATCAAGCTACCCCAGTTTACTGTTGAGAAATGTGTTTGATTTGCTCATACCATTTGTACCATGGGAAAAGAATACATTTCACAAGTGTTACACAACATTGTGGGCTGTGGTTCATTTCTAATAGATATGGTTCCTCACAACAACTACTGACAGTGAGGTTTTGTATGATCCGGAGGTGTTTTTGCATCATGTCTAACTCACTACATGTGTGAATTGTTTATTGTTCTCGGATTATACTCTATATGAAGTATATGTTGTATAATAAATTATGTTATTAATAAATGCAAATCACAATTGGAAACATTTCAGACATTTGTTTTGGGTGGTAATGAGACAAAAAGAAAAAGTTTCAAAATTCATATATGCACAACACTGTTAATGTGACCATATTGTGTATAGTATTGTTTCGAGTGGGGATGTGTGTGACAGTGTTGAGTGCTGGGGAGATTTGTGTGATTAAGGTTTGAAGTCTCAATGAAGAAATCTGTGGAGCCCAAGGTCTTCTCTGCTGCAGGTGTTTAGTTATTGAGGAGAACAGAGAAATCTTTGATACATATGTGACGTCACCTCAGTTCTGCCAGTCAGGTCTCTGTCAGTGGTTTATGTACACATTTTTGCAGAGTTTTAACCTTATGACATATCTGTGTTTTGTGGGATAAAGAGGAAAAACTTGATGTACACAAGACAGCAGTCTAGAGAGCACAGTGCCCTGTGTTACCTATTTCACTGTCAGTGTGATGCTGAAATTTGCTTTTATGTTTTCTTTATTGATTTTAATTTAAAAATTTAATATTCTAAATGCTAATGCTAATTGATCAAACATCACAGTATTATTAGCATTATATATTAGAAAAGTTAACATTATTTTACACATCATCTACAAGAATAAGGCAACTATTACTATGCATCACACCCATAGACTGTATGATTACCATGGTAACCAAGTCAGAGTTATCTCCGTTTCCGGAACAGACAAACTGGGACACATGTCCTGGGAAAGTTGGACTTGCCAGAGCCAGCACATATCGACCTGGCATTGGGCTACACACCAAAGTTAAACAGTGTCAGCAGCCGGCTGCTGGCACCGTTTCAGGAGGTTAAACACTTATCTCTATTTATATATATATATATATATATATATATATATATATATATATATATATATATATATATATATATATATATATATATATATATATATATATTCATGCATGCTCTGTTTTTTGTAAAGCCCTGTTCTGCATTTCTTATATGAAAGGGGCTGTATAAATAAAGTTTAACAGTATAATCATGATCATCTTCACATGCTAGAGTATCACCTAATGTGTGATATATTTGATCCAAGCTTTAAATCAGGTAGAACAGATGAACTCTTCACAGTCAGTGTTTCTCCCAGATCTTTATTATTTGATTGAGGATGGAAACAGCACCAAGACCATAAAACTAACTGACATCCAAGATAATAACAACAATGTACACTTCTGTGGGACATCAGAATCAAACCAGGATGGAGTCTGCCATCAGGGTACAGCACGACTCACACTGTGTGTTAGTCCAGTGGGACTGTGCCAACACAACCACATGGTCTTCAGTGGATGACCACACATTGGTCTGCGCTGCCACACAGACATCCACTGTAGCATTCACCATTCTACAATAAATATGTCATCAATGCCGTGGTAAAAATCAAAAACATGTCAAAGTATAATCATTGAATCTGAGGGGGATGATGCTGAAGTTTGGTTTGGAACAAAAGATGCATCGTCAAATAGAAATCCAACCCTGAAGCACATCCACCACAGCTGCGCCTGTCTTCTTACAGTATGTACAGTATGGACGTATGTGTGTCACAGAGGTTATGTTGGTATGTGCTAACTTGTGTGTGTGTGTGTGTATGTTTCTGTGTGTGGTAACTATCGGTAAAGGTAATCAGCTTGTATGTTGGCGGCTATCTCTGCCTCCCACTTGTCTCCATTGTTGAGGAGCTTCTCCTTGTTGTAGAGCAGCTCTTCATGGGTCTCAGTGGAAAACTCAAAGTTGGGGCCCTGCATAAAGAAGGAAGAGATGGGAGACGGGAGAAAAGTAACAGAGGTAAGTAGGGAAAAAAGAAAATGGTTTTCCTTTGAGTTTGTAACTGTCTGTGTGTCTGACTGAATTCACAGTATGTGTGTGAAGGTGCTGGAGGGAGGAGTCTATGCTACGCTGTGCTGTGACACAGGGTCATACGCACCTCTACGATGGCATCAACAGGACACGCCTCCTGACAGAAACCGCAGTAGATGCATTTGGTCATGTCAATGTCGTAGCGAGTCGTCCTCCTGCTGCCATCAGCACGAGTCTCAGCTTCAATGGTTATAGCCTGGACACACACACACACAGTGTTAGTGACAACAGTGCTGTGCTGACACTACCCGACCTACATCTGTTGGTGGTTCTTTTCAGTTAAAGAAAGATTGATTTCACCAAATACTGCTCATGCATTTGACTGTGAAATGTGTGTGTGTGTGTGTGTACCTGGGCAGGGCAGATGGCTTCACACAGTTTGCAGGCGATACAGCGCTCCTCTCCTGAAGGATACCTGGTGGAACATCATCACACATCATCATCACCTGCTCTCTATGAACTGACCTTACCTCACAATTAACTCCATGTCAGTGATGGTGCTCTCAGACACGAAGTTTCTTGTCTTCAAGACTTCACAATTGACATGTGACCTCTAACCCCAAGGTTTCCTAATTAAGGTCACCAATGTTTATTTTCCCAGAAGCAATAACTAATCCATGTTCTCTGGTGAAAAGGTGACGTAAAATCAGTTGCGTTATCCATGGTTGCCAGGGTAACAACAGGCTTACTATCTGAAAGCAGATTTAAGATAAATACAACACTGTGTCAGAACTTATTGTTCCAGTGTTGAACAACATGTTTTTTCTTGAACATTGTGTGTTCACATTGACAGTGTTGGCAGATAATCATATGAACAATCTATAATAACTCTGATGTTTCTGAGGCTACGTCCACACCACTAGTGAAATTAAAAGTCTGATCCCAGTTTACACTGGCTCACACAAGGTAAGAGTACACAAATGTGTTATGTGTTTTCAGCTGTGTCAGGACACCTTTTGAAATGTGTTTTAGCTCAGTATCAAAGACTGTATGTCTGGCCATAGGAGAATAGAGTGGATGTTGCCTCATGTGACATTGCGTGTTTGCTGAGGGCTCAGTCTCACCTGCGTAGGGCATGCTCTCCTCTGAAGCGAGGCGACAGCGGCCCCTTCTCAAATGGGTAGTTGATGGTGGCGGGCTCTCTGAACAAGTAGCTCATTGTCATGCCCAAACCTGACATCACAACACCATAATCCATGTTAAAAGGAGCCAACACACACAGCGACTGATTAGTTCATTGCAATATTTACGATGTCCCTTGTACACTAGATATGTAAAGATATTCAACTTCACTCCACTTCTGGTCTATATAATCACATTATCATCCTCTAAGTGTCTGTACATCTTTGTCTGTGTGTGTGTGTGTGTGTGTGTGTGTGTGTGCGCACACAACTGACCTCTGAGGAGCTCTGTCCACAGCAGCGTCTGTGCAGCTCGGTCTGTGATGGACTTCATATCTGTAGGGAGCTCCTGGGCATTCACATACTCTGCACACACAGACACAGTCAGGTGAAGGTGGTGGTGTTAGCCTGTGCTGTATGTATGAGGTGACCATATGACCATTAACTGCTAAACTTTTGATGCCATTTTTTTGAAAACTGTCCTCAATAATGTTCCATTTCATGAGGAAAAAACAAAACAAAACTCTGGCACCCCGGAGAAAAGTGAGTTTGCTTTGTGATACCAGAAAACCTGACAAATACACAAACAGTACGTGGTTGTGTTTGTAGTGGTACTTACTGAATCCTTCCCTTTGTGCAGACACACTGAAGGACCTTGCTAGATTCTGGGTGGTCACAAAAGTGCCTGCAGGTAAAAAAAAATAAAAATAAAAATAAAAGATTAGAAACTGCATTAAGATCACAGTACTGGAAATGTAATTTAGACTGTACTGTTATACAACAGACACACAAGACAAATCATGTGTTTTTTTTTCTTACCTGGCCTTGACACAGAGTACAGTAAACGCAGTGTTGCAGCCATGACGAAGCTGAAACCACAAACAAGATAACAATGAAGACTAGTTTTAAAAATGATTGCACCAATGCAAAAGTTAGTGAGTAAACAAGTCCAACAAAAACAAACTTTTGACTGTGCAACATGTTAGGTCATTGTCAGTGTTGTCAGTACACACTGGTCAATCTTCCATCGAGCAGGGCCACTTTCTCTTTTCTAACTGACTCAGGTGAGATGTTGTAATTTGGGCTTCTTGTTATCTGTGTCACTATTATGGTTGTTTCTGCCTGAGAAAAATAATATGTATTTGACATAAATATACACAGACAATCCCAGCAGTCTGAACCCACAAGTTAAAATACGTGGACAGACATATACACTGTTCATCCACATAGGGAAATTGATGTCCAGCAGCTCATTACAGAAAATAACAAGTATAGCAGTAATCATAACAACAATAGTTAGCAATGGATAATAAATAATAATTAATAAATTTGTCCTTTCGAGAGCCACTTTCTTCTATTCTGTTTGAATGTAACACTTTTTCATTTCCAATAATGACATCAGCTAAGGTTGCATGATGGTATCAACGACCAATCGAGCTATTATTTGAAGCATTAAATTGAAACTAAATTTAATTCTCCACCACAGTTAAAGTGCATGTAACCATGACTGCAACGCCCAGACACAATATGATCAGCTGGTTACAATGACACCTGCATGTCCCGTGTAGGTGCTGTTTTGTGACTTAGACAGAACAGGTCAGTCAGATCCGTTTCCTGTGCTCCTGCTTTTTAAGATTGCAAACAGATATTTGCACAGTCCGAAAGAAAGGACTGAAGCCCTCCTCACAGAGGAGTGAAGCGGTTCTTCTACGGTGGTGACAGTTCGGTGCAAGTGTCCAGTACAAACACCCGATGCTCTGGATAGTCCTGACACACGACACTCCATGACACACAGTGGTATCCTTCTCCTTCCTGACTGCCTCCACACTCTCCTGTCACACGTCCTTTTCCTATTTCTCCACAGTGAGATGTAGGTGTCTCTGCACCTCGGTTGTCCATGAACTCTGTTAGCACCGGCACTTCACGCTGCCCCGGCAGCATGACATTGTTCCGCTGTATCTGTAGCTTGTTGGAGGGCACACATACGCCATACCCCCGTGACCACGCTACTTACCAATACACCACATGTGTACCTTGTATATTATATTTTCATTGTCTTAAGGTTGTTGTTTTGTTTTTCTGGAAAGTCGTGGTTTACTGCTTCGCTAAGCTAAGATAGCACCTTACTGTCAAGGACTTTTGCAGAAAGGTCGCTGGAGGTGAATTAAAGGTAATTCTAACACTTTAAAGATAAGAATAGGGCTGATGTAAACGATAATAAACGTATTCTCTGGTGTTATGAGGAGAAGCTTTTTAAAATACAAGATATAAAGAGTTAATTGGTTTAAAACTCACCGAATTGTCGCTATTTGGCCTTCTGAACCAGAACAGCGGACGATTAGCGGAAGGGACCCTGCGTGTACAGGAAGTTACACGACGTCTTACGTCACTGGACGTTCGACGGTATTTTTTAAAAATATATATATATTATTATTATAATTTTCATTTTATTAATGTAATCATTAACAAAATCGATGCACAAGACAGCTAGGGAATTCATTTACACATAGGAATAACATTAAGTAAACGATGGCGGAGGCATAAGGCTACAACACAGTCAAAAAATTAACCTGAAACCTGAAGATACTGTAGAAAAAAAAAACAACAAAAATGAATATCGGAAGTGAGTAGATGCTGTCCATCTTCAAAGACAGCTGGCTGTAGCAGGTCAGAAGAAAATAGTAATGAGGGAGAAATCAGCCTCCATACAGGAAATACATGGATCCACTTCAAATTTAAATCTTTTGTTTTATTATCTTTTATCAGCTTGTGAAAACACAAACTGATAAAAGATTGAGTTAATTAAGAATTTTGAATACCTCAAAATCACATTTAAGCAGGAAGACAATCCCTCCAATTCTATTAAATATTTTGATAGCAGTGTGGTACCAGTAACTTCATAATAATCAATAATAACTTCAACAAACAAAAAAGTCCTGCAATTTTTCTTTTCTGGTCTAATCTACAGAAATCACAAGAATTCTCACTATCAAGGCTCACACACACACACAACCTGCATCATAGCCACTCTGGTTAAGTTAATGAGGCATGTGAATTTTAATTGAAAATGTTTTTGATGACACTTCACTCTGAGCTCTCCAGTACAAACACACACAACTCACTGTTGAATGCTGTGGGCTGACAGCTCGTTGTAAAAGTAAGTGTCGCTGTTTTCTCTATAGATATTAAATCACACATCTTTATTTTTATTTATTATACTGTATATACCTATGTAATAAACTCTGCTATGATCTGTGCTGCCTGTCTCACAGTGGCTGAGTGGTTTAATGGGACAGTGTCCATTGAAGGTCTGTGGACAGGCCCAGAGAAGTGGGTGCTGGTGACTGTGCTTGGACTGGAGATGGTCATAGGAATTCTGGGAAATTGTTTTGTTCTCCTTGTCAAAGTCAGGGTAAGGTGAAATAAATGCTCTTTTCATTAGTGTGAAACTTTACTCAGGATCATGACGGCTTACGGTTGAAAATGACTCAGTGTTTCACTTTCAGTGCAGGCCTCAGTTCTGCTGTCGTTATTGGCCTCCTTTCCTCAGTCTCACCTTGTCAGATTTAGGTACAACTTACACAATGATGCCTATAACAATGCATAACAAAAATCTATGTTGTAATTTCCTTTTTTGTTGTGTCCCACCATCTCTCAACCCACCTCTTCATGATAATGAACCATTACGTTGTGAAGGCTGCTCCCTCCTCATCATTTCTGGTTCCTTGTTGGCTTTGCTAACAGGAGGTCAAAGGTCACCATGGTGTGAGGTTGTCAGCCTGCTGAAGTTTGCCTTCATTAGCTCCTCCATAGGGAGCATAGGTACCACACAGCTCTACATATACCATTTAATGGTGCTCTCCACATACATTTAAAACATAGCATTTTAAAATTGGAAACATTTCCCCTGGAAGGGACAGAAGTAGTACAGGTATCTTTAAAGTATAGTAACAATCAGCAATGTAGCATCTGAGGGTTTCTACTCTCATTTACAGCACTCCTCTGTTTGCAGCAGCTGATTGGCAGGAGCTCCACAGAAAGTCCTCTGTTTGTTGTCGTCGTGACAGCATGCTTAGCTTCTTGGGTGACAGGGGTGGTGTTTGGGAGTGTTCCTGTTGTCTACAGTTGGATCAGGTATTAGCACTTGATGCTTTCTTTTAGTAATAGATGAGTTAATAAGAAGGGACATTGTCAGATATAATTAGTGACATAAGTGCTTGATATGATATGATATGATATGACCACTTTCCTCTCCATCATGTCGTCTTCCTCCTGTAGGTATGACAACGCAGAGATGCTGTGTGCTGTCTTCTGGGAGAGCAGCTATTCAGACATGTTGGTCTACATTCTCTGTGCTTTCTCCATCTGTATCTTCCTCCCCTTCCTTGTCATCCTCTTCTGCTCTGTGATGAGTGCCACCAGCCCCTGCATTAGCTGCAACAGGTAAACCACCTGACAAAGGATCATTTTGTTTCATTTCATTTCATACAACACAAGGTGAAAATGCACATATGAAAAGGTTTGAAGTTTGATGCATTCCTATTTTATGAGTCATGCTAGCTTTGCGCTCTCCATCTGTGTACTGGAGAATCAGGTAAATGAGTACTTCTACTAAACCACCATTGGCTGGAAGGAAAGTCTGTCGGGGGACTGAATCACTGTTGGAGCCAGACTCCAATGGTCATTGGTTGAACTGCAGAGTTTGGTCCCTCTGTGTTGGCTTCATGTCACAGCCTATGACGTTGTTACTTGGGTTCCCTGTTTCTCTCAGTGATGATGAAGCGGACCTGTCTGCAGTCACTCCTCTGATCGTGGCCTCCTATGTGTTCTGCTACACTCCGTTTGTCGTGTCTGAGGTGAGAGATGCATTCACTTAATATGAAGCATCACATGTGCTGCTGTTCACCTGCTTCTTCACTTACAGACTGTCTTTGTTTTGTCTTTCTACCTATACACCAATCAGCTGATCCTGCTGGGTAGGCTGGACCTGTCCCCAGCACCAGAGTGGTTAAGGACTCTGTCATCAGTGATGTCTTACCTGGACTGTGGTCTGAACCCTCTTATCTACTGCTCCCACCAGGACTTCAGGGAGGCAGGCCTGGCCCTGTTGTGGACCAGAAGGAAGCCACCATCTGAGCCTGTCCTCACTGCTGTCATTAAACATGAGCTGTAGACACGAGGGACCCATATGTATGAGCAGTGTATAGTGTCAGAATGTCCTTGTTGTTTGGAGTAGGCTGTCGGTAAGAGTGACACATCACATCTTTAATTAAACTTCTAAATGCATAATTCAGTTTTATTGCAAAAAAGGCAGCACTAACAATTGTTATTACTCATTAAGTCATGAATAAACAATGTTTTACCAATGCAGCCGTTGGAATCTTTACTTATTACATCATTATATCACTGTAAAAAAAAAAAAAACGTTGATCATGGATTAAACTATTGATTATGTGAGAAAAATCCCTATAACAAGGATCCAGAGATGATAAACAGTTCACAGATGGCGTTTGGTCCTGCAGTCAATAGGATCCCTGGCATTGGAGAGCTGTAAAGGTGCACAGTGTTGGAAGATTTGTTACAACCTGGCAAAAAAAGTTATTCCTGAATAGATTAAAACGGATCTATAAAACTACACTAAGTTTAAGTGTACAGTCGTGATGAAAGCCTGATCAGAAGTGGGCCACAGAGGGTTCAGGTGGTGACGAGCTGCATCTGCAAGTCAAACTCATTTAAATCAAGTGAGGTGGCACACGACTCGTCGTTTCTTAGTCCTGCTCTGCTGCACTCTTCCCCCGTGTCCTCTCAGTCACTGAGGTCAGGAACCAGAAGCTGAAGTGAAACTGCAGCACGTCGCACACTTTGGACCAGAAGTGTCCGGTAAACCGCTGGAACAACCAGTACCGAGCGAGCCAGTGATCCAGCAGCTTCAGCACGACGAACCCGGCACAAGACAGCATAGCTAGAAGCAGATACCTCCGCGTGCGAGCGTCCCCGCGCGCTAACTGCAGGCGAACTCCCTTATAAACAGCGACGCCCACGTGACAGCCCAGAGCCGCCTCGAAGCCGCGCTCGTGCACCAACGCCAACCCGTAGCTGAAGAGCGAACACAGTTCGATCACCGCCGCATGCGCCACGCTCCACTTCGCCGGCCCGCGCTCGATGAAGTCGATCCACACCGGAACCCACGCGAATATCGGTAAGGTGAACCACTGGTCGAGCAGGGCGGGGGCGCGCCGCAGCACCGCCAGGCGAGTCCACTGCACGGGCGCATAAAATACCGCCATGAGGGCGAATACGTGTCTCATGTAGCGGCTGATCTGAGTCTCTCCGTCGCCTCCGTCCCACAGCAGCCAGGACAGTCCCATGAAGATATACGCCAGGTTCACCAGGCAGTTACAGGGCATCGCCAGGAAAGCTGGCAGGGACTCGGCCCGTGGCTCCGCATAGTGCTCATAAGACAGGTCCAACTCAACTTCGTCGAACAGACTTGTGTTCGCCAAGGCTACGCACAGCACGAATGGCAGCGACACGTGAAGAAAAGTCCACTTCATGACTCATTCTGGTCCCTACAGTCGACCCACAGCCCGGACTTCTCTTACTTTCGACCAAGATGCTCTGTTTCCATAGTGGGAGCAAAAGTCAGAGCTGATTGTTTGTGTTCCGGGTTTCAAAATCACGTGGTAGGGAATAGAAAGTTCGGATTGGCTCTTTACTGTTCAGCCTCCTATCTGTACAAACAGGAAAAAACTCAAGATTCATTTATTTTAAATCTCATTTTTTGTGACAAATGCGCTTTGGCAGACAATCACAGCATCTTGTTTTGGTCTATTATGGTTTCCACTTGTTCTCTGAACATTGTAAGTAACTGCTTGCCTGAGGCCTGTGCTGTGATCTCAGAGGCGGCCTGGTCAGTGCCTGACTGCCTGGAACAACCAAACACAGCCGACAGACACTTCTAATGCAGAGCATGTTGACATTTTAAATGCTCTCAGTTTGACTGATAAACAGCCATCCTCCAGGTAAGGACTGAAAAGTATGAACAAAGGCAGAGCTGCTGACCATCAGAGAGTTTTTAAATCTCTTTATTGGCTTGTTACCAAAATACCACACACTACTTTCTCAAAAATAACATATATATACACTACAGGATTTTAAAAATGCTATATACATTTACATTTTTTTCACTCTGTTACAAGGAAAACAAAGGGATGAAAGCCAGCAGGTGACAGCAGATAAAGCACTGATGAAACCACATGAATTTACACAAAAACAAACTGGGTGTTGGCTCAGTCAACCACGGGTGCAATAGTTTTCTCAAATAGTAAAAAGGGCCTTTATTCAGTTCAGCTGAGGTTTTTATCTCAGTCATGCTTTTATTTCTAATCCCCCTCTGTTTGGTATGGAAAATCTTTCCAATGTTTTGGTAGAAATCCTTCTTTTGATTTGCTCTGTCAAAGCCACTGCATTATGTGTAAATCATAAATGTGGAAATCCAGGGCCCCAGTGTTCACACCACTGTTTCACCAACTGTGTTGACTATTGCATGATATTTTGTTTAATTCATTAAATTAAAGTAGAAACATGCACTATAGCTTAACTGGTATGTGAGGTAAATGACCAACACAAACTTCAGATAGAAAGGTTTACACACAGTCTTTTTCCCATGAGTCTTTGCTGATTTACTGATTCAGATCATATCAGTCATGATTCCTGCATCTGTCATTTACTTTATGTGAATGCAGAAGGTGAGACATCCACAGAGGAAGTGACATAGACTGCAGAAGGGCAGGTGGCCCTTACACATGACCTCTGGAGTAAAATGTGTAAAATGAAGCGCGAATTTGTAATGAAATCTTGCTGATAAAAAGCTGAACAATAGGGTTGCAAAATTCCCGGTAAATTTCCAGAAACTTTGGAAATTTTCCACTGCTTTGCAACCCTACTGAACAAATCAGTGAACATCCAAAGTTAAAACCGTCTTAAACCACATGACCCATCTTTTCGGGAGCAAAAGCTGAAACCTAACATTCACAGAAAAACAAGCCTCCTGTCAGTAGCTGAAACAGTGAGCTTTCCAGAGGAACTCAGTACTGAGTAGCAATGTTTCTACATTATTGGACACATTGATACACTTTGCACAAGAGGCTTTTATCATGTTTGACCTGCCACCATCAAACACTTAGACCGTCTGTCATGGTGCACAGTGTTGCAGTAAGCCAGAGTGGTCCACTGTGGAGAACTTGCCAACACTCACAGCTTCTATCTTCTTTTGGTTCCTCCAAAACCTGACAAACAAACAAAGATGTTGGTTAGTAAGCTAGTCCTACAGCAAATCTATGGAAACTGGAGCCTGGTGGGTCACAGAATACACTAACAACCTAATCACAGGTGTTGAGAAATCACATTTACAATGTCAAAATCATGTTTTATCAAGTCACATGTAGGATCCATTCTTCATTTAAGTTTTGTGTAAATACCTTATTTTGACCATAAGGGTGCAGTATTAGTTCTGTTTCTGTTCAATATAAAATAAGGTGGAAATCAGTATGAGATGGATGGTGGTGGGAGAGCACAACAGTTCTTACCCTCATCCAGATGAAAGCCAGTGCTTTTTGAGCTCCAGTCCACATCAACTTTCATGGTAACGTGCTGTTTTTGTTACTAACCTTTTTTGTTGGAATAAATGGGAACCCACCCAAAAGAGAACAACCTTGCACAGTACTTTGTTTTACCTGGAATCGAGTGAAGTTCAATCTTCAAGCCACCATTATGTGACTAATTAATTTATTTTTTGGATAGTCACCACATCACATGGCCTTGACCTTTGACCTACAACCATTCACCATCTATTCAATGGTCTAATAAAACTGTCACAAGTTTCTTTTATACAGCAGTCTGAAAAGTCAATCATCAATAATAACCCTTTCATATAATAAAGGTTCATTGAGCTGTACTCAGTGGTGATGGTGTGTGTCTTTGCTAACATACCTGAAGCAGTGCGAGTCCCAGATGAAGAGGAGGAGGAGGAGGAGGAGGAGGAGTCTGAAGTAAAAGGACGTCTGCTGTCGTTGTAGTTGGGGTAGTGGTAGTTATGATGCTGCTGGCGTCTGTAGAACAAACACAAACAACCTGAAGCCTCTGGCTGAAGAGGAGAACAAACAACTTCCCCTCATCTCCTTACTAACCTCTGACTGCCAAAAAGATATCCCAGCACACCGCCTGTCCCCATGCCAGACCAAAAACCTCCGCCTGTGCCAGGAGCAGCTCGGCCACCTGGGTACTGTTGTCCATGCGTGTAGTCGCTACGGAAACCGTAGCCTGGGTTGGCACCAGAAGGGTCTGAGCAGATAATTATTGGAAGATGAATACAAAGAATACATTGTAGATTTCAGTGAGGAGGCTGTAATGTAATTTCACACCCCAGCGCTACACGCCAGCTGTTTGTAGCAAATCAGCTACCTGTGTAGTCAGGTTTGAATCCTGGTGGTGGTGGTCCTGCAGTGAAGCCATGGTTGTTATCTCTGGGGTACCCAGCCTGCCCTCCGTTCTGCCCCCACTGGGCTGTATTTCCACTGAGGAACAGCTTGTAGACACCGTAGGCTAAGAGCAGAAGCACAGCAACCACCAGCAGGCCTCCTGAGTCCTCACCACCTGAGGGGTACGAGCTCTGATGGCTCTGCTGCCGATGCTGATGTTGGTTTCCAGAGAAACCGCTAAAGAAACTGGAGGCGAAGCCCCCGAGATCTAAAACAAAGAGAAAAAGAAAATATTCTCAGTATCAAGTCTGTTTGTGAAAGTGAAACCTCATCAATCTCACATCTCTATCCTCTAACCTCCAAATCCCTTGAATCCACCATGGGAGCCCCAGCTGCCTTGTGTCCTCCTTCGGCCCTCTTCAGTCAGTTCCAGTGAGTACTCCAGTCCGCAGGAGCCCCTCAGTATGTAGGGATCAGCAGGGTGGTTGTAGCCCTCACAGCTCACCTCCAGCCTCCCAAATCGATACGCATTGTCCATATCAGTCTTACACTCCCACTGCGAAAAGCAGGGGAGGGGTTACAATCAGTGATGATCACGACAAATAATACTCAGTTTACTGTCAGTCACACCTCCTGGCATCAGCTGCATGAATCTGCCATGGTTCAGGTAATGACCCTGTCTTAGCAGGCATCCTCAATGGAGCTGGTCAACAGAGCCAGCTGCGTTTGTTTTTGGCCTGATCAACACTGACTCTTCTAGGCTGCAGCAATTTTGATGAGAGTCCAAGACAAGCATGCTTTGTGCTTTCATATAGACACATCACAAACAAGGAAAACATCTTCATCAAAATTCACGCATTCTACATTTATCTACCTGCATGTCTGGTTACTTACTGATATCTACAGTGGTACCAACACATAACGGTCAAGAGCATGGCTGCCTTTCATTTACCGCTACTGGGAATCAGAGTTTTCTGTGGGGTTAGGTGAGAAATCCCACTTTCAGCAAGTGACGTGATTGTGGGTTCAAAAAGTGGAACATTCATATTTTCTTCCTCATAAAGAGAAGAATAGTGAATTGAAGCTAAAAACATCAGTGTGGATCAGTGAGAGGAACTTATAGTTGTTTTTTGCGGGGGAATTCATGACAGATGCAGCAGATTAAACTTTATACTCTATCCTCCACATGTCTCTGTCCTCACTTGCACATCCACTCCATCCCAGCCTTTGTTCTGACACTGAACCACATCTGGTACGAAGGCGTGGCAGCCCGCCGACCCTCCGACACACTGGAGCTGTGGTACGGGGCTGGAACGCCTGGCCGTGGTGTAGCGACCCTTGTACAGGGTCAACACCTGTACGTCCCGCAGCAACACACTGCCTGCAGAGGGAAGAGGAGAGGTCAGGTATACAGCTGTAAATGTTATTAATTAAGTGCAATGCAGCCTTTTCCCCAGATAAGTGGGCAAAGGTCTATTGGAGAGGGGGGTGGTTTCCTCAACCTGGCAACCTAGCAACCGTTCTTATTACCGCCTCCAACAATGAAGGAGTTAACTACAGTTTACTGAGCCTGTGGACTATAAACTCGTTGATTGTAACTTCAGGTATTATTTCCTTGCCCGGAAGTGGCGATGTTTGTAGTATTTCCTTACCGTGGTGGCTAGCTGTAATGGCTGTAACCCTAAATCCCCGACGTACCCTTACAACAGTAAAGCAGTACGTACCGTCATCCCAACTCTGGACGTGTCCCACAATAAGGCACTGCAACACAACGGTAACAAGCAGCTTCATTTCCCCGCTGTGTGTTTTCTTTCCTCCCGCAGCAAAGTTGTGACAACTGTCGGAACTTATCTAGCGGACTCCCGTTACCCCGGAACTTCAACTTCCGTGTTGCGTCACTTGTTTGTGCCAGCGCCGACCAATGGGGAAAGAGCACGACGACTGTGTAAGCAGTAGGGACCTACTGTGTGTTCATCATAGACGGATGTGGCTGATGTAAACCTGAGCCCATCATGGAGCATGGATGTGGAACTATTGTTAGCCGATGGGTGTGTGCCCTGGAGGTCCACAATTAATTCTGATGTGATTCTCGTAGACATCATTTGAAAACTTTATTTTTTTAAATATAAATTAGTACAACAGTCACATATTACATCAACTGTAATATGCTGTTAGCAGACCATACAAGGTAAACATCGCTATAACATTATAACTGATAAATAATGTGAAAAATACATTAGAACAAAATAAAATAAAAAGAGCTAAGACATCTCTTGTAATAAATCTAAGGCCTCAAATAGTGCTTGGCACCTTGTTTTGTTTTCAGTCTCACTCTTATACAGTTTATAGTCTCACTATGGTCAGCTCAGCCCTCTTGACCTGCAGGATCACATTTGGGTTTTCTCTGGGATTTCTTTTTACATCACAATTAGATATGATCAATGTATTGAGATATGACAATTTTAGCTGTCAATAGCAACAAAATTGAAATTGTTGTCTGTACAATCATCAGTTATTTGTGTGTAAAAATCATGGTTCAACAGGGACTAACTTGCATGAATGTGTACCAACTACCAAACCAACTACTAACATTTGAGACCAGAGATATGCAGATTACAACACAAAGAGGGTGTGTCTCAGTTCAATGTTCAGTACACAATCACACTCTACTCTCCATCTAGAACACAGCTTTTTAGTGTTTTTAGTCACTCATATTCTTGAAATCACAATAACAATAACACAACACAGTGGTCGTAGTAAAAATCAGGTCTTTTATTTCCTCAGTCACCCACTGTTCAGCCAACATTATTAAATCTCTGCTATAAGTTAGATATTTACAATATCATTCAAGGCCCTTCACAAAATGCATCATGATCGTCTTTAGAAAGAAATCTATTTACATTGTACAAAACATTGCATACATGATAATCCATACACCAAACCCTCTTTCCCTTGCAAAAACAAACATAAAAGGGAGTCACATTTTTTTGTCCTTTGTTTCATTCCCCACCATAATTTGTGCATTTCTCACTTGAATCATTCCCCAACCCAACAATCTTGTGTTTTTTTTCCTTTTCAGACAGGCAGTTACTAAGTCACAGTCAACTGGTCAGCTACTGAAAATAGTCATCAGGACTGTCAGGAAGGCAGACAGGCCACATGGAAGTGCTCTGCCAGTCATATCACTGTGCTCTTTTTTTAGAGCCTAAATCATTGTGTCTGTAGCAGCTGCTGAAAATTCATTTGAGTCAACAGCAATCAACAGTAAATGGCAGCCAATTGAAGTTAACTAAAAAAATACAATGTGCAGGTTACTTTTACTCATGCTTTTCTAGTGTGGATTTGAAAGAATATTCTATAAAGGATGGACGACTGCTGGTTTAGGTAAACAAACACTCTGAAGCTTCATGTAGGAGGAAACAAGTATTGGTCACTGTTTTCATCTCTCATCACTGTTTTTTTCTAGGAGTGCCCTGGTAAAGCTTTTGCTGATGCTGTGTGGTCAAACACTTCTTACCCTGTCAGATTACTTTTTTAGCTTTAACCTCGGAGTGTTCCTTCGACAGGGGATACTAAAAATGTTGATCACAGACTCTGGAGTGCAAACATGAGGGAAAGTCAAATACATTTCAACATGTATGAATCTTGGTAAGCCAGATTCTTGAGTGTTAGATCAATAGTTTTAAGTGCCTCTGTCTCTACAGAGAAAGGGCGACATTCTTTCATTGACATGCTGACACCAGCCTGTTCTACAAGAAGCAGCTGACTGAACAGGATAGTTTGATGTCCACAGGTGATTATTTCCTGGCTCCTCAACACATCAGCACCATGTCACCAAGTCAACACATTCAAACTTGCAAATTCGATTTTCAAAAACATGGACATGATTGCTGGTTTCCTGGTATTTTAAACAGATTCTGCTCACCTGAGTTCCTTCCTTCAATATTCCCATTGAAATGTTCTTTCTGACATCCTGCTTTAAACATGCTTTTCCAGACTGAAAGCAAGGGTGATGCCAGCCAGAGTATGTACAAACACCTGGTTAAACACACTGATGACGTGAATGAATCCTCTACCGAGAGAAAAAGGACTCTTTGGTAAATGAGCTAATTGTTTGGCTAACAGTTGATTGAAAAAGTCTAATTGGGCCAAGCTTGCTGAATAGCTAGAATTAATATGACTAAATTCAGAAATCAGTGTAGTGGTTTAGAAAAGACCTGAGAGCCCAAAAGAACAGATAGAGACGTGGTGTAAACACAAACATCATGAAGGACTAAGACAGAGCCCAACATGTTTCCATTTCAGTGGACCAGTAACTTCACCCTCCACATCATCAGTCCTTCTGCCATCTGGAGTGTGTGTGTGCGCGCGTGTGTCTTTATCAGGGATGAACATATGGACTGAAGTTTGACAGAAGCAGATTTTGGCTGGTGCCAGGAGTTTTGGGTTGAAGCTCTTAACAGTGGATTTTCTGACACCATCGTGCTGGAGGTGCACCGACAATGACTGACTTGTAATAACAGTTTTTCTTCAAAAGGACAGTATCGGCTTGACAGACCTATAAACTTAATAGTATGGATGTGTTTCTTGGCATGTGTTTATCAGTGTTTACATCCTCATACAGCTGCTGTGTTCCATTCCCGACTCCTGCTGTTCCTCCACCTTTCATACAGCCACGATGTTGTTCATCTCCCATTTCTGAGTGGTTTTACTGGTGTCACAGTCTGATAGGAACACTTTGTGGAGCACGTCAGAGCGGTCCAGACATTTCCCTGTTAGGAGAATACAGATGGACATTACGACAGGAACACACTGGATGTATTGCCTCACAGTTGGCTCACATGATCTACAGATTTAGTCTCTTGTCTCCTGGTGTAATTACTGCATGTGTATCTTACACAACATGAGCAAACCATAATTTACACAGACCCCAGAAGCCCTGTTGGGGAAACTGCCATACTTGCCGATCCTGTCTGAACTGTTTGGTGACCATGGTAACAAGGATTAGGATTTTGACAGTAAGTAATTGTAGATGACCTGTTCCTGAGTCAATGTGCCTATCCTAACTTAAGACAGGAAGAACATAAACTCTCCTAACTGTAACTGAACTACTGATCTCTCCTTGCTTTCTTTTGTCCACCTCTTTGCCAATGTGCTCTTGAGATATCACAATCATTTACAAGGCCAAAATCATTTTTTTTGTTAGGTAAGGTGTTACTGAGATATCATGTCCATGAAAACATGATGGACAGACAACCTGGAACAATGTAACTACCAAACTCACAGGAAATAGAGTAGTAAATGGTGAACTCCACAAATTTTTTTATTAGTGTCAACAAACATAAATGAACACAACTATCTTCAACTTTACAGATTTCAGATCGGAGTCCAGTATAAAAACACCAACTATCATATCAGTAATAAATGATATTGACCCTAAACCCTTCAATGCATCTTTGATAGTGATACTGACATTTGCTAATACTGACCTAGTTTAAACAGCAGCAGCACACAAGCTATGAGGCACCACCTACACTGGCCCAAGTGCAACTGTGTCTACTCAGCAGTGCAACAGGAATGAAACTTCAAAAGAAATGATCTCCTAATGGCCCCCTCATATCCACCCTCTCCTCCTCCCCTCACCACATATCCTTGTTTTCTACAGGTCACTCTGACAGGCTGACCAGCTGTTATAATCTAGTAATCCTGCTTTTCAGTTATGATAATGATGAAGAATAGATGAGAAGTGTTTTCTGTGGTTTCAGATATTTACCTGTTGGCACATGAGTGAACCGATGGAGATCCTGGATGGACAGAGAAACAGGCTTTTATGTTCTTTTCACCACTTTTCACTGTTGATAAAAGCCTTCCAACCACAGTCTGCTCTGAATTATCATTCTTTTACTTTATGTATATGTATATATGTATGTATGTATGTGTGTGTGTATGTGTGTGTGTGCGTGTGTGTGCTACCTTAAAGTACTTCCAATCAGTGTACTGGTTCCCGTCACAGTGTGTGATGATGACAGCTGAATTATCCGATCCTCTGGTCAGACACTGATCATACTGCATCAACTGGTTGGCTTCATTTAGACGGAATAACTACACACGCACACACACACACACACACACAAACACACACACAAACAGTTTAACCTTTTCAACAGCAAATTATTATTACTGGATCAGGCTAAGAAGCCACACTTAATGGCGTGTAAGTACACTGAAAAACATATTAATGTTTTGTGTGTCCAAAACTTCTATTTACCACCAAGACCAAACCAGATCCAGACCAGACTTCATCTGGACTGAATTGGGCTACTGTATACAAACAGCACACCACCTGAACTGTGCATTACCTGGTTTCCCCCCATCCTGTGACACGGTCCAATTTCCACATTGCCTCCATTGGTGTGTCCCATGCTGTCAATACAGTAACTTGTCTCAAAGCCCCGTATCTACACACACACACACCCACACAGGATAGACACAGTCTTATGTCACAGAATGTTTGACTACATGTTTACAATAAGTTGTTTGTGTGTGTTTGTGTGCTCCTACCTCCCCCCATTCCACATTTTTAGGAGGCAGAGGGTAGTGTAGGGGGATGTCGTACGCTATTTCCTCCATGAACCATTTGAAGCTCTTGCATCGATGTTCCTCCCTGACAACAAACAGCAGCTCATTCTTAGATTTAGACATTTAGGAGAAACAGGCTATCTATCTGTTTGTCTATCCATCCATTTAAGCTTATGCAAAGATTTTATAGTGACAACAATGTTTTATCAGTCTGTCCTTCCCATGTTGTGAAAATGTACTGTATCATTGGTTCACAAGCTTTGGTCACAGTGCTGATACAGCAGATTTTTAGCAGTAGCAATAAGCTCACCAGTGTATTCTGTCTTTTAATGCACTTTTTTACACTTATATTCACAGATGTGGACTGTAGCAGCAGCCACTTTGTGAAGATTTGGTCTTGAACTGTACACAGACTAAAAGTCACAGTGAGCAGGGGGTTTTAGGTGGGGAAACAAGAAACTGAGAGATGTAGAACAGTCTGATCAAAAACAAATTAAAAGTCTGAGTATTAGCAGAAGTGTGGATTACGCTGTTGTATGTGTGTTATACTGTACCTGAAGCGCTTGAGCTCACTGATGTCCCCGTAGGCCAGGGTGAGAGTTTCAGGCCGAGTGGCATAGAAGTAGTCCTTGTAATCATCCCACCATACCTCCACCACACGAACATAGTTCTGCACACACACACACAGTGTTTTAAAAGCTGGCAAAAACTTTCAGAAGAATGTAAACATAAACACAACAAAAAGGTCTAAAACTGTACTCATGATAAAGAGAAAGCATAACTGTGCACATTTGTCTTTTTTAGCTTTAGATATAAATCTGCTCAGAGCAGCTTCACCTTCAGAGTGGGTGAGGATCCAACATGTGCAGGTGGAGGGTTCCCTTGCCATCCCTGAAGTCTGTAAATATGGCCGACACGAGAACATGGGACAAACAGCAGCTGGCCACCACACTGCCAAATCTACACAGACACAGAGATAGAGAGTGAGAGACAGAGTGAATATCGCTCTACAGGCTTGAAATGATCTTCATGAAAACTCAACCTCAGCAAGAATAATGCATACTCCACCTTATATGAGATTTCAAAATTCTCTCCGCCCCATATCTGCAGCCCAGGGTCATACAGACCCAGCTCGAAAAAGAAATCTCTCTCTATGGCAAAGAGACCACCTGCCATGGCTGGCGACCTGCAGATACAGAGACAGACATGTAGACACGAGCTCACGCAGCAGCTTCACTGTGTAGCTCAATATTACTCTTCACTGTTTTACAGCTGCTCTATCTGTGAAAATCAAACAGTGACATCAGCCACACTGACACGAAGCACAGTCAGTCTGTCAGTCAGGATTAATGACAATGAGAACACAGAAGAGATGAGAACATAAAAAAGGCAAAAGGAGAAATTCATGACAGCAAACTGAGGGGAATAAAGATATGATGGATGAAAAAGTGATAGGGGGAAGGTGATGGTGCCCCAGCCCGAACCCAATTCACACCAGAAGCTCCCCTGTAGCCTTGACAGAGCTCATCATCCCCGCAGCCTTTAGAGTAAGACTCAACCACTGCTCACTGAAGGCTCACTGAGTTATGATACCCCTGTGCTTCAGGGGTTTTAAAAGAAAATGTAGATTTAAAGAAGCCCCCTCCCAAAACAACTGGAAATTTTTGACCAAAATTACTGCAGTTATACTCAGAACAGCAGAGTCAGACGGAAAGTAGAAGAAATACCCCACTAATTACAGCAACACTCTAGGGAAACACCAATTAACTCCCACTCGTTGAGACATTAGAGCAGCCAATGGACAGGACAGCAGTGAGACAGTCCCTCAAAGGGAGGTAGGTTTGGTTTAGTTGGTTAGTTGTGATACATGGGTTAGATGAGTTTCCCCAAATTTAAAGTCTGTGTAAAGTGAAACTAGATTTGTTTTCTCAGTTAGTCACATCACAGACATATGTCTTATTAACCATCCTGCCAAACTTGAATGTTAGACACATTCGTTTAGTAGGTGAAATTAGGTTTTAAAATCATGACAAAGGCAAGCAGCTCTCTCAGCTCTGGAGGCTGGAGATGTGTCTGCTGCAGGCACTGAAGCCCCGCCCACTTCCGAAGCTTCGTCAAATTTCAACTGTCAATCAAATACCACCCAACAACATTCATGCTGTCACGTTGTACCCGAGCAGCTACGGCAGGGGTGGGGAACCATGTGCCATGGAGAGCCATGTGTGTGCAGGTTTTCCCTTCAACCAAAGACTTCAACAGGTGATTCCACTGATTAACACACCTCTGTGGCTGAAGGTGTGTTAATTAGTGAAATCACCTGTTGAAGTCTTTGGTTGAAGGGAAAACCTGCACACACATGGCTCTCCATGGCACATGGTTCCCCACCCCTGTGCTACGGGTTTAAGTCTCAGAGTCTGAGTCCAACTCTGCTTCTGAATGTTTCGGATACACACAAGTAAATACAGTCAGGGTGAGGCGCTCGAGCCAGTACCGTCAGCACGGGAGTCTCCGCTAGCCCTGACAGCATGACTCGGCGGCTATCAGGGCCTCACCAGTGCCTGCGCTAGCCCCCATAGCGCGACTATCAGGGCCCCGCTAGCACGGCCGAGCCGTCGAGCCATGCTATCAGGGCTAGCGGAGACTCCCAAGCTGACGGCGGCGGCCCTCATAGTCGTCACAGCATAGCCCTCAAGGGCCCCTTTGCCGGTGGCAACCAGAAATGGGCTCGACGCCCCAGCGCCTCACCCAGACTGTGTGTCCTCTCCCTCCCACCTAAGTTTTTATCTGCTGCTCAGTTTTTAGCATATTTGCCTTCAAACTCCCCCAGTCAGTACTGTATATTTAGATTTTTTTTCACCTGTTTTCAGCAACCCTACTCTAACTTATTTCATGTTTCCAATCAAATCTAGGATTTCATTTTACATGGTCTTTAAACATCCTTAAAGTTTGTGTTTTATAAAATGTGTTGATACTCATAAACCCCAGACTTCCTGCCAAACATATCAAATATCATTGGTCCAGATAAACTCTGGATAATGTCTGTCCTCTGTTGACTCTGTTGTGTACCTATATGGCTCAGTCTGAGTGTGTCTGAGTGCTTTTTCTCTGTCACCCAGAGGTATTCTCTTCCAGAGCATGCTCCAATCCCAGGCTCCTCTAGCAAAGCCGTCCTGGTCTCCTCCACCCTGGGGATCAATGGAGAACTGCTGGCCATTGATGGAGTCGATCAGAGGCACCGTGCACACCGTTCTGACAGAATAAGGGTGGGGCCATGCATACAAGATACATGGTGGAGGGGGGTGTACATGAAGGGACAAAAAAAAAAAAAAAAGACAAGACAGACAAGCGGTGCCAGTAAAAACGCAAAGACATGGGGTGGGGTGTTAGAGACCAAGACAGAGTGAGACACAGCGGAGGACAGGACAGGTGGGATGAAGGAATGGGAGACAGAGACACAAACAGAACAGAGGGATGAATATTAGCATGCTAGCTGTGGTGTGTGTACCGGTAGGGTGCAGTAGTATGCTTTCTCTTGGCCTTCTCTCTCTGGCTAAGCGGCACTCTCTTCCAGAGCAGGCTCCAATCCCATGCTCCTCTTGCCAGGCCGTCCTCATCTCCACCTTGCTGGGGCTCCATAGTGTACTCATTACCATCTATATAGTCTATCAGAGGTACTGTGCATACTGTCCTACACACACAAATGCATGCACGCATGGACACACACACACATACACATCTGTGTCTGTATTGCACTGTGATGATAATGCCAAGAAATGATAGAGAATATACACTGTTAACAGTGTTCCTGCACTGTTGGCTACACTGTTAATGTACAGCTACACACTTCGTGACTTTGTTAGGAGTGTATTTGTGTCTCTCGTGTGCAGAGGTGAAGTGATGTTTGTTCACATAATGATTCAATTGTAGCTCATTTCAAGGGTTATCTAATCACTCTTGCTATAAATTTACCTTGGATTGACTTACTGTTACTTAGCAAATGAAGCCACATTGAAGAGGAAGCTAACAGGGTTGGTTAAGAAAAGGTAGCTTAGTTGGTTTCATTTTCATTTCCAGCTGCTCTAACAGAATGACTGCATGTGTTTCTGTGTTCACAGATGCATAAACTGTGAGAAGAGTAAGGCGTGGATGAAAGGATATTTTCTATTCTCTCACATTCAGCTACTAGTTAATGACCTGACTCACTGAGCAGGTTAGAGACATCCAGCAGCTACCAGACAGTTTTAAGGTGGAGTATTTTCTTGTCTGTTAATCAGTGTTTGGAAATTAATCAATAGAACCTTAAATGTCAATATGACAACTCTGACAATTTCATTTGTTTTTGGTGATGATAATATCATGTCTAAACACTGTATGTACACATGTCCACAATCATATGTCCTGTATGGGTCACTGTGGACTTTCTTCTAAATTCACACTTGACTGACATATGATGTTTCAGGTTTTAGAGGTCATGGGTAAAACATCTGGAGACGTTAACATATGTTAAGTACAAACAACTCATAAATCGTTACCACTGCATGAGGACAAACAGGAAAACCATCATTATGCTACATATGGCTTATGCCTTTGATTCTGTAGGTATCCTGTAGTTTAGAATAAAGGTGAGATCACAGACATGAAATTCAACCATTACTGATTATGTTTATGTATAAAAAGCCCATTTGTATATTTTCACGTACCAACAGTCAGTTACTCATAAACTGAAGAAACAGTAGAATAAAAAGGAAAATAAATTCAGGTTTAATGAACTGGCTTCAATTGAGAAATAATGAAGGTCTGTCTGACAGCTCTTATAATGTGCGAGGCTTAACTGTGTGTGTGCGTGTGTGTGTGTTACCTGTCTTTTGAAATGGGTGCAATCAGCGGAGCATACCAGTTGATTCCCACCTCACAGTGAGCATCCAGGTAGATTAGCACCTAAAAGAAACAAACACACAGTGTGATGGTTCTTTCCCTGTAGTTGCAGCATAATGACTAACTCATTCACTTCCAGGAAAGACTAGTGTTGAAATTTAACATCTCTGACTGAACCAAAACAAGTGAGGAACCTGTGAATCAGAATTCAGCTGATCTGGGGAATCAGTCGTGGTACTCTGACAGCCTGACTAAATATCAACACACTGGTAACAGTAACACTGGCAGTGACACAGCAGCACTGAGACACAATACCTGTCCTTTAACAGCCTTCCTGGCTCCTATACTCCTGGCCTGGATCAGTCCCTCTCTCTTCTCATTCCTGAAGACTTTGACCAGACCGTTCCATTGTTTGATGTACTCCTCCAAACGCTCCTTCAGATGCGCTGACATACAAACACACAACCACACACAGTCACTATCACTGTGGTGCAAATGTTTCTCAATGATGCCAGTAAAACCATATCTATACATTTACTGTAAAATCATGTTTCCTTATCTGTAGCTTTCTATTTGTGGGGTTAAAACAGCTGTAATCATTCCTCACCTGTACTCGGGTCTAATTACTTTTCATTTTGTATGGACAGTAAGGAAGTACATTTAAGTATGATGTTTAAGTATCTGTATCTCATGGAGTATTATCTTTTTTTGGAAACTTCTGTCTCCACTACAATATCATATATTTGGTATTTAGACAAATATTGTACATTGAAGCAGAATAATTAACTTTCCTTTATTTTGAAAACAACCTAGACCATACAAAATGTGCATTACAGGAGAGCAACCAATCAAAGCCAACTCCTCCACTGTCAGTCCTTTGATTTTCCATCCGACATCATCTTTGATCAAAGCAAACCCACCTTTGTTACTGAAGTCATCTATCATGACTATCTCAGCCAGGTACTTCCTGGGAGTCCTCTTGATGACGCTGTGGATGGTTCTCATCAGTGTAGACCAGCCTTCATTATGGAAGACTATCACCACACTGGAGGTCAGCAGTCTGTCGTCATAATGCCAGTACTTACATCTGGAGGGGAGAGGCAGAGCAGCAGGTGCAGGTCAGTTACATTCATACTGCTCTCTCTGATGTAGTGTCACAGCACTGGGCAGAAACGGTAAGAAGCTCACAGGTGGTTGCACAAGCAGAAAGGTTTTAGTTGTGTTGGTTAGATCTCCTACGAGGTAAATAAAGGTGCAGCAGGTACAGGTGTAACAAGAACCAATTCTTAAGGACCAAGTCGATGTCAAAGTCTGGAAATTTGAAGCCGCTTGTTCTTCTACAGAGCCGTAGGTGGCATAACTACTGGATATGTTGTTGTTCATTGTGTTCATTTCTCTGAGGTGGACAAATAATAGAATCACCGCAGCAGGTGTCTATAGACTTTATGTAGTTTTGTGCTGGTATGTGTTGTTTGTAGTTTTTACTGGGGTCAAATACTCTTTGACCTTAGGACTCCACTGTTGATGGGTTTAAAATATTAGTTATCTCTCTCCTGTTTGACTAATAATCAGTATTGGCCCTGAAAATAACATATCGGTAAAGGTGACTACAACAACAACCTGTGTAACTAGACAGTGAGCTAGCTATGGAGAAAAGCTCTGATTTGCTAACTGTTTCACAGGCAGCAGAAACCCCTGTCAGTGATCACAATAACAGACCCACCTATCTGAATCACTGAGCTAAGTGGGGATGTGGTACCAGGCCAGAATTACAGCTGCTTTAGATGAAACTGCAAAAACCTCAACTGGGTGTGGACGTCTAAAGTAATAAGCTGCTAAATGTGCTACCAGAGCTTTCTCCATTGTGTTCTCTCTTAGCTGTTGTTAGGTGATGCTGTCAGTACGCTCATTCTGGATAACGATAGCAGTAAAATACACACATATGAGCTTTTGGAGGAAGGTGTTATAAATATAGACACACCCTTTAAATACACATCTCATCTAGACTGATAGTGAATGCGGGGCAGGTCTGAGTTAATGCCTTTTGTGTGTGTGGCTGTTTCCTTAACGAGGAGTCAGTCATCAGGTGTGTGTGTGTGTGTGTGTGTTAGTATGTGTGTGTTAGTATGTGGAAAAGCATCATGGTCATTTCAACAATAATTTACTTATCTAAACTCCATAGTAACTTATTATTGGTAGTATTAAGTCAATATTAAATTCAGTCTTTCCTGGAACCACATATAACCTGTGATACAAGAAGCACACACGCACACACACACACGCACACGCGCGTGCACGCACGCACGCACACACACACACACACACACACACACACAGGTCAGCCGATTGTACTGAAGTGCAGTTTGTTGTTTCACATCTGTCTCTACTTGGATGTGTAGATTTGGTCAATCTCAAGAGATCCCAGTGATATAATTGATCCCAGCATCATTTGGATATAACTTGTATTGTATCTGTCTTGTATTTGTTTGAGGGCTGCACCACCAAAACATTGTATGTCCAGCAAAAAATACTATGAGTCAGTATGAGCTGTAGCACTCACTCTTCATGACGTATATCACTGATGGTTCTGTCCAGTGAGATCATGTCGCTGGCCACCATGTTGAAGCCAAACTCCTTGATGGAAGCCTGGACTGAGTCTTTGTACTCCGGACCCAGGACAAAAGGCTGAGCTCCCTCTCCAGGACCACCGGGGACCCCTGGAGGCTCAGGTTCCTTGGGCTCAAAGTTTCCCAGGATTCCTTTCTTCAGGATAGGGCTGGTGTAGGCATGTGTGTGGGGTTTAAATGTCACATACTGCTGCTGGATCACCTGCTTCTGGTTGGGCTCCCGCTGCTCGGGGTTCTGGGGATGGTCAGCTTCTCCTGGTCACAACAACCAGACATTAAATAATGACAAAATACCATGACATTCAGTTGCAAAGGAAAATGGAAAAGAAGATTCTTTGTGACATTTTTTCAGTTTTCCTTCTAACTGTTGCATATCCATTTGGCCCAACAAGCTCTCTTGGTCCGGAGACAGGACACACCCGTATGTGCAGGGCAGAATCTAGAAAAAAATACTTCTCTGATCTTTTTCTGACCTTTGGAAAAGAAAGATTAAAATCCAATCTATGAAAAATATGAATTGGAAAATATACAGTCAAAAGATAAATAATCATAGTCTGTCCGTCCACCAACCAGCAGTGACTGCCCCCCAGCAGCCAGGGACATCAACATCTGTTTTGGCATCTGGCATAGTATGTATTTGTTCTATGTCTCAATATACATTTTTTGTTATTGCAATGTACTGTTTTGTATTGTGTTGACTTCTCTGGGTCACCATAGGATTAAGCAGTCACACCAGTTCAGCGAGTGGTTCAAGTGTCCTAAACCTTACAAGTGCAGCTAACATCAGCACTGGGACAAATGAAGCCACTGTGTTTAGCAGATTCAACAGTCTGCGGAGCTGCTCTACATGTGTTCACTTCTGCATTTACACTCGGTGATAAATGTTTCAGCACTGAATGAAATGAATGAAAAAGCTGATTCAATTAATTTTTTACTGATCTCACCATGCTTGAGCCTGATGGAGTTGAGGTCGACCTCCACCCCCTCCACATGAGGCCAGGGAACCACAGGCTTAAACTGATCTGCGGGGCCTCCTTTGGGCAGCAGACTGTCATCCTGCAGGGAGCCAAACAGGAGCTATCATCAGTAACAATACATCAGAGAATAATAGTGGGTGACGAAGCAATGTAAAATAACACAAGAAAATATGCCTCTGAACCAACTTTACTTTACGTCTCTCCACTCGTCTCACCCACACTTGAGCACCTGTCCTGGGCTACACAGTGTTGGCCTGCTCCGCTATCCTGTTTTCTTTCCTCTTTTTGTGAGGGAATGGAGTAACCAATAATGTAACTTGCAATGTAACTAATGACTTGAATAATCAAAACAGTAACTTGATTAGGCTACTTTTAAAAGGAGTAATCAGTAGGTTTAAATACTTTTCCAGAGTAATTTGCCCAACACTGCTTCTTGATCTTTGTTTTTCACCATGCATAATCAAAACAGTATGTTTGAGAGGAAATGTTTTTTCTTGTGTGTGTCATTTTAGGACTAGTAGGCTACATTTAGGGATTTGCATGATATTCTCGGGACTTTAGGCCTCAGACGACAGTGGGAGCCTTTTATTTCCTGAAAAGAAAACTCCAGGAACTAAAAGCAACTTGTGGTGGAAAAGTGCCAATTCAGTGACAGTGAGCTGGTAAGAGTCTGCCACCAACATGCGGGATGGGTGTGTGCTGCATCTCTCTGTTCTGTTTTTGTTTTTTGTGTCAATGACATGATGCAACCCAAGTGGTGTAGCTGGTATTTTTTCAAAAGAAATCTGACTAAATAGAGGAAAACAAACCTGGATTCATGTGGAATAAATGCAATTCACCTTAACAATGCAACACAGTTTCACTTGTTTTTTTATTTGACAGTTTCACACAGAACTTTCAGATTGTTGTAGGAGTCTTTACATTTGTCTTTGCAAGGGGACATTTACATTGTTTCAGACAAGACCATATTATGTATGTATATGTTTATGTATATATATATATGTGTGTGTGTGTGTGTGTGTGTGTAGGGGGGGATTTGAAAATTGAAAAATGATCGATTAGTTCCCGGTGATGTAACGTCCGATTCCGATCGAATCTGAAACCACGTGATCGGATCGGGACATCCCTAAGAGAGACGTCGGATAATATGACTTGCAACGTCGGTTGCAGCATCATGGTCGTGTGTGTTTATCAATGTGAGCGGGGAGAGGAGGAGATTATACACAAAAAGGACATGGTGGAGTTAAATTTTTTTGGGCTATAATAACTTCATCTGTGTTGTTTATTGATACGCCGAGCGCGGGCCAGCAGGTTGAGACAGTTAAGGAGGTTTATTATTTAGTGTACAAAGTAATGGTAACCAGTTGTGCGCCTGTATCAGCCTGATACCAATATAATGGTATTAGTACTCGCCCATCCCTCGATTAAATATTTCATATTAATTATTCTGCCCAGACAAGCTGATCAGGTCAGCCACGGTGTTGCACCTCTTTGTCTCTCATTCAATTCAGGCCCCATCCAGACAAAGACGGGTTTCAGTGAAACCGCATACGTTTTTTGACGTTTCGGCGTTGTGTCCACACGAAGACGGCGTTTCAGGGGGGCGAAACCGGTAATATTTGTAAACGGGTCCCAGAGTGGGAAAATCCGGGGAGACACCGCCCTGGCGTTTTCGTCTGGACGCCGGAAACGGATATTTTCTGAAACGATGATGTCATACCCCCCCCCCTGGACGGGGGCCTCAGTTCATTGTGTTTTAAAAATCTAAAAAAAGAAAAGGTTGAGTCCTTTGGCAAACAAACACGTTCCTTCACGGCTGGCAAGTCCTCTTTGGACACTACGGTGCTAAAAAAGGACAGGAATGTTGTCATAGCAATTGTTTTACCTGCGTTAAAGATCAGGTTGATCAGGTTCAGGTTGGACAATGCACTTGTCCCAACATGGAGATGCTTTTATGGTTCACTGAGCTCCAACCGCTTAGCAACAGGTTTCGAGCCTTGATGTGATTGATTTGTCAACAAGAAGACAGAGTATAACTTCTGGGGCCGATGTTTCAACCATGTGTACACATGAAAAGTGTGCGTACGCCACTTTCCATGTATTTTTCCAAAAACCACGGGTGGCTCGAACGTGTGTACTGGTACACATCTTTCAAACCATCCGTGGTCGTCTGTAACACAGTCATTTCAGATCAGCGTGATGTGCGAGTTGGCCAAAAAGGATAATAAATGTGTGATTTTGGGAGACATTTCATTCAGATATTTTTTTCTTTCACTACGTCGTGTTGATAATAATTATGATCACCAGCCAGCTGCAGCAGCTGTCCAACTGTGTCTTAATGTCATACAGCCACTGTAAGCATGTTAAGACAAGTCAATTGAATGATTCAACAGGAAATGAAAAACAAACTAGTTTATCATCATTCCTTTAGAAAGAGATGCAAGGAGGAAACCTTTTCTCTCCAAGAAAAACATGCAGGTCAGACTGGAGTTTGCCAGAGAGAGCGTAGACAAAGACCAGGACCTCTGGAACAATGTTCTTAGGACAGATGGGTTTAAAATTGAACTATTTGGACACCAGAACAGAGGACATGTTTGGCGTCACATGATTGTATTATCATTAATTTTCCTGATATCAAGTCCATGAATAGAGTTCTCTGTGGCGAACTTCAGTCTGGCCCTCATCTTTCTATTAGAGAGCAATGGTGTCCTCCTTGCACACCTGCCATGCAAGTTACACTTGTTCAGTTTCTTTCTGATTCAGAGGCATGCACTTTCACATCTACAGTAGCAGGAGCCTGCTCTAGGTCCTGTGGTGACATTTGAGGTTTTTGGACACTTCTTTTAGCATCTTGCAGTCTGCTCTCAGGGTGAACTTGCCCGGACGGCCAGACCTGGACACGCTGGCAATTCTTTTGAATGCCCTCAATTTGTAGACGATTTTCTGGACAGTGAAATGGCTGGTTTCAAATAGTTTTGAGATCTGTTTTAATACATTACCAGACTCAGAAGCTGCTACATTCTTCTCTCTGATTTGGTTTTATGTGTCATGCCAGAGCTTAAGCTTTTCTTTCTACAGTTTGTTCAACCATTACTTCTATTTCACAATCTGTGAAATGGCGTTTCTGACAGTTTCTCCTTGAATTAAATCCTGACCTCTTACATGCAAAACAAGAAACCAGGGGCGTGTTGGAAGCCATCTATGACACACTGCATAGTGTGTTTCCGGCCTTTTAGTCACATTCAGAGGGATTCATATCAAAGGTGCTGCGGTGGTCAAACATTAACCAGCCTCTTTGTGAACTACATTTGTCACTCTGTTGTTTATTCAAGGTCAATTACAAGACGCGATATGTAAAAGTATGCCACCTAGTTCCATCTCTCACCCCATTTTCTACAATATTCTTTTTCTAATAACAATAAGAATAATAATATTAATAAATTGCATTTATATAGCACCTTTCAAGATACCCAAGGTGCTTTACATGAGGGAAAGACGGGAGGAAACAATACACAGAGAAAGGGAAGGCTAAACAACAGACTGCACTAAGACTGATGGGGAAAGGCCATGTTGAAGAGGTGGGACTTGAAGGATGATCTTAAGGTGTCCAGGGTTGGGGCATTGCAGATATCGAGAGGGAGGGGGTTTCAGAGGGTTGGTGCAGCCACACTGAAGGCTCTGTCCTCAAAGCTTTTCAGTCTGGTGCGGGGGGTGGACAGCAGGCCCATGTCAGAGGACCACAGGCCCATGTCAGAGGACCGCAGGTTCTGGGATGGAGTGTGTTGGTGGGGGGGGGGGGGGTGGGGTGGGGGGGGGGGGGTGCATGAAGGGATTTGAAAGTGAGGAGGAGTTTGTAAGAAATGCGGTATTTGACCAGGAGCCAGTGGCGATGGATGAGGGTGGGGGTGATAGGGTCCCCTCTTGCAGATGGTGCAGCAGCCATCTGGTGTTAAACCAGACCAAAAGTGCCCATCTCACTTCACTACTCATCACACCTGCACTGGCTACCCATGACTGCCAGGATCAAATTCAAATTACTGATGCTGTTTTCGGAGCGACATCTGGGCTGCACCTTCTACAGTGAAAATCAAATACTGTTTTCTAACACTGTTGCGGAAGTTCCCACAGATGAGTCACTGTCAACATCAGTCCACTTGATCCCTAATCAGATCCATGTGGTTTAGGTCTGGAGACTGTGCTTGTTTTTCATTATGTTGTGGATCACTTTGTTGCTGGAGGCTCAAGCTCTGACAAACAACCAGAGGGTCTGCCATCACTGACCTGGAGGAAGTGTTTGAAATGATACTACTTCACCAGTATCTCCCTCCCTGAAAAAAGCCCTGTTCTCTAAACACACTAAACTAAACACACCCCCTTTGTAAAGAAAGGTTGTGCTTACATCTTTTATTGCTTCATAAGACAGATACAGGCGATTAAATTCTGCAGCATTTACCTGAACTGTTATAAAGTGCTATTTAAAAACACCCTGTCCATGTAGATAACACCAGACCAGATCTACACTGTGGTGAGGCTACGTTAAATAAATGCTACACACTTCCATCACAGTCCAACAGGTTGTGGGTCCTGTTTTGCAGCACGTCATTTGTCACACGGCTTAATGGACTGGTTTGTAGCTTCGACGATCAATCACGCAATTACCACAATGAAGTTATCTTTTGACACGTCGAGGTAATAGAAAATGTCAGCACTGGCAGAGAGACAGTAACATTTTAGTGTCGACGTGTTATCTTAAACGTAAGACATGCGAAAACTGGGCTGAGCTCATCAGGTTACCAACAACTCAGTTCCGCCTTAACGAGCCGTGGCTCGGGGATGGTGACATACACGGATCTGCATCCTGGTGTGGACCTGTGGCGGTTTACGACCGTGTCCTCCGCGGCACTGTTCAATAAACACGCTGCTACTAAACGACAGAGGATGCAGTCGACCCATCCGTTCAGCTCTCAGGGATGAAGGTAGCTACGAACCAATCTCCATGACAACCAGTGTAGTAGACCGTCTAGCTAAGCTCAAGCTTGTTCATATGCTGGGTTGAATCAGCAGCGATGGCACCGGTCTACTCCTGACATTATCATTCATCAGCCACACTCCGCTTTCACACCGTCCATGTACCGTGCATTTTAACAAGACCTGTTCTGGTGGAAGTTGCGCCAGCAGCTCCGATACCGTTAACGCTGAAAACACTTTTCGACACTTCGGCGTTAACCGGTTTTGTAGTCCACTCACCCGTTTTCCGAAGGGCTTTTCATCACTGGGTTTCGGTGAGAGAGAGGACCAGAGCAACACCAAGCCAAGAAACGTCCCAATGACGAGCAAGCTCCGCAAAATGAATCCGACTTTCAGCCTCATGCTGGACCCTCTTCCTGGGTACCCAGTCTGTCGACGGCTAGGCTAAGTTAGCTGCTACTGCTCCTAGCAAGGGGCTAACCGGCTGGCAGGTCGTCCAGGCAGGCGGGTAACTACCAGGTAGCTGTCGGTGCAGTGAGTTTAAACACCGATAATGACCCAGACACGACGACAGGCTGGGGTACTGCTACTATTATATCCTGTAACCTAGGCAGGCTAAGCAGGCTCCTGTCGCAGGGGCTCCTCCGTCCGCCTCCTTCTGGGTAGTTGTGCCCCAGCTCTGCTTACGGTACTGCTGACAAGGCTCCAGTGGAGCAGCCCCCCATCCGCCCCGCCCCGCAGTGTGGCTCTGCCTAGCGGAGAGAGCAGCAGGTTAGGAGCGGCTTTAAGTGGCTCACCGCTGGGCGCAGTGCCTCCATAAACTTAATGAAAAGAAGAAAAAAAAAAAAACTTAACTGACAGATCTTGTTCCCCCCTCATTCCACATATATCAAAATATCAAAATTTCTGTCATTCAGCTCGTGACCCTCATGTTCAGCGTGTAAACGATTTACTGAGTTGATTGTGGCCTCAGGGGTGTTAAAGCAGGTTTTACTGGATGTGGGACTTGGGCAGCAGGTCTGTCAGATAACAGGCTCTTTATTCCCATTGTGCTTGTCGGGTACTAAATGGGCTGTGTCCATTGTTACAGGTAAGCCTTGCAAAGATAATAGGCGGCAAAATAAAAGATGGTGTTAAAACAATGTAAGGTATTGTCATATAGTTATCATAATCAGAGTTTGAAACGATACTACTTCATAGTCTTGAGTCCTGATGTCTTGAGCTCATTCCGATTCAAAGGCTGGTTTTTGTCAACACGCTGTAGTAGTAGTGGTAGTAGTTCATTTCGGCCCATTCAACACAACACGATATAAAACACACACATGCAATCAGGATTACTATGTCAAGTGTTGTTGTTGTTGTTTTGTTCCACCTAATGTCTAACTGAAACACCCTGCTGGTTGACTGCAGAATGAACAGGCCTTCTCTACTCCATAGAAAGAGTGACAGATATAGTTTTCTTTTAAGTATTTTAAGTAAAAGTTATAGCTTTATGAAAAGAAAAAAAACAGTGCTAAAGTAAGGCATGGACATTCACAAAATATACTAAGCAAAGTGTGTGTTATAGTAAGTTTCCCATTAATATCTTTTTGATAGTAGATGCTCTCTCTTCCTTCTATCTGATTTGTAACTATTATGATCGAGGTTCTGAAATATTGAACTAATTTCATTATTCTAAATTCATTTTCTTTCATCACCTAAACATAAACATGAAACCAGATGTTTTCATCTCTGCAGAGAGGTTACAGAATATAGGACTGCATATAGATTCAAACCTCAGTATGAATCTATAAAAGAAGTATTTGGGTTCATTTAAACAAAAAAAAAAAAAATTTTACATTTACATTCATGTTACTGTTGTATACTGTTGTATGTATTATGCCAGTTGTATATGTCCTTTGATCAATAGTCAGTGTTTGGACTCATTTCTAATCAAATGATGTAATATGTAAAGGTACACCAGTCACAGCTCCCATTTTTTCCAGTACATTTGCTTTTTATTTTTAAATACATTTTCCTGGTTATTGCTTTATTTTAATTTAAGTAACATTTTCAACGCTTGAGTTTGACCTATAATGGAATATCTCAACAGTATGAGTACTTAATTTAATGGTTCAGTGTGATCCTACTCCATGGTTACTGCTGTCAAATTGCCAGAGAGGTCACTAAGGTCACATCACGTTTCATTTATTGTTATCTATACAGACAGATATGTGAGTGCCAGTGGAAATGAATTCACAGTATTCACAAAACCAACATGTACAATAAAAGTGAGCTCAGAGTCTGGATCAGCTGATACTACAAACCACACGGTCGTTCAACAGGGAGACATGTTAAGTCTTTACAGAACAGATATTAAACATACACAGACAGTGTGAGAGGCATGGTAGCACAAAGGCAATGCATGGTGCAACAGCAGTTGTGATGAAAGTACAAACCATGACGACAACATGTTATGAAATGTGGTAAATTAGGAGCTTGGCACATCCAAGTTTAAAATGTTAGAGAAATCTTTCTAATCATGCTCTATGTGTACTCCAGGTAGTGAGTGAGCAGGGATGGTAGAGGAAGGTGGGGCAGCTGCTTCAGTCTGGAACGACCAATGAGGTTCCTGATCTGGATGCGACACAACTGGCAGAGACTCCTTGGAGAACCTGGAGACACACAGATTGATTTCCATTTGAATATCAAGTGGTTCTCCACATAGAGAATCACCACCTTGGCACAAGACGTTGCAATACCTTCGAATATCAGAAGCAGATGCTGTGTTTTTCCACCAGAGGGCGCTAGCTCGACAGGCCTCTGATTGTTACTGTCTCTGAGGTTGACATCAGCTCCATAGTCCAGTAACAGTGACACCTGATCAGCACTGTCCTGTCTCACAGCTGCATGAAGAGGAGTGTCACCTCCTCTGCCGACATTAACACTGGCCCCTAGAAAAGGAGAGGATGAAGGGAAAAAATCTATAAATGTGAGCTGAGGACATGCCCTTACAGCCTGGCCTTCAGTGAGTGATGGTTATTTAGTCAATAATCAATTATATTCTCTCTTTTTTTTTTTTCCAAAATTGAATTTCTTTCTGTATTGTTTATTATTATTGTTATTATTTTTGCTAAACTTGATTGATATTTTTTCTTTTTAGCACGTCAGATGTCTGAAGCATTTGAACTGCACCAACTTGTATGAAAAGTGCCATGCAAATAAAGTTTGATTGAATGATTGATTGAGAGGCCACAAAATGGTAACATTGAAAACAGGAAAAAGGAAACATTTCAGTTGCTCACTCAATACTGTCACCTCTCCAGGCCACTAAAACAAACATGAATTCATTTTAAGGGGTCACCATCCAAAAAAAAAGTTCAGAGTGTCAGTAGCAGGAAATCAACGGGACACACCTCTGTGCAGCAGGATCTGTGTGCAGGCAGTGTGTTGGTGTAGACAGCTCATGTAGAGAGGAGTGCCCAGGAGGGGCATTTCATAGTCTGGATCTGCTCCATGAGACAGTAGGGACTCTACACACTGACTGCTACCTGCACACACACAAAATGTTGAAACATTAACAAGCGTTCAAAGACAAGGATTTGTGTGACATAAATAATGTATTACTCAAACCAGCGTGTACTGAAACAGGTTTTTTAGGTAAGTTGGCGGTTAGGGGCGAAGTCAGGCCCCATCAAGATGGCAACCGTGGAGCAGCTCAGTCTGAGCTTCAACACTGCTCTTCACAAAACCTGTCGGTGATATCACAGAAGCAAGTCCATCTTTGATAGCATTTTATGGATATTTACATTTTGGCACATGGCAACCTATGTGTACCCCTCCCTTGCTCTATGACAGCTGGGATTGGCTTCCCACAACTCTGCACAAGTGTTTTAACCAATGGATGGATGGATGGATGATGTCACTGGGTGCTTTGAACTCGGCTTCATCTAAGTAACCCCATGGTTCCTCATTTTTTATATTTGAATATCATACATACAGTTGAAAAGTCACATGCCTGAGTACAACTCTAACTGGCCTGTTGGTAGCGCTAGAGTGCACAGGCATGAAAACATCACAGGAGTCAGTCCCCAGTCAGTGACCCAAATGGCAACATTTTTTACCCCACAGCTTGACTATTCTGTGTTCTCACCTCTCTTGCTGGCTTCATGCAGAGCCGAGGGGAAGTGTGTGTGTGCCGTGTGTATGTGTGCTCCGTTCTGCAGCAGTAGGTCCAGACAACCGACACTCCCAGAGGCACAACAGTTGTACAGAGGAGTGACACCATCGATGGTAGCAGCATTTACCTAGACGCACAGATAAAATGTGAGCAACACACACACACATACACACACCAGAACATTACACCCTTTCTGACAAACTTGACAGTAGTGTTTCCTGGTGGACACAGCAAACATACTGGTCATTAGAAAAACACTTACATTAGCTCCAGCATTTATTAATGCTCTAACACAGGCGACGTGTCCTGACAGGCAGGCTTCATGAAGAGGGGTCACATGATCGATGGTGACAATGTTGGCGTGGTATCCCTAAAAAATGAAAAAGCACCAGTGAGAGGGCTATCCACAGATTTTACAGGCTCTTAATGGCAGTTGCCCGCCTTCTCCTTTTAAATCAATCTATTGTGACACTTGAAGAAATAACCTCCTCTCTCCACTTACTTTCAAACTCCACTATGTGTTTACAACATTGTATAACATGACAACTCTACAAAAGTTGTCTTAGTCAATGTTAATTCTATATTTGTTGGCAGTGGGAGCAGTTTAAAACTGTTTCCTGAAGCAGGTCATGGTGGATGTTGAAGATGGCTTTGTATAATGATCTTGCTGTTTCTCTGTCTCAGAGATTTGATTGGAGCTGTCTTTTGTAGAGGTGCATGTTTGAGTTGGTGGAAGGCCAACATGGTATGAGGAAATCTTGCAATGTGTGATAACGCTGCCTAATAAAGGGAGGTATTATGACATGTTACAAAAGAACAGAAAAGAAAAAAAGACTGGTGTGTGCAAATACAGTTTTGCTAAGTGAAACCTAATGAAGAACAAAGTAGTAACCAGCCCTAGTCAGTGGCTTAGATTCAGGTTAAAGTGATAACTATTTGATGTACTGTATTAATAGTCAGCTCCCAGTTTTTCTGCTGACAGTTTCTGTCCCAGTGCTCCTGCTGCTTTTCTGGATCTGCTGCCTGTAACACAATGACTATAAGTACCACACACACAACTTTCTGCGGATATTTTGTCTGGTTCTCACAACCTGAAAGGGTTTTTTGAGAGTTAGAACTGATTAGGGATGAGGTTAAGGGTAAAGTAAATTCCTTATCACAACCAAGATAAGCATGTGTGTATATGTGTGTGCTTGTGTGTGATAAAGGGTGTTACCTGGGCCAGCAGAGTACGCAGGGCAAGCAGTCGACCCTGAGAAGCTGCTTCATGGAGCGGGGAGCGATCTGCCCAGGACCCTGGACACAAGAAAAGTATTTCATCTAACTTACACATGGAGTTGTATTTGTAATGAATTTCTTGTCCCTGTGAAATCTGAAAAGTCCTGACTTAAGCAAATCATTGGTAGCAGACACACAGCACAGCAGAAATGTGATGTCCACAGCTGCATGCTATATATATATGTGTGTGAGTGTGTGTGTGTGTGTGTGTGTGTGTGTGTACAGAGAGAGAGAGAGAGAGAGATAGCACTGGGTTGGTTAGTGAGTATAAATTGCATGTAGGTATGAGCATAGTTCATCTCTATGCGTCAGCCCCTGGGACGCTGCACATATTATCAGTATAGGTAATGGATGGATTGAAACTCTTTAAAAGAGCTCAGAATCTACAAGTTACATTAAAACTATAAGACTGAGAAAGTGAGTTTCCCAGACATGTGGGTTATGAAAAGTAGTGACTGAATTATCACAGCACTTTACAGGAAGGAGAAACACCTTGGTGCTGGCTAAGTTTGCACCCTAGGAATTCAGTGTTGACCCCTGGAGTTATTTTTAGTGCTAGTGAGCTCTTTCTGAACAACTGTAGCAGCAGTAACCTCTCGCAGTACACATTACATCAACACACACTCTACCTGCCTACAACATACCCATGTCTCCGTCTCCCCACGGCACATCCAGCCACTGGTAGCTGTACGACATCCTGAGTGAAGTGGAAATGGAAGGACCTCACCTCCACACCCTTTCTCGTCTCTATGTCAGATTGAAGATCACCTTGTAGCCAACACACTCAACACTGACAATATGCTGTAATTCCTAAAAATAACTACTAATTAGCTTACGAGCTCACTGAATAACTAGTTGGATAACAACCTTCTTGCCGCTGTAATGGAGAGTGGGACCTCTCACAGTGTTCAGATCAAACAAATAAATCTAACCTGCCCGATTAACCGGCTGACTAACTATTACTGACTGACTCAACCAGTGAACCTGCCAAGACTAGCTACCAAGAAAAAACATCTTCCTCTTCTCACCTAATCTGCTGAGAGAAGACATGAGCTGCAGAGTTGCAGAACTGCAGAGGCAGGCAGCCATATTTAGACAGTCTGTGAGGTCATTCATCTCTCTGCCCTCCTCTGGGTGGTACATGCCAGCAGCCATTTTGGAGAGGTCGTGAGCAACAATGAGACAGACAACCATAGAGAACACTTCAACACCTCCCTCTTTAAGTCACATTTGAACTACCTGTCTGAATATTGCCTCTCCATGTTACTCTCTCCCCCTCTTTTCCCTGAAGGCCTCGACCCTTCCACATGTTGTTCAGATGATCCATTTTACATCATTTGGATGTTGTAAAAGTCTTGGAAGGTACATGACTTTAAAATGCTAAGTGAAGGCATCCTGACTGTTTGTGGATGTTGCTTTATTAATGTAAAAAAAAAAAAAAAAAAAAAAAAAAAACCATTGGTCAATATCTTGTCATCAGGCTGACGGTTAAGAATGACCATTAACCGTCAGAGTCTGACATTTGTGCTCTGCACCAGTCAGAGAGCTGCCGGGTTTAGATCTCAAACCCTACACACTGTCACTGAATTTTTGGCACTGTCCAATAACACCCCAACACCCAGCTTCTCAATGTCTGACACTGACTGTGGTGAACTCTTTACAGGGGTTCTTTGGGCATCTTACGGTGTTATTTAGGTTTTAATGAGACAAAATGAAATGCTGCAGAGAGAGACATGCATCAAAGGTCCCCAGCTGGATTTCCTGAACCAGGGATGCTGTAAATCCTCAGACCACTTCTGTGAGTGATCTGGCCTCTCCAACACTGCGCACTGGTTCCATTTCCCTCCCCACAACTATTTGAGACTTATCAAAGATTATCTCTAGGTATTTTCCACCTAGATGTAGACATGAAGCCACTCAGGCTCCCTTGAACATTCCCTACTGGTCAATTTGGAGAATTAAATACAGAACATATGGACACAGCCTTCACTGTGATCTGGCCCTCTTGATCTTTTACAGCTTTCATTTACAGCTCTATGCAGGGCCCATTCAAACACACCCTTGTTGATGATTATACTCTAACTGGGTCATCAGAAAATGCAGACTTCAGATTCCAGCTCATGCAGACAGCAGAGCTGTCATCATGTTGACAAGTTCAGCAGCTGGAGCAGGAACAGTGACACACCGATTCATACAAGTAGGACACATGAAGCAGTATTTCGTCATTGACCGTGCTAATAATGGGTTTTCTCAGATAATTACAAGTAGATTTGTTCAGTTAGTTTGTTTTGTCTGTCACGGTCTTTTTGCTTTTTTATGCAAATGAAGGCTACATGTATGAAATGTTCATATATCCAATATATTATGAAATAACACATGTAGATAAATGCAGATTGCAACATATGTGAAACTGGAACAATTTCATAAATGCAGTTTGTGACATGCAGTTTATGTCTAGCACATGAAACATGTATGCTGATATTGTAGACAGGTTATGCACATGTGTATTTATACCAGAGCCTGTCAAAATATGTTGATATAATTTATATAGAAACTTCTTTATAAAGTCTTTTGGTAAAATTAGAACATATGTTGTTTTGAAACATGCATCTATAAATTATGACTGTTCAATGGTCAAAACATGTTACATCATATAAAATATGTGTTGTAAAAATCATCAGATAAACCATTATAAAACAATGGTTTATAGTTTTCTTATGATATTTCTTATGTTATGAACTACAGAGGACTGAGAAATAATATAGACCCCTGATGGTGACAAATGTATGGCAACAACATCACTCTTGATAAAGGCACAGACATATTAGCTGCTGGTGGTTTATCAAACCTTTGCTGAGCTCAGATGTTTGTCACTTCTTCTTTTTTTCCAATCTGGCAAGAAATCTTCACAATCAGACAGTAAATGTCAAACTTATTCATTAAGAGTGGTCTCAGCTTTAATAGATCTGTGTGTTTCACAGCAGAAACAGTCTGAGCTTTTAACCTGGGCACAGCAGTGCACCGACCTTGGCTGGTCAGGATGCCCCAGCAGGCCTTTTTCCTCTCCGCGCCTTGCTCGGGTAGCGATCCAGGCTCTGCTCCTCTTTTCCGGGACACCTCCGGAGCTCCGGACGGAACTTGTGGCATGTTCCTGCGTCTTATGTCCTCACGCGCTCACCGCTCCAACCACACTGCCTGCCTGCACCAGCAGCAGGCTACGGACAGGAGAGCGGACCTGGGGGGGGGGTGGGGGGGGGGGTGGAGAGTCGTGATTGGCTGAGAAGCTTTGTTGTTGTTGTGTTAAACGCACACGCCAGCCTCACATGCTCGACCACGTGTCCAGGAGCGAGGCTATTTTTGTCCTTGAAGAGGGGGGCAGCCAGCTGAGCTGAGATCTGTGGTTGTGGTGGAGCGATCTGACAGATATGAACCTCTGCTGCACAGAGGATCTCACCACATCCGATTACCTTTGGGCTGCCTACACAGCAAATGTAACAGATAACACAGTGAAAATCCAACTGTATGTCCCCATATGAGCATGTGCTGCCATACAGTATGTAGTCTGCCTATAAGCTGTCAATTACATAAGGAGATATAGCCTATTCTGATCACAGCTTGTGGGTGCATGGAAATATACGTTTATAAATGCCATGATAAATTATTATGAATAGGTTACATGATGTTATTGGTTATATTTTGTGTAAGTTGTGAGGTGTTGTTAATTTTATCAGGATTATTTAATTTAGTCTGTAACATTTCATCATCACTTGTTGTGTTGTTTTTGTAGGTGTTTTGAGGCTGTAGTGGTTTGAAGGTGTGATAAAGGCTTCTCGTTGCTGTATGATGTTGGTCCCACCTGCTCTTGGGTTAGTAGGGACAGACAGGTGTCGTGCCAAAAAGTGACTGTTTGCCAAAAACTGATTTTCATCTGTGGGAGCGTGCACAGTCTGTTAAAGCTGAAAAGCACAGTTTACATGGCTCTACAGCTGCTTTCATCAGGATCCAACAGCAATTACGAACAAATACACTAACTGACCTGCTCAGCTCCTGCTGCCCACAACATTTGCCCCCTGCTTGGCCCAGCGCATAATCCTGCCCGCCCAGCTCATCTTCAGCCTTTTACCACCTCAACATCCCATTTCTGTTCTGGCAGAAACACCAGGTTGGCTGACTCTGGACAAGGTGGGGTGTCTCTGTAAGGTCTCCGGGTGATGAGGAATGGGTGGGGTATGGCCAGGGCCAGCCGCTGGCATAAACACTCTTGTTTAGGGCCACAACCACTAGATATGGCCACTAGATCAGAGAGGTCCCAACCGGGACCAGAATTCAATTCATTAAACACATGAACATGTTCCACATCATTTTCCATATGAAAGTTAATCCAAATATACTTTTCAGCAGCCCACAGTACGTAGACTGTGTTGCTGTAGTAATGTAGCGCTGTGAGCGCACCTCCACTCTGGCCATGATGCACAAATTTGTGAAGTAACAATAAAATTCCTTACCTACAAGTCTCTTAGCCTGCAGCATCCCCTCACCTGTAGTTCACTGGTTTCAGGTTCGTTGAACTCTGACCTCTGTGTCTTCCTCTCTTCCCTGCCAGTGATACGCCATGATAGTAATGACACATAAATAATGTCAGACATATAACCTTGCAAATTTGATATGAAATATTTTACTGACCACCAGAGACATCACATAATTTACATCTAAACAGTGGGTCTATGTGACGTTATTCCTCACATCTGTATGTTCTTTTTTTTCTTCTTGCATCATAACAGGAAGAAACATGGGCTACTGTATAAGGCTTTCTTCTTAGACCTCATCAGATCTAAAAAATCTCAATAAACCCATAACATGCCACGCATCACTGATGGCATTGTCAAGTTATGGCAACAATTTGAAATAATTTGCAGCCATTGCTTGCTAAAATTTCTTCTGTCAAAAAGATTCATTTATCATGTCATGTAATTACGTCTATTTTTCATCAGGTATCTCATGAGTAGCTACGTATGGCATGACGTCACCCACCATGTTGTTCTTGAACATGCTATGAATAAAGTTTTGACTACTTCCGCTCAATCATCGCTCCGTATTTAATTTTTTTCTCCTGTTTCCTGCTGCGTCAAGTTACTTGTGACACACACATACAAAACGGAAGCAAACGTATTTAAGCTTCCTCAGACTATAACAATGGTAAAGAAGGACACAACTGCAATGAACTGAGTGGACACATTTTACATCGCAGCAGACTCGTTTTAACTGCTTGTCATTATTATGACACTGTTGTGATATTTTTCAAATGTCATCTTATGTCTGACTGAAACCCCCATATTAAGGTATTCTGTTTGGTGCTGTGACAAAAAAGGCCTCAAATCCTAAAATCTAAAATTAACCAGTTATCAAAATAGTAGTGAAGACCACCTAGCCAAGACCAGAGCATATCAAGTCCAAGGCCTAATACCAACATCCCAATACCAATATTCGCTATGCTATTTACTCGATACTAGTGAAAGATGCCTTGTGAACGGGATGAACTTTGACCCGTTTGGCTTCCCATAGCCGTGGTCCTAGAGTGGCACTCTGCTGTGGCCTAACGTCTAAACGGCTAGTGGCTTTATTTTGAAAGTCACAAAAAGGAAATTTGTGTCATCCTATGACGCTTAACACTCATGGATGTAGTTTGTGAACACTTCCGCTGTGCCAGCCGCGTACAGAGTGTGTATTAATACAGCGGTCTCTTTTTATCACTGTAGCTGCAGCTGCCTTTTAACCATGAACACGGTTCTGTCCAGGGCGAACTCCTTGTTCGCCTTCTCCCTGAGCGTCATGGCGGCCTTAACCTTCGGCTGCTTCATCACCACAGCTTTCAAAGACAGAAGAGTTCCTGTGGACATCCACGTCTCCAAAGTCATGCTGTAAGACCCGTCTGTAGCAGCTATTAGCATAACGCCTCCTCAGCAGCACAAACCGTGTGTTACTGACGCTTTCTTAACATGCACACGGTCAGTAAGCGGTTCTAAGCGGTTGTAGGGACTCTGCTCGGTTGTAGGGACCGAGCCTGCAGCCGCCGGGTCAGCCCTCATTGTGTGATACGTGTTCTGGGGTTGACCGTGTTTCTGACTGCGGTTTAGCAGCTACGCTAGCATGTAGAGCATCTCAGCTTCACGCGTACTAATGTATTCATGCAATACAAATGGTGATAGAGAAAGACAGCAAACTAACAGCCAACAGCTGTCAGTCTTTGTCTGCTCCACTCACTCTTTGATACGACAGTGTAGTCAACTTCCGGTGTGAATGGGAAGTGAAGTCTGAGCACGGAGCAGCGGTTCGAGGGATATTATTGATTTATACCAGGTCTATATCTGGACGAGATTAACAAGTACACTCTGGTCAACAATTGAAAACAGAACGAGACACAACCAGTCATGTAAACACACCGATGGCTCTTGGCAAGATGCTGCTCAGTATTCAAGAGGTCTAACAGGATTGTCTTGCTGACATATTTCCTCAATTCGGTTCATGTATTATCCATTTTACACACTGCTGTGTCACCTTCATTCATTGAAGTGATCTTGGTAGTAAAAGGTAGGTATCATGTAAGCACCTGTATCAAAGTATATGATCAGAAAATATTACAGGTGTAATCTGGGAACAGAGCAAGTTTCAGGCCTTTCAGAGCCAGCATAATACATGAGTTTTGTTTTTGTCAATAAAATCATCTAAACCCAAATTACAGCAACATATCGAATAGATCTGCAGCTCTCATATTGCCAAAACTAGAGTTCATGTTAATAGATGAACTGTATGTGTATGAACTGGTGTTTGAACTTATTCAAGATAAACTATGAGCTGTGTTTTGACTTGCCTTCCATCTCCATGTTTACCTTCTTTCTGTTCCTCTGTTCAACAGGAAGAACGTCGATGACTTCACAGGACCCAGAGAGCGCAGCGACCTGGGTTTCATCACTTTTGACCTCTCGGCTGATATCCTTTTCTCTGCTGCTATTCAAAGTTACAGAAGAACAGGGAGAAGTCAAGTAAATAATAAATGTCTGGTGGTGAAAGAGGAGATTTCAGAGATGTCAAACAAAACTGTGCAAGCAACAGGAGGTCAGTTATTGTAGTTTTAGTGCTGGAGGAGATGAAGATACTTTAAAACACTTAAAGCTATTTAAATCTGAGCACACAGACACAATACACATATTTTAACCAATATCATCTTTGCTGCCTGTTGTAAATAAATAAACTTCTAGAAATCTGCTCAGAAAGGTGAGAAAAAAAGATTATTGTGATGTGAAGTTTTTCTCAGGGTCTAGTGACAGTTGTCTGAAACATATATAGAAATGCAGGCGAAGAAAGATCATGACTCAGGTCACACCCACAGCTCAGTCACTGTATCCTTGGCGGCACCACATTTCTGGCTTACATCACCTAAAGCAGTGAGGAAACAGGAGAGACACCATCAGTATGTTTGTAGGTTTCTGACTCTCCTCTATCCATCCAATCCATACATTCATTAATACGGTGTGCCATCAGCTCTGAGTTCATATACATCATGTTGCTATGGTGCTGACCATGACCTCTGTGTGAGAAACGGACCTAAACTGGATCAGGGAGAATATGAGTGCTCCTGTTCTTCCTTAACTTGTGCCACATCTGCAGCCGATTTTTGACTGGAACGTTAAACAGCTGTTCCTCTATCTGTCTGCTGAGTATGCCACAAGGAGTAATGTAAGACTTTTCAACACACACACACACACACACATATGACTCTACCTCAGTTACATTTTTTCAGTTGATCTATGGCCTCTTGACATATAAACAATGCATGTGCCTCAGTCTCTGAATCAGGTGGTGCTGTGGGATAAAATCGTCCTTCGAGGTGACAACACCAAACTGAATCTCCGAGACATGAAGTCTAAATACTTCTTCTTTGATGACGGGAATGGACTCAGGTGAGACACACACACAGGTTTTGATTTCTGCCAAATGCGAAATAGAAATCTGACCTGATGCCAGCGCCATGATCACCAAGTAGTTTTTATGTACTTTATGTATTTATCGTCATTCTATTTTTAGTTGTTTTAGTTAGATCAAACTACCTGACAGTACTGAAAAATCATTTACATTAAAACCTTTCTAATTATGATTACTAATTGGTCTCACTCCTAAGCCTCATATTTAAGGTGTATTGATTGATTTTCAATTGTAAATTGTGCAATGAGTAATATAGGAAAATATTCCACCTTAAAAGTTTCTGGTAGGCTCTATGCTGCTCAGTAAATTAAATGGTTATTTAGTAAAAGTGAGGAAACTACATCCTTTCATTCATTCATTCTCCATGCAGCCCGTATCTGGGCTGTGATTGGCTGACTTAATCTCATCCCTCTTGTCTCCAGAGCCAATAAGAATATCACTCTGACGCTGTCATGGAATGTCGTTCCCAACGCTGGAATCCTGCCTCTAGTGGCTGGAAGTGGACATGTCAGCCTCCCTTTCCCAGATGCATACGAGACCACCAGGAGCTATTAGACTGACAGGCCCAGACGCTGATGAAACCAGACAAGCACAGGCGCAAACTGATGATTAACACACACACACACACACACACACACACACACAGAATACACTGGTTTGACACTGGTTTGTCTTCATGTGTAAATGAAATTTTTGGTTTGTAATAAAAATGGAGAATGAAACTCTGTGTCGTAAGTTCAAGACATTCATAACCATGTGGCTCTGAGTGTCACTGCTGCTGAGCAATGAAATGTCTGATTTAACATTTCAGATAAGAAAAGTGGAGCTAAAACTGCACCAGGGAGAAACGGTAAAAGTGAAAACAGACAAACAGAAACTGATAGCGTTGTATGAAGAGAGAGGAGGCATCCCATTTCTAATTCTCTGAGGTTATGTCTGTAAAGGATGTCAACAGAGATGGAAGAAGAGGGTCAGTGTGGATTCAGGAGGGAAGGGGCACAATGGATCCTGTGTTGTGTGAAGCATGTAATAAGAAAAACAATGAGTAAAGGGGAGGTTAGAGGGGAAGTGACTTCTTGTTTGTATGTAAAACTGTAGATGCCGAACAAACAATTCACATTTTATTACATTACAAAACTGTTCAAGTACAACTTCAAATACCTGATTGATTTTTAATGTGGGTGATGATGAGAGCACGAGTCGTGATGTCAGACCCCTGAGTGCTCAAGTGGACGTGTCCAGTAGCGCATTTTCCCATGATGCAGAAGGTGAGGACAAGACCAATTACACTGTCGCAGCTGCTAATAGACACATATTTACATGGAATTCACTGTACACACACTATATAATACCAAACTGTCATTTTGGTTAAGTTCAATTGAGTAAACAAACATGTCTCAGGCTTTGTCCAATCTGTGTCAGTCTGTGGAGAGTGAGTGTGGGTCCACACTCTGAAGGAATATTGTGACACTGTGGAGAAAGGGGTGGTGGAGGCTGAGAGTCTCCAACAGCAGCAACAGCTCCAGAGAAGTTACTGTTTACTGTACCAGAGGGACACTGCCAGAACCGTCCATCTGATGAGGTCCAATGTTCCTGCACCTGACTGCAGCCTCGCTGCTCGTCATGTTGGTGAGCACAGGACAAAGTCTTAGAGTATAAAATCATAAATCTGTCCAGCAGCAGTCTCAGTCCAGTTTCAGTCCAGGCGCTGGATGAGCTTCTCCTCCATCATACAGTAGAGGGCAACGTGGGACAGGTCGGAGATGAAGGCATCACAGGCTCGTCTGCTGATGCCCTTGCAGCCTCTGAGGTCGAGGAGAGTCAGCGAGGAGAGGCGTTTCAGGTAGGACAGACACCCGTCAGTCAATTCACTGCAGCCTGGGCAGACAGACAGGGGAAACCAGTGATGACTGAGTGTGAAGGTAAATCCATTTAAACCAGAAACCAAAAACTCACTGTTTTTCTAACTTCTGTACATCTTAGACTGTACTAATTCATCTCTAATAGCCTGGAATTTGCCGACAACCAGATTCTGGTCAGGACACACAAACCTGCTAAGATACACAACAATCATCTTCTCAGGTGTTTCCGAAAAGCCATGACAACCCAGCACTATTAATCAAAGTCTTCATGACAACAGAGGATCGTTTGAATCTCACAACACAATGTAAGATTTACTCAGTGCTTCTGGTTGAGAAGGGCAACTGTCTGCAACCTTTGCTGTAAACACTGTGTGCTATACGAGCATCCTATTGATCAAACACCCACCTGCCAGTGTCAGCTCAGTGAGGTTGTTGCGGGTGTGAGTCCCAGCTGCTGCCAGCAGGGCGATGGACGAGTCGGTTATGTCTTTGCAGTGAGCCAGGTCCAGCCTTTCCAGCTGAGGCATGTGGCGCTGCAGCAGCCTCAGAGTGGACTCGCTGATGTCCAGGCCAGAGAGACGCAGCGTCAGCATGTTCCTAAGTCGGCTGCGGGACAACTCTGAACCTACGGGACAGGAAGAGAGGTTGGGGACACAGTCACAGCTGGAGATCCCTGCAGCTAGAGATGGACACTGATTAAATTTGAACTACCTGACTCAAACCAGGAACCAGACTCAGGGCTCAGTGTAAATTCAGATCTCTCCTCATATTCACACTAACCCAGTGCAGGAGAGGAAATAACCACATGGTGGCCCAGTAAAATACCAGTTCACTGGTGTAACACACTATCACAGAGCGCTGCACTGCTCATTTCTACTGCTACTCACCAGGCGGGATGATGATCTCTTTAATTTGGGCGTCTTTAAGGCCTTCACACCAGCGCAGGTCCAGCAGCCGCAGGTAGGGTAGAGTTGGAGAGACCAGCGCTGACAGACAGGACCAGGACAGACCAGTCACCCTTAGCTCCCTCAGACCTGAAAACACACATCACACAGGCAGACAAGGAGGATTTATAATGAGACACATGGATACAGCAGGATCAGTGTGTGAATGCACGTTAGTGTGTGGGTACCTGGAAGCCTGGTGAGCAGACAGTTAAGCTGTCTCTTTGCCAGAGGGGTCCAAGACAGGTCCAGAGACTTGGGCTGGCGTTTGATGATGCCTGCCAGGGCCTGGTTACTGAGGGGGCTGCACCGACTCACATCCACATGGTTCCACAGGCGTTTGTCGCAGCTCCTGCGTGGGACAGTGAGACTGCGTTAGACCTCAGTTTCTCATCCACCAGGGGTCGCCACCACCGACACAGTCAAATCAAAAGACACATGTTTGGGGACTGTTTTTGGTTGTGAAGTGAGCAACGTACCACTTGTACCAGGCTTTACAGACAGTCATACAGGCCAGCAGCTCAGCTCTGCTCAGATATCTGAACACAGAGACCCACACCTCCTTCTCCCCTCCCCTCTCATTACCCACGTCCTTAAAGGACGGCAGAGACAGCAGGGATGGAGGAGACAGGGAGGAGGGTGTAAGAGAGGCAGCTTCCTGTTCCTCTGAAGAAGATGCAGAGCGATCTCTAGCGCCTCTGTCACCATGGCTACCGCGCAGACGTGGCCTTCAAGGAGAGTGACAAGATATCAAATTGGGTTTGGATTAATCACTTCACACACACACACACACACACACACACAAAGACAAAGACTAAAAAATGGACAAAATCTGGATATGCTATGAGCCAAATAGAGCCAAACATTTATGTGACTGTATTTAAATAAGATTGTTTGAAGAACTATGGGGGAGATTTAGATCACGTGTTGAGCTCTACCTGCCAGGACCCCTCGGGGTCATGCCGTCAGCTGTGGAGTCAGCACCCTTGAGTCGTGAAGGTTTGGACAGTGCTGTCTTCCTCTGGATGAAGCCCTGCTGACCACCAGCGCCCACAGCTGCTTCCAGCTTTGGAACTATGGATCCTGAGCAGAAGTAACATACCTCAGTTTCACTCTGTTGTTTCAACTCTGCAGTTCAGCTATGTAAAATGAATACATATTGTACTCCAGTGTTTGTGTTTGACAGACTGAACTGATCGGGGGTCAGGGGGTCAGGGGGTCAGGGGTCTTACCAGATTGTCTCTTGGCCTTGTGGGGGCGCTGGAGGGTGACGGTCAGGTAGGAGCCACTCAGCAGGTCATCGTTCAGGTCGGACACCAGGAGGACTGGTGGTTCTGGGTCTGAATCCCAGCGCCCGTCCTCTTCCATCTCCTCCTCCTCCTCTTCCTCCTCTTCATCTTCCATTGTATCCATCCCCTCCTCTTCGGGGTCAAACTCCTGCCCCTCACTGTCCTCATCTTCATCTTCATCAGTCCTGCGCCTCCTCCTGTGACGATGCCGTCGCTCTTTGTCTCCATCCTCGCTGTCCTCCTCCTCCTCCCCTTCTTCTTCGTCATCGTCGTCGTCATCGTCGTCAGACTCTTCGGACTCGTCTCCTCTTCGCTGCATCCTCGAGCCTCCCCGTAACCTAACCCCCCGCCCCCTCCGTCCACTCTCCCTCATGCCTATTCCTCGCTTTAGTTTGAGGATTGAGGAGGAGCCAGGAGTCATGAGCCCGCCTCTGTTTCCTCTCTGGGCTGAGCCTCCTCTCAACAGGCCTCTCCTGTTGGCACCAAACCCCCTCCTAGCTGCGTGGCTCGCCCCTCGAGCATGGAGCGCCATCTTTCTTCTCTGAGTGGCTGCAGAGTCAGAGAGATAGAGGAAACAGACCATCATGAAAACAGCATTTTCGTTATTATCCATTAATACGGAACAACTGTCAGTCAGCAGCACTGACAAACTGCTACACCTAATCTGGTGTATACCTTCATCATCGTCATCACTAGCAGAGTCATCTCCATCGCGGCTGTGTCTCTGCCGCCGGTAAATCTTTGCCATACGAGCATCCAGGAGGGAGGAGGCCTTGCGTTTCTGGAGATACAGTGGGGGGGGGGGGGGGGAAGGGATAGGAAGAAGAATAATAAAAAACAGATAAAATGAAGACAATAGAAAATGAGGACAGCGTGACACAAAAACGAAAGTTGTTACAAACCCTCAGTCTAAGGTGAATTTGGAATCAACAAACAATAATCAACATGTAGAAATCCACTTAAACAAACGCACACACACTCACCACTGGATGGCCGTCACCTCTGTCACTTTTTACCTGCTGGAGGAAGAGGAAACAAAATATCAGAAGTGACTTCAGATATTAACAGTTACATCTCAAAACAGCCTCCTGTCGGCTCTTTGAGACTTTTTTTTTTTTTTTTTACAGACAGAGCTTTGCATCAATGAATGTATAAGTTATGTTGTGCTGATGCTCAATGCTCATGATGCTCACTCTGATCATTTAAAAGCCTGAGCTCACTCTAAGAGTTTTCCCAGTATTTCCTTTGCTCTGATGATTTACCACAGAACACACCACACAGTTGTTATGTCTTGAAGAGTTCACCAAGAACTGACTGGGGTGACATCTGTCAAACAGTGCTCTGTCAAAGAGTACACATTTATATTGTGATGGTTGCAGAGAGAGACAGACATTTTGGAGCTGATGTCCGACCTTCAGGTGGATGGACTACGAAAGCAGAAGACCACGTCAGGTTTCACTTCATGTCTCCAAGGCATCACACTCCACGAGTGTTGCTGTTGACCATGATCATTCATTTTTGACCACAGTTTGACCACCACCTTTAATGGCCACTTCCAGCGGGACAATGCTCCATATCACAAAGCCAAAACTGTCTCAAACTGGATTCATCAACTTGACAGTGAATTCAGTGAACTTCAGTGAACTTCAGTAAGCTCCTCAGTCTCCAGACTTGAATCCTGTATATCACAATCACCTTCAGGATGTGGCAGGACAGAAGATTGGCAGCAGATTGTGAAGCTGACAGATCAGCAGAAATGATGAGCGGCATCATGTCAACATGAAGCGAAGATAAAGAGGAAAGATTCCGAGGTTTGGCAGCTCAGTGACAAGAAGAACTATGAAACCACTAACCAGTGCTAATAAAGAGCTCACTGGGTGTATCATCTACTGCTCAGGACCAATTCTGGTTGTAGCAGTTGTACCTTATGCTCTTTGTCTTCAGTTTGCATTGGGAGATCTGGGAGGAAGAGCACTGTCAAGCTATTTGACCACTGATGAAAGAAAGAAGCAACATGGAGGACAGATGAAAAGAGTGTCACAACAGCAGCTCAGCCACAGACTCAAAATAACAGCCAAGTGAAAAGACGACTGAATGACAACATCTGAAGTGCAGACTGATGTGTCAGGGAGTGCACTGGTGACATCAACAGAACTGTGTGAAAGATAGAAGACCTTTAACCAAAATACTCCAGATACACCCATTCGATTTCTGGCTGCTGGTCTGTCTGGTCTGTCTGGTTCGTCTGGTTCTGAGGTTCTGAAGTCCATCCTCTGAGGTTCTGGTGATTTTTTATTTATTTATTAATGGCCTGAAAACTTGAACCCACAGACATATGCAAACTCTGGGAGAGAATCACCAGTAGTAAACTGAGCTTCACTGCAGCCTCCCTCTGCTCTTCAGCTTCTTGGGGTGATGGTCTTCAGTAGATGTACCAGTCAGTGATGTCCACCTCTTTACCACGAAAATCTCCATTTGTTTTGGTTGTATTTTAGGGATCAACAGCCACACTCACACAATGCAGACATTGTGTTCACAGCAGAGTTATGAGCTAGTTTTTTTGCCCAGCTGGTGGAATCCACTACAGGGAGCTGAGCCGTCCGTCATTCACAGTTTCTTTGGTAACTTCAGATCCAGACGTCTGACTAAAATCCTCATCTGGTTCAAATAAATAGTTGAAAATCACCGAGGTGTAATAAATGAATCTTAACAAAGTGACTTAAAACTGAAAAAAGTCAATGTTCTGTCAAACAAACACAACACTGACACATGATCAGAAAGGATATGATGTATGTAACTGACAGGCAACCAATGAAACGAGTGTTACCATAAGTAAAATCACAGATTTCTCTGGTTTGAATCTAAGACCACACTTGAGCAACGTGTAAAAGTTAAAGATTACAACCCAAATGGGCTACAGCACTCAACGCTACTAAACACACTCAAATTAAAGCATGACGAACTTTAAAACTGCATCCATTATTTTATCACAAACTACATGTGAAGCCCAGAGACCGAAGAACAAACAAAACAAAAAGTGATCAAATACTCAGAGAGTGGACTGTTTGCAGTGAGAAAATGAGAGGGTGGGTTTGTCAGGGCTACACAATGTCCACTATGATGAGCTGAGAAACTGAGCTGAAAACAGCTGACCGTGTGAGAGAAGAGTCACGGCTCTTTCACCGACTATGGAAACAGAACTCTTGAACAGGACGTCGTTCTCTGTTAGTAACACCATTACATGGGTGGTTACATTTACACCAAGAGTTGTGTCTCTTCTCTTGAAAAAGATGGGAAGGAAAAATAAAAAACGTGGTGGAGTGCACGCGACAGACAGGTGCATGTACGCAGAGTAGGCGGCACCTCTCACCAGTCTCGAGCTGATTGGCTGAGAAGGCAGAGGGGCCGCCACCAATAGAAGTGATGCTGAGGAGGAGGAGCAGGAAGGAAGAGGAGGAGGGAAGAAGCCACAGCGAACCACTTCCCCATCCTGCTGGGAGCCCACAGGACCCCCTATGGTAGCAGAGGGCCCGGGGCCCAGCCTGAGGACCAGGGGGCCGTGGGGACGGATGTGCTGCTGGTGGCCGGCAGCCAACGATTCATCGCTGCCTGATGACTGACGAAGTTCAAATTAAATTTAAAGGAAATTAAAAAAAAATTAAATGAAAGCAACCGAAAAACAAAACAAAAAAAATCAAATAATGGAAACAAACACACAGGAGATACACAACACTCATTAGAGACACTAAAACCGAGTGTGTGAACGCCGGGCTGACTCAGAAGACTGTGTGAGACACTAGTGTGTTAAAAATACAAGCGGTAGGAAACCCTGTGTGTGTTTGTGTTTTGATGAGACATTGTGTACCTCTGGGTCAGTGATTCCTTGGACACACTTTGGGCACTCCCAACAACTGGGCAGGTCTTTGTTCACCACTCCTTCACCTTGAATCTGCAGATGCAGAAAAATGACAAGAAACATGATGAATGTTTTAATGTGTTAAAATGTTTTAAAAAATAATAATAGTAAATAATTGTTTTAAAGCTTCAAACAGGCGCTACCACACTTCTGGCCTTGTCTGGCCTTTCTTCTTTTTTCTTTCTTTCTTTTAACTTCCTCTGGATGACTAAGCACTTTGTGTTGCATTTTATATGTATGAAAGGTGCTATATAAATAAATAAAGTTTAAGTTTAAGTCTAAAGTACAGTAAACTTCACTCCTCTGCGCTGAACAAGGACTGATCAATGGAAGTCCTGTTTACCTGACTACTTGTATCCACAGCTGGTATCACAGTAATATGGCATAGACATGCAGTATGAACACCAGTATGTACAGTTACTAAAAAAATGATTTCCATATTCCTTTTAGCCCATCAGCACTAATCTGTGTGTGTGTCTGTGTGTGTTACCGTGAGGCAGGCTGGATGGACTATCTGTGCACAATTGGAGCACTCCATCAGGGTTAGGGAAGGGTCTCCACTCTCCTCCTGATTGGGCTCTTTGCAGATCTCACACACTGCAGACAGGGGGAGCCCCGGCTGGAGGGAACAGAGGGTACATTATAAAAACATTATTTACAGACTAGGTCTGAACAATTACTGAAATATTATTGAATATATATCAAAATGAACACATGGACAAGTAAAATATCCAAATCACAATGGCGGCCTTTTTCCTACAGGTAAAGTGTGTCACAACAAACCATTGTAAGCACTGCATTAGTAGTTACTGCATTCAACTTGTAATCACCAGTAAATTAAGACTTACAGAAAGACACTGTCGTAGCACACAGGTCTGTTTGAGCTTCCCCGGTCCTCCGAACTTCTTCATGTCTCTGCAAAAGTTACAGTCTCCACACTCTGGTCTCATACAGGCTTCACAGCGTTTACACCTGCAGAGAAGGGAAATGGTTAATAAAGCACTGATGAGTACAAGGATTATAAAAGTGTCCAAACTTCTTGCATTTTGAGCTAAATTGATAACAAGGCTGAAAACATCTCTCCCTCTCTCTCTCTCACCACACACACACACGCCTTCTTACCTGACCCTGCGCCGCCTAAGCACAGACATGGAGGAGGCTGGTTTCTGTGGTCGTGGGACGATTGGGGTGGTGGCCAGTTTAGGACGGGGAGGAGGTGGTGGAGGAGGAGGAGGCTGGTACCATGAGGGCTGGTGGAAGAGACGAGAGGTTAATAATAACAACAACAACATAGCCCAGGACATGATCATGACCACTGGGTATAAATATTACAGTACATGTGATAAATGATTGATGGTAACGAGAAAAGCAGTATTTGTACACCTATAACAAAATATATAATGTGACTCTGCCTTAAGAAAAGGAATAAGGAATAAAATAATAGAGATTCTTTATTGATCCTTTGGAAATGATGTTGTTACAGGCAGTACACAAAACACACAAGAAAACAGACTCATTTACAAGGCTTGATGTGATTGCAACATCCCAAACAAAGATAAATGAAGTCCAGTTTCCTTTGACTCCTCACTTCTAACTACACCACTACCATCAATGTGCAGCAAAAAGTGAGGAAGGCTCACCCTCTTTGGCCACTTGACAATGGGTTTTCCTGTGTAGGACACTTTGGGGTTGTCATTAGCGTGTTCTTTCAGTAGTGCCTACAGGACATGAGAGATGAGAAAAATCCTTGTTAACAAACCTTGTTAAATAGAAAATTGTTTTATTCCATGACGCAAACCAGTCCTACCTTAATGTGTGTTATGAGTGCCGGTGCATTGTGTATCCCTGCTGGGACACACTTCTTGTTGGAGGGCAACGTCTCCAGTTTACCCAGCAGGTTCCACAGCCCCTCCAACTCAAGGGGAGTCAGATGGACTTTGGCTGTGGACTGCTGCTCTGAAGCCTCATCGGCACTACCTTCACCCGCCTCCTCCTTCACCTGCTCGCTGGCTGGATCTGCCCCGGATGGCTTTTTCAGGCCTGAAAGAAGGAATGAGTTATTGACTTTCTATCAACAATCAGACAACCACTAAAGAAAAGAAAAACTTCACCCGCCCCCCTGTGTGCACTTCAGTTCATACCAATGCCCAGTGAGTGTTTCTGAAACTCTGGTGTGAGGTAGGAGGTCTGGGTCAAGCTGAAGACGTAACGCTCCAACACATACCAGCACATCTCGTAGTAGAAGGGGTAACGAAACTTCACTGGGACCTGCAGTGGATTTAACAGAAAACATCTGAGTCTACCGCTGTCCTGTCAATCACAGCCTGTAGTGTTTGAGCGTCTGCGCCTACCCGTGTTCGGTCCTCTATATTACAGATGTTAAGTTGCATGGGGATGTTGAAGCTGTGCAGGAAATTCCCTCCAAACACCATGGAGTCGACGGGGTGTAGACAGCATGAATCCAACCTAAGTGGGAATAGTATAGGGTTTTATTGATAGAACAAAAGAAGTTCTACATGTTTTCGGTATCGACACAACTGCTTAATTATCTGAGCCTGAAAACTATGACATGAAATATTTTTGCCGCTGTCTGCGAGTGCTGCTCATGGGAGAGGGCTGGGTCTATGTAAATGATATACCAAGTATAGTCTAGAGTTTCTGCTGTATGTTTTGTGCAACAGGGTGGTTAATAACACTAGCCTGCGAATCGGTGTTAAACTCTGCTAAAAGGTCACTGGCACCAACTTGGATGGTCTTGGCCACATTTATCAAGTCAGTCGCCAGAGAACAAAGGTCATTTTGGAAGATGCCCATCCCACTTTCCATGAAGAAATACACTTTCTCTAAGTGCAAAATCAAACAGATATTTGAGGTCATTTGTCCTGCCAGTGGGTCAGTTTAAACAACTTGTTGGTCTGGGTGTCGCTTCAATTAACAAACACTGATGGGCTCTACTGTATGTTAGATGGTTCTCTCTAGTTCTCTTAGCACTGTTGCTTCACAGCCAGAAGGGATCTAGCTTAGGTTACTGGTGTTCCTAAAGTGCCACTGGCTGTTTGAGGTTGCGATAGACTGGCGCGTGAGACCTGAGGGTATGATGAAGGTGCAGCCCTGCTTCAGTTCAATCCTTTGGCAGTCAGATGCTCGGTCTCCGAGGAAAACGTCTCCCTGTTTCCCAGATAGCACCCAGTTCTCATAGAGCTCCAGGTTCTGAGGGGTGGGCGGGATGAGCCAGAACACCTGAAAACACACACCTGTGATTATCATCTGTGCACCGGTCAAGAGCATGACGTCACTCCTTTTATTAGAGAAGAGATCATTTATGCCCTGCATTCAGCACCCTTCCCTTAGTCTTTTATGTTTTCAGTTAAAAATCGTCTCCCACTTCCCTACCTTGCTCCCTCTCAGTATGTGATACCACACCGAGGTCCCTCCAAAGTCAATGTGGAAGTCTGTGTAGCAGCCCTCAACACTCATCAGACAGTATCTATATATATGAGAATATCAGTAATTATTTTTTTGCATATGAAATTGATTGAAGAAAACAGTGAATCATTATCCAGCCACATCCCGAACACAGGGACTTACTTTTGTACTTTGGGGTACTGCATGTCGGTGATAGAGTTTGTCGAGTCTCTCTGTCTCTCTTTCAGGTGACGTGGCCACATGTTGTCCACCCAGTCTATAAGATCCACCTACACACACACACGCGAGAGGGAAAAGACAGACAGAAACAAACTCCTTAAAACCTGAGACACAGAGACATGTCTACTGAATCTCCAAAAATCCTTCTTCTGTTTGCACTGGTTCAATTCAAAATGTATAAAAAACACACAAATATGACACTGTTGTGGAGTGTGGGTGTGGGCGTACTATGGTAGGTCTCTTGACCAGGTTCTCGAGCTTGGTGTGGCTGAACTCCAGGCTGATGACATTATAGAGCTTCTCTCTCTGAGATGGGGGGGTCTCGTAGTAACGTGTCCACTGGGCCATGGACATCTCTGTCCCCTTCTGGGTGCTCACATCCATCACATCAATCATCCGTCTGCTCCCTGAGAGAGTTTTTGTGCCACTGGTTAGTCAGAGTGTCAAAAATCTTATCTACTTAAAATGACAACTTAATGATTGAGCACATCACAGCTCAGATCCCATCACTATAAGCCAGTGTTTAATCTGTGTTATTTGGTGATCATTATTTAGTATGGAGTGCAGTGAGATCAGACACACATTTGAACCTAAGACTTAAAGTTGATTTGTGAAGTCTTACCTACAAACATCTTGACGTCATTGACACTGAAGTCAGGGTCGGGCATCCTACACAACAACAGCAACAAAAGGGAAACTCAGCATATTATGTATCATTTAAGGTTGGCCGTGGCACTTTACTACAGCTGTGGAGCAGGACATAATCATGGACTGCATCTTGACCTGGGAACACAGCTGTCATCACTTCACATTTGTCCAACATTCAGTCATAGTTAGAGAAGAAATTCTTCAGTTATGGACAAACACATGTTTTCTATGATGACAATGTGTCCTTTGGCTATCAAAGTTCATGTTCATGAGTCCAGGTGAATGTTTATACCAAATACAAGATATGAGACAAATATTAGATGCCTACTTGATGCCCAGTCCGTCAGGCCTCTCAAAGATGATTGGCTCAGTGAGACCACTTCTCTGGATGAACTCGTAGGTGAAGTCTAAGAGAGAAAAAAGCAGAAAAGAGACAACCCGTTTCTATTTGTAGCTGATTTTGTTGAAATTGTTCAAATAATAAAACTTAAACCGGCAGCGTCAGCAGATAGCAACACTGCAGGGAGCTAGATATGATGGTATGTGACATATTTCAAACTCTGTTCATAACACTGTCACGCTGGTCTGTGTGTGTCAGCAATGGGGAGTTAAATTGCCATAGCTTTCTTAATAAAAATAGTTTTCCAGTGTTAAACCTCCCTGACTGTGCATGCCCACCTTTTCCCTCCATACGAATGACCCGGTCAGAGTTGAATCTTTGACTACTGACTTTCTCCTCCAGGTCAAACATTCTCCTCCCATCAATCTCCTCATCTGAGATGCCATCGTCATGGTAGCGTCGACGGGTTCCAGCCCTCTGAGGGAGGGGACAAAAGGTGTGATGGGTAAAAGAGGCATTGTGAAGATAGGACAACACAGGTGGATGGAGGAATTCTCATATTAGGACCAGAAGCACATATGTCAATTAATTATAGATCTTACAGCCCACTGGACATTAGACAGCTTTAAACCTCTAAATATTAACTGAACAACAACAAAACTGGAATAGTCAGAATCAAATTAAAACTGAAAACCACGTATTTATAACTGGCGGCACAGAGGTAATCTCAAACTGAACAAGCTCCATAAACAAACTTCTTCTACTAGTGATCTACTTCTACTTGAAATGTTGAGTGTGGGGCATTGAGATCCATTAACTGAGACCTCACTGGGGGTAATCGAGCTACATAATATTTTGGAGGAGTGAAGAAGCAACTGCTCTATTGTGTGAGCAGATGTAATACCAACAAATCAAACAAATCATATCTACCTTGTTAGTTTATTTCATCAGAGTTAAACCAAATAACATAACACACTTGATTCATTACACACCAGATTAAAATCCTCTGAACTGCAGCCATCAACACACATCTGAACATTTTTTAATTGTCTTATTTTTTAAGTTTATTTTTAACTTCATTTCAGCTGTACACTGAGGAATATGTGATTCTGGATAGCAGCTCTTGACACTATTTTATATGTTGCCATGGTTACTAAAATATCTCCACGTACATGCACGTAATGCACTGTATCCATTTCTACCACACAATAGTGTCCTGTTTGGTGAGTTAAGTCTATGAAAGCCATGTTCACAGTAAACAAACATGACCTGTGCGGGAGTTTTCCCTTTAAACTTACCAGCCTTTTGCTGTACCGAGGCTTGGAATCATCCATAGTCATCGGAAAACTGAGCTTCCTCCCACCAAATGTATCGGTATTTAACAGCAACGCGTATTGTTAAGGCGGACTCATCGCGAAAAAAAAAAAAAACACTAAGCCGTGCTTGAGCGCCACATGGCTCCAGTGAATAGTAAACAAGCGGTAGAAAGGCGTGTGGTCACTGGCTTTCCCGATAAGCCCATAGAAGTCGGGTTGCAACAGTGACTAACATACGAGTGAGCTGTTAAACTAACGTTAGCTGAGATGACAACACGCTCCCTGTTGTCTTTAAAGAGCTCCAAACTTCATCCGTTGATCGCACCTTTCTTTACACTCACACACGTTTAAAGAGCACACGGAAAATGTGGGATTACTTGTACGACCCCAACTCATTTCAAGAGGCTTGCAACAAGTCCTCCGCTGACCTAAAGTTAACAATTACACCACATAAGCATTATCATAGCGTCTCAGAATACTCGAGCTTTGTTCCGAGCTTTCTCTACACCAAATCGTGTCGTTTCTCGAGGCCAAAAGTTTTCTGAAAAGCGTCCGGCTCTCAGCTACAGCAAACTCAACACGACCTTATGGCCCACATTCAGATACTTCTTGTAACCTACGAATAAATGGTGTATATTGTTGCAGCTCTTATCACTAGGACTGTGTAAAGTTAATGCGGTCTCTGAACAGCCGCCATTTTCCATCCCATCACAAAACACAACCATGTCCCGCCCACAAACGAAGATTGGACCAATCGCGTCTACGTCCGCGACGCGTTCATTGGACAGCGAGCAGTGTCACTCACGTGAAAGCGTTCTAGACTGTGATTGGGCACAAATAGCCAATAGGAAAGCACTGGAGCTGGCAAACTACCAATAGCAGCTCAATTTCGAAACGACCTTATACCTTATTGGCTTATATGTCTGAATGTCGTTAATTAGTGGACAAGCACGAGATCATTCAAGAGAAACAACCAATCACGCTATGACATAAACACGGTAACCGCCACCCTCACTACCCAATGTAACAAGTCATCACTCAGTAATATTTAGGGTGATATAAATAATAACTTGTTTCACGGTCCTTACCCCCATATTCACACAGGTCCGTCCGCTTCTAACCGCCTGCACTGATCCGAGGCGTGTGACGTCCTCTGGCTCCCGTGTTCCCCCCGCAGCAGGCTTACATCGCGGGGACACGTTTTGTTGCCTTCACCTCGATGAGGAAGTGGCTGCAGGACCATAAATGGAAGTGCGCTCTGAACAACCTGTCGTGGATTGGCTGTAAAATGTTGCATGGCCACGATGATTGGTGCCGGTGACTTGTCTTTCAAACACGTACTGCTAGACTACGGCGAGAGAGAGGGACATTCCCAATGGGACGCGAACATCGGAACCAAAAATGATTAATTGTCATTCATAAGCAAAACATCTAACAGACTGATTTTTTATTTATTTTTATTTATTATCAACAATAGGATAGAGCTACAAAAGACTTTACAACAGAGGAAATTCCCTTGTAAATTGCTAGAAAGTGAATGGCTGTAAATGTATGTAGAAAGAGAAGGACACACAAAATCATGCTAAATATAATCACTACTATGAGTTACACGAACTAACAAGTGGCCACTCTGATTGAACCATGGCTGACCAGTAAAATTTACAATCTGCCCCACTGATATCACATTTTACACCCAGAGTATGTTATAGGTGGAGATCTGGCAGTGCAGTCCGTCTTCATGCGGACAAGCACAGGTAATCCTGCAACCCAGACTTTGAGTAGAAAAATGTCATGGTATGCCAAATCTGGGACAAACATTTTATCCATTTAATTTTACCAACTCTAAGTGGTGGACTCATGCTCAGCTCTCCAAGGAAAAGGCTGGCCTAAAACTTAAGAAGATGAAAACATGATTTTATCTTCTGTGGTTTTCTGTCACCACAAGATTGCACTGCAGAGTCAGCATCAGCCCACACCTGCAGTGTGACAGGATGGATGCAAATGTCAAAGACCAACCAGAGTCAAGCCATGGCAAGAAACAAGAACAGCCTCTTTGAAAGTACAGCTGTAGTCTTAAAAAAAAAAAAAAAAAAAAAACTGGGAAAAAATGCACACATTAAAAATGAAAGCAATCTTTGTAATAAATACACAAACAGTTAAGACCTGAAGCAGTAAAACACCCCCAAGGCAGTGTCAGTGTAATTAAATAAAGCAGGGGTGTGTTTATTTTCCATTTCTAATATGACACCTTCAGAATTTACCTCTATTCTCAGGTCACACAGCATCTATTAATAACCTGTCAATAGTCAGTTCAACATCAACATTCCAATATGAGATTCTTTAAGGAAAGTCACTTCCTTCTTTCATTAAATTCAAATATGATTAGAGCAAAGGCCCACAATGGAGTCACAGCAGGAGCTTATCCACAACATGATATGGATTGTATCGTTAGATGCAGTCGATAGCATAAGTATTGGCACAGTGGTACGGTTTCCACATCACAACACTAATAAAAGACAATCAAATGTACAAAAGGGTAAAGACAGCTGTCTCAATACTTAAGATACTGACTTCATGGAGATGCATCATGATGACAGGCAATGTGTGGTAGCCATGCACTCCTGCTACAGGGTTCAGCTTTCACCTCACTCACATGCACAACAGCCACTGCTATTCAATCCTGCCTCATTAATAACATGCTTCACTTGTTTCATGAATTTATCAGTCTCCTTAATGTGAGAGCCGTTCCTTAAGTATTTGAATCATGTGGGATACAAGTTCAACTATGAAATACAAGCAGGGGGCCTATGAATTAGGATTTTTCACTTCATCAGCTATACAACCTAACACAACTGGGTATATCAGTTCAGCTAGACATCTCACATTTCTGAGGTGAACAATGTTTTGATGGTTTTAGTTTGTTCTGCTGCAGTCATCATGAGGTGTTGTGTTTAACTGCACAGCACTTAAAATGTCTCCAATATTTTTGTTTAATTTCATGTCCGTGAATGCTGACTGCATGTGGTGGACCAGTAGAAACTATTCAGACATAACCAAAAATGAATTCAAACACTTAAAACCTCTATTTCTAGTTGAAATGACAGTAAACTGGGCGCAAGCTCTGCTCTGCTCTGCCTCATCCTCTGCTGTGTGGACTCAGATGGTGGGCACTCTCCTGCTTATTCTCTATTTGATGAAGCTGTAGACAAATGAGCCGAGGACGATGGCCAGAATCACACAGCAGCAGAAGATCATCATTTGTTTCTGGATGCAGAGAAAGACAGTAAGAGGAGTGTTAAATAACTCTCTGCCACCACATTGATCTTTCCAACACTAAAACTGAATCTTAGAATTTTTTAAAATAAGGATTTATGTTGTGACATCACAAAGTCACACAAGTCCTGACTGCTTGTTTCAAGGCTAAGTTTCTTAATACAGGCTGTGTGCATTTATCTGTGGATTGAGGCCTTGATACTTTCACAGTAATAATATAGAACCTAGACCTGTTTTATAATCAAACTAAACATGGATCATCTACCTTCATACAGTATGGACCTTTAAAAATGTGTCAGCGGGTCAATGCACTCATGTTGCTGCTGAATCAACTCACCCTGCGTGCCTCCTGCTGGTATTTGGCTGCTTTCTTGGTGTCGGCCACGGCCCTCTCTACAAAGCCCACTGACTGGTCCATGTTGCTCTCAATCCTGTCAATCATGCCGCCCTGGAGGTGTGAACAACAAGATGGAATCATGTAAGAGACAAGAACAGAGATATACTGTATGTCTGTGATGCTGATACAGGAAGTGCAGCATTAACTGGTTATTAGTAAATTTCTCCATTGTGTGTGTTATGTGCGTACCTGGTTCTCCACCAGCATGGCGATATCGACAAACATGTCATGAAGTTCTTTGATGCTGCTTTCCAGCCTCATGATGTCTTTGTGACGAGCCTCAATCTCATTCAAGGCCTGCTGGTTGATCTTTGACTCTGTGATCTGTGTGTATGTGTGTAGAGAAGAAAAACAACAAAAACAACATATTAAGATGATAACATGGACATGAAAGTAAGGCAACACTACAAAAATCAAAATATGATTGGGTCATATTCACCCATCCACCACACCATCTTCCTGATGTGGAATTTTCTCTCTTTATACTACGTCACTGCACTTTTCCCTCGGCTCCTGCTATAATTGCCCTGACCACCAGATATTGCCCAGTAACAAAACCATACTATAGTAATAAGCTGCTGCACAGACGACTTTTGACCTTCTCTTTTGCTGCCTCTTAGACCTTCTCTACACGGTGTCATTCTCACCCCGGCACTGAAGACAGCTGCGTTGCCTCCCTCCAGCATCTCCTCCAGCTCCTCATCAGTTGTTGTTTTCCCCGCTGTGATGGACATAGAGGTCAGTTATGGTTTGTTCGAAAGCAACATCTCTCAACAGCTGGTTAAACTGAAGTTAAAATAGGGGCTTATGTCTGAAAACAGCGTATTCAGGGTGGACTATGCACCTCTATACCTGACTGACATAAAAGCAGAGGTGGGAGGATTGATCCCAAAATATTAATACTGCTGGAAATCTGTTGTCACATCAAATAGGAACAAATATCACATTAGCATATAAAACATAGCTTTATTCTTTATATATAATCTTTATTATATAATCAATAAGTGGAAAACACAGACAGAGCAGAAATCAAGTGACTTTAACAAAAGTTGCTCAGAGTAATCAGAGTAAGTAGTTGGAGTATGTAGCTCTTCTGTGACTGTGTGACTGTGACATATGTAAAGTATTTTTGTCGGTGTAATAAGTCAGCTGTAGCTCACTGATCTCCAGCTGTCGGGCGATTCGTCCTTTGCTCTTATCTCTGAAGTCGACCTGAGCCTCGTTGTACTTTGTCATCACCTCCACAAACTTCTTGGCGAGGATTGCATGCTTGAAAAAATGAAAATGCGGATGACCTGTTTACTGAATGTAAAACACCGCAACCTCATAAAACACATCATCATATGGTTTCAGTTTTGCTCAGTCTGCCCTGCAGTTAAATCAATCTTCATTTCAGTGCTTTGCTCACTGTACAATGAAGCTTGACATGTGTGAAATAAAAAAAAAAGAATACAATAATTAATGTTAAACACTCCCTGGAGAAGTTAAGTCACATTAAGTCTTTCACATCTGTTTTCCTGAAAAGCAGTGATCTTATGAAAGTTAAGAGTCTTTTGAATTTAGTTTGTGAAATGTTTACTGGCAGCTAAAGAAGAGCTGCTAAGAGCCTCACTGTGTCACCAGTAACTCGTCAGCTGCTGTCCATGGTGCTGAAAAATCTCACAAATACACTGACAGAGCTTCCAGTTCATTTTAATATGACACCTTGTAGGTTTAACACTCCATAGTTTCCTCTTCTCCTGTGTTTTACTTTAAGCACTGATCCATCAGAAGATATACGGTATTTATGATTTTAAGAATCAGAAATCATCTCAGTGTAGTTTTACATCTCCTCTCTTAGGCTTCTGTGGAGCTTTAGCAAAAACATGTGATGTGGGACTTCTCTGTCTTTGACTCCCACACACTCAAGTGTTCAGGTCAAACAAGCTTTTGTGATGTGGTGTTTTGTGATGTTGTATTGTCTGACCTGTGATTTGCGTATCCTGAGATCAGCTGAGGCTCTCTCATCTGTGTTTGACTCAAGCTGACGCTCAATACCTGCACATAAACACAGAGAAAGAGAGAGAGAGAGAGAGAGAGATAATGATCACAGTGACGGAGCTTCAAATCTGTCTTTTCCAAAATTCACAGAAACATGTAAACACATCACCTTGCAACAGAAATAACACTGGATTAAAACTTTGGACACATGTAGAATGCATGTATCATGATTACACACATTTTAACTGTAATGGGTTGACAGACAGACAGACAGACAGACAGGCAGGCAGGCAGACAGACAGACAGACAGACAGACAGACAAACAGACAGACAGACAGGCAGACAGGCAGGCAGACAGACAGACAGACAGACAGACAGACAGACAGGCAGGCAGGCAGACAAACAGACAGACAGACAGACAAAGTCTGAAAACAGAGTAAAAATTCAAGACTGACTTTTGAGTTTGTTTCTGGCGTTGTTGGCCGACTTCTTGATCTCATTAGTGAGAGCTTCAACATCATCTTGTGTTTCTGGAGGAGGGAGATAGTGTTACAGCAGTTACAGCAAAAAAAAAAAAAAAAAGATTATTACCCCCACATGTGCCTGGGCCTTTCTGTCAGAGCATCCACACTGTGGAACAACAGTCAACCAACTGCGATCAGATGCACTGCATCTACTTTTAAAACTCTTCAAGCTTTTATGAATGTTAAATACATGTTTTTTTGTTTTGTTGTAAATAGCTGTTTTGCTTTCCACACTTTGTAACTTTGTTGAGAAAAGTGCTATAAAATAATGTTTATAATTATATGTGTGTGTTTGTGTCAGTCACTCTGGTCAGACGTGGGGGCCGACAAGATGGTGGAGTAGAGTTTTTTGATTTCTGTGACGCTTTCATCAATCTTGTCGATGCTCAAGCGGATATCTTCAATCTGGAACACACACACACAGAGCAACAATGATGAAACGTATAGTCCTATAGACATGTTCGTGGCAGACACAGAGGTACTGAATACCTGAGCAAAGAAGTCGTCCATAAAGGCCTCATTCTCCACAGGAACCTGAATGTCATCACCTCCAGCATCACTCTTCTGTTAGACACACACACACACGCACTTTACATTGGTGTCACACTGTAGCAGCACCAGTAAAAAAAAACAAAAAAAAACAAAACAAAAAAAAAAAAAAAAAAAAAACACCAATCTCTTTCAATCTATTCAACCTTCATTTTACCAGGTGAGCCACTTCTTAAATTTCATGGGTCAGCTGTGACACTTCCAACCTCCCCAATAAGGAGCAATTTACAAAGCTCCCAATTCACTCTGCACACAAGTAGGTTAGTTATTGTGAGGAAGCAGGTTCCTCTGACCTACAAATTACAACACACATATTACATGTTGAATAAAATGCTGCAGTATAAAGTGTTGGTCCCTTGTGTCCTCATGTCACATTTCAGACTTAAAGAAAGTGAAGTCACACACTCACAGCCACCATGTCAAACTGGACTTTTTGTGTTATAATTAACTTGGACCAGGTAACAAACTGCAGTATAACAAACTGTAACATTTCATGACTCGTGTTTGAGAGCAAACCACAGACACTTTTGGTTTGTGTTACAAAGATAACAGCTGCAGTTTGTAATTTCACTGTCAATCCCATAAAACCTTTAATTAAAACTAAGGAGAGCTGAAGAAAAAGGGCCAGTGTTCAGCAGCCTCAACAGACAGCTGAACATTTGTGTGTGTCTGTTAGTGTTTCTATGTGTGAGGTTGGTGTTGTTACAACTAAGAAAGACTCTTGCAGGCATGAATTAGCTTATCTTACAGCTAACAGCTAAAACACTAGCACTGACAACATGAAAAATACCTACATGGACTCACAATGATCCTAAGATTGAAGATGTATTTTCTCAGTCTAAAATAGCCTCTAGTCTGTCACAGGCTGCTAGAATAAGGACTACAGAGACCAGGCAGAGAGAGAATCAGCTGATTCCTAACTTGTTTCTGATTGGAGGGTGTTACAACTGACCCATGTTACAAACACAGACAAACATAGTCTCCTCTAACAATAAAAATGAATATTATTATATTCATTATGTGATTTTTTCTCACTCTGAATTCGGACTTTAAACTTGCTTTAAAAAAGTAAAAGTTCTCTTTTTTCACGTGGTCCTTATCCTCTATAGAATTTGAAATATATAGATGTTAATATCTATTGAAATACACAGGTTTTATGATAAGACTGGCATAGAAACCATGGACAGTGTCTCTGCAGGGCAGACCCAAACCCAGCCTACCTCCTTCAGCTGCGCCAGTCGGTCCTTCATCCTGAAGAGGAGGAGGAAGAGCAGGAGGAAGAGTTTTCTGCTTCAGGTATAAATGTATAAACTTGAAGATAGCAAGCGCAAAGTCCCAAAGATGTCGCAACCACTCTCTGCAGCCTTACAGTGGCCTCTAAGTAGAGTAAGATGGCCTCCAAAAGTGTGCCCAGTGGAAATGAGCAACTCCTCTAAGTAATCCAAGAGCCTGGGCCCGAGGGAGAGAGAGAGAGATAGAGAGAGAGAGAGAGAGAAAGAGAGAGACAGACAGACAGACAGAAAGAGAGGCTGATTTCAGATTAGGAGAAAAATAATCAAAGTGGGGTCTCACAAGAGGTCTTGGTTTCTCTCCCGGTCCTCAGAGAGCTAATATTTATGGTCAACCTAACCTGAGGCTCCGCTAAGCCTCTCTTCTCTAAAACCGGATTAGGACAGTAGTACTCAGGACGATAAACCCCCCCCCCACCCCACCCCTCCTCCCACCTTCAACAGTGCACGCAGGCCTTTAGGTTTTACCCTCAGTCTGTAACATGCAAATCTTATTTTGTGTCTTTTTTCTCAAACCCCCATTGGTTCAACACCAACATTACTGAAAGCAGAATAGATTTCTATATTATGGTGTATTATAATCTAATATATACATATATCATTTTTTCACATCAAGAGAAAAGTACTTGAATCTACTTTTCAGTCAATTTTGAATTATTGTTTGTCAGGGAAACAAGTGGTTCCTCATGAGGCCTAGTGCTGCAGGTGAATCATCAGAGCCACGTGGTCTCTAGGGGGCGCTGTTGAATCATAATACAACATGGGCATGACTCTACAGCGTTTGAAAATTCATGCAGTCGAAAATGACTGTTGGATTTAAGTGAACAATAAAACAGGGGAGGCTAAAAAATAATGATTACTTAACAATAATATTATTGTAATCATGTATTAAATTTTACTTACCTTCAACTTTTGGTCAGTTTTTTCAGAATAAGGTGTGTTGTGACAGATGGCAAAGTCTTTAGCCACCGCCCTCATCCCTGATTATATCTGAGGCTTGTTCTGAAATATTGAGAGGAACCTCTCTGTTAGTAAACCTCTCTCCAACTGACCTCAAACAGACACCAAACTCCAATTTAACATCAGGGCAGACCACTGAAAATCCAGTATGAACATATCCAAAATGAATAATGTCTATTTTGTGTCAGGTGTTTTTACTCTATAATATATAACTGTACTTTTGTGTGTGTTATTTGATGAATATATGATTATATAATTGTTTATATTGTGTAGCCTTCAGCGTCCACAAGTAAAAACGTCTGAGCCTTGTAGTAGTAGTAAGTGGTTTACCTAAATTGAGGGTGTGGGAATTTTAACATATCAGAAAATACAAAGGAGTTATTTTATGACTAGCCTGTAACGGTATCATGACATATTCACTGTTAGCAATCACACCATTCTGCCTATTGTGCACTTACTCTAAGGAAGCACGCTGCTGTGTGCTATGTCTTGGGATGGCTGTTTAGCTTTAGGGCTGTTTTGTTTAACTCACATCAAAGTTCAGGATAGTTTGACAGGATTCAGCTCATGACAGAAATTAGATTCAACCCACTAAAACAATCATTATCTGATATATATAACACCAGATGTGAGCCTGCACATGTGCTGTATGAAGGTCATCAAGTTCCTGACAGGAGGAATAATGTCATGTCTTGTTTGTCATGGGAGGAGTGTGGGAAAAAATAAGGAGAAAAAAGTAAAAGAACATGTCTTGGCCATCTCAACATGTAATAAAAAAAGAAGACTATTCAGTGTAAATTCAGTCTGCTGCTGCCTCACTGCCTCCCCCTCTCCTCTAATACAATTACTGTGACTTCTGCCTTTGGTCACATGAAGGAGGATAGCTTTCATGGGTTTGTCATTATACTTTCCCTCCAAATCTCTTCCTGTCCACCACTTGGAGAAACAGTCTGCAGCAGAAGTTACCGTGGTCTCTACTGGAGGCAGAAACTGGACAAATCAGAAAATCTATCCCAGTAAGCGACAGTAAGCGAGTGTTGATAGTCACTGGAGCTTTTGGACAAAGTCTCACACTGTTTAGCTGTATTCTGCTAAGGACCACCTTGTCCTTCAGGTGGTTGTCATGGGAGCACTGCTGCGAAGCGAAGAGGTGTGTCTGGTTCAGATCTTCCTGCAGTCTGGATCAGCCTACAACTGTGTGAGCGAGCTGGGAGAACTGGGACTGCTGGAGTTCAGAGATGTGAGTCACTGACAACATACTTTGAATTTTGACACCACAAACAGACACCATGGAATAAAATCCTGAATGTTGTTTCATTTTATAGAAAACAAGGTGTTTGGACATGATTGTCCATAAAATCAGAATTTTTATTCCAGTGTGTTTGCTGAAATTAAGAATAAAACATCTAGTCAAGAGTTTCATTTACACAGTTCTTGTTTGTGTCCATCTGTTTTCATCTCTGTGGCTCAGCTCAACCCTGATGTGAACTTGTTCCAGAGGAAGTTTGTGAATGAGATCAGGAGGTGTGAGGAGATGGAGAAGACGTTTGGTGAGTTACAACTGAGGCACCAGCTATGACACCTCAGGTTAAAGGTCAGGGTGAACAGGAACAAAATACATTTACTTGAGTACTGTACTGTACTGTACTGTACTGTACTATTATGTTCTGAGTGTGTGTTCTGTCCTTTTTTTCCTTTGACCTTCACGTCATTATTGTACTTTTGACTCTACCAGATTTCTATAACTACTCATTGAAGCACCTTTTAGTCAGTGAATGCATTTTCTTTTTTTTGAAAATGAGACTGACCATCCACTCTGTCCCTCACAGGAGAAAATCCATGTTCAAATCATGTTGTGCTGCGGCATGTTTGAACTGCTCAGTTTAAACTTGGAACAAATTGCTTGACACTTTGGAAATGAAGAAAGATTCCTTTAGTTTTAAACAATGACTGGATTTCATCACTGCGTGAAAAGGACAGAAATAAGAAAACAACAACACCTCTTGTTAATTCACTTTTATTTTATTCTACTCATTTATTAGTGAATATACTGTACACCCTTCACAAATATGTTAAGACATTAAAACAAAAACTCATTTTTAATGTATTTTCAGAACAGTATGCATGCAAAGTTGACTGTGTATTTTCATACATGTGCATACATGTACATTTATCTTCAGATATCCAGAAGATGTAAATATGTGATAATGATTTGGCTTGGCTCCGGCCCTCCTGTGATCCTGCATGGCTGATATAGATGATGTATATATCTTTTCCCCTGCAGCTTCCTCCTGTCTCTCAGTCTCATATAACTCATGTAACATGCTGTTTTGCCTCCTCTTCCTCGGTCTCCAGCCTTCCTCGAGCAGGAAGTTGGTCGCTCCTGGTGTCCTCCTCTGACTGAGCTGCTCAGTCCAGCCCTGTCAGCTCCTCAGCCCAGGGAGCTGTTAATGATGAAGAAGAGAGTGAACGACTCGCAGGAGAATTAAGAGAGGTGCTCACACACACACACCTACACACCCCTGTGTCTGATCCTTATTCAACTTTCTGTCCATGGTCCTTTACATTGATCTTGTCACTGTCCATGTTTCCAGCTCTTGACCTTTGACCTTGTCTTCCAATCCCAGGTGTTAAAGAACAGGAACAGTCTGAGAACCCAGCTGATCCAGCTCCGTCAGTATCGTGCCGTCCTGACTCTCACACACTCCCTCACTGAGTCACAGGTACCGAGTGTGAGTGTGGTTGTGCTGTTTTCATTTTTTGGCTTGATTGTTTTGCTGAAATGTGTGTCTGCTTTCAGTTCACACATACTCCTCCTCCATCTCTGGACACCATGGAGTGTGGTCAAGATATGCACCTCAGGTTAGTACACTTCCTTCTCTTTCTCTCTCTCTCTCTGAGTGTTGTACAAGTCCGTCCTCTGTCTGGCCTCCTTACAGCTTTGTCGTGGGGGTGGTCCATTCGTGGAGAGTGTTGGCCTTTGAGCGGCTCCTGTGGAGAGCTTGTCGAGGATACATCATTGCTGATTTCCAGGAAATGGAGGAAAGGCTGGAGACACCTGAGACGGTAGAACTGATTCAGCTGTTTCTGTTTGGTTTCATAGAGCAAGTCTTTCTCTTTTCTCGAATCAGGCCCACTTAAAACCAATTGGAGAGTAGGCAGTCAAGTTATTTTGATGGAGAAAATGTACATCTGTTATTATTATTTCTCACTAGAAGATACTGGTCTATAAGTTATCTATTGCTTCTAGATAACTAGATATTTAGATAGATAGATACTTTATTTATCCCCTAAGGGAAATTCAGATTTCCAATAATAATAATTGTACAACAATTCTCACATTGTCCTATAAGTGACATCTCTGAGTGACACTGAAGGACTTGTTTTGATCTCTTCCTCTAATCCCAGGGTGAACTGGTGAAGTGGACAGTCTTCCTCATCTCATACTGGGGCGACACCATTGGTCACAGAGTCCAGAAAATCTGTGACTGGTTAGTTTGAGAATATTCCACCCAGTCAGATGATCTGATGGACGATGGGCTGGGAGCTTATGTTGTTTTTTTTTAATGGCGTTGTGCTCTTATTTCATGTAGTTTCCATACCAACACATTTAAATACCCAGAGAGTGCAGAGGAGAGACAGGAAATCCTGGGAGACGTGCACACCAGGATAGAGGATATCACAATGGTACGGCATAATTTTGTTAGTGTTCAACAACCACAGCCACCACGAGTCTTCGCCCTAAAACCAATAAGAGCTTCAAATCATAACGCCACCTGGTTCGATGAGAATTCAGACCTGTGATGCAGCACAGTGTTCTTCTGTCCGCAGCAGTGACTCCAGTACAGGTTTGTCCCTGTTCTGTCCAGGTGCTGTCCAAGACTGAGTGTTACCTGCAGCAGCTGCTGTGTCATTGTGAATCTGCTCTGCCACAGTGGAAGGTACCCCTCCTGCCCTCTCTGAACAACATCATGTTTACTCCTGTTTAGTTTTGCCTCTGTATCTTTCCATTTAGTTTGACCTTTCTCCCTGTTTCTCCTACTTCCCTTGTGGATTCAAGTCTCCGGCTGTTTTTGAATACAGAGTAATCAAGTCTGTCATGTCATGTCCTTACTTTGAAGACATTTCAAGTAGAAACTGGCTCATCTCTGATCAATTGTAAAATCTTTGTCTCATGCACTGAACATGATCTGGCAGTCGGAGTTATGGATGTGTATTATGGTTTGTGTTTTTCCCCTACTTCCCAGTGTTACATAAACTTCAGTCGATGCACAATACAATAATTCATCAGTGTACAATAGCTGATTGATGCAACTTTTCCATGACACAGTGATCATTTACCTCCTGTGTGCAGCACAGTGCACAGGAAATGGGTCCATTCATTTGGTCAACGACAATCAGCAATGATGTGATAGCACTAATACATGTGTTTGTGTTGCCTTGAGGTGCGTGTGGGGAAGTGCAAGTCTGTCCATACAGTCCTGAACCTGTGCAGTCCCTCTGTTACAGACAAATGTCTGATAGCAGAAGCCTGGTGCCCAGAGAGGAAGCTACTTCTGCTGCAGAGCGCTCTCATCGAGGGCACGGTGAGTGTGCACAACATCAGTGAAAGGTGTTGATTGTTTTTTCCCATGAAGTGCAGAGCTCTTTAACACCTCTTTCCCCTACACTATGAATCAAGTTCATCTCACTCAAGGAAACTTTTTGTACTTAATTTAACCTAATGCTGTTTGTCCTCATCACCTGAACTTTGAACCTGTTATGACTCTGTTATTATTATCGGTGCACTAAGGTGCAGGTAGAGAAGCTACAGAAAGCTGCAAATCCTCACATTTCTCTCTCCCTCTATTTTTCTATCAGAGGAAAAGTGGCAGTGTTGTGGACTCCTTCTACAACCGACTCCCCTCCTCCTCCTATTCTTCTCCCCCTCCCACCCTATTCACCACCAACTCTTTCACAGCTGCTTTTCAAAGCATTGTGGAGGCCTATGGAGTGGCCAGATACAGGGAGGTCAACCCAGGTAATGTGCACACACACACACCTGTGGACCATACAGGGTATACTGCTAATGTCATGTGCTGATTATTTGTATAGGTTTTTACAAACACAAATACATGTTTATAAGTCAAATAACATGTTGTAAAATGTGTCTGATATGATGATGAGGTGATATTTTATCTATTTGTGTGTGTGTGTGTGTGTGTGTGTGTACGTCAAACAGCTGTCTACACCATAGTGACATTCCCTTTCCTGTTTGCTGTGATGTTTGGAGATATGGGTCATGGTCTGCTGATGTGTGTGGCCGCTCTCTGGATGATCCTGCAGGATGACAAGAACACACACACTGGAAATGAGGTGGTGATCCACACAACAGAGCTAATTTAACTTGGGGGCAGAAACTGGGACAGAATTTGAGCCTTGAACTGACCTAGCCAACCACTGTTTGAGCTGGTGGCCTTCCCCTGATTGACCAGTGATGAAATTTTATATCCAAACGTCAGCTTCACATCAATTTTATGATGTTCTGAAAAAATACGGTCTTTATTCAGTGTGAAGCAAGTCACAACCTTTTTTAAATGTGTGAACTGAATGAATTGTGTGTATGTGTGTATGTATAGATGTGGAGGATTGTGTATGCCAGTCGCTACATGATCTTATTAATGGGCCTGTTCTCGGTCTACACTGGAGCCATCTATAACGACTGTTTCAGCAGAGGCCTCAGCATCTTCACTTCAGGATGGCATCTGAGACCCATGAACTGGAGTGATGAAATCCTCAGAGGGAACCAGTATCTCAGTCTGGACCCCAACATCACTGGAGTCTTCCAGGGGCCATACCCTTTTGGGATTGACCCGGTATGAGTCCAGTTTCTTCCTCAGCTCTTCCTCCCTCTCTCACTCTGTCTCCCTCACCCTGTCTTTTTCTTCTTCTTCCCTCAAGTTGAAATACTTTAAATAGGTTGTGTCAAAAACCTTTTTTTTCTCCTTGACTCTCTATATGTTTCACCAAGTGCCTCTTGTCCACCATGACTGTACCAAGAGTGATGTGCCCAACTTCACAGCTGTGATTACTATGAAATGAGTAATGGCATGATGAGAATCAGGAAAGGACTGTGATTTGGGTAGATGATCCTGATGGTTATAATAATAACAACAACACTGTCATTAATAACAGGGATACCATCAACTGCTTAATTCACACGGGAATCCAACATGACTGCCCTGTGTCATTTTCTCATCCATCCATCCACCACAACCTCCTCCTGAAGTGGACTACATCACTGTAGTTTTCCCTCACGCTAACCTACTACACAGGCAGCCTACGGACTATTTGTTACAGGGAGACAATACATGAGCCACAAAAGCACATATATATTCATTGTACATATTGTCATCCGTAAGAAATAAGGAGGAATAAGCATTGAGGTCAGATATGCTTTTACTTCCCTCCCTTTCTCCCATTGTCACATTCTTTGACCTCCACTTAGTCTTTGTCTTCACCTTTCCTATTGTGTTTTTCTTCTTTTCACAAATTTTTTCATCATCTGATGATTTACTTTTTGTCTCTTTTTCCTCTTAATTGATCATTTTCTCTTCTTCATCATAATCTCTCCTGCAGATCTGGCATCTTGCCAGCAACCACTTATCATTTCTGAATTCCTATAAGATGAAGATGTCTATAATAATAGGAGTTGTTCACATGACCTTTGGAGTCTGTCTGTCATACCTTAACTACAGGTACTGAAACACACAATACTCTCTACAGGTGCACAATTCAGAAAATTGAATTTTAATTGTTGAAAAAAAAAAACTTGATTCACCTTGTGGTTGTAATAAAATGTCATGATACATTTTGTATGTACAGTATATGATGGGAGAGTGAGACAGAGGTGTAGTGCTATTTGTTTGAGTACTGGGGGGCACCTGTGACGTGCACACACAAGTTTCAGTTGATTTCTAAAGTTATGTTACCACTGCATAATGGTGATTAGTTTCACTTTTAGGGTGGGATGTTTTCTTGTATGACTGAGAGGTGGAGTGATCAAAACACCTTAAATGTCAGTAACAACTTTTATCCTTTCATCCTTTTTTTTATTGGCTCTCAGTCTCTACACGACAAAGTCCTCACAGATTATCAGATCTTAAAATTGTATATGAAGCTGCAGATGTCATATGTTATATCACTAAGGAAGAAGCAGATTTAATTACTGTATGTTTTCTATCACTGACACAGCACCATCTATAGGAACAGAAAGCTAAACTTCTGTCTAAAAGAATATTTGTTTGATTTATGATTTTATGAATCAGTATAGATAGGATCACAACTCTGTTGGGTGATGATGGAGTGCAGAATGTATGTGGGACATATTCACAGTGTCTCCTCTCTCTGTCTGCAGACACCGAGGTCAGCGGATTATGGTGTTTCTGGTTGTGCTCCCACAGCTGGTCTTCATGCTCTGTCTATTTGGCTATCTGGTGTTTCTGATAGTTTACAAGTGGCTGGCCTATGGGCCGGGGCAGTCAGACCAAGCACCCAGCATCCTCCTGCACTTCATCAACATGCTGCTCTTCACTGACAGTGAGGACTCCCTGCCGCTTCACCCGGGCCAGGTGAGTCACTCATACCACTGAGACAAAAATGACTCACCGCTCAGACCTCCCATCGTCTCCACTCTGTCTCCTCCTGCAGAAGATAATCCAAAGAGCAGTGGTCGTCGTGGCTCTAGCATCAGTTCCTGTGTTGTTGCTCGGGAAACCTCTGTACCTGTGGTACCATCACAGCGGTCGACCCACAACAGTAAGCATATTAATCCTCCATGCTGCTCTAATGTGGTCACCTGTCTGATGACACAGTGCTTAATGACACACCAGCAGGTAAAGGACACTCCTTTACTGTGTGTGTGTGTGTGTGTCAGGAAAGAAAGCAGTCAGCAGTGACGGACACCAGTTCTATCAATGCCCTCATGGAAGACCTGGAGGGAGGCAGTAGGGAGGAGGAGGAGGAAGAGGACGAGGTGAGGAAAATACATTCAAATTCAGTTGTGGACTCAGTCATTGTCATATGATTATTCACATGGAGGTTAATAATGGAAATGATCAAAGTCACCCTGGGAAGTTATTTCTACAATTAAAGATCTGTCTTAATTCTGACACCAAACCGTAGCAGCGGTCTGAGTTCTGGGAAAGTCTGAATTACTCACCAGGTTGTGTCACCTAGCTCCTATATAACTCTGCTTTTGAACTTGTGAATCCTCTTTTTGTTGCTGTAGGAGTTTGATGCAGCTGAGGTGTTAATGAACCAGGGCATTCACACCCTAGAGTACTGTCTGGGATGCATCTCCAATACGGCCTCCTACCTCAGACTGTGGGCCCTCAGCCTTGCACATGCACGTAAGTGAACATTAAATTAACTTAACCACTGGCCCAAAAGATCAGATTTCCTCCAGTTGGATTGTAAAGGGTGCCTGGTACCTGGTGTGAGTGTGTGTGTTGTGTTTCCCTGTCAGAACTGTCAGATTTGCTGTGGATGATGGTACTGCGTGTTTCCCTTTCTTGGCGAGGGATGCTGGGATCTGTAGTTCTGGTAGTCATATTCTGCTTCTTTGCTACACTCACTGTTTCCATCCTCCTGGTGATGGAGGGGATGTCAGCGTTCCTGCATGCCCTCCGCCTGCACTGGTAAGGCACACACACACACAGACGTATCATAACATCACACCCTTTCTGACAAATCTGTTTTTGTGATCCTCCATTGTGTCTCCATGTGTTTCTGTCCATCAGGGTGGAGTTTCAGAGTAAGTTCTACAGTGGGACTGGATACAAGTTCAGCCCATTCTCCTTCTCCAACATCATCCACTCCCTCTAAGATAAACTAGCCTCTAGCCATTCTTCAGTGAGCTGTGAGCTGGTTTCTGTATTCCAATCTGAAAACACTATAATCATGATACAAATAATATTTTCACACATGTAACATCACATTATACAATCTTATATCCTACAGTTTCTATAGTCAGTCAGTCAGTCAGTCAGTCAGTCAGCACTTGCATAGGGTGTTTTTATGGCTCAGTAGGGCCAGGATGGCTTCACCAGTCCACAGACATGGAAGGGTTGAGGGCTGATTATGACATTGCTAATGGTTATGTTTGGACAGATGATAAACTTTCATTTTATGTTGCCAATGGATCTTTGTAAGAAAAAGAAAACCCCTATGTGACCTCTTGAGAAACAATTGACTTTGTGTTTTGTTTTGGCAGCTCTGTGCTGCCCTCTGCTGCACAACATGTAATCCACACTTCACTAATGCCACAACGAAAGACAATGTACTGAGTGCATAAAGTCTGAGTACTAATACTCAGCATATGTTCCTCATTAATTCTGACACAATTAACACAGATACATAAGAGAATGTTATGGAGAAATTATGTGGTGATGCAGGAAGAAGAAGCACCTGAGAAGTTCAATAGACTTGATCAAGGAGAACAAAAGAGTCATTGATACAACATGAGTGCGTGATGCCACCTCAATTCTGAGGGCCAAGCTGCAAAGTTCAGATTCATATACTAGGAGGTGGACTGAGCCCACAAAGGGAGATGTGCTAATGTTCCATTGGCTACTGGGCATAAACATTAAGGTAAAGACTCACACCATCTAGGTGACGCGAGAACAACAATGGTCTCTCTCTCACTCAGAGTGTTATCTGGCGAAGGCGCCAGGGGAATGAACATGGCCTTGGCATGTCCCTAGGAGAGAGTGCAGGTCTCTAGCAATATATCTAAAAGAAAACATCTAATTCTCAATTTTCACCTGTGAACAAAGAGGGATTGACCTTTAACTACACAAACTATATGGAGAATACCTTCAACAATTTGTATTTTGTTCACTTTATTTCTTTTTTTCTTCTTCTGCTTCAAGGTCCCATATTGTATAGATGTATGAGTCCAAATGTTCTTTGATTAATAACAGAGACAGCCAGGAAGGGAAGATGTCCACTTCCAGTCATTTCCTGTCTTTGCCATGTGGGTTTCTACACATTCCTCTTCCTTCAGGTGACTCTTTGACCCTATTTCTCCAACAGGAGATTTGACTGTGAAGTGACTCTCATAGTCACTGGAAAAAATACTAACTCAATTTTACACAAGCTACAAATCTTCACAGCGTTGAAATATTAACATGACATTTTTCCAGACAGATAAGGAACAAACTCTCGTGAGATCTCACAACACAGATCTCTCAGTTATTTCTGGGTTTGGTTTCCTGTTGTGGAAGACACTTTCCATGCTCAGCTCTTTGGAGGGACTTCAGTGTGAAACGATGACTTAATAGTTTAAACTGAAATAAAACTAGTATTTCTCTGCTTATTAATAATACTGTTACTGTTGTCAAACTATGAGACTGATATGATCTTAACAGCTGATAAAAACAAGCTGCAACATCAGTCACAAATTCATACTGTATGTTTATCTTCTGTGTGAATGATCTTATTATAGTTTTCTCATATACAATGTCACACCACTACTGGTAGACACAGTGTAAAATCACACTGAAAAAATGCTTGACATTTAGTCGGTATTTTGTTACACAATTGAAGACATGTGTGGACACAACCCCTCCCACCCCGCTTACCCCATTTGCACTCTAACAAGAGGTTTGACCTGCAGCAGCATCTCGCTAACATTCAAGCTGCGAAATGATGAGATTCCCTCATAAAGAAACATGATTATATATGTAAATTACATATAAACAGACTTTCTGTTGTGCCGCATAATGTATGGACATCAGAGAGCAGTTGCAAAGTTTACTTGCATTACAATAGTCATGAATATGAGATAATGTAGGTTAAAATGATCTGCTGATGGAGTCATGATCATTGACTCCTCTAAAACAACTACAGCAGCCAGTGGAGTTTAGCTGCTTCAAGAACCTGTTAGTAAAATAAAGAGGTGACATTTGTTGCAAAGATCCTTCATTCAACCAGTGTTTTAACTTGTTGCAAATGTTAAATTCAACAATGGCCTCAGGTTTAATAATAATCCAGATTATATATAAGAATAAGAATAAGGAATAAGAATAGAAAAAAATACTTAATTAATCCCCAAAGGAAAACTCACTTGTCCGTCAGCTCATCTGCTGTTTGCAGAAGAATTGAAAAGCCTGATGGCTGAAGGTACAAATATGTATGTGATGTATTGTGAGATGGTTGCATTGATATAAGCCTTAGAGAGATTATGTTTTTGTATGTATACGTTCACATCCTTCCACTAGTCGCTTCCTGTCTTGATCCCATTATAAACTGTTCCTGCTGTTTTCACAGCACCTCAGTGTAACTGATGATGATGTTGTTTTGTAGTTGGGGGTTGTAAAAATGCACTCACCCTGATGCAGTTACTTCAAATTTCCTCAGAAAAAGGAGTCTGACTCATTTGCCCCACTTGATGGTCTTGACACAAATGCACAATTCATAATAATGAACAATGCACAGCAAAAATACAGAGGTCCTGTCTAAAAAGAGACAACAACAGCACAACAAGCTACAAATAGTCAAACAAATGCAATTAACAATACATGCTTTTAGCTGCACAGTACTGAACCTATGTTGTAAAGGAATCAGTGTATGGAGCTGGGTGACATGGTTGTTTGCCACTTGGATGTATGTTTGCATATGGCAGGTCTCTACCAATAATTTGGGATGACAGAACTGTGGGTCCTGTTGCCTCCTCTGCACAGCATACACAACGTCAGTTTGTCCAGGACTTGCTGTCATTATTATTTATGCTACTAGGTGACATTGTGTCAGATACATATCACTCATCTAATTTGTATGGCGTTTGACATGAAGTAAAAGTCTGCCATCAGTTTCCGATAAATGGCGGGTGACATTTAGAACAGGGTTCAGTTCACTAAACAGCTTTCAATAAATGCGACTTGGCATTCAACAGTGCCTCTAGGTGATGAGTCATTGAGCTCCGCCCTGTGGTTTTCAAAGACAATGATTTTGAACACCCCATCAGTGAAGAGATTCAGACAACACCAATCCACCACTGATCTTGACTGAGCATGTATAGCCACCTTAGTGTTATTACATTAACTTTGACAATACACGATTGTGTTAGCCATTTCACAGGAATAACAATGATAATGATAATAATAATGGATATAAGAAACTATAATGCATTCTATAATGTACATGCATGGGGAGATGGAGGCTGGCAACCGTGCTACAGTGGTTGCAAAATAGACACGCGGGAAGGATTATCATCTGTGGCAGCCCTCTGTGATGTCACTCACTGGTTTGTGAAGGGCCAAAGATAATCTACTTTGACAAGATGGTCCCTGACAAGCTGCATCAGTGATATGAAATGGTACACTTCCTGTCTCCTAAGTGGGCATTGTCACCTGTACCCTTCACCACTTATCTTAGTGTTGTGAATGTGTGTGTGTGTGTGGATGGATAAAAGTTGTTGGTAGAGGTAAGGGAGATTTTCTTATGATGATTGATGATGATTCATCAATTAAATTCATGATTCTTCCACTAATGCTGTGGAAACTGGATTAGCTATGGCCATTTAGGCTCTCCATACAAGTATAACATGATTGACAGAGGGGTTGCAGGTCCCACACATCTGCAAAAGAAAAGACATAATTTCACTAAAAGCTGATTAAGTGGAGTGGCCTACATCATAGGAATATAGAGGAGTCAAGTGTGCACCATTGTGTACATTTTAAAAAAGTAAAAGTTTCCAAAGAGTTTCCAAAAGAAAAAAATACCCATGACAATACGGATTTTATGAAAAGGAACAACTGGGTGTATGTATGTGTATGTATACACCCAGTTCCAATGTAAACGTAGCTACTGTCTGTCCGACCCTGTCCAAAACAAATCAGCGCTGATTATCCTGTTTCCGACGTTCCTTTAAGGCAGCACTGCTCGGCTGCTGCTGCTCCACCCTTCATCCTCCAGCTTCACCAAACACAAGAGGTTTCAGAAAGAGCGGAGTTATCCCAGTCTAACCCGGAGCCCTGAGGATAAAACACGCGGTAAGTGGCTCGCGACCAAAGGCTGCAAGTGGGAATGAGATGACTGTAAGGGGAGGGTCCTGACACGGCGCGAGACATTTTGTTCCCAAACGTCTACCGAGACAAACCGTGTGGGGCAGAGAGGCGGAGGGGTGTGTGTGTGTGTGTGTGTGTGTGTGTGCTTGCTTGCTTGGATACGGAGCTCCGGGAGGTGTCCAGGAGCAGTTGTGGCACTGAGCGGAGCCACTCTCCTGCGGACCTCACAGAGATCACCTCACCGCTGGAGCTTGGTGAATGAGTGTTCAACAAAGGCACAGGCGCTTTTCTCGGGCTTTTCTCGTTGCTGTAACTGGAGAGGTGTGACTTTATATTTGAATTACATTTTCTTTGCAGTCTTTTGTCTCGCTGCAGCTTCGTGTGAAGCTGCTGGGTAGCCTTGTGCAGGCCGAGCTTCCCACCCCCTTTTGTTGTCTTCATGTTGAATCTGACATGCCATCAGGTCTCCTAGGGAGGGGACATCAACCTACAGCCCGCTCCCCGCCTCTTTCTCTCAGGGCCGGCACTTGTGAGGCTTTCATGTGCGGTCGGACTCGGAAATACCAGCTGGTTCAGTGCCCGTTTTAAAGGGCTAGTCCGGTTTTTGGTTGGTTGGTTGTTACATGTTGAGACGAGAGGAAGCACTCCCAGAAAACGTGTTTTAGACACTTTTGAAAAGGGGCACTGAAACAGTCCAGTATTATTATTTTTTTAAATGTCAGCTTTATTTACAATATTTATCAAGAGTTCATCTTCCCGTGAAATCAACACTTCCTGTGGCACCACATAGGAAGCTCGTCTATTGAGGAACTACTTCACTTAAAGACCTAAGACTTAATTAGATAATGACTGATTCAATACTTTACATTTTAAGTGTTGATGTTTACAAAGGTATATTTGAGGTTTTTCAAGAGTTTTAAGCTTTAAGAGAGGAGGCTTTGGGCCTGATGACATGATGACAACAACATGGACTATGACATAGTGCAGCAATGGCTCTGTTGTGACAAAGGCTCAGTTTTTAATACAGGCTGTGAGGCTTGAATACTTAGAGTGTTAATATAGGAACAAGACCTTAAACTTAATCCCTAACCCGAAGACGTGGACATCTGCCTTTGCAATTTCTATATTTAAATTGTCTGTTTAAAAAAATGAATGATTTGACCATGATTATCAAATGAATTTTCTGTCACTGACAAATTGGTGGGTGCAGCTCTAAACTGTGCAGAGAAATGTTATTGGTGCAGCTCTGCTAAATTAAGCCAGAGCGCAGCCTCAGAATAGAAAGAGAGCAGCTGGAAGGCAGACAGGTGCAGACTGTGTGGACTGATGGCACTGAGGGCGAGTCATATTCCTCAGGTCAGACAGCTCACAGGACCGTTTTTTTCTGCTGACAGTAAATACAGAGAAGTTTAACTGAGGTGGATGTGTGAGCATTTAGTACTTTGGATCAATGCCAACCCTAACCCCAACCGCCTTCACTGACTTTCTATGGATTTGACTTATTTGAATTCAGTCTTCATCTCTTACCTCTCAACATTTTTATCAGTACAAAATGTGTGTTTAACGATTCATGATCCTGTTTAATGCAGCTGCCTTTAGAAGTAATGTGTCAGTGAGCTGTGTTGGTGAATCAATGATTTTTGTGGTAAAATTTCTTTGTCCCATGTTTTCACTAGTAAGAGCTTTGAAGGTTGCTGCAGCAAGGAATTGTGGGACAGAGTGTCCTGTTGTTTCAATAATGCAGCTCCAGTGTCTTTATTAAAGGACAGAAGAGCAGTGAAGCAGCGAAGCTCGTTTTCTTACGTAGAGAAGTGGAGCAGCTCTGATCATGGCTGATATTCAGATACTTATCATACTAAGTTTGAACTTTCGTAAGATTTTTTGGCCTCAGCCTGTGTGTTTTGTGTGTGTAGTACACTCAGCCAGATAGTTTATTATCTGTCCTCAGGGCTTCATGAATCAAATGAGTAGACAAGCAGACAGTATCTACTGAAGCCCCACACACAGGTTATCTCTGAATGGCACGTGTGAATGTTTGAACACGACCGTTTATCAGTGACCTGTGAGAGTGGTGGTTGAGCTGCAGCAGTAGCAGCAGTTTACATGATTACATCAAAACTGTTGGATGCTCTTGTATCACGATAGCAAGACAGGGTGTCTTATCAGTGAATGTGCACTGCATCCACATTAAGTTATTTTGTGGCTTAGACTGTGTGATAGAAGTAAATCTCTGGACGTCATCATAAAAAAGCATCATCGTTGTCTTTCTTCCTCACCATGTTGTCATTATGTGTTCAGTATACCGTAGACTAAATCTTCAGTGGCATTAATTATCATTTAAATTTAAAATTCTGCACAAAAAATCATCTTGATTTATTTTTTCCTTTTCCAAATCAAATGTTGAGGTGCACAGTAATACAGGCACTTCATGTAGCTTAAAATAAATTGAAAGTAAAAGCCTAAAGAAGGTGATGTGAGTACAAACCATCTACATAACATAACATTATGTAAATACATTTCATAGACTTCATTTTCTTCTTTAAAGAGGGGAACAGAAAATGTTCTGTGATTTTTCTGTTGCACTTTGCGCTCTGAGCTTCAAAATCACTCCTCAGAAAACCATGGGTGACGTCAGTCACAGAATTGTTTCTGGTACAGATCTAAAATGATAGTCTGGACCAAGATCTATTTATTTTAAAAATGAAAATGTTGTATTGTGGATGAAGCTTCATGCTTCACATATGGAGGGTACGACAGCACTCTGGGTTTCATCTCTAATCAACTCTCGTTCCTGTCTACAGATGTTGTGGGGTGTTGTTGTCCTGCTGGCTGCTGCTGCCCTCAGTGTGGGTGAGTATCATCTCATTCATCGCAGACTCTGTAAGCGAACACAGATGGTAAACATTTTGTAGTGTAGTATAGGTTTTGGGTTGAGAAAAAACAGATTGAGAATGACGTGAAAATTGAGAGATTGAGAATGACGTGAGAAATTAAAAACCCAGATTTTTCAACTGTACTAGTACAAGTGTGAGGATGTGACACCTGCACACACATGCTTCAACTGCATTCCACCAAGGTTAACCAGGTCTCACCTAATGTGTCTCTTGTTCTGTGCATACTAAAAATCAGGTTCAACTTGTCACATGTGACATGTGGTATCTACAGGATCAACAGTGTACTTTGTAGGAGCCGTTGTTGCAAGTCCCAAACTAATGGTGCTGTATGGGAGCCATTAGCCTAGGGCCCTCCCCAGCAAACATGCCCATTTTGGGCCCACTGTGGGCAGCCCACTTTGGGGCATGTAGCACCACCTAGGCACACACTATTGAACCCAGGTGGCTCCCCAAGTTGCACTTCCTGAAGTGTTGGCTTCCCAGACTGAGAGGATTGGACTCTCAATGGCCCCTTGGAGTCCTACCAAGGGTTTTACCCTCAGTAGGGCTCCAAGGGGAAAAACTGCTGCAGGCCCTATATAGGCTAACCCACAGGAGGCCCATGTTGGCTCTCTATGGGTAAGACCATGTTGGGTTGTCCACAGAAAACCTTCAATGGGTCCCAAAAGGGCAAAACTGCTGTGAGCATTGTGTGGACAAACCCGTGGATTACACTACCCACAGTGGCACATGTTTATCGGGTCATTTAGTTTGTGCTCCTGCCTTTGTTACAGAGTCCTATGCTACCCATGACCATGAGCGTTTAGCCCATGGTCGCCAGCTGAAGATCTACCTGTCCAGGAATGCGGAGAAGCTGGAGTTCATCCCAGCATTTGATCCAAACAGGGTCTTTGTGTACTGGGAGAAAGGCAAAGTCGGGTGAGAAACACTCAGGGACACATCACACTCTGTTTGTGGACAGAACTTCTTTCCAGTGCTGTTGTAGCTGATGCACCAATCTGTCCCCCACAGGGTGCGCAAAGGCCGGATTTCGGGTTCAGGGAATGACCGACGCTGGTATATTGACCAGGTAACCAAATACATTTCTTTTGTTTTCAATCAGTTGTCCAAAGCTGAGCACATCTTATGTGTACGTGATCCTTATAGTGTATTTCTGGGGTTTTAACAGGTGACCTATGAGGACCAGGGGACATACATTGAGAGAGACTTCTGGAAAAAGGAGATTTCTGAATTTAAAGTGGCTGTGACACGTGAGTACCAAAGGGGTCCGTTAGCCCAGGATACAAAAAAAACTTACGTTCTTTAGAGGAGCTAACGTTGTGAGTTCAGCATCAAACTTCCTTCCTTAGCCTCCAGTCCAGGAAGTAGCCTCCAGTCCAGGAAGTAGCTGCTCATGGGACATATTCTAATCTCCTTTATTGTAAACACAATGATGACTGAAGCTTATGGCGAGCAACCATCATCCCCAGGAAACCACGTTCAGCAACAGAGTGTAGTTGCATATAGCTGCAACATCTAATGAATACCAGACAGTATAATGGCAGGTGTTGAAAACAGTAGCACAAAGAGAGTAGTGTCATAAAGTCCATTAAATGACAATGTAACGTCGCCAACACAGTAGTATGTATAGTTTGCTAGCATTAGCTTAGAGAGAGAGAGAGAGAGAGAGAGAGAGAGAGAGAGAGGCTTCTAATATTCACACCCTAACAACGGCGATGTCATGTTCCAAGAGAATTGATTGGCCACCTACCGACAACCTCAGTCAGACATCCCAGACTACAGTGTTTTTCCTCTATCAAATCCTCTTCATCTCCCTCCATCTTTCCTTAACTCTACCTGGTTACTGCAGGTAAACAATCATTTTTGATGTGTGTAAGTGAGTCAGTTATTGTGAAGTTATCATTATGTATGCAAATACAACACCACAACAATCTGTCTTCCCTTTCTCTCTTTTCCAGCCAGACATAACTATTTGAAGTGTATAGCAGGAGAGACTCTGTACATCTCACTAGAGGGCATTGACCGGGCTGACGCTGGACTCACCTTTGCCGGGCCTACTTCTAACATTACACTGGTGAGAAAGACATGAGAATGATGGATGGATTGATATGATAATTATTACTTATAATTTAACATACACACCTTGTTTACACCTGGTATTTAAACTGATCTAAAAACAGGTTATTATACAGGTGCTGTGCTTATCTTCTGTGCTTACACCCAATATCTCAGTTATTCTCATTAAGATCCAGTCTCTGTTGAGGAAATTATGTGTGAATACTTAGAGCTGCTGGCACGTTTACACTGATCCATGCATGATGTAAGTCACTACACTACTTCCAGCAGACTCTTATGTAGAGAAGTGGAGCAGCTCTGATCATGGCTGATATTCAGATACTTATCATACTAAGTTTGAACTTTCGCAAGACTTTTTGGCTTCAGCCTGTGTGTTTTGTGTGTGTAGTACACTCAGCCAGATAGTTTATTATTTGTCCTCAGGGCTTCATGAATCAAATGAGTAGACAAGCAGACAGTCTCTACTGAAGCCCCACACACAGGTTATCTCTGAATGGCACGTGTGAATGTTTGAACACGACAGTTTATCAGTGACCTGTGAGAGTGGTGGTTGAGCTGCAGCAGTAGCAGCAGTTTACATGATTACATCAAAACTGTTGGATGCTAAGACTACTTCCAGCAGACATGATCAGATATTGCATTTTAACAAGGTTCTTTGTCTTCCTTAGGTCCAGGATGGTTCTCGGGTATCCCAGGATCATCCCGAATACTTTGACCGGGTTTATGTCATGTCAAAAATCGAGATCAGGAACGTAAACACCAGTGATGAGGGATATTACTACCTGAGGGACAGAAAGGATCGGTTGGTGTCTGTGACCAAGATGGACCTGACAGGTGAGTCCCTGTTTCGATATCTTGATTTGTTCTTTATTCCTTAACTTAACCTCAAGTCACTTCAAGTCACTTGAGGTGACTGCGAACCTGGTGCAAACAAAGGCACATGGAGCATTTTTAATGTGACCTTTACTGAAATCAGCTGACACGTAGGCCATTAATTGATGTCCTGTAACTGTCTCAGTGTCAGAATGTATGTTTTTATTCTAAAAGCGATTCTGGCCTATTTCCCCACCCTTTCGTTTTTCCTTTTCCCCACTCCAGACAAGCATGATACTGTAGAAGGAAACCCTCTCATGGCCCTGCTCCTGCTGCTGGGTATCCCAGCTGGAATTTGCTGCTGCTGTCGGAAGAAGATTTTCAAGAAGCAGAAAGCCAGCACCACTGCAACACTACAGGTACTAACAGTGGGTCCAGACACGTCTCCATCACAAAATCACAAATACATTAGAGGCATAAATCAAAAGAAATGATTTGAATGGATTACAGACATGCAAATGAAAAAAATGTTAGTCTTGTGAGTCTGGGCACCAAATCTTAATGCTGCACATATTTCAAATTCACATAGCTTAATATGAGTTCACTAACCTAATGTCTTACTGTGTGACATGAATAAGCAATAAACCTGTCAGTTACTGGCTGTGATTAATATAGGATCTGTCAAACGTTCTATATTAACAATAAAAAGTTCCAGATCCTCATGTGAGGATTTTCTGGACTAAAACTACTGTACCATTAGAGCAGGCATGGGGAACCTATTCCACAAAGGGCCGGAATGACTGCAGGTTTTCTTTCCAACCAAGCAGCAGCACACCAGACCTGACTCATTTAATCAACTGATCTCAGTCTTCAGACAGTTGATTGGTCAAACTGTGTGTACTAGGTTGGTTTGAAAAACCTGCAGCCACAGCGGCCCTTTGTGGAATAGGTTCTTCATGCCTGCACTAGAATAAATGAATGCATAAACGGATAAACAAATTAGTGACAGACCCCTCATTAACATACAGGTGAGGAATTACAGGAAAGAAATAAAAACACAAAAAAGATAAATCCACACTAAGCCCACATGCAGGTAGATCACTGGTTAAACTCCAAGCTGGGAGGATTGTTTCCTTTGGTCTGTCCTCCATTCTTTGTCCCTAATTCCTGTCATATCTCCACTGTCCTATCTAATAAAGGCAAAAATAACTTTGAAAACATGTTAATCATTTATTCATCTGTGCACGTTTACATATTACTGTATTCTCAAATTAATCTACTTATTTCTTTCTGCATTCTTCATTTTTGTTGTTTGATTGCTTTTACAGCATCATCAGTGTCTGTCATTGTAAATCAGAAAACATCTTTAATCAAAGAAAAATAATCAACCCCTAATCAGTATTCTGTATGGTTGTGTGTCTCTCTGCTCCTCTGCAGACTTCCCCAGGAGAAGTAGTCCATACCCCCCCGGTGGTCCTGTTGGTCCCTGCCCTCCTTACAATTCTCCTGGACAGCCAGGGGCGGTGAGACCCTCCTTGTTACTCTTATTTGTTGTCAATGTGTCATGTGAATGTGAGAGAATCTGCACTTGATCTGTTACTAAGTGAAATCCTGTTTGTGTTGTGTGTTATTTGCAGGTTTACATCCACAGCCCCGACCCATCCATGGTACAGAAGACACTGCATCACACACACTTCTTGCATTACAGCTTACTGATTTGTTTGTTTGTTGATTATGTTCCTGGATTTTATAATGCTGAAGTCTTTTTTGTCTTGTGTACCCTGTGTGTCTTGTGTGTATGGTCCCCTGTAGGGTCCCTCAGTCCATCCACCTCCTCCAGCCACCGGCCCAGCACCCTGGAATGGCCCCCCACCCTCCCCAGTAAGTATCACTGCAGTCCTGCTTTCCTGAATATGGGTGGACTCAAGGCTTTGTGTTTTGCTAGACTCCACATGTTCTTACCTGTCTCCACCTGCAGGGTTTTAATCCGGCCTACCCACCCCAGAACCCCGCCTATCCTCCAGCTGGTCCAGCCATGGTGCCCCCAGCAGGCCCACAGTGGAATGGTCCACCACCAGGCCAGTACCCACCTGGACCTGGAGCTCCAATGGTATAACCTTTAACCGGGAGGAATCTTTTAGAGGAATGCTGGTCACATCAGTGTTTAACCTTTTGACCTTTCAGCTGCTTTACCTCAGAGGCTCAGAGACTTTGGAGGTTCTGCATCTGAAAGAAATCTGACAAATGCAGCAACTACAGTGAAAATGTGTGTTTCCCTGTCAGACTTGTTCTGACTGTGTCCTCAGCACCACTGTCCAGATCAGTCGGGCATGAAAAATATAAACATATTGTAAATATAGATGAGTATTTGCTGTGATGCCCTTGTCTTTATACTAGCTCCAGCTACCTTTGTATACATGCTTACATTTCTCAAAGCATTTTATTCTACCAGGCACAACACACACATTCAAACTATGACTTTTTCCTATACATAGCACTCTTTTTTTGTCCGAAAGTCTTTAACATTTGGTGACTGTCACCTAAATTGTGTGTGTGTCTGTGTGTAGGGTTATGCTCCAGTCATGTACAGCAGTCCTCCACCCGCAGCTGGTGAACCTGTTAAAGAGGAGATCAAGATGGAGAACATGGCTCCTTCACCTGCCGATCCCCTGCTGAATGCCACACCAGAGGTAAGTAACACACTGTGGGGTGGGGTGGGTGAAAAGCAAGCTCAGTACAGGCAGTCCTTCTGAAAAAAGGCTGACTCCTTTCACATGTCCAGCCGACTTCGTCTGAAAGAGCACACCTGAAATGAATCCTTGCAGCCTTAATAAAATGTTGCTGCCTGGTGATGCACAGAACCTAAACCTTGCTCTGCGGCTGTCATGTTCAGCTGACTATCTGGAGCCGGTTTAGCCCTACATTGCCGATCAAACTCTCAATCTCATAGATAGTTGCTGGTGACAGTCTGTTGTGCCACCTGTTGCTCTTTCTATAGCAGTTGGAAGCAGCTCCGCTGAGAACCAAGCATCAAGCATCATTATTCAAAACTTACAGTCATGGATTATAGTCAGGTTGCATACAATACTGAAATGCACATCGCTTGCCACTAACACAACACGCTCTGACATGTGACCCAACTGACAGCGGATGACTTGATTGTAGTCGTCAGCCATGATACACTCAGTGTGTCATGGTTTTGATGTAGTTTAGGCTAGTAGTGTTGTCACATATTTAAAAACCCAAAATTTAGTTCTCTTTGGCATTTTGCGTTTCTCTCTGGGAGAAACACCCCCGAGAGACCTCCCTGGGAAGTTTTCCGCCCACCCAGAAAACTTCCCAGGGTGAGTGTGTGTGTGACATAGGGGAGGGGATGTGTTTTATATCTGGAGAGGAAGCAACCAGAGAGACAGAAATCAGTGAAGAAATGTGTCCTGTCTGCCCCTGTCCGTGTCTCTGTTGTGACTCCCCCTCCTCCTTCCCTCCCTCTCTTGCTCAGGCTGCTGCTCCCTCTGCTTCTGGGCCCCCCACCTCCACGAGCTACCAGTTCAACGTCGATGGAGCGTCCGCCCCCAACTTCTTGTAGGGATACTGACCTCTGGAGCAATCCTCTCTCTCCTCCCCTTGATGTTAGAGTGCACCATTACCCCTCTGGCAGGGTTTCCACTAGTTCTATCTAGAGCATAAAGCAAATCAGAGATGCAAAATGGTGCAAAGTGGGAACAAAGGCGACCAATTGGACATTAGATTCTCTTCTTTGGCTCCTTCCCTTGTTCTTAGTGGAAACAATGAGTTATTAGTCTGAACAAAGAGAAAAGTGGTGTGGCCCTCAGTGAGTAGGAATCAGTTATTTGGAGACCAATAACCCACTTCCATAGGCGAGGAGACAAAGGACAGCTTTGATCATAGAAATGATGAGTAAATCTTGATTTGATTTGATTTATTTAGTCACAGACATTATAGAATCATAGGATTACACAATTCTTTACAACAATAACAATGAATGAAAAGCTATAGGCTGAAGCATAGTGCTTATATTTGCCTATCCTTCATAGAATCTTAAATTAAACTACCCATCAAAATCTCAGTGACAGGGCTGACTAATTTCAGTATCGCAGATATCAATAACACATGATTGTGTTTTTCTAATCAATATTTGCACTCCAGTCACGTTATGTCTTTTTTCTTTTTAATGTTTTACACTAATAAGAGCTGGGTTTGGATTTAATGTGCCAGGAAACTGAGGAACCCAGAAAAAAAACGACTGGAAATTTCTTCAAAAGTCAGAGTTTAGGAACACCAAAAGGAAACAAGGAGCCGACTGAAAGCCACTCAGAAGTTACGGCTAACAGACTGAAGAGAGATATTTCACAGACAAATAAGGAGCCCCGAGGTCTGTTCAGCCGAAACACAGAGGAAATATTTGTCTCAAATTTGGCAGGTGAAATGTTTTTACAGTCTGTGCACTGTAAACAGTCCATAGATTTGAGCAGAGGTTACAGATGAGTAGGAACAGGCACTGTGCTTAGCAATAGCTTTGGCTATTAGTTACCTCTTACAGCCTGTGAATTGACGCACAGCTTTACGGTATGTCAGACTATTTAATAGTGTCTGCATACTGTCCATTCATAGACTGAATGAAGATGAATGTAGCCTCTGTGATGTCACACACAGGTTTCTGAAGAGTATGTGGCAACATACCTTTACCCACCTGTCAGTCAAAGATGCCACGCCCTCAATTATACATAATGTTAAGCCTTAATAAAATGAATAGGTTATATATAAGTTATATACAAAAAATAACAACTGGTATATGTGGGCTAAAAGGCAGAAGCCTTTGGTTGACACTAGAGCAACAACAGCTACAAATAGTCGCAAGCTCGATCTGGGGGGGTTTGATGAATCTCTAATTTTTGTCCAGTGGAGCATTTTTCTGGGCCTTGTTAGCTCCACTTGATCAAGTTTTTAGATAGCCAGTCAGCTGATCATCTGGCAAACAGACAAGTTGCCAAACAAGTCAAATGGTGATGAGTATGAAGTATTGTTAGTCCACCCACGCGATATCACCACCACCCATAATTAACCATACAGTTCTCATGACCAAGTAAGTAGCAATAGAGACCAAAACTGTTGACATGACATTTTAACATGCGAGTCTATTAGACAGACTCACTGTAAGAGACACACTCTAGTGGTCATTAGAGGAACTGCAGTTTTAAGTGCTGTTGGTTCATGTTCAGTCCTCTTGCCCAACTAAATTTATATATGATTATATTATTAGAGGGACTCAGCATAAGAGCTGACCAAAATGCTCCTTTTGGAAAAATGAAACATATGGTGGGAAATATAATTCAGTTTTATGATAACATGAGCTTACTGTGTAGCTAAAGCTGTGTGACTATGTTCTGTCTGCTTTGTGTTGTTGAGCCATTTTTACAGGGTATATATTCACGTTGGTTTTATATTCAGTCTGAACACACCTCCTGGTCTCTGGTCTCACCAGAATAATAATAATTAATGCAACTGTAGTGGCAGTGACAGAGGCTAGCTCAGTACCACCAGTTCTGCCCACTGTTCTGGCACCAGGCTTTCCTAAGTGGTCAGTAGGGCCTACAGCAGAGGAGCTGTATGACATAACAGCTGAAACAATGGCTACCTCACTTTTGGATTACGTGCCTCTTCACAAATCAGCACTGTAAAGGCAGGTAGTATGAATCTGTTTGTCAGTGTGAATGTGAACTCACTAAATCCTCTGATAAGGATATTGGCCTTCCACCAAATGAGCTGGGTTTAGTGCCAAGTCTGGTACATGCACTGCCATTCATAGCACTAGCCATTCGCAGTGGCCTCGTTCCTTCTATTACTATTACTATTACAGCAAACATACACATAACTCCTTACACACCTGCAGCCTTTGATGTTTATTGTGGAGAACATGTAGCCTTGTGACACAAATGTACAGCTAGTTGGACAGATGCTATATTAGACAGACCAAGTGCCATCATACCAACACCTCACTCAGCTGTGGTGTGTTTTTATTCAATGTAGCTAGCTGTACACTCTATATTAGCCTGTTGAGTGACCCTGCCATGCCATCTGTAAACCACCGTCAAGCACTCTTCACTCGTCTGTAAATACCACCACAGATTCTCATCTCCACTCTAGTCCTGTTGTCTTGTATCTGAGTTTTTCATTTTACTTGTGGAGCTGAGTTCATTCATTCATTAAACCTTGATGATGTCATCTCCACAGGGTGTGTAGACTGCTTGTTACAGATGTGCTTGATCTGTTGGATAGTTTTCTCACACTGGGGCAACAAACCTGTGGACTACCCTCTTGTCAGCTGACTACATAAAGACAAGCAGTTTAGGGAAGTGGCTGTAAATTTACCTCATACAATTATTCCTGAACTAAGCTGGTCACATACTCTAAACATAGCGAGTGCCTTTTCATCTCTCAGTAAGAAGCTGACTGTCTCTCTTCTCTCACGCCTTTGTGTCTGGGTGGATTTTCACATGAAGAGCAGCATAACTGTATGTTCAGACCTAAGGCTCTGGGTGTCCTGCTGACAATGCTGATGTCAGTGGGCACCCATAATGACCATAATGACAAACTTTAGACCACAAGTCATGTATAAGTTAGCCACATGATTTTTTTAACTAGCAATGTAAATTTTACCAAAAGATTCACATTAAATTTAGTCAGCATTTTTTATACTATGACACTAGTTAGTATGAAAGTCCTTTCCATTTTCACATAATAGATTAAAGGCTATTCTTCAGTTCACCTGCCTTAGACCAGGCATTCAGTTTCATTTAAGCAAATTGCTCTTTTCCTCAGACATCTCTGTTCTCTCATGTGCTTTAAAGTAGAGCAGTTCTCCACTCTGATTGGCTGCATAAAACTTCATCAAAGCACATTAGTACAAAGTTGCCTGGATTTCTTTCTGACCATGCAGGATGTGTTGCTGAGCCACCAGGAGTTAATGACATACCTCTGGTCTGAACATACAGTTAGGTCTGTGTTTTTTTGCCTCTGTGTCCTAGATCTGACATTCCTAAAAACAAGTTGAACCATAGTTCACATAATGGAACAAATATCTTTTTTATTTTCATTTTGAGTGCGTGCGCGTGTATTTGTGTCTGTGTGGACCCCAAAATCTCGAATGACTTGTCTGAGGACTAAGACTTGGTTTTAGGGTTTGGCAGGCGATCAAGTATAGTGCAAGGGGAATGTATTGTGTCAACAATAGGTCCCCACATAGTAAACAAGCATGCAAGTGTGTGTATGTGTTAATGTAAAAACAAAACAAAACATTATTAACCAATTGTTGATAGTTGTAGTTCATATTATCCAATGTTGGCAGAGTCCGAGTGCTCTGGTCTCTTTAGATCAGTGGTTCCCAACCTTTTTTCCTTGAAGCCCCCCCTGCTTGTGTCGAAGACAAGTCAGGCCCCCCCCCCCATCCACCACCCCTGCCTGCACACATACAAACTTTTACTCACAAAAATAAACAGTTGTAGGTTTTTGCTCCTATTCTCTTTGTTTAGACATCATTTTGATTATCCAATTGGACGTGTTATTGGATTTTTTAATGTTAATATGCACAAATACACTTTTGACCTCAGAACAGACAAAACTCTGTGGACCCCCTGAAATCTCTGGCCCCAGGTTGGGAACCAATGCTCTAGAGCCAAGTATACCTCCATATTTTACACCACCGACCTCCGACACTTCCTACAATACTTCACATTTTATAGTCCTTCATACTATATATGTCTGTGCAAATAAAGTGTGTGAAATGTACTATGCATGAATAAAGTGATATTCTGGAGCTCGTCTGGTGATTTCTTGGTGGGTGGGTGGATGGGTGGATGGATGGATGGACGGATTCTTTTTAGTTTCTAGATAGATGGAGAGGATCTTGGTGTGTGTAGCTGCACCCGGGTTCTGAGGAGAGTACTGCCTCATTGCAGTTCTAGTCTTGCCTTTAACCAGTTCCAGACCATTTTAGGAGGGAGTTCGTCACACAAGGGATGGCCCCACCCCCATTCTTTCCCTTTTTCTTTCTTATTTTGTTGACAGAGAGGGAAGTCAGTCAAAGTCAGCTGCCGAAGTCACCACCCTGCCCACCAATGCCAGTTTATGAACGCAGAGGGTCAAACCGTAAAAGACAGTTCCAGCTTATTTTCCTTTTTCAATCAGCCCCATTCTCTATCACTGTAGTATTTGCAATATTGTAATTACACAGAACAGTGTGTGTTTATCACTTTTTGTGATTACATTCTAGTTCTTTGGATTTTACTTGATATATGTATGAAGTAGAGTCAAAAAGAAAAGGTGTGCATGTAGTGATTCAGGTTAGGGTGGTATCTGTGTGAATGTCAATGCCATAAAAAAAATGATAGTAGATATAAAAACAAAAAACAAAGCTGTAAAGTGATAACATTTTAATATCTGCAAAGAGGGGTACATGTGATGCAGAGATGCCCATACATCTGTCAGTCAGAGACCACACCTTTAATTATGAAGTACATAACTTCCTTATAAAATGTAAACAGGTAAGTTACATGATCAGCTGTCATGAAGAAGATGGAAGTAGCTGCAGAGAAAAATGTGCCAGGCTGTAAACCTGTTTAGTTCTGCTGCCAGTAAGTCAATCTACAGGGACTGACTCGCTGTTAGTGTCGCACTCTTGTGGTCAGTGGAGGTACTGTAGGTTTTAGCATTTCATCTGTCATCGAGGGTGGTTGCCACTTGAGCTCTACACTGATGTCTACACAAGTCCAGTCCCACAAAATACTTACATGCTGAGATGGACATACTCTCAGAGTGGTGGAGGGAGAACTGCAAACGAACTAAGGTCAGTTTATTAGCTGCAAATCGGCTCATGCACCAAATCCAGGCTTTTATAACTGCACCCCATAATAATATATGTGAAATATTATTGACTTTATTAGGATAGGGAAACAGCATTTGTCCCAGCACACATTCATCTGAGAACATATTTAAAGTGCCCGTGTTTGGCTTTGGACTGCACAGTTGAACTGTGTGGCAAGAACAATATGAAAGGCACAGATATTTTACTATGGTGCCCAACAGCCCCCTGCACTGCAACTTAAGAAAACACATCTGGGCTAAGTGTGCTGCACATTCAGAAAACATCCTCATCGGTTTGACAACACACATGCTGCAAAAAAATCACAACACCATGCAAGTGTTTCCAGTGATGAACCAGGCTGGGACATGTTCAGTGTCCAATAATAAGATTTATCACTTTTCCCTTTTTATGTTCTTTTCCCCTTAAGAGCGAGAGAGCGTGTGAGAGAGTGAGAGACTCTAAACACTCACACTGTTGTGACTGAATTTGCACTGCATTTGTGTCTTTGCACGTGTTTCCTTAAGTTCCAGTGGGTTGAGCCCTTAGGGCCACCGTAGCTATCACTGACTCTAAATGTAAGGCACAGGTATCATGTCAAATAAGACACATGATTGTGAAACATTAACATTTTTCTCACTAACTGGAATGTGTATCATTACTTCACTAGAATAATTTGCTCAGGTCACAGGTCACATGGTCACGGTCTCTCCTTCCTTAGCTCCACTGCTGAGTCTTGTGTGAGGTGTGTTTACATCATGATGTGACAGCTGGTCTTTTCAGTTTATTTTATCCTTTTTATTTAATAATTAGTTTGAGAACTCTTGAGTTATGGTCAAAAATGTGTTTTGTGAGGCCATTGTGACATTGACCTTTGACCAACAAATTCTGATCAGTTCATCCTGGGGTGTAGTGAAAGTTTGTATGACATCTGAAGAAGCCCTGCCCCGGTTCCTGTTCCTGAGGGGGATGGAAGAGCTGAGCCATAAACCCTGGCTGCTGGCATGCAGACATAGAAAGTGATTAAAAAAAAAGGCTCACGTCATGTCCTTGTGAAGTATTTTACAGGAAGACCTGCGCATCGGTGCTTCCATGAGTAAGGAAGTAAGTCTACTGTATATTGCCATGAGTAATAAACTTGTCAGTCGACTTCACTTCACTCCTCCATCCTCCACCCTTCAATCTCTCTCAGCCGCTGCTGCAGGACCTTTACCTGCTCCTCGAGGCGAGCCATTTTATCAGCTGCGTTCGAGCTCCTCGGACTCCCAACGCCCAGCAGGATGCAGACGCACACCAGGACGGCCAGTCGGATGGCCATTGTTTCTGTGCCCACGCTGTGGTCCCTCAGGATGAGCACAAAACAAGCCAAGGCTACGCCCACTTTTAGCAGCCACAGCGCCCGCCGCACAGTGGAGGCCACCAGTTGGAAAGTGAGGGAGATGAGCCAGTAGCTGATAAGAGCCACAAGGACCCACTGAGCGACGAAGATCAGCCCCTCTGGAGTCACTTTGCTGTGGGGGACAACTGTGGAGGAGAATAACACTGTTGTGACGCATCACCTCCGCTCACTGTGTCTCATTACTGCTGATGTCCTTTCACTTCAGTTATGACTGTGACCACAGGATTCATACTGTCTCTGTGTGTTTGGACATTGGGCATTGGACAGTGTAATATATGACATACAATATACATATTTTTAGGTGGTGGCTTTCAATTCTTAAAAAGGTCAGATATACTGTATCTTTTTAAATATATCCATATGTATGAATTCACTTGATATGGATACACTGCATATATGATTATCTACATTTAGTAAAAAAATAGCTAGTGAGATTGTTTTAAGAAAAGTTGGAACAAGTACTTGAACATGTTCTTGAATATGTTCACAGCTTCTTCCCAGTGTGACGTTAACTGTTTATTACCTGTCTGTATATTGGCTTGAGTAAAAAGCTGCAGGAAGTCAAGCACTAAATGAAAGACAGGTTTTAAACTAATCATCTTCTCAATGAGAATAATTCCAGATGAACATGATTTGGGACAACACCTATCTGACTAATCTCCAGTGACATCACATCATAAATTATTCAAGTGCTGAGGCCAGTGTGAGCATCACTTATTACTGATGATGATGGTAAAAAGGCAGATGTTCAAGTTGGATGTTGGACTCTTCATCACCACAGCGTGATGTGTCCATCTCTCTCTGTTGCTTACCTTGGACTCCAGCAGCCTTCAGGATGTTTGACACGTACTGCAGGAGCACATTAAGACCACTGGCCAAACTCTCGGCAACAACACCCAGAACCTGAGAAAAAGCCTGGAGGAGAGAGAGAAAGTTTACGTTAGCTAAGGACAGGGCGCTCTGTCAGGCTGATAAGGCTCCAGGCCTCACAGGCAGAAGTAACTGTTTTGCTGAGAGCTAGTTAGAGATGTCTCGATTTCATTAGAAACAGCTAATCGGCAAATGGGCATTAATGCTCTTAGTTACCGATCACCTGTGGTTAATACTCTCTGTCTGTGGCTGAGGGGAGCTTTGTGTGCTGGGTAGTGTAGTCCTTTTTCCTTTGAGGAAATTCAGATGTCCAGCAGCTCATTATCAGAGCATAGTGTGACAACTTATACTGTGATCAGGTCAAATCAAACCTCTATGTTAAAGTGATGAGTGAAAATCTAAAGATGAACTTGTACATTTGTGCACAAGCATTTGCTGTTGAATTCAATATGAGAGGGAGATGAAATGCTGTGTTGAAGACTACTGAGAGCTGAGGTGAAAGGAAAAGTTTCTCTTCTGACCATAAACACAGCCTTTATTATTGAAAAGTTATCAGGGACTGGAACCAGGAAGTTGACTCTTCATGCTGCTCACCTTGTCTTTCAGGTGAATATGCATGAAATAATAATAATAATAATAATGATAATAATATGAGTTAATGATAATTCCCACACTAATGTGCTGCTCTGACTCTTTTAGACTCGTTGTTGCTGAGCAGCGAGTCTTTCTCCTCCCTGCTCAGACATATATGAGGAGATATGTAGATCCATACTTTGTATTTCACACAGTTTCATTCTGTTACTGTCGTTAAACATCATTGTGTCTTTGTATTTCTGACCTTCTGTACCGACAGCACCGTCTGCTCCCCGGCCAGTCTGCCCAGGTAGGTCCTTCCCTCCCCGGCCAAGTCAGCCAGAGCTGCCCGGAGCTCCTGGATCATCCCGGAGCGACTCTCGAACACTTTTTCCGCCGAAACAACGTGATGAAGCGCGGCGAGCACACACAGCCCGCCGAGAAGACACATCATCACAGAGGCTCCCTCCAGACAGACAGACAGACAGACACACCTGTGTGGACGACAGACGGTGGACACTTACATCTGCAGGTTAACAATGTCCGAGGCCACACGACTAAGTTTTTCCAACAGGATGTGGAAAAACTTAGTCCAATGAATGAAAAGAGACGACTGCCGCCTGCTGGCCTGAGTGCGCAACAACAACTTCTTCTTCTGTTTCTTCTTCAGGGTTTTACGGCATAGCCTACTGCCGCCCTCTGGTTTCAAATCAAACATTACAGTCTGGTAATTGGTCGATACGGGATTTCCAGCCTTTTTCAGCTCAACGAGCACTTGAAAATCTGCAAAATGTTGCATCCAACAGAGATTTTAAACTTTGTCGATCAAACGCTCAGCACTGAACTGAAAGCAGGAGATCATGGATCACTGGCTGATTCACAATCCATCTATTTCCTTTTAGTCCTTCCTGTTGCCAATTAACTGTCCATAAAGTAAAGATATTTTTAAATACTATCTTTTGTATAAAAGTGCTGTCCAGCAGGTGGCCTCAGTCCAATAACCCACAACCAAGAGGAGCCTCGGCCTGTTACCAGTTCTGTCTCCTAAAATGGTATTTATTAATTTCCTTCCCTAAACTGATTATCCACTTGCACATGGGATAGAGTTGGATTACTTAGTTGGAACACAATAGTACTGGTGATAAGGCAACACAAAATAACTAATGACCAGGCAGAGACAAACTGTACATGAAGACTGGAAACAAGATGATGTGAAATGTGATACACCAAACATCCAAGCAGTGGCACTAAAGCCACAGACAAGTCTCTGCAGTGTCCTAATACATTATAAATACTGTAGAGGACACAGAAACATGTTAGAGGACCGGTCGTCTGAGGTTTAGATCTGTTTTAGATGAGTACAAGGCTGAAACAGGGACAGGGACAGGGACTACTCTCATTGAGTGTTCACCAGTACTCCTGGCTGGTGTATGCCCTCCTCCTCTGTATAATGGTTGTGAAGGGCTCCGTAGTTCAGCTGAAGTTCATGGGAGGCTTCATGTGTCTGAATAAACAAATGAAGTGGAGATCTCCCAAAGTCACCATCTGGTCAGTACAAAGTTCTCCCTGTTTTTATGGTTGAGCTGATGTTTACATTTTACTCATCCAGGGTTCAGTGACTAATCAAACAAAGAGCAGATACTCTCCTGGACAAGTTACAGCAGGTGACTGACAAACTGCGCCACACCAACAGCTGAAGCAGAGGGACTGATGGGAACTCCATTTCATTTCATTTCATTTTGACACTCATACAGTCTGTACATATGCAAATACTGTAAAGTGAATTCACTTTTCTCTGAGGGCATTGCTGCTGGGGTTGCCTGGCTGACCATCAGACGCCATCAGACCTGCTTCACTGGTGTTGATGACTAATTGGATTGCGCCCTGTTCCTCCAGCATTATAGGAGGGGGAAGTGATTGGATTTTTAGTTTGATATTTTGTTATTATTTCATTTGTTTCAGTAGTTGCCCAGTGAATGTGGCCTGCCACAGTACTTACATGTTTTATGGTAATTGTAGTTTGTGTAAATGGTTGTGTTTAGTTCAGTCAGACAACTCAGGATTAAAATGTTTATTGCAGCTTTGCATATAGAGTTTGGTGTCAAGGCTCAGACCTCATCAATCCCTGAGAATAGGATTTTATTAAAAGTATATGGGAGTGATGAGGGGATATCTTAACCCCCAGGGCCTGCAGGTGGATGCTGGGGTGGTGGTGGGGCAGAAATAACGCAGTAGGCTGTTTGCAAGGCAGTGGTGTCACACAGAGCACCACAATGGTAGAGTGTGTATAACTGAGTGAGACACGTCATGTGAGTGAAGCAGCGAGGCTCAGAATTAGCTAGGAGGAGGTGACTTTATGTTTTTGTTATGTATGTGTTTATGCATTTTCTATTTGTGCTTCAGTTTAGCTCTGACCTCCTTCATGGGCCCAGAATTGTTGTTAATACTATTACTGTTCTCCTTTTTTTTTTTGGTGGGGGGGGGGCAAGATTAGACTTCAGAAACCAACTGTGTCTCTTTGCTCTGTCAGCTTGGTCCCTGACACAGGTACTCACTTGGAGATGAGCATCAAGTGAATCATCTCAGAGAAGCAAGAGTTGATACCAACAGCAGTGTCGCTCTTTAGCTCTGTTTTTGTTACAGTGCTACATGTGAAACTGTGTCTATCTCCTATCTCCAAGAAAGAGCGCTCTGTCGACAGACAGGAAGAGGAGGTCAACAGCAGGACAAGGTCAGGACCAGATCCCTTGACACATTGAGACAGAGAGTCTTTTGCTCCACACAGAGCCTCGCTGCAGAAACGGAAGAATGTGACTTCTGGATAATCAGAGAGAAACAGCTTGCATGGCTGAAATTACATGCAGGGCAGCTGGTGAGTCACAGGCCGGCAGTGGGAACAAATCATAGTCATTACAGGAAGTTGTATATTGCAGTCGTTAGGATTAATGCAAATTCAGCATCAATTTCAACGTCTTTCATTTGTATATTTTACTTCCTAAGAATCTCTCTTCCTTCTCTTTTTTCAGATATTTGTTTTCAACAAGATTTACAAATTCAACATGTTCCCTCTACTCTCAGGCCATGCCCATTCCAGCTCCACCAAAACTTCAGTATTTCCTTGTGCTCTTGTTTATTTTCATTAACAAATCAGTTTTTAAGATTATTATCACCCAATAAAACTACTGCACATCACTGCTTGAACAGCCATATAAAGAGGTTTCAGTGTGAATTGTTGTGTGGAAAGTGTTTAACAGTCTTTAAATGAAAATGTATGTTTCTTCTTATGCACGAAGCTCTAAAACATGTGGCCTTGAAAAGAATGAACCAACAGAGTTGTGTGTGAATCACAGCTGCAAAGTCTGTTCTGTTGTCTCCTGTGTGTTTTCCTGCCTCAGCTGTCCTCGCAGATCCCTCACACACAGTGAACTGGACAATGTGGGTTTCATTTATTCAAAATATGATTTATTTTGTATAAAATAAACTAAACTATTATAACACTATAGTCAAATGAATGAGCATGTCTTTTATAACAAAAATTAAAAACAGTGCATGTGATTCTGTGAACATAATTCATTCAGAGTTCAAATAAAGGCAAAAGGACAAAGAGCTGAGGTTTCCTCCTCCTCGCCTACACAACCCTTTGCTGACCCTCTGTGCACTACGGTGCATTTGCCCATACAGAAATGCAATATATGACAGTGTATGTCCCTATAGAAAGAGAGAGAGATGTTGGGAATTTTCTTACTCTGGACATATGAAATATATAGCAAAATCTGTATGTATCTGATGTGCATTAATCTGTGGATATAACATACTGTGAGTTTATGTTCATGATAAATATTCAATTTATATAAGGAAATTCATTCAAATTCTACACGTTTATATATTTTTCTTATTCATTTCTTCTTGATTTTATGTACGTTCTGGTCTCTGATGTTTGGACTCTGTATGTACTCACAAGCTTTGGGATGGATATATATTGATATATGTCTGGAATACAAGCATACATACATACTCATTCATGTTTGTATCATAAGACGTGTGAATATAAGAAACGGTTTCCCAATTTTTAATTTTTATCTGTAGCTATATATATTACATATTCTGGTTGTAATGGCTCCAATGGATCACCACCCATTGGAACCATTACAACCAGAATATGCAAAATACTGCTAATTCTCATTGTATTTGTCCCCATGTACATCTTGTTTCATCCACTGGTCTTTGACATTGTTATTAACTTTCTTGACTTTGCGAAAAAAAAAAAAAAAAAAAAAAGCCTTTCTGCCTTACCTCCATCTCACAATTGAATGATTAAGTCAATGATTATATTGCTAATTTTCTATTATTGCCGCTCTATTTTGATTGACACTTTACAACAGGTCACAGTGGCACAGTGGATAAGTCGTATCTGAGCACCAGGTGACCGATCACCTCTCCTGTTCTTATGATCGGTTGTCTTGATGAGAGGTGATCCATCACCTTCGCTGGTCCCAGGATTGATCAATTCAGGTCAGGTGGTATGGGTGATATGGGGGATGACTGAGCAGCTTGATTGAGAGACTATCATAAACAGAAAAGAGAGACAGTCAGCAGCCTTCCTTTGCATATATTATAAAGCAGAGAATGACTAAAGCTCTCGAGGGTTAAACACAGCTGAGCTCCAACTCCTTCATTATCATTTTATAATGTTACACTTTTTGAAATCTTACAGCAAACCATTTAAACCTCTTTAGATCATAAGTCAACAGATATTACTGTACATTTTTTATTGACATGAAGCAAGAAAATGATTATGTATAGTGTGTAACTATGTATAGTTTAACTTGGAATAACAGATAATGCTTCAGTGCTGTGGCTCAGTTGTCTCAGACGTTTTTATGTCACAGCTGCTTCACCTCAACAATAAAAACATCTACATGTTAAATGTCTGTCACAATTTAAATGTTAAATGTCACAAAAAGAGGCAGGAAAGATGACACCATAGAAATCTAAACACTAACATACATACATATGGAGCTGATGCCAAGGAGAAATCAGAAAACAAGGAAATGATCCTTCCTCTTTTTAAACACTGGGCCGATTGTTCTCACTCAGACTTCTGAACTGTGAGAGTGTATCGAGGGGGATATTGAGTCACAACACTTCGTTTTGACCTCTATTCTATTCTATTCTATTCTATTCTATTCTATTCTATTCTATTCTATTCTCTTACTTTGCGTATTTGTGCAGAACAGTGCAATATACATTTAAAGACCATTAAATGGGTGTTATTTGGCATCAACAATGCTGCTGTGCACGGATCTAGCAGGAAAGATGTGTTTTAGACACTCTTCAAAGGCGCCCACCAAAACAATCCAATGTCTATTTAAAGGTTCACTTCATTTCGAGCATTTTCATCTTCCCATCAAAACCATATTTTCCTTTGGCGCTACATTAACTCAGCAGCTGAACTGGAGCTCACACTGTTTCACACTACAGCTGCAGGTCAGCTGAGTGAATCTGAGAGAGATAAATTTCACTTTGTTGTGAAAGATCAGAATTCAGGTTATTTTTGCTAGATTTGCTCTTCATCTGTCACAGTAAAAACAACCACCAGATGTCAGCACTCAGGTGAGTGTTTGTCTTTTCAGTTGTATTACAGTCATGGTAGAAGCTGCCATTTTTTGTCACCTTGTTGTATATTTTTTTTGTTTGTGTGCCCTTGTATGTTCGCAGCCTCAGCTGCAGCAGGATGAGATTGAGCCTGAGTTCAAAGTAAAGTGGAACTGTTCAACTCACTGTGGTGCTGATTACTGCTCACACTTGAACACAATGTTAGCAGGTTTTTCAAACACAGGTAAGCCCACTAATAAAAGCCGACTGACCCCATTTGGGGACACAAATAAATAACATTTGGACTGGTTGACATCAACTATCACTGACTGAGGTCCCTAGTTACACCCTGCTTGGAGGACAGTTTCATACAAGCACACTAGATCACAAACTTTGTGTTGTATACATGCTTACTACAAGTCAAATCAAAATTGCAACATCCATGCAAGAAGAATTACTTTACTTTACTTTCTACTCCAAAGTCACCATCCATGTTTGCTTACAGCCTATGCATATTTCATTGCAGCATTTCAATGTTCGAGGTGGATATAAAAGGCTTACAGCACAGTGAGCGTCATGTGTCATTTGAGACAGGACAGTGTGAATGAAGATGAAGAGCCTTACGCTGTATTGTCCAAAGCTGCTTCTCTGTCTGAAGAGAAGGAAGACGACAACAGCAGAGATGACTGACTGGACCAGAGTGAAGAGGAGGAGGGTCGACTTCACTCCTCTGCTCAGTTTCTGTTAAAGGACACACAAAACTCACATTAATTGTTGTCACTGACACACACACACACACACACACACACACACACACACACACGCACAGGGAGGGAGAATTTAGTTACTGTATTTTAAGAAATGCATGAGTGTGTCTGTTCTACGGTCACACAATCTTAGCTATACTCATATCATTCTATTGGTGTGAAATTAGACAAAACACGATACGATACAAGAAACTGTGAAAGGCAAAAATGAATTTAATATTAATTCAATACCACAATGTTACTACATCCATGAGAGAACAAGTTATCTTTACATTTGCAAAGGCAGCATTAATCAGCAACCACCCTGACCGTCAGTCTTCAGACCCCCTGACTTAATTGTGCTGCAGGTTTACAAAATTACAACTGAAATCTCTCACTTGCAGCAGTCAGCAAAGCTGACACACCTACCGTGCTGTAGTGTTTTGCAGAACAGCTGCCAGGTTGTGCCGTGACGCAGGACAACTCAGGATGCCCATCCAAGTCCACAGAGTAGATGATCACAGCCACCACTGACAGCACAGTGGACACAAAGCTCACCATCAAACATGCCTGCAGCTGATACGACAAAAACAACATTTCATCTTTTAAACAGAACAGTAACACTATCATATGGGCATTAGCTGCAGTCACATGGTTCAGTTCAGTAGAGACAGATGTTGTGATAATTCTGTGAGGCTGGTCTAATTTTCAGGTCACTATGGCTCAAAATAGACTCAGTGTATCTATTTTATTGCTTTTGATGAACTAAAACTGAACTGCTTTATTCTTCACTTGTTCCAACTGTCCCTTCAGTAACAGCAGAGCAATATGTGCTGACTGGACACACTGACCTTGACACATGCGAATCATGAGTAACTTGATTAATTCAGCACAATCAAGAAAAAAAAATTGGGAGGAAGGACAAACTGTCTGTCATCATCAAGCATGTTTCTGATTGTAGGAATGAGACTTGATACTTCCATCCCCAGTATGCTGTGGAGGTGTGGATTGTCCATTTCTATTTTAAGATAGAAAGTACATTTATTGCATCAAGGACTTACAGTCTTAAAGGTGCTGTGTTTGTCCAGGATGATGGCAACCACTCCTCCTGTGATGAACTGGGAACAAACACACACCACAAGAGACATTAGGACGACATTACAACATGAAGTCCAGAAACCTGGACCTCATATTATGAGTTTGTTCACATGATATCATCTGTCCATCCATCAGGCTGGAGCCAATCCCATTTGACATAGGGCAAGGTGAGATACACCCTGGACAAGTCACCAGTCTATCAAAGGGCCAACATATTGAAACAATATGTTGACAATATGAGACAATATGTTGTCTTACACCTGTAGGTGTAAACACTCACATTTACACCTACAGGCAATTTAGAGTCTCCAGTCAACCTTGGGAGGAAGCTGAGGAACCTGAGAATCCATGCCGTCACACCGACATGATATCATCAGTACAAATTAAAACACACACAGACTCACCATCAGGCCACTCCACCAGGGAACTCCCAGGTTGACAACCTCAGTGGCCTCAGTGAAGTGCAGAGGAATGGAGTAGGACATGACCATCAGCCCCATCATTATCTGACTCACCTGGTGCACATACACACATATACACACACATCAGGCTGAGAGACAGAAGAGTGAAAAAGAAAATGTCCCAGCAGTGGCCAGAATTTTTTTTAATTCATCTAACTAAAGCTCGGTGTACAGACCTCTACAATGAACTCCAGAATAGTGAGGAGGGAGGAGGGAATGAACGAGTGATGTCAGACACACAAAAAAAGAGAGAGAAAGAGTTTTGGACTTACTCCTAGACATTTAGGCTCGCCTTTCTGGATGGCGGCCTTCAGGGCCTGCTGTCTGTCAGACAGCTTGACAACATTAACATCCTCCTGCACCTGCACCGTCAGATCCCTGCAAACTGTCACCGCCATCACCTGAAAACAACGACATAGTTCACCTTTCAACATCTTAATTGACACAGCAGGAGAAGCACAGGTGTAGCCAACAACAGTGATAAGTTCTGTAATTCTTACTGGTCCCAGGAAGATATTTCATCAAACAACACTGTACAATGGCAGGACCATGTTCAGATTTGCTGATGACACTGCAGTGGTAGTAACAGAGTCAGATGGACTGAGGTGAGAAATAATCGTTGACTTTAAGACAAATAAGACTGGAAAACCAGTCTTCTTGATGATGCCAGGAAAGAGTTTACAACATAATGTATTCTTTCATTAAAGCCACAGTGGGGAGATATGCAGTATTACAGCAGCAAGAAAATAGCAGCAGTGAGTTAAATTAAGATATATTTGTGCTTTAAAGATCCAACCATGTTTGTTCTCATCTTTCAGGCTTCTCCTTTCTTCTCTCCTTTCCTAGTAACAACAGGTTGGTGAACCAATGACAGGGTTTGGCCTTGGCACATGTTTCCTTTGATATTTCTTCAAAAATATAAACGATATAACCAAAAACACATGGACATCTGACTTTATACATTATGGTGTATATATCTCTGTTCTAAATCTAAATCCAATTTTTCTGCCTTTGAACTGGTTTCTTTTTACTTTAGTATGTAACGGGAAGCACAGTTAAGGAAGTTACAAATCTACCAAATAATTTTCAGCCTTCATGGACCCCAGTAGATATACCAGCCTGGGACACACAGGGTGAATCATCAAAAACCATACAACCACATATAATATACACTTGAAACTGGAAAGCCAGTGTGCTCAAAACCACAATCATATGATGAAGTTATTGTGGCTCATGGTCATCTCCATTTTTTTATGCATGATAAGCATCTACACTTTGGTGTACATTCACCTTGGATCTGTACCACACTTCATAAATAGCCTAGTTGATGCAATGAAACTCACTGATGTTGATCTAACTCAGCTGGCTCATGTTTTTATGCAGTGTGGACACATCTGAGACAATTCATAAGCCACAAAGTGTAGATTACTGCATCATAGAACATATGTTTATGGTAACAGCTTTTTGTTGTGTCCATGTTCAGGGTTGTTGCATCGGTGAGAAGGGTGATGTCAATTCTAGGGGCTCACAGCCCAGTGGGGCCCACAAAAACCCCAGTAGCCTAGGCTTTCTATGATTCTCAATACAGCAAGGTGCTTGGACTCTGCCATGTGCATTTGTTATTACACCGACATACCAGAGTAATTACAAGGAATTGTCTAAAACATGATTTAACATGATGAATTAACTGATAATATACTGGATCACCCTGTATAATACAGGAACATCCTGTATTGAAAAATAAAATGCACTGTCCCTTACTGAATCACTCACCCTACTCTAAGGCTACATAATCTTTCACATGCCTGGTATGACAGTAGAAACAGGAAAACCAAAAGTTTCATGAAACATAGTGGAGAAGCAGTAATCAGAATGACAGGCAAGTTGTCTGTTATTGTCACTCACTGCCATTGCGATGGCTGAAATAAATGAAAAATGATAATACATAGTCTATGAAAAAAGTGACCATAAAAAGTCAAGGGGCAGGGGCCCACTTCTGTATTTTTTCACTGGGCCCAGAATTACTAGCAACGGCCCTGCCGATGTCTATCATGAGAGTGGGGATCCAAGGAGCTCTACTACATGCTCCACCACAGTACACTCTACTACATGCCGCATTTCCAATGATAGTGAGTTGAGTAATATAACCACGCACAACACGTTACCGCACAACATTCAAATCAATCTCAGTTGAGGGGAATCGGCACTTTTACATGATACTACACCATCACCCACGACTAAAGTCACAGCTTGAAGCAGCACAATAATGCGCATCACGCACAGATACGAGTGCTGCTGACCAGTTTACGCAACCTTGATGCTCACTGTGACTGAGTAGTGTAAACTTTGACTTGGACTACAGATTAGAAAACACATTGATACATATATATATAAACAAAAAAAAAACTCATTGTTTTCCATCATATAGGATACAGGTAATCTGCAAACCACTGGTCTGCACCCTGCTGAATGTAATAGGCTTTACACACACACACACACACACACACCGCTCTCTCACTTCGTTGTTTACATGATGCTGTCAAGCTGCTCCCAAGGAATTAAAAAGCACAAAATGTCTCACTCTTACCTTGTTTTTCTTTTCTCCCCTGGCACGTTAATATATATATATATATGTGTGTGTGTGTGCGTGTGTGTGTGTGTCTTCTTCTGAACTCCTCAGCTGACCATTGGTGATTTTTTCCGCGCCGCCCTGTCTCTCTCTGTTGCAGAGGGAGAGATTGTTCTGTGTCCCAGATACCCCGGAGCTCCTCCTTCGCTTCCTCTCATGGTATCGTGCATTCCACAAATCATTTTTGTTTTTGGGATTTCTGTCTGTCTTTTTTTTTTTTTTTTTTTTTTTTAACCGTCAAAAGTTTACTAGGAGAACAGTAAACGGGACGACTTACTCGATATTACGTACAAACCCTCTTGGTGTCGTCCACACACATCTGAAGTAGCCTGCCTGCAAAATTTAAAGTGTGGTGAGTAGCTATAACCCTCTGCTTTGTTTGAATGCGTTTTTAGTATTAAATGTTAAAAAGCTAAAAGCTATAGTTCATCCTCTGGCACACATTTTAGGAGCCAGATTTGGTGTGGTCACTGGTGATGCTCTGTCAGGTCGGCTTTATGACTTTCTGGCATAGTTTGCTCATATAATGGTGCATCAGTGATTCGCCTTCTGTCAAAGTAATAATAACAAATTGGTTTTCACAAATCGAGTCCACAAAGTCCCCGTGTCCTCGCAGATTAATGTTTTATGTGTGTGTGTGTGTTTGGATACACGTATTTTTCACCTTTTGTTTTTATGTTAATGCTGATTGGTGTATAGTTGTGCATAATCAGACAGGGCAGCTACACAAAGAATACATAATACACAGTGTAATGTTACACACATTAGAAATAATGATAACAATAATCATAGTAATAATAAATAGTACAGCTGTTGTACAGTCTGGTGACAGTGAGGATGAAGTATCTCCTGGACCTCTCAGTCCTGCAGTGCAGTGAGATCACATGTTGTCTGCTGCTGCTTCTCTGACCTGGCAGAGGTTTGTACAGATGGTTGATGTTGTCTAAGATGTCCTGCATCTTACATAGTGTGTTGCTCTCAACAACAGTCCCGACTGTCTGATTGTGTTCAGGGCAGACACGCTGCAGTTTAAAGGTGACATAGTTAAATTCCCCTGGTAATGCAGAGAACACATCAGGGTGCTGGATCTAAAGTACTGCAACAGTCTCGTGAATGACATCACACACAAATGTAAAACACCAATGGTGGTGATGTGAGAGAAGTCGTTCACTACACAGTAAGGTCTGACTGCAAACAATTCAGTATCCCAACTGCTGATCTTCTCCTCCACTGTGATATGACCAAGGTTGCACCACCTGTTGTTCAAAAGCAAAACCAATCAGCCACCTTTTTCTTTCCACTTTCACTGGTCTCTGTCCACTTGCAGTGCAGTGGCGTTGGGTAAATCAACACAACAGTCTGCAGTGTCGTTGTTTAAAGGGGAACTATGCAAGTATGGTCAAGTATGGTCAGTTTTCCTCTGTTTTGCTATCCCTCCTCCTGGCCATGTGCATTTGTTTTTAACAAAGCCGGTGAGAAAACAACCCATGGAGCAGTGGATAACGATATATCATGTACAATGTTATGACGTGTTTATTTGTGTAGTCTATAAACAAGAGATTACGGGTTACGGGCCATGTTTGTGTCGTGGTGTTGCTGACACAAAAGCTGGACACCTGGCCAGAGACACTGATCTTGCAAGGTTGGTTTTTGGCCAAGAGACACTACGTTTAAGGCAGAGAGCCTCCATTCTCCCTTGTAACAAGTTACAAGTCATTTATTTAACCATCACAATTACTCTGAAGCTGTCTAATTAAGGTAAAAATGAAGCATAGTTAAGCTAAACATCCTGCCTACAGTAGTTCCTTTTAAAGGGACATTCTGGGGTAAATTTAACCCATTTAACCCAAACAATGCTCAGAACAGCACCAAACTTCATCAACAGTACAAACAGGGTCCCAGCACATAATACGAGGCATCAAACACCTGCTAGCTTTGCCTGGTTTCTACTGAAAAGAGACGAAAACAGAAATCACCCACTCTCCTCCAGCAGCTTCCTACTAATGTGGAAGCCCTAACAAGTCGATTACCGAATGCAGTAGAAAAGTAAAGAGTCTAGAGATGTTTAGTTCCAAAAATGCACGCTTTGCTGACTGTGATAGTCTGAACAACTCAACTCAGTTCATTTCCCTGTCAACACTCGCTAGTTATTGTTAGAAACAGATAGGTAAGTCAGATAGGAACGCTGATGCATTTGGTAATCGGCTGGAGGAGAGTGGGTGAGTTTTGTTTTTGTCTCTTTTCAATAGAAACCAGGCAAAGCTAGCAGGTGTTTGATGCCTCGTTTTATGTGCTGGGAACCTCTTTGTACTGTTGACGAAGTTTGGTGCTGTTCTGAGCATTGTTTGTGGCTGTGAGAGGTTGTTTTGATCGTAGTTGGCTCAAGGCTACAAAGACAGCAGTATTTTGTTATTGTGTGGTCTTTGCTAAAACTAAAACGTTTGTTTGCAGTTTGCAGTCAGCAAAATTGATCTCTCTGCGGCGGGTTCACGGTGTGACAGACCATGGGTTAAATTTATGCCAGAATATCCTTTAAAATGGTCTCATGGTGAATGAGACTACAGTCACAATGTCCTCACTGGTTCTTCAGGGGTCACTTGAGCTCTTCACAATTGTTCACCAGGGACCTGACATTTCCCATGAGGATCAGTAGAAGAAAATGCTTGTACCTCCCAGCTTTTAGCTTAGCCCCAGCTCTGCACCCGCACCCCCTGCAATCTGACTGGCCACCCTGTATGCCCCCCGTCCCCAATGGTCATTGACTTGTCACAGTGTAAAGTTCCTGTGTTCACTCTCCAGAGCTGTAAGCATGGACTTCTAAGGCTGTTAATCAGCTCTGTACAGCAAACATCCTATTGTTCTGTGTAGTAAAGAAAGAAAACAGTGTAAGATTGATATTGTTCTCAATTTATCTTGTTTATAACAGAGTTGATTATTGATTGATTAGACACTGACGGGGGAAAATGAAAAGGTTATAGGCAGCATTATAGATTTAATGCTGCCAATAAAAGCAAGATGAAGACATACTGGAAACAGTGTGTAAGTGTACAATAGAAATACTGTAAGGGAGTGATCAGTGGTAGCATTCATTTGTGTTACCCCCCCCCCCAAGATTCACTGTTGTTACCCCCTGTGCCCCCCACCAGAAAATACTCTGGACCCACCCTGGAAGTCTTGAGTACAACCTCTGGGCTTTTTTTTCACTCTTAACTGAAGAGTTAAGAGTTATTGTTATTTATTATTTTTATTGTTTACCCCCCCCCCCCCCCCCTCTTTCCACTGTCCAAAACACCCACCCTGATAACCTGACAGATAAGTGAAAATAAATCAACAGTGGCCAGATGCATGTATGAAGTGTTTTAGACTCGTAAAGGACAAAATGTTCTGCTCATTCTACATGGCCTTGTCAGTAGATTTCATCATCACCCCAACAACCCCCCTCCAGTCCTCCAGCCCCACCTCCCCTATGCAGCCCCCACTCTTTTCTTACTCTCTGCCCTTTTCCTCCTTCTCTCATCCTCCTCCGTCCACATCTGCTTCTCATCCTGCAGCATTCCTGTCTTTCCTAAGAGGATTCTGACATGTGGTTTTGATGAACTAACACACTCAAACACACTCTCTCTCTGTTCCTTTTTTCTTTCTTTCACTACCTCATTTTGCACCTCTATTTCTCAATCCCTTCCTCCCTGTCCAAACAGATACACTGCAGAAACGCACATGAATGCAATTGCTCAAACACAACACACACATGCCGCTTAGTTTTACTGGCTTCCCACTGTCCTTTGCCCTCTCCAGTGGTGTGATTATGTGGCCTGTCTGTGTTGTCCTTTAAGGTCTATTAACATCTTTTCTTCGACAGTCTGCTCCTCTTTGTCTGTGATTTTAGTTTGCATTTTTAAGCGTCATTCTCAAGCATTAACATTAGCCTTGGTGTAAATTTCATTTTAATGAACAATTTGGTTTTTATCTGCTCTACATAATGTGAGAGTCAGAGAAAATCAATATCACTGAGTTGTTAAATCCAAAGTTTTAAGTTAAAATTTCAACAGTTTGCACTGTGGCGTTGTTTGCATCATCATGCCCATGCAGCTATAACTGACTGCTATGCATCAAGATGTCGTTTCAACTACATGACACATATCCCCTCCTAAAACAGAATTTTATAGTCAGATGTGATGTTGTAAGGAGGAATCATCAGTGAGGCCAGTGGTGAAGTTCCCAGCTGTTTTGGCAGCAGGCTGACGTTTAGTGGATGTGTGGTTGTTTAATGCAAACCAAACAACTCAGGATCACTTGAGAGAAATGAAGTGAATTCTGCAAGTCGCTATTCTCACATATCACACTCCCCCATCACTGCACCATAAATCTAAGACAGCCTCTGAACCATTAGTGGTGTAATGAAGCCATCAGTGCTGTGATCACTCTCCTACTCTGCTGTTTCAAACTTATGCTGTCATGTAAAGCTGTTGCTGCAGCAGCTGCTACTGTTTATATATCACAACTCCTCCACCCAAGCATCCACCACTAGGCTTTACTATAGTTTGGCTTTTTTTTTTTAAGTAATCAAAAGGATGAGGCTCTATCTGGAGATGGAGTTGGCAAACTAATTGCCAGTCCATTAAATTTTTTGCTTCCCCCTTCATCTACAAAAACATTCCAATTTAAGAGATGCACCAGGAGAAAAGAGGAGGTTCTTGTTCTGATGAGTCCAGCTGTTTACTGGGCACCCAGCCAGGAAATGTCCAAGCTAAATGCACTTTAACCCCTTTAGTCCGTGCCCACCCAAGTGGATGGACGATCTCCATTTTGGTAGGCTCTTCTCCTTCTTAGTAACTGAAGCAACCAAACTCAAACTCATTAGGTAGGAGTAAAGGTGCAAAATAACCTTTGACACTGGATTTATTCTGCTGGATAGTATGGAGTATGGACTTTCTGTTCAAGGCCAGAAAACAAGTGCTTCCTTTGCCTTAAGAGTGAAAGCTTTAAGTCACTGCTGCACCCACTGGTGGGTGGAGCAGGAATTGCTGCTCCTGTGGCAATGGAGCAGGCAGGAGCAACAAAGATACCTGTCACTGGAGATTGAGGACTTAGGTTGCCAATCATCTGCTGTGAGGTGGTGAGTGCACAGAGCTACTTGGTCATAGTGGCTTAAAAAACTACTGCTTTGTGGGTATGAAGCTACTTCCCCAGAGGCTGGAAAAACAGACTGGAGAATGCTGTTCTCTGTTGACTCTCATGAATTCAAACCCAGAATGGGACAGAAGAAAAAATCACATCAAGGAATAAGGCAAAGTTACAAAAGACATAAATATTTCAAAATAAAACTGAAGTGAATATAGATAGTTGCAGAAGAATTTAAAAGCCTAATGGCTGTAGGCACAAAGGATCGTCTGTATCTCTCAAGGTGTTATGAAGTGGATGATCCAAGTTGTTCAGAATGGCCTCTACCATCTTCACTGTGCCTCTCTCCACCACATCCCTCAGTGAGTCCATCAGGGAAACATGATATACATGATATTAAAAGTGCCTCAGGATGTTAAGTCTGTATCCATGAGACCTTCACATGGAACTTCAGCAGTAGCCATTGATGGGATGTACACAAGTATTGTTAGGATATTAAAAAATGTATGCTTTCTGAGTCTTCACCAATTTCTCACCACTCTTATTGGGCAGAGAGCTGACATTTCCCAGCAGAAAGGACCAATAGCCTCCACTTTTTGAAGAAGGAGGATTGAGAGAGGATTGTCTGAGTGGTATGAGCTTGCTTTGTTGTGGAGAAAACATCTCCTGTTGTGTCTGACTTCAGTTTCCTGTTTGTGTTGCAGTAACATGTCTTCTGAGAGGACGGCTCCAGCAGTTGGACCCAGGTTACATCGGCTCATGGCCTGGTTTGACCCTGAAACTGCTGCGGTGAGATCTGGATACGGCTCAGGGCTCAATGTTCATTGAATTTCAAGTCTATCTTCCAGTATATTTTTGTCAGTTGGTAGTGACGCCAGATCTCTGTGTCTGTGTAGGTGGTGACCATCCTCCTGGGGCTGTTCCAGGTTGTGCTATCTGTCCCACTCGCCTACAGTGATCCAGTCCTGCCAAAGCTTTACATACTGCCACTGGTCTTAGGAGTTCTAGTATGTACCTCCTTATGCTACCTACCAGCCAACATCTGTCTGTCTGTCTGTCCATCCTACCTCCATATCTACCTACCTATGTCCACAATAAAAGGATGCTGACAAGTCTCCAGTGAGCTACTTCTGTTGCTCAATGTCAAGATGAATGAAATCATTCCTGCCTTTGGAGCTCCCCCCACTGGTGACTCAGCGCAACAACGTTCAGCTTCCCTCCTTTTGACAGAGTGACAGACAGAAAAAGTGTGTGATTACCACTACACTTGTAACAAGAAAAGCAGTTTTCTGGCTGCTTATCATAAATGTTGTATTTGTATACTTTGTACTTGGTTTCAGTTTTGGATTTTGAATTAGTAAATATTCCTAAAAATGTAAAGTTCTTGGATTCAAAAGCAGAACACAAATGCAGTGGTGAAAGTCGACTGGGTTTACCGTTCAGTTTGGGGTGAAAGCTGGCACAGGTGAGGAATGGTGGAGCAAAGCAGTTCAGGAATGGAGACTGCTGGGGTGAGGAGGTGGCAGAGGTGCAGAGCAGAGGCGGATAGCTCAGCTGGATCAGTGGAAGACAAACAGGATTAAACCAGAACTGGAGCAGGAAGAAATGAGATTAGACTGGTGGTCTGAATGAACAATGAGGAAGCAAATATACATTTACTAGAGAGGCAGTGACTGTGAGACACTGTTGATGAGGACAAGCTGGGGCTGAGGTAATGCTACGCCCTGAGACACACAGGCACCCGCAAACAGGAAACACAGGAAACACAAGGTTGGGGTAAAAACATCACAGATAACAGCAAAAAAGAGAGCACACCTGGAGCCAAGACCAGGACCGTAACAGATGTGATAATTTCATCCAGTTAAAACTGTTGCAGCGTATATGGACTGACAGCGATGTGAATTTTCCCTTTAAAGAGATGAACTAACTGTGTGTGAGTGTCTGTGTGCTGCAGATTGTAGCAGGAGGATCATTCACCGTGGCCACTGAGAGGAACCCGAGCAGACAATTGGTCAGTCCACATAACCACATAAACCAAAGGCTCATTAGAGATTTTCACTGATTTGATTGTAGTGCTAAACATTGAGTCTTAGTTCCTCCAGTGTTGAAATTTCCTGTACTGAGTTTTAGAAAGTAAAATCTCATGTTAAAAGTGTAATGTCCTCTTAAAATAATACAGCCACATCATGTCATAAGTTACTATAGTTATATTGATCCTTAAGATTCTTCACCATTCATCAAAATGAAGAACACCAGCTCTTGTGTAATCAGTGAACTTTGTCTGGTCTGTGTGTCTCTCTCCACAGCTTCAGGGTTGTGCATACAGTAACGCAGCTGGCCTGCTGGGGACACTGCTTGCCTTCTGTCTGTACTGCTACACCCTCAACAATGTAAAAACTGAAGAGCCCTGTACGCCCTTCCACCATGAGGACGATTACAGACAATCATCTTTTGACTGTGCAGGGGATCTCCTGAATGTTAGTCACCAGACTTTTTGACTTGTTTGTCTTTTCGTCTCTTTTTTTTTTCTCCTCTCATTTTCTTTTGTGTACAACAGTCAACTATATATATATATATATACTACCCAACATACTGCTCCATCTTTCCTGATACACCTCAGCTACTTGATTCTGGAAGTAACTTAACAGGGAGCAAAAAGAGCAAAACAAGAGAGCACTGACCACCTACGCTCAGCTCTGAAACCCAGACACAGATTGAGAAAAGCAATACTCCAGTAGATTTACATAACACAGTTACATGACTGCCCTGTCGGTCATCATAATGACACAATTTTGCTCATTTTTTTCTATAGTGATGGGGACCATATACTTCCTACACTGTGCTCTGCAATCATAAAGCTGTGCAGTTTCTCCTGTGCTAACTCAATTGCTGTGGAAAAACATTGCCAAAACCCATTCACATACTACAACAAATTTACTGGTGAATCCGCCTCTTTCCAATTAGCTTGCAACACTGTCAGTTGGAAAAGCGCAGTATGTCCAAACCCAAGATGATCTGGCTGAAACCCAGTGATCTTGAGTGTCACTCCTCTGGCAAACAACCATCCATCTCTCCATCCATCCATTAGCTAAACATATGAGTATTATGAAATCTTCTTTCTCTTTTTCTTTTTCTCTTGTCTTGCTTACTCATACAATAAATGGATGAAATATGTGTCTTAAAAAGTGTAAGATTAGTGACATCATTTGTCAGTGTCTGATTTGTGTGTGTGTTCTCACTCTCTTACAGGCCTACAGCTGGTCTGTGACTGTGCTGCTGCTGCTATATGATACCGTGGCTGTGGTCCTGCACTGCGTCCTGTCTGTCTCTGCCTTCAAAGCACTCAAATCAGACTAACACACACACGCACGCACGCACACACACACACACACACACACACACACACACACACAAACTTACATGAAGTAGTGAATTTTAAAACATCACTCTTACAACCACAGTCAGTGCAATGCTGATTTCATGACAGTAAAAAGCAAAAAGTGATGAAATATTTTAATTAAAAAAAAATTGTACATTATACATTGTAGTTCTGATTTACTGGAATGCGTCGAATAACATCAGTTTCACCACCAACAACAAAACAGACTTTAATGGTGGGTTTGTGTCCTCAGTGGCCTGATCAGCATGGCATCGGTGAAATCATACACCTTCAGAGATCCAGTGCGTTTAATTCCAAATGCCACCAAAGCATTAAAGGGATACTTCACCCAAAATCGATAATTCCCCAATTTTCTACTCACCGTCATGCCAACGCAGGAGGACAACTTTCGGAGTTATCAAAATGCTTTTGGGGTGGGGGTCGGGGGTCTTGGTAACCGTGGACGTAAACACGGAAGAGCATCTGGCAGCAAATCCCGCGCATGCGCACAAACATCAACACAGCCACTGCTAAAACAAAGCTAAAACCCGAAATCAAATTAATTTTTTCCGAACAACTTTTTCATGTCGGGGCGTCAGGACATTTGGGTCAGTACGCACGGGCAGTATGGAGGTATTTGGATGTTTCATAGTGTGTGTTTTTGGACGATTCAAAGGTGAGAACTATCCGCCGCTATTATATGAAAATCCGTTCAGCCGGCCCCCTCCCCGGAAAACCAAAAGCGTTTTGATAACTCCCAAAGTTCTCCAAACCTTTCGTCGGCATGACTGTGAGTAGAAAATTGGTAAATTATTGATTTTGGGTGAAGTATCCCTTTTAGCAACAAGTGTCTTGCAACCAGGTTCACCCGTGTTTTAAAGTTATTTTTGCCTTAATTCAGTAAGTGACATTGAGAGAGAGCGACATGAAAGTCAGAGCAAATGACACAAAGTAAAGGACCAAGGCTCCAGGCCTGTTAATACTGCGCTGTTTGTACTGTGCTGGTGGATGCCGCTCCTTATTTGGCTACCCAAACACCTGCAGTGGAAACACTTAACAGGATGGAAAAACATCATCAGGGGTGGAGATGGTTTATTACCTCTTGACTCAGAGTGAGGACACAGTGTGAGTGCAGTAGCGAAAAGGCTTTATCATTTGTCAGTCAGGCGAGAAACATAATCAATCTCCTTTCCCTTGGTACTATTTGAATATTTAAAACATTTAAATCGCTGTGTCAATACAAAATGAAGAGGTGTGTCCATAGTAGGCTATGAGTCACCAAAGCAACCAAGAGTCAATAAAAAGCTCAACTCTTCCATCTCTTACTAAAACCTACAAAATGTCTCAGTCTTTCTGAAAGACATTTATGTCCAGTGTCATTTCCACTGCTGCTTGAACAGTGGTCATTTACGGGTTCCTCCCTTCCTGATACAGATTTGATTTCTGCAACAACTACAGTAGAATTCAGTTTCTAGTGTTTCTATGAAATGTTGCTGAGATTGTCATTCCTCTGCTGGACTGATTTTTGAGCGCTTGAGCATTTTCAGAAGTTAAACCACATCTGGTTATAACTAGTCAATAACGTAATACATTAGCATATTGAGCAAAACATATTATATTTTTGTTCATTACATTTGATGACATTAATGGCCATTAACGGACATTTTGTGCTATTTGTTTCTATTTAATCAAAAAGACAAAAGTATTACGTTAATGACCGTTATTACATTAACAGTGGTTATTACATTATTGGCCGTTACAGGCTGACGCCGGATGTTCATCCACTGACGGTGCAGTGGTGGAGGGACACTGGCAGTATGGACTGGAACATTACCGTCACATACTGTAGGGGTTTCCCTTATATCAGCTGAACACAGGACTCCACCATTACCCTGCCGTGTAGGGAACAATGAAATGACAACGACCACAGTTGACATAGCTGCTGCTAAATACAGTTGCAAGACGTAACTATTTAAAGTGTACGAATCAAGAGTGGGTTTCTGTTCAGCGCTGCTATTTTGCATAATTACAATTTTGTCTGAACACCCCTTCAAAACAAGGGACGTGGTTGGTTCCCAAAATGGCGGCGGTTTCTGTCAGTGAGGAGTGAAACTTTCTTATTTTTAGTGAATATTTGTCACTTTTCCAAACCGCTGTGTCGACCGCGGTCGTGTGTTTCGTTGAGTAAGGTTCACCAGCACATAGGGGCGTGTGGCAGTGGTGAGTAGGGCCGGGTAACGTCATCCTGGGCTCCGTTTTTGATCGTCAAACCGCTGGGCTTCCCTCTAAGTTGACGGTGGCCGAGTGCCTGACATTGCGATCATACCGACTGTTGTTGTCATCGGATCGCTCAACGCGGAACCGTCAGTTGAGACCGCACGACGACGAGTAGTCACCTGTTTTTGTCGAGGACCGAGTGAGGGCCGGTTGGATATCCCGAGGCCGTGTCACGTCAGCTGTGAGTGGAAACAGAGAGGTGGTGTTGGATGTCACCACGGCGCAGTGTCAAGCGGGATTTGGTTTGCTAGCATCGTGTAAGTGTCAGCTCATTTTCAGCCTCACCTCTCAGTGAACACCCTGTTCTGCCCCGTTGGCTGCAGTCTCTCACTTCCCCTGTGTATCCACAGGATGACTTTATTATGCTAACTAGCTGTTAGCCAACTGTCTACATGTTTTCGTACTACTTGTATAGGTGTTAAAAAGAAACTAACGTCTGTTGATGGCCATGTACATGGGTGGAAACTTTACAAAGGAATGGTTATAGGTGACATGGTTAGCTTTGTTTTGAATTGTCAACCATGGCCTGATAAGTCAGTGACTAATAATAATTAATTCAAGGTTAGGGAGAGTAAAATGCACAAGTTAGGCATGACTGTCCACTTTCTGTTTCCAAACACCGTTTTTTAACTTCAGTTTCCTGCTTTCTGTGATAAACAGCCATCCTGGCAAATCAAATGGAGAAGCTCCAGGACCTTAGCCAATCAGAGCTACAGGAGCTCCTGGACAACCCGGAGAGGGTGGAGTCTATGGCCCTGGAGTCTGATGAGGTAAAAATTTATGTTTAACTTTCCACCTCCATGTCTAACTAGGATCCTTTCAGTGTGGCTTAGACCACATTACACAAACCACCTGAAGCAAACACATCACAGCAGCTACTCTTTGTAGTGTTCGTTTTAGATACAGGCACAGGGATAATATAAATCAACACCATTTAAACACAGCCCAGTCAAAGACAGACAGTAGTAGCCTAAAAACATAACATAATCATAACAAATAGAGTTGGGAGGTGTCTCAGGCATCGTGACTACTGCAGCAAAAAGTCCCATTCAGTTTTTCCATTGACAATGTTAGTTAAAGACGGTTAAAGAGCTTGTTTGGCTTAGATCAACATGAAACTTTCCTTGAGGAGAAAACTGAAAACATGATGTGCAGCTTAAATTACTGAATTTTCAAAGTCTGGGCCAGTTTTGATCCAGGTTAATAGCGATAGAGTCTGTCTGGCTACTTCTCACTGTCTGTCTGAGTAATTTTCCATGGTGACAGGACCTGATGCTCATGATTGAGAAAACAGGACATCTCAGAACTTGAGATCTGGTCACTGTAACATGCATGCACAAGGCCATTTCAGTGTTTCTTGTCTATGTTCACTAACACTGAGGGCATTAGATAGTAATATAATATAATAATAATTCCTGTTTTCATCAGTTTATAATCACCTGAGAAATGTTGTGTTTTTATTAGTTTACAATGAGGCCTTCATGTCTAGATAAGGAGGATCCTGCCTGTGTTTTTTTATGTTGCCTGAAGGTTATCATAGATTTTCCTACACACTTGGGAAGGGAGGTGCTAAAGTGATACAATTGAAGGCAACTGAACTTCTTTTTGTTGCTTTTGATTTTAGTACTTAACAACTTAACACACAGTGACCTTCATTACTTCACAGACAGGAGGGAGGGGAGGGTTTTCAGCTGCTTGGAAATGTAACCTCAACTCTTGATGCCACTAAATGCTACACATTGGTCCGGAATGAGAAAAACACCTCAGGAACTGGTCACTTCTCACAAGTCTACTAAAGTTACATTGTAGATGCGCATATAGACCGATACTTTATTTTCTCCCCGGGGTAAAAACAGGTGACCAGCAGTGATAATTCCAGTTCATAGTCCAGGTCATTTAAACGTCTGCAGATCATTAATTGAGACAACATTTCAAAATGGTATAAAATAACTGTTATCATCAATGGTGTCTTTACGACTGTAACTAGTCTGGAAATAAAACTTAAGTTGCATTTTAAGATGCTTTTAAGTAAGATTTGAAATTAGACATGCTATTATTGGAGTGATGTGTCAGACAAGTGACTTCTATTCCATACCCTACTTTGCTTGATATCAAATGGAAAATTGGATTGAAATTGTCCCAGCATAACTCCTTCCTGCTGCAGGAAGGAGTTATGAACTCACCATTGAAAGTCTTTTTGACATATCTGATAAGAATGAATGATTAAAAACAATACAGTGCTTTTACATCAAACCAGGAAGTACTCAGCAACTCAGAACAGGGATCCAGCCGGGACAATACCAGAAGCTCTCACTGGTGTAACTTTCTCTCCGGTCACATGTTTTCAACACCAATTGTTTTGCAGCAGGACTATTACACGTTTTTAGTTACTATGTTTTCTGTGTTTCAACCATGACGGTCCATTGTCTGAGGTGATGCCCTCTAACTTTGCTTCTTTGGTTTGATTAATTAAGACATTGTTTGTATTTAAGGCCCTGGGTTGGTTTGTACTTGATCAAATTAAGTAATGATAGTAGGAGGAGGAATTTAAGGTTGCCTGTTTTATTAGAGACATCGGGAGCTTTAAAATAGGGAGTGCACTGTAGAGCAACATGCCATCAAGGAGATGCTTCATCTTTTGGCTCGTCACTATCATCATCATTAGCATCATGTATTTTTTGTATATATTATGACTTTATTATTGAAATTTATTTTTTTCCATTAATGTGGCCTGATTACTTATGGCTGAATGTCATTCAAAAAAAGTGGTTGTTTGTACTTTGGCAGGTGTTGTGATTGTGATGAGATGTTTTGATGAGTCACGATGTCAGGTAGCATGTTGTGAATTTCATTTTCACTGAAAAGTTTTCAGTTTTCCATCTCACACCTGCTCACATCTAAAGACAAGTTGTAGAGTTTTTAGTCACAGCCTAGTCTCAGGCTCAGATTTCACTAAGACTGTGAATCTTGCAGGGTCACTATTTACAAGGCTACAGCTAGACTCTTTTAGCAGTTTTTTCCCACCATGCAATTTTTTGTCTGTCGTGATATAGTGGAGAATTCGCGTCGAACACACTGTTCTGCCCACAGCTCTATCATCTTTCTGGATGGTCCATATTGATCGGGACCTTCGACTTTTCGGCGGCGTTTCCCTTTCGTCCATGCCATTCTTATGATTGTTTGTCTGCTAGGTTTCCTGTTTCCAGTTTTGTTAGAGCTCATCTATTGGTTGTTGATTGTGTTACATCACTGCAAAGACTAAAAGGCTTGTGATAATATCAAACACGTTTGATATTGTCGTAAGGCCAAGACGAGGAAAAAACTGATCTAAAACAGCTCAGATTACCACTTTATACTTAACGATTGAAATGACGGGAGCGCACCGTGACTCCAATAAAACTCCTAAAATTTCCTTCTGACTTTCAGTTTTTAGTCTGTGACTGTGAAAGTTTTTGGTGTGAGAGTGTTCAGTTACCTGGAGATCCAGGACAACAAGTAGTTCTGCTATGCAGCTTACAGACAGACCGCTGTGTAAAAATACAGACCACCACAGCTACGAGTTGCTGAACTGTTTGCATGTCCTTTGTTGCTGTTTCTATGTTGGACCAAATGTGTGACCAGACCTGCTGTACATGGGCAGAATAAAATGTCATCCCTAGTTGAGTCTAAACTACAGTATCACTGTCAGTCAATCATTTGTGCAGAGTCACTCAGTACATATTGTGCTGTTGTTTTTTTAAACAGGAGGATGAAAACCAAGTCTATATTTTTTCTTTTCTGTAAGTCATTACATAAAGTAATTTGTATGTTATCAATATACGCAATCTGTTTTGGGCTTCCTTTTTCTTTGAATCAAAGTATGTATGTGGGTTACACACACACGCGCCAAAAAACAGTTCTCTAGTGTTAACTTAAGCTTTATCTTAATGAAATTGTCTAAAATTTAATTCAAATTTAAATCAGAAAAACTAACTATTTGGTCACAGAGCAAACCAGAGCAGACCAGATGGCACTGAGGTTTGATACCTAGCATTGCACATCACAAAATGATATTTGCTCTGACAGTCTGTCTGCATTTAGTGGCATCCACTAAGTGCCTTTTAAATGTAAAGTTGACTGATGCCTGTGGTTTCTCTTCCCTCAGATACAGAACATCCAGCTGGAGAGAGAGATGGCACTGGCATCTAATCGCAGCCTGGCTGAGCAGAACCTGGACATGAAGCCACGTCTGGAGTCACAGAAGGAGGTGCTGGTGGAGAGATACTCTCAACTAGAGGCTGTCAGAGAAACCTACAGACAACACTGCTCTGTGAGAGGTGGGGTTACGACAAATACAACCACAGTGTCGCCTTTCATACCATTGATCATTGTTAGGACATGAAAAGATGAGAAAGTGAACAAGTCAGCTCTTCAGTTTGACTACTATTCTTACACAAAAGACAGATCTGATGCAGGGTTCTCCAAGTCAGTCACTAAGGAACAAAGGTTTGTCTGTTTATATAGTCTTGGACTGTCGGGGAATGGGCCAATCAGATGTTAACCTGGAGAACCTCACATCTCTGTGTCCTCTTGTCTGTCACATTTTCTACTTCCAGCTCTTTAGGGGATCAGTGGTTGAAGTCTATAACAGATTTAGATACAACAGCAGTTAATGAAATACCAACAAAGTCAAGATGTGTTATCAGTACTTTGTTGTCCTGCTGATTCAACCAAGGAAGGCATGGCTCATGCAGTCCAACATCACAGTCCAACATGTAGAAACAGATATTCAGTCAACAACAGTCCTGAATGAGTCCAGACTCTTGGCTTTCACAGTCCCAGCTTTTTTAACCAGCTTGTCCAGTCTCCTTGTGTTCAGACATACTGCTGCTCCAGCAGACTACAAGTACACGTACACACCGAGGTATTTATAAGAGTAAACTACCTCATTATGCTTCTCTTGTATGTTGACTGGCTGAAGGGGGGGGCTAGACCTCTGACTGTCAGTGAAAACCTCCTTGGTCTTGGAGGAACTGAAGGAGACAGTTCTTATTGTTTCATTCACTGGAGGCCACTGTCAGATCCCTGTCCTCCTCATCCTGCCCATTCCTATAACACACACATAACTGTGTCATCAAGTACTTCTGGTTGTGTTAAGAGTTGCATTTAAAAGAGGAACTATGCAGGATTTTTACCTTAACTCTGCTATATATATATATATATATATATATATATTTTTTTTTTTACCATAAACAGCTTCAGAGTAATTGTGGTGGTTAAATAAATGACTTGTAACTTGTTACAGGGAGAATGGAGGCTCTCTGCCTTCCACGTAGCGTCTCTTGTCTGAAAGCCAACCTTGCAAGATCAGTGCCTCCGACCTGGTGTCCAGCTTTTGTCTCAGCAGCACCGTAACCTGTAATCTCTTGTTTATGACAGATAAAACTACACAAATATACACATCATAATGCATATATGATATATGATTTTATCCACCGCTCCATGGATTGCTTTCTTGCTGGTTTCTTTGAAAACAAATGCTCATGGCCGCGAGGAGGGTTAGCCAAACAGCGGATCATATATAGATTGAACAGGAACAGGGCCAGAACAGTCCCCTGTGGAGCTCCAGTGCTGCTCATCACTGTCCCTGAGACACAGTTTCTGAGCCTGACTGTGGTCGTCTTGTCAGGTAATCCACAATCCAGGATGAGAAGCAGCACTCCTCCCCCCTACGTTTGAGCTTGTCTCTCAGAATGAGGTTTTGGTATGTCCTGTGAGAAATCCAAGAATATAATTCTCACGTGGCTCATCCAAGTAATATTGGATGGGCAGACTGTACGAGGTTGTCTAAGTGTATGTTCAGCCTGTGGTCTAAGAAGGTGGAGAAGTAGCTGTTCAAGGGTCCTCATGATGTGTGATGTTAGGGCCACACGGGTCTGTAGTGATTTATTTCAGACATGCATTTGTCTACACAACATCCAGGCCTGCTGCCATTTCCTTTTAAATTCCGCCCTCACTTCCTCCTCTGTGAGTGATGAGAGATTTTTTTCTTGCTGCAAGTCAAGTTTGAATCTTGTATTTATTACAACCTGTTTTTTTGTTTTTTGACAGCTTTAATTGTCTCCATTCAACTTTTAATGATGTCACCACACACAGGTGTCATCAGTCTGTCAGTGAACAAAACCAGTTTTTCCTGTGCCCTAATGTATTTTTAACATCTCTCTCTCTCTCTCTCTCACGCTCTCTCGCTCTCTCTCTTCCTCTTTTTACTCAGATGGGATGGTGGGCGAGGTGTCTCCAGAGGCCTTGTTCACCAGACTACAGACAGAGGGCAGCAAAACAGAGGCAGAATCAGAGGTCAGTGCAGAGCTGTAAAACTACTCACACACAATCACATAATCACATATTTCCACAGAAAATGTGTATGTTTATCCGTATCCTCGGTGAGCAGTTTCATCATTTCACTTACAGTCAGAGCAAATTATCATGAGGTTGTAGGCCACAAATATGAGGGGTCAAATGTTGGAGCAGGGTTGACATGTTTTTGTATGGAAGTATCACCCTGGTTTTAGTGGGATTTTTACATTGCGTTTTGGATTTTATAACAATAAACAACAGTTTATTGTACTGACATTTTTACACAAACTGTTGTGGCTCTGTGAGTCACATGTAGGTTACAGTCCATACAGGTCTTATACTGTTTGAATGCAAAAGAATACATGAGTTGTTTTTTATACTGAAAACAAGACAGAACTCTGTTCCAGGCTCTCACAGACAGTTTACACTATACTTTTAGAGTAAACCAACTATACTTCTATAAAAAGCCTTTTCTCATATACTTTTAGTAACTTTTTGTCAAAGCATGAGTAAAAACACAACAGGTAGTTGACCACTGATAGTTCTGACATCAGCTGACACACTGACACACAACTACTCTGATGGTACAAAGACAGAGATTTTTCCTTTATTAACTGCAGACTCCCCCTCCTGAGCAGGAATGGGCTCATCAATAACCATCAGTCTCTGTCTCTCTGTCTGACTCTCTCCCCCTCCGTTGTTCGTTCTGTGTGTGCACCATCAGGCACTAGCTGATGAGTTTCTGGAGGGCTCTCTGTCGCTGGACTCCTTCCTTGAGCGCTTCCTCTCGCTGCGCTCCCTCGCTCACAAAAGACGGGTCCGGATAGAGAAACTCCAGGAGATCCTGCGACAGAGGAGCGAGGGCAATCCCACCTCCATGCCATCATCAGCGGGCATCAGCCAGGATTCTGCCACCACGCCCTCGCCATGGAATCAACAGACGACAACATCAACCACGACAAATCAGCAGCTGCCGAACTCCAAACCTCAGTCCTCCAGTTACCAAAACACCTCTCAGCCGGCCTCCTCGTCTTCTGGCCTCCCTTACAGCCCCTACCCTGTCACCCCACCCAACCCGCCCACCGCAGCAGCAGCAGCAGGCCCGACCAATCCCCCCTCACAGTTCCCGCCCTTCCCAGGTTCTGGTTCACCCTTCACCGGGCCAGGGAGCTACCCTGGCCCCAGACCTGCTTTCGGGCCTCCGGCTTCAGCTGCCTGTCCTTACCCAACCCAGCCCTCCTTCCCTACCCCACACCCGGGCTCAGCATTTGGCCAGTACACCCCCAGCCACCCCAGAGCAGCCCTGCTCCCTATCCGGCCTCCTACAGCTACGGCGGCTACAGCTACCCTGCTGGGCCATCCTATTCCAATTCTCAGTCACCAACGGGGCGACCCGTCTACAGACCAGGATATGGAGTTCCTCAGCAGTACTCCTGAAAGCACTACTGCTCCTATTTCTCAATTCTTCTTCTCAATTCTTCCCTTCTTTGCTGTCCACCCTTTCTCCCTTTCTCCCTTCCTCCCTCCCTCCCTCCCTCCCCAACCTCTCTCTCGTTCCTCTCCCCATCTTTTTACCTTTTCTACCCTCCCTCCTCCCATCTCCCAGATTTAAGAGGTGTCTCGCTTTACTTCTATTTGTTGCACTATTTCTCTCTCTCTCTCTCTCTAAATATCAGTCTGTTGATCTCTCTCTCCTTCCTTTTTCCTGTCTCTGTCACCCTACGACCCACCAACTCCCCCACACTAGTCTCAGGTTGTAGCGTTGTGTTTAAATGTTAAAACACTTGTATTTGGCCATTCACACACTCACTCTCCTCCTCTCTGTCCATCGCTTCCTCCTTCCTCCTCATCCATTTCAAGTGTGTGCGTGCGTGTGTGTGTGTGCGTTGCTATTTGGCAATCAGAAAAACCTTATAAACACACAAGTGCACTCCCCCCTGACAGAGATCGGTCTTTCTAACACTACATCAGTGTCCAGTTGTCGTCTGTTTCTCATGAGAAGCAGCTTGTAATGGAGGGTCTGCGTCCCAGTGTGACCATGAGGGTCATAGAGCATATTTAAAAGGTAAAAGTGAATGGCTTCTATTAGGGGTGTGCAAAAAAATATTTCACTTTAGAATCACGATTCTGTCTCTACAAATTCAAAATCGATTTATAAATTCCAAAACACCAGTTCATATTTTTCAGTTTTGTAATGTGCTGATTCACTTTTTTTTGGACATGAGTTTATATTGCCAGGATGAGAGATGGTGTTGTGTTGGTTTCTGCTCGGGTACCGTGGCATGAGTGAGACGAGGTGCTGTGTGCCGAAGGAAACATAATGGAAATGGTCACATTTCGGATTTTATGACGTTGAGGGGAAGAAGCAGCTCAATGAGACTCATGTTATCTGCAGCTTCATATACACTTTAAAGATCTGATTATCAGAGAGGACTTTGTCATGTAGAGAGCTGATCAAACACAAATCAAATGGTCAAAGTTGTCAGATTGAGGTTTTAAGGCATATTGATTGATTTCTGGATGTTATTGACACAAGAAAAAATTCTACCTTAAAAGTGTCCAGTAGCTGCAGGTAGACTCTTGAGTTGCCCAGTGAATTGAATTATTAATGAGTAAAGAGGCCTGACTGTCAGACTGTTAGACTTAGACATAGAGCATTGGCACGACACCTCTGACAGTAATATAAAAATAAAAGACCTATTGGTAGTTTTTGAATTGAGAATCGATGTTGAATTAAATGGTGAGCCAAGAATCGAAAATGAATCATGAAGTTTTCTTAAATTGTGCACCATTAGCTCTTCTATTAGGTTATTTTTAGATGCAGGGTTTGCAGGGAATCATGGGCCAGCTGCACAAAACTAAGGGAAACTTTAGTTAAGGAACGCCCTCAGCGAAGGAGAAAGGAATCCTTAGACAGAAAACTTGAGGTGTTTTGTGCAGTCGGCCCCGGGCTCTTTAGCTGCTAAATGCTCCACTGTGTTGACCAGCTCTCTCACTGGGTCTGTCTGTTGTTTTCTGCTGAGTAAAGCAGGAGACAGGTTTTACAGTTGTTGCAACATCTGGAAAACAAGGCTGAACAGAGCAGGGTTTGGTTGAAAATCAAACACATTGTGCTGAAGGACTCGGCAGTGCATGGTAGTAACAGTGTGTGGGTTCGTCTGTCATTATAAAATGAAAACTACTGCAGCTTAAAAAAACATGCATGGTCTGGAACAAAGCTTGCCATGCCGTTTGTAGAGCATTAAAATTTTAAAACCTGCCCCATGCTGTGTCTCCATTCATTTATCTAAATAAAAAAAAGGCAGCTGCGCAGGTGGGCAGCTTTTTTTTGTCAGTTGTTAGTCGTGTTTGCTTACTCCTCAACAAACAGCTAGCTAGAGAAGGCACGAAGTGAAGGGAGAACTAGCAGATGTTTGCTGCTACACACAGGCTCATTAATGCTCAACAATACAATATAGACAGAGCCTTCTGTCAAAGCTCTGCGTTCATTTCCTCTGCATTTGCGGAGGTTTTCCAAAATCTTAGCGTAGCAGCCAGTTTTTCAAGTACAACATGAACAAGGGACGCAAGGGGCCGAGGTCATGTAATGTGTTTAACTGCTTCACATATTTGCCTCCTTGTTAAGAGGTAAATCTTTACCACCTCCAGGTCTCTTACTGTCAGAAACTCTTGACTCGGAGCTGCCCCCTACTGGCTGCTCTGCATAACATCCATGCAGGTGGAAATGACGCGTGGAAGTGTATAGGGCAGGGACTGTTAGCATCATTTGAAAGGGAAGTCTATATTTTCACATGTAAAGGGAGCACACGTGATCTGATCCCACCTGACACCAGCTGAAGTGAAATAGTTCAGAGTCTCAGCGGTTGGTTGACCTGTTGGACATGGGTAGTTGACTGATAAACTTGTTTTAGTGCAGAAAATGGACTAGAGACAGAAAATGAGTCTTAGTTGTGTTTAAGGCGTTATGTCAGGAACCCACTGCCTGTGTTGCGTGAGTGTGGCAGCTGATGTCGCTGAGCTGCTGCGGGCGGCTAAAGTGTGTGTGTCCACATTGGCTGCATCTCTGTCTCTGCATAGAGTTTGCAGGTGACTTCACACGTCAAAGCATCGCTGTCTTCACATGCAGCTCAAAATGGTTCAGATATATTTGTATTTATTCACTGTGTCAGTGTCATATTTCAGATTCAGCCAGGACATAGAGATAATATTGGAGGTTGTCTTATGTTGCTGGTGTGATGTGAATATGACATCATCAGGTATTTCATGTGTCTGATTGTGCTGCGACAACATTTAGGCATGACAAAATAGGCATGACACCAAGACACGCGTCGGACGACACAGTGCGTCCTCTCTCTTGACATGTGCCAAAATGAGTATCAACATTTTCCACAGCAGCCACACTCACACCACACATCCAGTGGGTTCCTGGCCTCAACAGTGAGGTGTAGATAGTGTGGTGGGTTTGTGGGGGGGGGGGGGGGGCAGCACTGCTAGTCCTCTAGTAACACAATGAGTAGAGACAATGGACTCAACACACAATTAAACTGTGTCACTCCTGTGTTTTGTAACACCCCCCCAACACTCCTCTGCCATCCCCTCCACCTCCTCAGCTCATACTCTCCATCACTCTCCTCCTCCTCCTCCTCCTCCATCACCTGCTTGCTGAACATGACCTGATGCTTGACAATGATAACCAGAAGAAACTTGTTTTAGTTTATAAGTTCACACCATCAGTGAGAGTACATGTGGTCTGTACAGTTTAATGGGGTTCAATGAAAATACTTTATAAAGGTTGCTGATCAGTTCTGTGTCAGTTGAATCGACTCAAATAACTAATCATTGGGGTTTGAATTTAGGTAACTGAAGAAAGGTGATTAACTGAAGTTTGAGAAGTAGAGACTGCCTCTAAATTTCTTTTTTTTTTCCCACATCTACTCTCTGTGACTTCAGAGCACTTTTCCAATGCTAGTACTAGCTGCTGTTGTAGCATGCCAGTCCCAGCTCACAGCATCGTCACTGAGGTAGGAGGAGATTCTGTGGTGCTCTATGTCAAACTAAAGTGCCAGTGTAGTATCACAAACACTGTGTCACAGTGAGAGTTTCTCTGTCTTTAAGTGAATCAAAAAAATTGGTCGTCCCAGCCACTAAAGTACTGTTCTGCTATATACACTCCAGTGCTGTTTTTGTCTCTTCTTTCCCATAAACACAACAAGGCAGAGGATGAAAGGAGATCACATTAAGTGATCGCCACATGAGACTACCACACAGCAGTCAGCAGAGAGAGGGAGGGGAGAAAGAGAAGGCAAGTGTGCCACCGACACAACACAGGTTTTGTCAGCATGTCATCTCCACGTCATGTCTCGTATTGTTTGCCAGGACAGTAGGAGTCATCAGTGTCTCTGCAGCATGAAACAATGGCCAGTGTTAGTAATATGTCAGTTATCAGTGATAACAGAGTTTTCATCCACTGTTGTTTTTCTCCTCTGACTCACCACAACCACTGATGTAAACAAAGGGAAATGAGACCAGAGACCAGATTCATGACTATAAGTATGTGAACAATTTGTATATAGAAAAAAAACATACAGTCTGCGCCACAGGTGATCAGACACAGGAAAGATCATTGAGGAATGAGAACAATTTCACTGATTGTGAAACTGGTAAAAATGTGCATCGGTTGACTTTAGTACAATCACTGCAAATGTCTTGTTTTACTATAAAGATCATTTATTGTGACTAGAAAAAAACAGTTACTTCTGTTTATGTGCAGTAAAATTGTTATTGCAACAAACTCCCAACCATCACTTCACTCTAATTTGAATGACATTAACATAATGTGTCCACCTGGCCAAAGGAATGTGCGAGGTGACACACTGTCTATGAACACAAATTAAATGTATGCAAAGTTTTGGTGTATATGCATCATTCATGCATCTGGTCCATGGTTTTTTCAGTGGCAGCACCTCAACAGCTCTCACAGACACACAAGAGGTCAAAGGTTATAAAACACACCACAGAGCCCCAGTCAGTCTTAATCAGGGAGGAGGAGACTGGTGAATGTGCATCATTCCTGCAGTGGTGGGAGTAAATGAAACACTTCCTCCAGGTTCATGATGACAAACCCTTTGTCTTTACAAACTGTGTCACGAAACCATCCAACCTTCACCATGACAACAGTGCACTGCAGGAAGTAGGACAGTTTACTGCTGCTAAGCGTGGATGAGCTGAGCAGACCTTGATCACTGAGCAACATAATGATCCAGAACATGATTAAGACCAGCACAGTCTCCAGTCTCCAGATCTGGACCACATGGAACTGGTTTTGGATGAAGTGGACTTGGGATGCTGACAGTGGGAACTTCTGCGACAGTGTTGGACAGCAGTGTTTGATTTCCACTGTAGAAAGAGAAGCAGAGAGTTCAGCTGCTGGAGGAGGCAGACATTTAGATGTGTGTTTTAAAGGTTTCATGTCATGACAATATTTACTGTTGACCCATAGGGAGATATAGTTGTGTTTTCAGAACCAAAAACCATCTCAGTGTAGTTTTATATCTCTGTCAGGCTTCTCCCTGGAGCTCTAGTAACAACAGGTCAGAAAAGAGGCTCAAAGCCTCTCTTCTCATTGGCTGACTCCTTTCTGAGTGATTTAATTAAAACTTAACAAATATCAGGTAAACACTCAAAGGAAGAAAATCCTGCATGGTTTGGATGGTGGGCCCAGGTGGGTGGGGCTGGGGCGTGGTTGAGTGCGGTTACTGCCTTGTGACATCACAAATTTGCAGACATCCTGATGGCTGGTTTCAAGGCTCGGTTTCTGAATACAGGCTGTGTCCAGAGATTAGATTTGGTTTATTGCAAAAAGAAAACATCTGTGTTTATACTATATGGACTTGAATGTCAAAATCACTGCGTAGATTTGAGAAACAACGAAAAAAACTGAACTGGTTTTGTGATTGATTCAAAAAGTTAAAGTAACTACAGCTGTGTATTCTGTATTGATAGTGTTTGATAGTAGCAGAATCAGAATAGCCGGTCAGGTCCAATAGAGTCCCGCTCCTGCTAGACCATATTTTTGGGACTTTCATATCTTTTTGAGAATATGGATCCCTGTGGTTTGATGGGACGGTCAGTTTTTTTTTCAGAAACGGTGATTGGATGAATTGTAATCTATCACAGGTCAATCAATCAGACTCTGTGGCCTTCCCATATCACCACCAGTGAAACCAGTCAGTCAAATCAAACTGCACAACCAACCATAGAGTAGCATCTATGCTAAGCCATTGATGTTGTAAGGAACAGGTGCTTGTTTTCTGTTGTCACACCTGAAACACGCCCACAGCACACCCTCAGGGAGCTGATTGGTCTGAGCGTGGAGCCTGGAGATCTCCCTCTAGTTGTGACCAAAAGCTGTTCTTCACATGACTTGACTGTAAAACATTAACATTAACACATGCAGACAGTGACAGAGCATGAACATGTGGCTGTAGATTACAAACAGAGCACAGACAGGGGTGGACCGCGACAAAGTATTTGTGCTTGACAACTGCACTAAAGTACTTTTCTCAAGTATCTGTACTTCACTTGGGGTGGGTTTTTTTGTTTTGTTTATGGTATTTCTACTTTACATGTTGTGCAGTCAGTTGGTGTATCCACTAGGCTGTTTCAAAGTCATTAGGGTCTATAAATGTGGAACAGTACAACAGTATGTTGTCGTAAAAATATGTACTTTCTAATACCAAAGTCAAGTAACTCCAGTGAAAATGCTTCACTTTAACACATGTACTGGAGCTGTTTACTTCGTCCACCTCTGCTCAAAGCTCATCAATTAACCTCCAATCAATCTATACAAACCATTTATGAAGGAGGTTGCATGACGAGACCTTTTCACCAACGAGACACAACTAAATAAGAGCCCCATCTGCAGGTCTGACTCTGTGAGAGCAGAGTTCACCTCACGGTGCACACTCCACATGAGGGCACCAACTCACACAGTCCGAGTCAGGTGCTGATCACTTCATTCTTCCTCTGTCACCAGTTTTTCACGCTTTATACACACACACACACACACAGGTGGCTTTGAATGAAGACAACGAGGCGACTCCACTTGAGATGATAAAGACTGAAACACTTACTAACCCTAGCCCTATGATTTGGTGGGTTTGTTTCGAGGACCTAAGCGTCCCACACAGATGGTGACAGTGATTACAGAGTCAGTGTTTTAAAAGAAGCACAAGGGAGATGTTATGTTCCAGTATAGAGCTATTATGATCAATCAGATGCTATATCTACTAATTCCATAATAATGATGATGATGTTGATGATGATGATGATGATGATGATGATGATGATGATGACAGTAGATTGTTAAAGAGCCTTTTTTGTTTCATTTTTTGGGTTGTGAATAATTAAACTGAAGTTGATCTAAATTTAAACTCGTGAGTTTTCACTTCCACTTTAACGTCACACAGAACAGACAAGTTACACGTTTCAGTAACGCCGGAAAAGGACCGTGTCAGTTTGAACCTGACACTCTGATCTTAGGATTTATTATTAATATTATTTTAATCATTTGAGGGCAAATGTCAACTTTGAAGTAAAGTTGTGACTTTGACATTAATCACTCATATTAAATTGTAAAATAGAACAATTTAAAGTGTTATAATGCAACGTGTAATAACATAATAAATATTTAATGTAATACATGTACATATAGTGACATTCCATATATATTCTTTGTGTGTGTGTGCGTGCGTATGTAAAATGAAAGAAAGTGTTCTTTTTTTCTACAGGGTATAATTCATACATATATGTAAATGACAATTTCATAAATAAAACTGCAGAAGCAGAAAATGAAATAAAACTATATAATGACAAATCTGATCAAAAGCACTGTTTACAGCTACGGAAGAAGAAAACTGAATGAAATACCAATAAAGAAAAATAAGTAAAACAGAAGAAGAGGGGAAGAAAACTGAAAAACAAATTGTCAAAAAGGAAAACTGCAGAAGAAAAGAAGAAAGCTGTATAAAACAACAGAAGAAGAAAACTAATTGTAGGACTATAATACAGAACTAAAACATTTCAAGGTGGGATTTAAATGAGACCAGGTCTGAGAGACTGAGTCAGACTGGAACATCTGCGCCTCTCCTCAGAGCTGTGACCAGTGTCATCAATCGATCAGTGACACATTGATTTGAATCATATTGAGAGGAAAAGATACAACCCCGCACGCTGTGGGACAAGGACAAGTACAAGAAAACACCCCAAACTTTCTCAGCCTTTTACGTCATCCAGATTACACATTCAAAAGCTTCTTAACAACATGTAATATGTTTTTAATCACAAGGGAGAATATTTTATCCTGTAAATGTATTTTATTATTCTTAATAATAAGTAATGATTATAACGTGTGTAGTGTGTGTGAAGTTCCCCAGATAAAGATGTTTTTCTCATTTAGATTGTAATTGTTTTCATTTGTTTGTAACATTTTAAATTGAACTTTTCTGATTTTACTTTCAGTCTGTTATTTAAGCCAAACAACTTGGGTTTATGTTTTACAGTGTGCATGTAAACGCAAACTTCCTCTTTCTTCTTTCATAACCAGCTGATGGTGTCTTTGATGATCAGATTGATGAAGGAAGAGAAAAAGTTAAAGTTTGTGAGAACAGGAAGATTTTGAACAGTACACAGTTGTCGGGAACAGGAGGAACAGAGCTAAGCAGTAAGTGGATCACCATGAGGAGTCGTCCTGTGGATGAGGGGCCTTCCCTGGTGCTTCAACACTGGAGCTTGAAAATAGAGGGGGAAGCGGAGCAGAAGGGTCACAACATCGTCACAGTGCGATAATGACAGCAGAGAGAAGACCTTTGAACCTTAACAGTGTTCACATGACTGGCTGAAAGCCAGTGTGTCAGGTCTGAGAAAAAGGGTAAAGACGAGAAAGAGATGGTGAAGCTGGGAAACTGAGGTGGTCGTCCTGACTGATGTTTCAATCAGCCTGTCAGATGATATTTGACTCATATGGATGTGTTGTAGATTAGCACCGTCTAAGCTGAAGGTCAAGCTCAGATGCTCCACTGACTCCCCAAGAAGAGGCAGCAACCTGGCTGATGTGCAGTGCCTCTGATGAGAAAGAAGGTGCAGAGTAGAAAGGAGGAGGGGGAGGAGGCGAAAGTGTGTGGGGCTTTTGCCGTCTACGACCCGCTGAAAAACAGAGGCGGAGGATGAGAGAGAACGAGAGTGACGGAGCTGACGGAGAAGAAGTCGAAGATGAGGTGAGTCAGGAGGAGAAAATATTTCACCCCGTGGCGATGTGTCACTCTTCCTACATAAACAAGGTCCTACTCTACAGAGCAGGCTGGAAACATGTGGTCCTGTGGCAGGGCTCAGTGAACATGACACCAGAGCTCGCCAACAGTCTGACAGTGACTGGACCTGATCATCTTAATGTCACCTCGTGCCTCGGTCCAGCTCCTGGTCTGTGTGTGGTGTTGTTCAAAGAAGCAGCAGGTTCAACGCTTTTGATAGAAAGAGGTAGAAAGAATGATATGGAGTCACAGACTGGACTTGAACTTGCTGTGTTAAGATCACACCTTCTAAATTTCCTTCTGTCTTATTTTTATATAATATTAATATTATATAAAATATGATAATATTAAATTATTTTGGAAATTGCTTTTGGAATATCTGTTTCATGAATTGTTCTTATTTTATTTTATTTTTTAGGTCCATATAGGTGTGTGTGTGTGTGTGTGTGTGAGAGAGAGAGTGTGCGTGTGTGTGTGTGTGCGCGCTGTCAAAAAATTCTCTTCTCTTTTCTGATGTAATTTTAATGACAAGTGAAGACAAGATCCTTGATTGTGTCTCATTATTTTACCCGAATGTGAATGGTCACAAACTTCATTTATTCATTTAAGTACAATAAGTACAATATTCAATAAAGATGAATGGATTCAAATAAAGTAAAATAAAGTGTAAGCACAACACTTTGATATGTGAGAAATGTGATGTTACACGCTCTGGGAGATAGAATCTGAGGTTTTAGAAAAGACCTGAATGTACATCAACAAAACCATCTAAAATGCATAAAATACATCACGTTATTACAAAGCTGTAATAAAATAACAGAATAAAAATGAAAGATGTAAAACATACGAAGAAGTAATCCTAACCAAGTCATGGTGCTGTGCTACAAATCATCCTCACTCTCTCTCCATTTTTTTCTCTCCCTCTCTTTTTTTGTTTTTCTCTTTTTCTCAGAAATAAGGGAAAAAATCACGTATCATCACATCTATATTTTCAACTTTATTTATATAGCACTTGTGAGACATATAAGATGCAGCACGAAGTGCTTTACATTTTAAAACTCAACCCCTGCCATAAACACACAGCCACAAACAGATGCTCTTTGAGACTGGGCTGGGCACTGAGGAGCCAGGTGAGGAAAGAATTATTGGGGAGCCGTCCACATGGGGAAGTATCACGGGGGGGGGGGCGCACAGGGACCACCCTGACCAGGACAGACACCAGGAGTCCACACTGTGGCCCTAAAGCCACGATGCACCCCCACAGCGACATCCCTGTTGGAAGTTCAGATTCAACTCCCGGTTTGGACCCCCATGAGGAAAACACTGGAGCTAGAAGCTAAAAGAAAACAGAATAAAATCAACACTAAAAGCAGTTAAAAGCAGCACTACAAGAATTTTAAAAGGCACAAAATATTATTCCTAAAATCTTATCCTAAAGGTTCCTACAACAACCTCAGACTGTTAGATCTACTTTAAAACAACATAAATAACTAGTTAAAATGGATTTGGAACAATTAAAAATCAATTACAAGCCAAATTAAAAAGGTGAGTCTTGGGCCTGCTTTTAAAAACACCAACAGTCTCTGCAGCCCTGAGGCTCTCCGGCTCCGGCAGGCTCCTCCACAGACACGGGCCGTAGTAATAAAACGATGCCTCACCGTGAGCTTTTGTCCTAAACATCTGGCATGATTAAAAGGTTGAGCCGGAGCACCTCAGGGTCCATGACAGTTCATAATATAACCACAAGTCAGATCGATAAGAAGGCCCAAGACACTTAAAATCTAATAAAAGAACCTTAAAAGCGATCATGTGCGTGCGCGTGTGTGCGTGCGTGTATCGTGTGTGTGTACACGTAATGTTATCATCATATTATTCATTATTTATGGTCTGAATTGTGAATTTGCATTTTTCTTTCCACGCTGTGTTCATGTGGCTCATGACTCACACGCATGCTGAAAAATAAAGTGAATTTACTCTTCCCTTCATGTCTTCCTCCTACTTCTTCCTCCTTCCTCACTTCTTATCGCCACTTGTCGTTTTCCCCACCCCTTTTCTGCCTGTCATCACCCAGCTCTCGCTTTGAAGGGAGGAAATCTGCACTTTTGCAGCAGCAACAGCAGGTCAGGGAAGAAGAATGAAGTGATTCACACACACACACACACACACACACACACACACACACACACACATACACAGACATAGAGCGAGAGCGAGAGAGAGAGAGAGAGAGAGAGAGAGAGAGAGAGACAGAAAGAGGAGTTTTACACCTCTGCACTCTTTCCTCTCACATCAGTTTTCTGTTGCTGGAGTCTTTGATTCTCCTGCACTCGCTCTCTGTCTGTCAGACTGTCCTTTGTCTTCTGCCACCACTTGTCGTTCATCAGCTCTGTGATGGACCTCTGGACTCTTATGACCATCTCAGCTCTTCTTCTCATGACAGCTGGTAAGAGCATATTATTTTTGGTTCACACTTAACACTAAGGACACTGATCCAAACCTGCTGAGAGACCAGGATATCAGGCCGGAACTGAAAAGCCAGACAGTGTTAAAGTGTGACAACATTAAAGCGTGACAACTATCAAGACTTCACATATGTGAACACAAAGCGTTTGACAACCCAAAATTACTTGACACACATGAGGAGAAACAGTACTGGGTGTAAAACACATGAAGAATCTCTGTTTGGACCAGGTCTAGAGAACGTGTCCTCACATCACCTTTGGTCTGTAACTCTGGAGCCACGCTTTGGCTGTGGGTTAGATTTAACAAACAATCATGCTTCAGGTAGAGTCTTGTCTAATTTCATTGGTCACACACAGCGGTTTAATCTCCACCACCCTAAACCAGTGAATTCTATGTAGATTAAGACTTTTTCCACGACCCAGAGCAGGAAATGTTTGTCTTTAACATGAATTCAACTATCACAAGAGCGTATGAAGAGTGAGACAACCCGGTCTGAAAACTCTTTCCTGTCTCCTGCTCTCTCCATACAGTTATGAGCCATATTTTCCTGTCAGCACATGCAGATGCCATTGATTGTTACCGTGGTTTCATGGTGTTCAGGTCAACTAAGAATAATTGTTAAACTTGTTGACCTGGGTGTCATTGAAGAGGAAGTTGTCAACTTTGGATGTTTTCTGAAGTTGCAGTGTTTTGAGCTCTCAGGGCCACCATAGGTTGGACTCTGCTGATTTTGATTGGTTTGGTTGGTCAGGAACATGCTACACCATGCATGTAGCGTAAAGATGAACATGGGTCAGTTACTACGACCACAGACTGTGTATGCCTCCGTGATGTCGCCCACAGGTGTCTGAAAGTTCAGAGCGAGCTGCTCCTCCGTCGCCATCTTGCCAGTACCTGGCTGCAGCCTTATCTCCTACTCCACACCTTTTGTTTCATTTTTGAGCCTTGAACAAAAAAGTATACATGGATGTACTGTATTACATGTGCCTGTGAGTATTTACAGTGTGTGACTGTGTTGTAAAGAAAATGCAGCACATGCAATGTCAAATTGGTGAAGATGCTTTCTGCATTCGTTTGTGTTGTGTTTGCTGTTTTCTCAAGTTGTAGTGTGTTGAGCTCTCAGGGCCGTCAAAAGAAACTCAGACATTCAACTTCATCACTCAGTCAATCACAGACATTTGCATCTATGAAGCCAAGAAACACAGGCCCTTCGATCACTCGTTGTACTCGCTGACTCTGGTACAGTGGAGGGGCCTGACAGACTGAAGCTGGTTTCACAAAGACACTTCAGTCTGCAACGTGAGGCCATTCCTCATTTTGCACTAATGCAAATAACACCAAATGCCTTAACTCCCCATCTCAAGACAGAAGCCATGTTTCCACGGTAATAACAGCTTCAACAGACGTCTTTGAGAAAGAGTGGGGACGTCACTGGGCCACATTACATTTTATTATTTAAGTATATTTGGGGGGCTTTTAGGCCTTTAATTGATAGGACAGTTGGAGAAAGACAGAAAATGAAATGGGAAGACAGAGAACGGGGGAATGACATGCAGCAAAGGGCCGCCGAGTAGAATCTAACCAGGGCCGCTGCGGTGAGTACTGTAGCCTCTGTATATGGGGCGCCCACTCAATCCACTGAGTTATATGCCGCCCCATGGGCCACATTACTTTAACTCTGAACTGTAACTTCATGCTGCTGTGCGATGTATTGCTTCGTCCTTCACTGAATTACAGTAACATTTCCAAGTGATGAGAGCATGCCTAAATTTAAGTTGAATTGAAGTAGCTAAGATTTTAATATCTTGCGTGTTTGTGCAGCTTTAGTAAAAAAAATATTTGTCAACTAGGAGCTGCATCAGCCGTGGGTGTGAGAAATGCACAAATTTGTACAGTAGGCCCTGTTGTGTTGTACGAAGGAAAATACACATAGGAACCTCAATCAGGGGACAAGTCTTGCTTCTTGCATCAGCCACGCTGGACACACCTGCAGTTTTACTAGTGTAAAATATAATTTTTAGGACACTGGACACTGATACACTGAACTCTTTAATGTTGAGATGAATAACTGTGAGCATTAAAATATTCCGCTAACAGAACGAGAGAAGGAGTTGGACTTCGGTCAGCGAGCGCGTCAACTACTACCCCTTTTATCAGCCTCCCATGCTGATAAAAGGGGTAGTAGGGGTAGTAGCCTCAATGTTGAGGCTTCTTCTTCTTGGGGTTTCAAACTGAGATGTCATTGCAAAAAAAAAACTCTTCAGGTTTAGGTTTTGTCTGCGCTGGTCAGTTCTCACCTTACTGGAACACTGAACAGAGCATAACCATGCAAATTACATATAGGACATTGTCCTGCAGCCAACACTGTCATCTCTGTTTTGTTTTTTTCCAAACAAACGTGTTTTAACAGAGGTGGCTGGAAACATGTGAGAACGGCCGGCGTTATGAGAGTGGCAGAGAGAGCAGCATTAAAACGAACAAAGTTTTCAGTTTTCACATCTCTGCGCAGATGCTGACTAATCTAAAATCACGTAACACCTTTTACATTTGTGCGTATTCATGTATCTGCTGTATGCTGGTGATTTAAATGCCACCGTGGACGATTATTACCAATAATCGACACATTCCAGTGACTCAGAGCTGCTGCGGGGCGGTGAAGGTACCAGCCCGGCGTGCAGGATACTGTCAGGTGGAAATCAATATATGATCATACCCAACAAAGACTCACTGTTAGAGGCGTTTATTACCTCATGCAGCAGCTCTGAGCTTGTGTGTAATCAGAGGTCAGCTCTGGCCTTTTATTGATGATACTGATTGATATCTACAGGGAGCTGATCAGGTTCAGGCTGAGCTCTGTTTTGCTGAGGTGCACATCAGTAAACTGTTCTTCCTGTGTGAAAGAGACTACGTATGTATGTTGTGTTTGTTCACAGTGTAGAGACTGCATTCCTCAGTGGTTTATTATTAGACTGTAATAATGAATGAATGATACACTGCAGTAGATGGTGTTGTTCTCAGCTGCAGCAGATAAAAAAACACACACAAAGTGTTTACAAGGAAAGTTATAAAGACTGTCAAATACACCCAATCAAAACGGCCCCGTTGGTGTCAACATACACACACAAACTTGTGAACTCAGAGAAGAACCGTATGAAGACTGTGTTTGTTGCAGCGTCGACCGTGCACCTGTAAGTGTCTCACTCAGGTAGTTCTGGTAATGGAGCAGTCCACAGGGGTTCACAGAGGTCTCGTCCTCTGGTCTCTAGGCCAGTGGGAAGCTGGTGAGGAATGATGTCATCGTTATTTCACAAGCAACTTTATTTATTCTTTTTTACTTGAACGCATCAACTGAGAACCTTTACAACAGCGCCGGACAACATTATTTTATTGCTACTGTAGAGAGAATGGCGGGGAGAGTTCAGCCGGTGAAGGAGATGGACATTTAGATTTACTTCAGGTTGACAAGACAATTCAGTGACTCAGTATTAAATGAGAATTCTTATTTAAATATTAAAAAAAAAAAAAAAACTAAAATGATTTATTGAATGACGCAGTTATTTATTATTTATTTCTCAAGACATACTGAGCTGTTGAATTTTGTCAAAAATTAGGTCTAAATATGTTTAGCGTAAATACAATTTTTATTATAATAAATAAGTAACATGTACAACACTGTGAATAAATATGACTATTTATAGCGTAATTGAATTCTCACTCATTCTGCTGCACAAAGACTTTGTGCATTTATTATTCATACTTGGTGGTTTTGCAGATAATATTAAGTCACTTTTACAACTTTTGTAACTTTTTTTTTCTTTGCAATTTTTTCAAAGTTTACGATGTTTACAACCTTAAAAAATTTTACAAATTATATCATTCTTACAATTACTTAATGCTTGCTGGAGGTAAATGATATCAGTAGCTCTTCCTCCCTGGCTAAACCCTCTGCAAAATTTAGTTTGAATGTTTGAGACTGATCGTTTTCAAATTTTAAATATATTTGTACATAAGACATGAACGCCAGCCCTGAAAGGCATTAAGGACACCTATAGCATCTACAGTTGAAAATACTTGACTTTTACGAGTGTAACCAAAGTGATGTGATATTTTACTCCTGAAGCTCAGATAATATATGAAATTGCTATAAAGTCACATTTAACATTTTATATCACAGCAAACACGTGTGGTTTGTAGAGCATTTACTGAACATGTTCTAATGTCTCGGACAGTTTTTCTACTTATTCTAAATTAAAAAATAAAAAATGCGGGCATCCATTCACTTCTACTGTCAGCGAGGGCTTGGCATAATGATAATAAAGTTTACTTCACCAACAAAACCCTAAAACATTTTGGTGCTGAAATGAAGTGCACCCACTAATGCTGACAACTTCATGTCTTTTGGACACTTTTGAGTTAATCAGCTCTGCACTGAACAGGTCGTAGACTGAGTAATAACCTCGTCTGGGGCACACGCTGCTGTTTATAACAAGAACTCTTTAATGGTATAGGAAGAAAAGAGAAAGCTCGCTGACTCTACTGAGCCAATTCTCAAAACAACAAATCTTCAGTGGTTAGTGGCTGCAAACCTTGTTTCACCCAAATCTAAAAAGCAGCACATTTTCACATTCAGCAGTAAGTGGCATGTCGCCCTGCAGATTGTTTCACTTTTGACTGCAGTGCCTTTGAAATCCATGCTGCTGAAACTTGTCCAACCACCAACAGCGGCGCTGAATAGAGACGATGACATTTGAAACTCTGACTGAGAGCTGCTTTAGGTAAAACATCCTTCCTTTTATGGATGCGAGTTGAAATTTAAACACACACACATACACACCAAATAATTAGTGAGACAGATGTGTAGGAGCAGGATGAACAGATTTCCAGTACTGATTAAAAGATCCTGCAATAATTTATGTGCAATGTGAAATGTTGCCTGCGTACACAATAAAAGTGTGCACATACACCACCTAGTCCTGTCGAAAGAAATGTGTGTTTTTGTGTTTGTTTTAATAACATTTCTGTGGATGTGCAGTGTGACTTCAGGACTGTGAAATCTGACTGAAGAAGTTTGTTTCCAACCTAAAAGCTCCCCACATATTTTATTTTTTAAAAGTGATAGTTGGGATTACTTGATGTGGGGTTGTGTGAGGTATAGTTATACACAGTATAATCAGTGTGTTACCCGCCAAAGATTTAAATCAGTTAGGAGAGGCAGCGGGGACCATGAGCTGTTGTGCACAGGGGTCAGCACCAAAAACACGTTTAGACGCTTTCACAAAGACGCCCAGTGAAACAATCCACTGTATGTAATGGATCATCTGCTTGATGTAGAACGTTTTAAGTGCATTGTCTTTCTGTGTATGGAAGCTCAGATCAATGAAATCTAATCAAAAATGTACCAGGAGAGTAAAAAGGCTCAAAGGCTAAAAAAAAAAAAAAAAAAAGTTTTATGTATGCGTGTGTGTGTATATGTGTGTGTGTGTGTGTGTGTGTATAATATTAATACAGTAATATAAATATGTACATCGAACATTTTGTTTACTCTACTTACAAACAGAAGAAAATATATCACTGCTATTATTTATATTGAATTTCTGTAGGAGATTTTCAGGCTCACATTACCACCAGACCATCTGTGGTTGGATCATTGGTGTTGTGTTAATTATTAATGATGCTTTATCTATTATTTTCAATTAAATATTTCTGTATTATTATTGTTGTTGTTTTACACATTGTTGTTGTTGCTGTTGTTTCTGTGTCAAATGGAGTCAAATGCATTGATTTCTATATATCAGGATACATTTACCATTTACCGTCTACTGTTCAGAGAATTACCAGGAAATGTAAACACTGATGTGACCTCTCAGACCTGTTGCGTCCAGTGTATTGGTGTCTATCTTGGTCACTATGGTAACTAATGTCTCTCGTTCTGTCTCACATGAGCAGCAGCTGCAGAACCAAACCCATCAGTCTCCCCAGCAAACACCGTACCCACTCAGACCAACAGCACCGTCTGTTCCTGCCCCAGCGATACACAAACAGCAACAACTGCCATCTGCTCCACACCCACCCAGGACACACGTGTCGAGGGATTCCTCACAGTCCAGTGGAAGAATGAAAAATGTGTCGGAGACGTGATCTATCGTCTCAACTCTTCCTCCCCCTTACCTGTCTGTTGGTCCAATAAGACCATGGATTTTCTAAAAGATGTGTGCGAGAAGAAAGGTTGTGAAGGTCCGAATAAATGGCTCAACGGGTCAAGGGAAGAGAGTGTGAATGTCTCTGAGGCTGGAGCATATCGGAAATGGTGTGCTACACTGAAGGTTCAATGCACAGGTACGCCTACTATGTGTGTGTTGCTGTGTGTGTGTGTCTGAGTGTTTGTGTCTGTGTGTGTGTCACGGTTGTGTGAAAGTCTGTGTATGTGATCCTATTTCAAGTGCTCTTGTGGTTTGACATTTTACACTCAGCAGTGTTTTAACATGATGCAGTATACAAGGATGTGTGTGATCTAAACACACTGATCATGTTGTGGCGTGGCACATTTGTTTCTCCGCCTACTGAGTGCAACACTGTAAAATAAACTCTGAGTGCTGTCTGGATGTTTCAGCACTAATACAGATAACAGATACTTTCATCTTCAGACCCTTGACTTCTCTAATCCATGTGTCTTATTAAACTTTTACCACAGTAAAATAACTCAACAACTAAAATACATTTTCAATGAGGTTTTGTCAGCGCTTACTGAAGCACGTGCACCAGCTAGATTTACTGACTCTCTCTCTCCAGTTCTCTCCGCAACATCCAGTCCAGTTAGGCCAGATGTTGCTGCACGCCAGCTGCACGCCTACAAAGTGGTGACTGCTTTGCTCTCCTGTGTCCTGCTGGTTATTTTACTGATCCGCTTCACCAGGCCCACTGTTGAAGCACTGCAGAGGAGATGTGAGTAGACCCCACCCCTCACCCACCCTTCACACATGCACGCACGCACACACACACACACACGCACGCATGCACAATAGACATATTTGAATATGCACACCAGTTCACAATCAGTTTTTCCTGAGCTGAAAACTCACATTTTCAGATTAAGATTTGTCAGATTAAAGATTATGTCCAAGAAAGACTTGTTTTCAAAGACGTCTGTCACACTGACATCAGAGAATAACCCTAACCCTAACAAACCTCTATATGTAAACTACTTTCACCAAACACACACGCATGCACGCCCACATGCCCACACACACACATACACACATACACACACACACACACACACACACACACACACACACACAAATAAACACCAAAACAGTTTTATCTGTGCTCAAAATCAAACTCGCTTTTCATTTCATACAGAAGCCACTCAAAATAGAATTAAAGACACTACTGAGCACTCATCACACACTGCATAGAAAAAATGTTCTCAGAGCATGGAGCTCCATTAATGTTTATTTGTTTTTGTTTTTTTAATTTTTGTTTGTTGCGTTTCATATTTTCTAAATGGGTAAGGGTTATACTGTACTTCACCACTCGGCAACAGTTACAGTATTACCTGGCTGTAGATGTCAACCCGGCTCTTCAAAACATGATTTATTGTGTTACAAGTCAAATATAATAATTATTATGACAATAATAAAAAAGTGCAATAATTCACATTAGCTAATTATATAATGTGGATGTGAACTGTCTATGTCCACTTGACTTCACTCCTGGAGTTTTCACAAATCAATGTTTACATTTTTACAGTTTCAGACAGGAGACAGAACCGCTGGATTGGACCTACACAGAGTCACAGTGGTGAGTCCCCCCCCCCCCCAAACACACACACACACTGTACAGAATGACAAACACAGTGTCTGTGCATGAGATTTGTAGATTTGTTGACAAAACATGAGAGTAAGATGTGTGATCTTGATATTTCTCCCTTTCTGTTTGTGTCAGTATCTTACCATCGAGGGAAAACTGTTAAAAATGATGAGAGAGAGAAGAGACTGTCCTACCCTGGTAATGCACACACACACACACACACACACACACTGAGTTAAATTACAGTTTTTCCCAATTGCTAAAACACATTTCTTGAAACCTCCACCTGTTTTCTCAGAACCTTAAACATAAATTCAAAACTTCAAACTACATTCACAAAACCCCAGACTTTTCCATCAAAGTCAAACTATCACCTCAAAACCAGTTATCCTGCATTCAAAACCAAACAATGTGTTCAGATCATACACACAGCGAGTAAAAACATATTCACCACTGAGCATTCATTAGACTCTACATAAAATAATTCAGACAGCATCCAGGGCATGTCATTATGTAACAGAAAATGTTTATTGGACATGCATTTAGCAAAAAATATATCGTAATCAAAGTGATATCCTCATTTAGTAATTTCAGTAAAACTAAAAAGTAAATAAAAAAAACTGGAAAAAAAAATCTAAAAAGTGCATTAGTGCACAAAGTCACTGAGAGTCATTCTCCAACATCATGTCTTTGTACGGGGTCCACCCAGAGGACCCCACACTGTATGTTTCTGTCCACTGTAGGTGGGTGCACATGTGCCACCTGTGCTCTGAACTGACTTGTATCCTGCCCCATTGGTCTGATCACATCATTAGAAATATGTGTGTTTAATTTTGAGTCGTGTGTAAAAGATGACAGCTGTGTTGGAGTTGTGTTCACATTTTACTGCAAGTGTTTACACTTTAGCAACAGTATCACAGTGTGAAACGTGGTTAGTGACTGAGAATGTGTTTAAGGTGTTGCAAAAAAAAAAGAGCGGATGAGTTGTGTGCAAATTGTGTCGAAGTACCTGAACAGTGTTTAAGGTTTGGCCAAAAGAGTGTTTGATTAAAAAAAATGAGTTTAGGCCACTGAGAATTTGGTTCAGAGAAAAACTGTAAATATGGCTGCTTTTCCTGTGCCTTGTCAAACCAGCTCTGGAGCGACTGGCAGTCAGTGACAGCAGAGAGCCTTCGTCTACCAGGAACAGTGGCTGCAACTACTGAGGTGCATCATCATCATCATCATCGTCATCGTCACTGTCATCACTGTCATCGTCGTAATCACTCCTGACTTACTGACCAAGACATTATTTAAGATTACCTAAAAGTGACCATTCACAGTAGAAGCCATTGTTAGCATGTGTTAGCATGTGTTAGCAGTGTTAACTGTATTGATGGTATTCACAGCGTTAGCAGTGTTGACAGTGTTAACAGTGCTATCCATGTTTCATGTTTCCTGACTGAACTTGTATATTAAGATGTGATATGTTACTGGTCTGGCACTATACTTTACTGTGAAAACACACTTGTTGTGTTCATATATTTTGGGTTTTTAGCAGCACTTATCATCCCAAACCGCTTCTTAAGTTACTGCCCAGCTAAGCTACAGCTAGAGAGCAGACAGCCCTGGAGATGTTTTTAGCAGTTTTACCCCCGTCCTCATGCTAAGCTAGGCTAATATCAGGACATCTCTCTGTACTGGATATGTTCCTTTAATCAAAAAAACTGACCCATCTTCTGGTCAACACTGGTTTGTTTCTCTGTTTCTGTTGTTATTTGTGATTAAATTTGTGAACTTTGTATTGTGTTTGACCTGATTTGTTGTCTTTCAAGTAGGTAAATGGAAAGTTTTGGCAAAAAAAGACAAGAGCGAGGAGGAGGAGGAGACAGTGAGAGACGAAGGTGGTTACAACGTGCAGTGATGTGGCTTCCTTTGCCGTTGACACCAACTTCCTGTTTGTGTTATTTATGTCTCCTCTTTCCCGTTCTTCTTCTTCTTTTACTCACTTCCTCCTTCGCCTCCTTGTTCTTTTCATTTGTCTCCTCTCCTTTTTTCCTCCTCCCACTTTCTCTTGTTGTCTCTGTCTGGGTATGATGTCAGGGTTGTGGATGAATATCTGCTCATCGTCACACAACACACACACACACAAACACAGTGATGGTGACATCTGTCAGAGTGACTCAACGTCACTCTGATAATACACACAACATCTTCGCTGTTTTGTTTCAGTCTTGCAGTCTCTTCAGTTGTGTTTGTAAAACAGCCACAGTCCTAAGACCAACTGGTACCAGATATATTAAACTTTGCAGCTGGTGGGGACCAAACACAGACTTTCTCAGGGTAGGATGTAGCTTACTTGGCCAACATGTCTGTGAAGTGCTCATAATGCACCTGAGAGTTTGAACACATACAAACTTTGTGAATGCAGGAAGACATTGAACCATTTGATTTACAAATAAATGAAAAACATTTTGTACCTTCGGGACAGTCACAACTGTCAAACAGACATCTGTGAAGTTTTACATTAGGAAGTAGAAGAAGCATTTGTAGATTTATGTTCTACATTTCTGGATTATTTGCATTTCACTGAGTTTTGAGACAAAATTCATAAGTCCGACAAAAATCAACACTGAGCCCCTTTCTGGAAACTCAGCACTTTCAAATTAAAGGTATAAGTCAAATTTATTATGGGCAATAATAAATACAACTTATACCTTTTATTTGAAAGAGTGTATCTCAGGCCTGTTACCACTTTCCAGAACCTCACCTACTGACAACGCTATTTCCACTTTTCAAAGTACGGGCATGACTATTGCTGTGGTCTGATTCTTCTCCCCCAAAAGAGTCGGTGATGAGCAACATGCACTACATTAATGAGTGTAAGATATGAAATGACAGGACCTGATGTCTTTGATCATATGTTGTTGGTGTTGATTTTCTTTGTTGACACGACACATTGCAATATAATTGTCCATGTTGATAATGTAAAATAATCTAACATTAACCACAAAACTGACACCTGCTGCCATGGCGAAGGTGAACAGTCACGGTGAAGACTGAGGGAATGAAAACAAATCCGTGTGCAGTCCTTGAAATCCTTACAGGTATGAATGATTTTAATTGGATCGATGTGTGTATTTATATTGAATCTTTATCAGCTATCACCATGTATAAAATACAGCTTGTCACAAAACATCCAGAAGTCTGAGAACCATAAATGACAGCCATCAAGCAATCAGTGATCTATTTATGAAACAGATTAGTGACTGACAAATGTCTCCTCTGAAGTTATAGGTCTGACATGTGTGCAGTTTTCTATTGCATCACTGAAATATTTTTTGTTTCATTGTGTGTGTGTGTGTGTGGGTGGGGATGATTTGTCACTGTTTTTTTTTACTGTCTGTCTATATAATGGTCATCTACACACACAGGTACAGAGGGGACAGGATGAAATACAGATATGGTCAACACATCATGTGCGTGTGTGTGTGTGTGTGTGTGTGTGTGTGTGTGTGTGTGTGTGTCAGCGAGTGAGTGAGTGGGTGTATTTTGCCTCATCCTCCCTGGTCAGGTCACGGTATGAGATGATAATCTGGCCTCATTGCAAATGTCCCTTCAGAGAAACAATGACAGATGACTGCAGATTACAGCTGCAGATTATCCTGTGAGGGATTGACACAGGGGAGGGAGGGAGAGGAAGATGTGTAGAAAAATATAAAATATTAACCCGTTTGTAGAAGTTTTGTCTCAATTGTTGCAGGAAGTCTTAAGTAACAGCAAAAAGATTTGTACTGTGAGCTTTGAGACCTCATAGCTTCCCACATCATGTCCAATCAACTGAGTTTACCACAGATGGACTCCACTCAGAGTGTAAAAACATCTCAGAGGTGATCCAGAGAAATGGAAGAACCCGAACTTTAAGGTCTAAACATGTATATGACTGTGAGGTATCTAAGTGGTTTTAGCTGCAACATAACAACATGAATACAGTGAAGAGGTCTAAAGACTTTCTGAATTAAATGTAAATCAAGATGTGGGACTGACAGCTGACCTCCTGGCAGCACTGTGCCAGAGATAGAAACAACAACAGTGAGATTCACAATTAGCTTTTAGCCCCAGTAAAGTCAACCAGACAGTCCACTGAGGGACATCGCGGGCATCCCGTCTACTCTCTCCTGCCTCTGCCTCCTCGGTTTTGACAGAGCAGCCAGCTCCACAAAATAATAAAGGCAGTTTAATTGGTAGATTATCAGTGTTTTTATGCAACAGACGGTCAGTGAGCAAATGAAATGCCCTAAAGTGGGTCAGGAGACACCGCAGGAAAAAGGAGCTGATGGTACAACACAGAAAAAGCATGAGATGAATACTTAATATCAGCAGATTGTGGAGGCAGAGGTGGAGGCAGAGGAGGTCAGGTGAGAGGAGACTGGTTATTTACAGGCTCTGGTGCTGCACTTTAGAGCTTGACACAGTCGCTGTTTCATTCTTACTGGGTGTTTATTGCAGGGGCTGGATTGACGTCTCCTTACTCCAGAAAAACAAGGAATACGAAATTTACCAACACAACATGAAGTATACAGCACATACGTGATCTCAAGTGAACCCTTGTTTTCACACTGCAGTTGAAATGTCTTGTCTAATTAGGAATAATGAAATCTGGATGAGGCACTGTGGGGCTTTTTCCTCCGAGCATCCCCTCTTTTCTCTACAAAGGATTTTTTCCATCTTTACCTTGAGGGGCTTTTCTTAGTGTTTTCCAAATTAGCCCCATTTTCCTAGTTTGGTATTGGCTCATGTATTGGTTGCTGAATGAACCTAACAATCCTCATTCATAATCTATTTTTACACCTAGTGTTGCCTTCATACATTTTCTGTTAAAGTGTGATCCTGTGTATAATTGCTCCCTTGCTCACCTGCATCTACCATCCACACAACTCAACCTAAGCACATTCAGTGTCCATGTATAATTTAACCTGTACCTCATTACCTCATAACCTCAAACTCCTCCACCTACCCAGCTGAGCTGGACACACCATTAACACCATCAAACTGACAAAACTGGACAAGATGCCTTAAGGCCCATGGAGAACTGGGACCCCAGAGCCATTACAGTAAAGATTTCACAGGAGTGTGAAGATTATGCACCATGTTGATGTCACTCCACTCTATGCACTCTACTGCAATGCTATGAGTACACTGTGAGTGATGCAATGTAAGCTGGAGATGTGCTGGAAGAATATGAACAGTGTGGATGTAGTGGAAGTAGGTGGAGGTCTGTGTAGTCGAATACTGAGGCTGCATTTCATTTTTTGTCTCTGCTATGTTAAGCTCCTCTCAGTGTCAGATCCATTGTCCTCTAAGCCCCTTCTGCTGCTCTATTACCACTCTACACACACACACACACACACACACACACACAAATATGTAATGTGTGTGTGTGTGTGTGTGGCAATAAGTAAAAGGCAGAAGTAGCAGTGACTTCCCTTCAGGTCAAGGTTTAGTCTATGTCTTCTGACCTGTTGTCACTGGAGCTCCACCTGAGAGAGGAGACTATAATGAATCCTGGTTCGAAGAGCCACAAATACTGAATATCTTCTTGTGGATCAGCACTTCAAATAAAACAAAAGAGACAAGGAAAATATGCTGCTTCACATTTTCATCAGGTTTGTCAATAAAAACCATCTGGTTCAGGTTCAACCTGTGAAAAGACAGAGGAAGATGGCTCAAAACCTCATTCCTCCCATCATCAATACAAGTCATGTTACAGTCCTGTCCCCCACAACATACAATGAATATGCATATAACACCACTTTATCAAGACAATTACCCATGTATTAGCCATAAAGAATATGTGGTCACCATCCGGACAGCGCTGCCATATATCACCCATGTCTCATGGAATAAACCATTAAATAAAGACAAGTGTGACACTCATCCAGTTCAGCCCACAGTGGGATTTACAGCGCCAAGCTCAAAATTACAATTTATCATCTTAATGCACAACCACCACATAACCACTGATCCACAGACAGTTTCTAATTACACAACTGTAGCTACTGTGTGATGGACACATCACGTTAAACACACATTATGAAACACACAAACACACAGAGTACAAGAAAGTGCCCCAGGCTTTTGCAAATGACTTGACAAAGAAAAGAAGAGAGATCAGTGAACAAAAGGTTGAAGAAGAACCAAAATCTATAAGAAAAAATAATAAATAAAAAGGGGGAGGGAGGAGGGACATAAGTAGAGGGGGAGGGTGGGGGGATTATTTACCGTTTTAAACACATAAATCCGTATTGTGTGAATCTGGCACAGAGAGGGAACGAAGACAGAGTGGAGGTTTACAGCAGCGGCAGAGAAGACTGAGGACAAATACAGTGAAGTGTTTTTTGTTTGATCCTGTTGGAGCCTGTGATTGTGGTTTTGAGCGAGGACAGAGGGAGACACCTGCTTCTAGTCCACCTCAACGAAAAGATGTAACTAAAAAGGACAGATCCAGGTGAGTAGGAGGACAGCCGTGTGTGTGTGCGTGCATGTGCGGACTTCATGGTACACTATAATGTGACCCTTTCAAAGGGACTGTTCCCATGTGGAAACACACATCTGTTCTATTGGACTCCATGTTCTGGTGTTCTGTCTTCGATCTTGTGCAGAACACAGGGTCTGAAATTCACCTCTTTCCTCCTCTTGAGCTGTCTGACTGTTTATATGTGAGTGTGTATGTGTGTAATGTTGTTGGCTGATTTTGAGCGACTGTCGATGATGCTGCATGACGGGCTTTAATTGGTTTAAAATGACCTTGGATCTGGACTGACAGACAGACATGCCACAGACAGACAGACAGAGACAGAGATAGAGACAGACTGTCGGGTTCGAATGCAAGGCCTCTGCACCAGGACACCTGACTGTAGTCACTGTCATGTATCACAGTGCGTCACCTTATTGATCATCTTACCATCACTGAGCTAATGTTATATTAGACACTTCAGATGAAGCTGAATGTTTTGGCAGCTGGTAACTGAGCAGATAGACATGTGAAGATGAGAGCTCGACACACCACAACTGATGAAAACATGCAAACAAACAAAACCCCCAAAATGCAGAAAACATCTTCAGTAATTTCATATGAGCTGAAAATACAACACAATCAAATACAGCGACACACTGCAGATAGCAACAGTCTGAGGTGTTCCCAGTGGACACAAAAAAACCTGGCTGGATGCTTTATAATGTGCTCGTGTGCTTTTGAACTCATAAACTAACAAAGCAGGTGAATTCAGAGGCTAAGGCTCTACTTCACTGAGTCACAATGACAATCTGTAAATATTTTAAGAATATCTGACTCTCCGTCTTAAAGTGTTGCAGCTGCTTCTTGCTACCCTTTGAGCATTTTTACATTCAGATGCTGGGGGAGCCATAACTTGACTCAAGTCAGATTTGAATCACAAATTTGGGCTTGACCAATGTTAATGACTCTGTTATGTCATGAGGAGTAGGAGGAGTAAAGACAACTGACAACACAACCTCTAAGTCCAGGCTCATGTAGCAGGACACTACCCTAACACCACACCCCCTGCCTTCCAAAGTGCTGACAAAAAAAAACAAAACCCAAAAACACCTTGTTGACTCCAGAGGTTGTGGTCATGGAAACCTGTGAGTATGGTTGACTGATCCTGTGCTACAGGATGTAATGCAGAATAATTTTGTATTTACTGTGTCACATGACACTGTGTTGCATCAGGTCGCGGGAGATGGCAGATGACAGCTGGTCTGGTGTGTGGTGGGGCAGGAGAGGACATGACATGCTGTTGCTGTTCTGGATTTTCATGGCAGGTGAGTCTTCACTTGGATCTTTGTGTGACTCTGGGGCATCAGAGTGTCACTTGGAGGTTGAAGACAGCATCTCATCAGAGGGAGGGGGCATTAGGGGCATAGTGTATGCTCTTAAGTGGTTCCAAATATACATTAAAGAGAGACGATGCTATGTCAGTCTTATGGTTATTATGAAGTATGACATTCCTTTTGGTGTTGCACAAGGAAGCTGTCTTGGTCCCATCCTTTTTCATTACGCTTCCACTTGATAACATCATCAGGGACCAGAACATTAACTTTCATGGCTATGCTGATCATACAGAACAATACATCTCCCTTGAGCCAAATGACATTGATGTATTATGCTCTGCCTGTCTGCAATCACTCAGTGGATGAGCAGTATCTTTTTGAGAACCTATCACAAATGGGCTACAGTAAGTTGGCAACTCTGCAGGTTGTGAGCGACACCGACTGATACAAATGTATGTCCACCTCCAGAAGTGACTCAGTCCCCAAGACTTTAATGTTAAAATGACCAACTTTACAGCATTAATAACCAGCTTTACAGCCTCGTGCAAAAACAGATTTGATCTCTATTTATGTAACACACCTATTTACATTTTATTGAGGTTTAAAGTTTTTTGTCATTGATGGTGTGGATGCTTTGGGGGATTGTTAGGAGTCTCGGCTCCACACACACCCCACATCTTTGTCTGTTCTGTTTTTTGGACTAACATTGTATTAGGGGTGGAGAGTCAAAACTGCTCATCAGAAACCTCTGCTTGATATATCAAACAGAGGTTAGATCCATCTTTATTTAGAGTAAATTCATTGTGAAAGAGCATCGGCCAATGTAGAAACTCCAAAACTTGACCAGCTGATCAATGGCATAACTAATTCACACAGTCAGTCACAGATACAGAGTCAGAAAAACTCTGAAAAGTCATAGGATCCACGTGTCATCATCCCGGATCAGAACTTTTCCCAAACCACCAGACCAGCTGTGATAAAGATGAGAGTTAAGGAGGCTCACTCTGATTCACACTTCGTCCTCTTTCCTTGTGTCTTCCCTCAGTCCCCCCATCCCTCCTGCAGCCCCCTCTCCCTCTCTCCCTGCCCGTTCAGATGTCAGTTGTCCCTTCCCCCTGGCAGTTCCTCCCTCTGTCTCAGGGAGAGCTTGGCCCACTGTTCTCCAACTCCAGCCCCTTCTCCTTCTCTCAGAGTCTCTTCATGGTGCCACCACCCAAATGGGGCCCAAGAGCAGGCCTCCAGGCTTCATTTGGCCCTTACTCAGTTAGACAGGTAAGAGGAAAAGGACAGCGAAATAGTTTCCTGGGTTGACACTAACCTTTAAACTGACTAGCTACATCTCTGCATCTTTTCACAGCTTCTATCAGAGTCTGTGCTCCCTCTTTCCCCCCCTCTGTCCGCCTCCCTCCTCTCAGAACATGTAGAGAGAGAGAGGGATGAGGGAGGCCAGGAGAGGTTCAGGGTAAGCACCATATTCCACAAGCAGGGTGACACCAGCAGCCGGAGCACCTGCATCACCCTACACGCCTTCAAGGAGACAGAGGAACACAAAGCTTCCTGTCTGACACAGGTGAGACACAGTCTCTCAGTTTCTTCATTTCTCCATTCATTTCACCCCATCCCCTCCACCTGCTTTAATCTGTCCTCTTCCCCAGCCTCCTCTGGGGCTGTGTGTGGTAACTCTGCCTCTTCCCAGTGACTGGTTCAAGGATCAAAATGCCAGCCAATCACATCAGGATTTGGTCAAGTGGCAGAGCAACAACTACAATCAAAATCGCATGCAGAAGCGTGGACGGCAGCGGGGCGGACATTACCACAGCAACTTTGTGACGCGCCAGCGTATGACTCCTCCTTCAAATAGGTGAGGAGCCATGATGTTTGCTGTGTAGTCTTTGACCTCTTCACATGAGTGAAAGGTAGACTCAGGGTGGAGGAGGAGCATGGCAGTGGGTGACTAGGTAACAGATGAATTTTTATTCTTCCTTCAGATACCATCCATCGGATGATGGGGATGCTCCTGGGGCCCTCAGGTCTCTGCGGGGTCCCATGAGAAACCAAATACAGCTTTATTACTCCTCCTTTGACACGGCAGCTGGGTATGTTACAGATAGTGTGATAACATGTGATGACTTTTTCTCCCTGACTTCTCTGAACATCTTTTGATCTCCTCTGCATCCGTCCAGATGTGTGGAGGACAGAGCGGCTCAGTCCCAGAGGCAGCTCTTCCACATCAAAGCTGTGACACTGAGAGAGGAGAAGAAGAAGGAGATAGGCAGGACCAAAGAGGAGGAAACCTGCTTGAATGGGCAGGATGCAGAGGAGCTTGGCTTGGACTCCCATGTTACAATTCGCTACCACCGGGGCCCAGTCCTGATTGGACAGCCAGTGAAGGTGTCTGTGAGTGTCAGGGCCAACTTCAGCTCTGAGTTTGTTGTGATAAGGTAAGCTCATAGGACAACAGGTGAAGCCAGCCGTTTGCCTGCAAACTGAAGTTTTACACTGAAAATATCTGTGTGTGTGTTTGTCTGTCTGTCTGTCTGTCTGTCTTCAGGCTGAAGGTGAAGAAAGGTTTGGTGGCAATGGTGGCCCAGAGAACTCTCACCTCTGACCTGTGGGCAGTGACTCTGGAGAGAAGCCAAGGCTCCAAACACGATGTGGTCTCCATCCTCTGCCACAAACACAACACACTCAAACACACACACAGGTGAGCCTGGTTTGATTCCACCTCAGTTTGGTGTGTTGATGAAGCACATAGTGAGTCAAGGTCAAGTCGTATCTTCCATAAAGTACATGAGTGTCCACTATGGTGGTGACGTAAACATTATCATTAGTTTAGATCTGAATCCACATGCAATCTAAAATGTGTGGCTTCCTAGACATAGCACCTTGCTGTTGACCTGTACATATATTGTATATATTGTTATATATATTGTTTAGTTTTTGTATTTGAGTATTATTCTACAGTATCACCTTTTGTTTTTTGTCGTTCTGTAGTCACACTCTCCCTCAGCAGGTGGTGTGCTTGTCAGTTGATGGCCTCAGGCGAAGCTTTGGTGTGGCCATGACCGTGTCAGCTAACTGGTGGGTGGAGTACTCTGGACGTAGTAAGCCTCCATCACCACAAGGGGCAGCAGTGAGCATCTTCTCATTCACTGATCGACACATCTTGGGCATTGCTCCCATCACAGAGGTACCTCATTCATCATTCTTCATATCCTTCGTTCCTTTATTTTACTGATTGAATTCGTTCCCGAACCAAAGGTTGTAACCTCAATGATCCTTACGATCTTTCAAATCCATCTAATCAGATTTAATCCTTCATTGGATGGCGTGCTTTCTGTTTTCTGTCCTCAGAGTAACATGATCATCAACACAGCCATATTGACCAACCAGCCGGTGTCACTTCCTGTCATTGTGCTCGCCATAAGTCGTGATGGGAAGGTGTCAGATGTCACCTCCGCTGTCACGTGTCACTCAACCAATGAGAACACGATCAAGGTACAACACACAAGGACTACAAAAACCTGGAAAACTTGACATACTGTACAAGGAAAATTGGCAGGACCAATCATGACATTAATATGGTTGATGTGCCAACAAATAATCACAGAGCTACATGATGTGGAGTGATGCTTATTTCCAGTTTCCATTCTCTCTGCCTGTGTTTAGCTATTTAGCTGCTCCACTATACTTTTTACAGCTGTTTCTCTTTGTCTGTCTCCGCCCTAATCACAGGTGTCTAGTGAATGCTCCACCCTCTTTGTGGATGGAAGTGAATCAGGGTTGGGCAACACCTGTGCAGTGGTGGAGTTTCATCTGGGAACGCTCAGTGGCTCTGTGTGCCTGGAAGTGTGGGCTCCATCTGTGCCTTTGCGAGTGTCCTTGGCAGACCCCATTCTCAATGCCATCAGTGGCTGGAACCACTTCACAGAGAATGGGTAAAGTCTGTTTTTGCTGAACCTTATAGACGACAATGTTTGGTGGAACAATGTCCAGGATTCGTGGTGCTCTCCCAAAATCCTATGTTGTGATTCTGCAATGACTGTGAGGGTAGGGAGGAGAAAATTATCCCTGGAGAAGGGTGTTGATATTTGCTGTTGGTCTCTAACTTAACTGTATCTACATTCAGTGATGTGTGAACATAGTTGTACTGACTAAGGCGTCAGTGTTAAGGTGCTAAAGGGCTGTTGAGGGTTAGTACTTTATCTGTACTCTGAGATCCAAGGTCACTGTGTCATTTGTGATATATTCTCATGGACTAGTCATGATCACATGCATGTGTGTTATCTCTCACACACACACAAAACTATGTTATCGCTGTCTGTTGATATGCGCCCCAAATCTTCAGGTGTATGCCAGTGTATCAGCGCTCCTCGGTCCAGGTCCTGACTCAATTCACAGCTCAGGACTCTCGGAGAAGAACCACACATCTCTTGGGCTCATCTGATTGGTTTGTGGATGTGACGGAGCTCGTCCGTGACTGGCTGAGAGTCGAGGATCCTCAAGTGGCCTTCCTTGGCACCCAGAACACCCTCATTGGTTTACGGCCCGGAAAGACATCACTCCATGTAGGTGCTACTTGTCAATCAATTCAACTGGATGTTGACTGTTACTGAGCATAATCACGATCTTTCTCTCTCTCTCTCTCTCTCTCTCTCTCTCAGGTTGTCTCTGAGCAGTGGGATGGTGTGTTGGGCAGATGTGACATCACTGTGACCTCTGACCCTGTTACCCCTGCAGACCTGTCTGTACAAGTGGTCAGTGGCCTCGGCATGTCGGTTTCAGGCAGCCCCGCTCACCCCTCTATTGTCACTACAACAGTGACCGCCTACAACATCTTGTACCACCACCACCAGGTGAGAGATAAGCCATTTGTGACATTTGAAGAAATATTGTTCATAGAGTGTATCCATGGTCAATTGAGAGAAATTGTTGGCACCAGGTGCATAGTTCAACAGGACTGTTGTCACACTGATGAATTATTTGTTTAGAAATAGAGGTTGTAGGTAAGATATCAAAGCCACAGGTCAAGATCGGGGCAGTGTTGAAAAAAAAATCAAAATCTGAAAACTTTGTGGCTTTAGACTTAAAGTTGGGAAATGGTTTAAGACAATGCTGTAAAGGAAGATGAGAAACAGTTGACAATGACTTGTGATTTCCAATTATTCTTACATTCATATGCATTCGTTTCTGTTGTGTCTCTGCAGGAGGCATCCATCAGTGTTTGGCTTCAGTTCAGTGATGACACAGCCTCCCTCCTCTCCTCCTTCAGTGAACTTCCCTCTTTCTTGCGTCTCTCCTCATTGGCTGAAACTGTGGTCATGGTGACGCCTGGCCCCAACCAACGCATCTTTGCGCAGGGTGACGGAGGTGGACCTTTACTGCAAGCAGAACTTCTGGTTTCGACCTGTGCTGATCAGGCAGTGACCTCCAACTTCATCAGTGAAGGCAACAATGATTGGACAGACACTGGAGGAGGAAGAGGCGGGACCAGGAGGCTGGCAAGAGGCTCTGGTTGGATAAGAGTTAACCTAGACCTGGGCTTTCTGCAGCCAGTAGGGGACAAGGGCGAGGAGGGCGAGGAGTTTGAGTTTGACATTTCAGACACACTGGTTGAGTCAGACAGCAACGTCTATACATCGAACTTTGACGAGGACAACAGTGGCAATGTGAGTAGTGACTACTATGACAGAGTGAGCAGGAGGATGATGAACAGAAAGTGGAGCGAGGTGGGGTATGGAGGCATGGTCAGTTGGAACAACCTGGAAAGAGCCGTTTTGATGCCAAGCCAGGAGGAGAGCTCCGTGTACTTCTCCCCAAGCCAGGAAAAAGAAGTAGAGAGGGAGGAAGGGGATGATGATGAGGGGCAGAGAGCTCGAGAGCTGGAGGTTGGTGTGGGCGCTGTCCTCTCTCTGGTCTGTCTCTCTGCTGTCCTCTTCCTGGCAAACTGTCTGCCCTGTGCCCTGCAAGACAGGAGGAGGGGCACAGGGCAGAGGCAGCAGGGGGAAGGGGAACTTGAGTTCGGCACAACAGAAGAACTAGAGGAGAAGACTGACAATGTGGATGAGACACAGCAGCAGGAACAGGAGCAGAACGAAGAAGTTAAAGAAGTAGAGATAATTTGCTGAAAAACTCACAAGCTTCATTCAGACACAACAGCCACAAGAAGCATGAAGCTGCATTTGAGACCTCTTAATAGTCGAAACAAACCTGCTCACACAAAGACTAGGGCAGGACCTCGATATGTGTCTGACAGACTATGGTCATTGATTTTATAATTGAGATGTCATCTGACAAAATCACCAAACATATAAATGAAAGACAAAGACTGAATAGTAGTTTCAGTTCAGAGAATCCAGATGTAAAGAACTTACTTCTTCAGGCTTTTGGCTTGATTTCAGCCACAGTGAGAGAGTGAGGTGGGAAAACGGATTACAAGCAGCAAAGGGCAACAGGCCGGACTCAAACATGTTTGAACACACATGGCTGCTGGAACAAAGATGAAACTAAAACTAAAGGCTATACCAGATGAGTTATCGGGACTCACAGTCTTTCTTATCTAGCTTCCTACACAACCCATATCTCTGCCTGAGATCCACAGTAGTTTAGCTTTTACTCATTTTGAACTCCAAAATGTAACACTTCATTCAGAGGCAGGGTTTTATGTGTAACTGCCTCTGTTTGACAAGTAGAGTTGTTCATGTGAAGCCTTCTTTCCAATGACTTTTCTGTCTCTCTCATACATGTAATGAAAGTAGTATATCTGCTGCAATGGAGCAAGGCTCAGTGTGTTGGAAGTGCTCCTCCTCTTCCCTGCAGCAACAGATTGCACCTCAAATGCCATCAGTCAGTCAGTCAAAGAAATTAGCAATTGAAGGGCTGACCCTGCTGTTGTGGTCAATCCAAGTCTTAATTGACTCTTTGTTGACACCAGGTCTGTTACTGACCTGTTGATTAGGTTGAAATCAGAAGATAATCCTGATCCTTATCTTTTAGGATGAAGTGGATAAATCACTTTTGTCCCTGAGAGCAAACAGTCCACCACACACTGTAAATAATGACCTTGTATTTAGAAACATCATGTTTAACTCTTAACCTGGGTCTATGCTTGTCTCTCCCTGTCGTTTAACTTTAGCTGGTTTCACATCTTTGTGTTTGAAATAAACTGTTGTACTGTGAGGCGTGAAGATGTCATTATAAAATATTTTTTAATTCAAAATAAAGACAATGGAGTGTGTTTTTGTTCCGTATCGACACTAACTTAGTACTGGCTTGCAGTGACCTCTAGTGGCAAAAGGTGAAATGACATGTAACATAGAGCATCTCCGTCCTGGACCTGGACCCTACAGGAGAGCAGTGTAACTCCAAGTATCTTAGCACTTTAACACCTAATGCGCTTTTGTCCACGTTGACTTAATTCAAAACATTTTTGTTATCTGTATGAATTTTTATCCTCTAAATCTGGTAGATCGGTTGCAAACTTCTCCCATTACTCAGGCACAATAAATGACACTAATTGTCTGATGGGTGGTGACTGGTGATATGATGATAATTTATGTTGCATGAGCTTTTAGGGTGAAAATGATTCGGTGTGGGACTGTAATAGGCTAAAACATCTGGTTATAGTGCGGTGGTCAAAGTACTCTTGTGTTTTGTGTTTGCAGTTTAGAGAATTTCACAGAAGGTTTCAAGAAACGTCTTTTAGCACTTGTGAAAACCTATTTTCAGGACATTTTTTGCCACTATTAAAACAACCACAGTGAGACAAGAGATAGAGAGGATCTGACCTGCCACAAAGTCTCATGACACTGGAGTGGGACTTGATTCACGCCACAAGCGGTAGGTAACTCGGGAAGTGCAGCAGTAAGAAACATTGTGCGCTGTATGTTGGGTTGTTATTCTCGTTTATTACGTGTTATTGTATGTTATTGTATACGTGTATTACGTATCAAGGCCCGTGTAAATGCAAGGACTCACTGTCGAGTTTATATGCACTTGCAGATGTACGTGCTATAAGTTCAGGCATTAAATTGATTGAGATATTTTCAAATTTTGTAGCGTGTTCGTTTGTTAAAATGTTATTGTTTTGTATTATTGTTAACGTGCACCCATTGTGTGATAGCTATACCGGTCTAATGGTATCAATTATAAAGACATATCTCCGAGGATTACATGTGTGTAGCAGAGTGGCGCAGCGGAAGCGTGCTGGGCCCATAACCCAGAGGTCGATGGATCGAAACCATCCTCTGCTAAGTGTTTTTTTTTTTTGTTTTGTTTGTTTGTTTGTTATTTTTCCTGCTCATGACAAGAAACTGGACCATCGAGTATAGTTTTTTATATTCAGTCTATGGTATCGCTTCATGGAATACACGTTATGCTCGATTTACTTACATCAGTTCTAAAAGTATGAGGTTTCATATTTACACAGGCCTTGACGTTCTCCGGCACGGCGCTGGATTTCCGGCGTGGCGCTGTTTCGGCATAGGCCGTTTTATCGTCGCAGCTGTTTTATATATAGTAATTATGTCTGACTTAGCCGCTGCTCCTTTTTTTTACACCGGCTCTGTCTGCATAAACCTCACAGACACTCACTGGTTTCTTGCGCAATGCCCCGCCCCCTAGTATATCTGATCGCTTTAACATCATTAATAAAAAAGTCAAAAGTGGAGGCTGTGCATTAGGGATGCACATGATTACGACTTTTTCTTTTTTCAAATTAGCTCCTTATGTTATCAACTCATGGGAGCGCTCCAGCCCGGTCTCTGACTCAGAGTGTGTATGACTGAGGCTTATTCAGGTGAAGTGTGTAGTGGTGTAGCGTTCGTACACACACACACACACACACACACACACACACACACACACACACACACACACACATATATATATATATGTATAGTGTAACTACCTAAGCCACCTAGATTTGTAAATATATTGTGAGGAATGAAATTAAACAGCTTAATTGTGCCTCATTAAATGTTTATTCTGTTAATTAACAGACACATAGTTTATGTGTTCACAATAAGAAAAATATCTCATCCAGTGGATCCGAACCAAGGCAACAACAGACGCTCATGGAGACGTGTACAGTGTGAGGAGAACTGTCAGACCTGTGAAATGAGTATTATGTCAAAATAAGACCACATGTCCCACAATTCCTAAAAAATACTTCCTAACATTGTTGGTTTTATAATTTAGGGTAGGGTTTATAATTTACTTTAATAATAAATATCCAGACAGTCGTTTTTTACTTACAAGTTTTCAAGTGTCTGCAAAACTTCATAACTCAAGCTCCATTTAGAAAACGCAGTGACTGCTTTGAATACTGCTTTCAGAGCTTTAAATGACATAATCTACTCTAACTAATCCAGATGGTCAGTGGTCAGTAGTAACGTTAAGCACACACTCAAGTTTTGTAGTTAACACTCTAAAGCATGAAAAACCCTGGTTTGGTCCTCAAACTGAGTACTAACAGTGTTACAGTGTTTCATCATATATCAAAACACAAAATATCAGAAGGGTATGAAAAGACACAGTATTAAGTATTGCTGCTGTTCCACCATTTAACACCAAAGACCAAGAGCCTATGTGTGTGAACTACAACTAGCATCAGCTTCCTGTCCCCCACAGTTGACTGTGTGCGACCCCAGTCCTAACCCTAACCCTGCTCTGGCCTGCGCTCCGCAGCCTGTGGCAGACTGCTGGTGTGTCCTCAGGTTGCAGATCCAGGCGAACCTCTTCCCACACTGGTCACAGCTGAAGGGTTTCTCCCCAGTGTGAACCCTTTGGTGCTTCTTCAGGTTCCCAGCCTCGGAGAAGTGCTTCCCGCAGGTGTTGCAGCGGAAAGGTTTCTCCCCCGTGTGGACCCGCTCATGGGCCTCAAGGTTGGACAGGCCGGAGAAGGCCTTGCCGCAGGCTCGGCAGACGTAGCTTTTCTTGCGGCGATCGGCAGGCACAGTGCTGGCAGTCAGGGTTTTATTACGGCGAGCCAGAAAACTGGCTCGTTGCTGTGCGGCGATGGCTGCCTCAATGCCAGCTAACACTGCAGCGGACCCCCTGACTGATAAGGCTCCCTGTGGAGCAGCATTGGAGCTCATACTTCGTTTGTCTTCACTGACAGCAGCCATGCTGGAAGACATTGCGCTCTGTGCAGAGGGAACCTGCCCAAGTCTGATTGCAGCAGTAGTTCTGCTCCATGGACGCTGAGAAGTTCGAGTCGGCGTCTTCAAATGTGTGGATGCAGAAGTCCCTGCTGACAGAGCACAGACAATATGGAGTCAGTATTCTTTCATTACACAACTCTCCCTGCCCGAAACATGAAATAAATCAACATTTGCAGCATGAACACCTCGTCATTTTAATAAAGATACAACAGTTTTTCTCTGCCCCTGACCCACAGCAGAGACAGGGTCTGTTAGTCTTTGACACACTCCAACAAATGGATCTGGATAAACACTCTGCTAAACAGAGTCATAGACAATATGAACAGAAGAATACAACAATGAGAAGGTGACTCTAGTTTTGATTTTTGATCTCCCTCCATAGTATCTGAAATCTGTAAACTAATCTGTAAACCATCACCTGCTGTCTGTATGGCCACAGTTTGCTGTGAGCTTTAAGACATCATTATGAGCAGATAGGCAGTACATGAATCTATCTGCAATCCTCCAATCAGGAGCCAAAACAGCAACAAACACAGGCGACAATGATGAAAGCAGAAGCAGTAGGTGGCGTGTTACCTTGTCGCACGGACGGCTGGATGTGAGCTGAGGAGCAGCTGGCCGACAAACTCGCTGCTGAGGACACTGATGGTTTGCTCTCTACGATAATAACTCCGTCCTGGTCACTCTCTGCTGGGTTATCAGCAGTGAAGGGACAGGAAGGGCCGGCGGGGGGTGATGCGGAGTCATTATCAGGGGCCCAGCGGGTGAAGAATGTCTCCAGTTCAAACAGAGAGTAGTCAGAGGGGAAACCACTGCCATTACTGGACCTCTGCAGTTGCTGCTGCTGTTGTTGTTGTTGCTGTTGTTGTTGTTGTTGTTGTTGTTGTTGTTGTTGTTGTTGTGTGTTGGGGTTAGCTGGTGTGTTGGTGTCTGGTACCCTGAGCTGGACAGCTGCTACTTTGCTGGAGTCTTCTGACATCATGGGGGTCAGCTGAGGGGCTGCAGACTGGAGGGGGTGAGAGAGAGGGAGGGTTCAGTAAGACCAGGTGTTGATGACTAGGTTGGAGTAAAGTATTCACGAGTTCATACACAATGAGATCTGTGAGCAGACACATCCACATACAGAAGCATTGAAACAGGGGCACTGTTTAGCTCAGTGGGCTACAGTCCTCGCTGCAGCCGGCCCCGGATCAAATCTTGTCTCAGATGGTCCTTTGCTGCACATCATTCCCTCTCTCTTTCCTGTTTCTGTCAACTGTACTATCCCAAAATATAAGCCCAAAAATATACTTTAAAAAAAGAAGCGTTGCGACAGGACAGGCAACCCAGGCAATTGTCTATGGCCCCGAGCTGGAAGGGGGCCCCTGAGACAGCTGACATTGGACCATATCAATGACAACATGATGTTGCCAATGGCTGTGTGCACACACATAGTATGCAATAACTTACTGTATGCACAGCTTACAGTAAGTTAGCCCCTTAAAATTCTTGCAGTTTTCACCTAAAATGCCCCAAAAAGGCATACCCAAAGTAAAGTTGAAATTTGAATGTCGCAGTGTGGCTAATATATCCAAGCTAACTGAAGTTACAATCCATAATATGTGGGAAATAGGCACACCCAAAAGAAAATATGAAAGTTTGGGGCAGTTAACATTGTGTCTTTATGGTTACAAGGCTTTGTGTGGACTAACGACTTTCATGGATTACATTTACTGGACCCTTGCTGATGTAACGGGACCATTTTTGTTGGAGTTTCTTCTGTTCTTGGAATACTGAGGCATTATATTTGAGATACTTGACATACTTTTTGGTGTTTGCGACTTGTCTGACATTATTGTTTACTGAGCCTGCAGTTATAACTGTATCCTGAAATGGTGCATGTCCTTCAAAAACAGCAGCAGCCTGTCGGAACAGCCACGGGTTAGTGCTACCAACGCCAATGCCAATTTCTCCCATTAGCAACAGAATAATGCATTTGTTGGCCCCTCTTCACTGGGGCCTACAGAGTGTTGAGAAATGCCGCTGTCCTCACAGCAGTATCTCTAGAGTGGGGTCCATGTGAAGACTGATTTCTGTCATGTCATTGTGTAGCTGTTGACCTTTAAGGGCAAACACAGAGGAGCTATAAAACCCTGGCTCAAGGTAGAGTCAAGTGCTGTGCAGTTAGTGAGCTGGAGTTGTGTAATTAGTTCTTGACATCAGACTTTTCCTCCAGCTTTCTGCTTCTGATCACCCAAATATATTGTTCATAGGAAGGAATAGTTAAATTTGTGATGATCTTGAACTGTTCCTTTATGTGTCTCCTCAAGGTATGAGGTCAACGGAGGTCACTTTGGACTGAATACAATTAAAATAGACCTTAAAAGTTGTCTGTTTGAGCTGGAGACTGCTGCTGACAACGGGACTGTGAGAACACATCACCTCACAGACTGGCTGAGGGTTCATGCAGAGAGAGACTGAAAATGTCACTGTGTGGGAAAAAAAAAACAACCATAATGTGCTGCAGAGAGTTTTGTTTTCAGACCATTTTTGGATTTGTTGATAATATTGTGTCACAATTTTGTAATGTGATTTTAAATGAAAACACAACTTCATGTTCATGTTTTTTATGGTTTTAATGATTTACATTGCAAGCTGAGGACATTGAGCAGGAGTTTACAAAATTGTGACACAATAGAAAAAGCTAGTATTACATTTGCTGTATATGTTTATGGTACAACCGCCACACTTCAGAATGACACACTTAAGAGGAAAATTGATGCACAGGAAAAACAGGATTTAAAACAATATCACATTGTGAATATTTGTCCAAAGAGTTGACAGCCTGCCCTGAGCTGTCTGTACCATATCTTTACTCAGTGATGGGAGCAGAGAAATTCAAACCTTGATCTGGAACAGACTTAAAGGCCGTTTATTTCCAACCCTCCAGAATATTATCTATATGTATATTTAATTATGCACAACAGAGTCATGTCACACTCACCACTGCACTAAATGGACTGAATTTTCTGCTCATAACAGCCACTCAAAGCACTTTGCAATATTAGTCACATGCGCACGCACACACACACACACTTTCATACAGCACTCTTTTCTGCCATACACACACAATCAGACACTAATGAAACATAGGGGGCAACTTTGGGATCAGTACCTTGCTCACAGACATTAATTGGAAGCCGGGGATCGAACCACTGACCTCCTAATTAGTGGACAACCAGCTCTACTCTGAGCCACAGACTCTCTCTCTTATTCATTTCCTCTACAGTAATTTCCAGACACTTTCACGTGCCAGTGAAAACCAACCTGTTCTGCAAGGAAAGTTTCACATTAAAAGCCTAAAAAGCAGTGCAAAGCTTCTTTGCATGTATTTACAAATGAAAACTTCCTGCACAGATTTTTCACATTGAAGACATTGGAGTGTGTCAGAAATGTGAAATATGTGGAGGTAATGATCATTTTTACAGTAACCTTACAGCTTTGAAGACAGATCTATGGGGTGGGTGTGACATGACACAGCTGTTGCACGTGAATGAATATTTTACTGAGTTCATCTTGTGGGCAATAACAGTACAGATCTGTTTATTTAGGACAAACCTTGTTGGCGTCTGTCCAAGAAGTCATTTGGGGAAAGAGAGATCTTGATGATGAATTTTTTTTTCCTGTAATATATTTTTGCCTCAGCAACATGCGGCTCTCTGTTAACCTCAACATTACTTCAGCATGCTCAGTTATGCAGCTAACACACCCCTGAATGTATTTCTATGTCTGTGTGTGGTGTCTCTTCTGGTGTTTTTTCAGGTTGCTGGGGTCAGAGAACCTCTCGGGGCAGAGTGAGCACTGGTACGGTCTCTCCCCGGTGTGAATGTTCCTGTGGATCTTCAGGTTCCAGAACTGTGAGAACTTTTTGCCACAGATGCTGCAGCCGTACGGTCTCTCTCCAGTGTGAGTCCTCAGGTGGGACTCTAAGTTTGCTGGTGAGCTGAACCCTTTCCCACAGAACCTACATATGCAAACCCTCTTCCTGGGGCTTTTCGGCTGCGCGTCAGCTCCGCGACAGCTACCCTTAGCTTTACTTGGATTTGGACCAGGGCCCAGGGACCGTTGGGGTTTCTGAACGGGTGGCTGCCGCCCCTGTATGGTGCCTGAAACCTGACTGAGGTTCAGCTCCTCGGATAAATCGATAACAGGGTGCTGCTGCTTAAAGGACACAGAGGTGTGGAAGGCTCTGGAGCTTTCAACGGCCAATCCCCTCCCAGACCTGCCAGGCTCTGCTTCAATGAGTGCGCTTGGCAGGTATGGAAGGGGGTTGCATTGTGAGGAAGGCCCTGGGATGCTGTTGTCATGACAATAACTATCCCCCCCATTAGTCCACAGTGAGGAACGGCCATAGCTGACCTCTGAGAATCCCCCCCCAGACTCCTGCAGGTCAGGCAGCTGATTGTTGGAAGCTTGTGCAGTCTCCTCAAAGGGCAGCACTCCTCTGTAGTCATCTGTACTGGACTCCACCAGCCCTGGATACACAGAGAGGTAAAGAGTCCAACACTGTAGCGACTGGCATAGTTAATCTTAATCTTAATTGAATAAAAGAAATAGGCACGATTCAATTTTCATGTCCATGTCTACAAGTACATGAGAGAAAGCTCAATACTTCATAGTGGATGTGTCCACGCACCTTCCTGTATGCTGAGGCCTGCATGGTTTACCAGGTCCATGTCCTCCACCTTCACCATCACCACCTCAGGCTTCGCCTCCTTTTGCACACATGAGAAAGACAGGACATGTGACATTAGTAAGCATCATGATTGTTCAGTTTCAGTGGTGGTAGTGTCCATCAGATGGATCCACTCCACTTTATAGTTCTTTGCTTATCCCAAGTGAAATGTTTTGTATGACATGCCATTTAGAAAATACTGACTAATGCAGCTTTAATAACCAGATACGATACATTGGAACCAGAATTACCTTCGTCTTTGTGGTTGTCTACCTCCACCACTCAGACCGTTACAGGTTACATCCCTGTTTAACTGGTCAACTCAAGGTATTATGGAGATTTAGCGTTCTCAAGGCCGAAATTGTGTTTTGTCAGGTCCCTGTGTCCTCCAATAGTTAATTGGTTGATTCTTGTGTCCAAGTGAATATTTGAGCAAGATTTGGAGAGATTCCTTTGAAGAGTTTTGGAAATAAAGGCTTACTCAAGGTTTCAGAAATACCATGGTCCAAAACTGCTTTCCAGGTGCATTATACACTATCTTCGCAGCACCAAATTAGAGTCATATGATTACCTCTGTGACCTTAAAGGGCAGGAGCAGCCATGGTGCTGAGATACTATGTCACCCGGGCCAAAATGTGACCTTTAGCCGCCAAAATATAACAAGCTTGTCCTTGAGTCCAGGTCAACTTTTTTTTTACCAGACATTCCCTCAAGGCGTTGTGAAGATGTTGCGCTCTCAAGGCCAACAACGTTGTGACCTTGACCTTCGTCCATGGATCCAAGTGAACATTTTGGCCAAATCTCAAGAAGCTGGTGCCAGCAAGGTCACCAGGACCTTAATTAACAATTCATTCTCAAGAGCAGGGTCATACTGGAAATCACTCATTCCCTCCTTTCCAACTCACTGTCCAAGGAGTTCAGCGTAGAGGACTGTACGCTCTGGGGTTTTTCTCCACACAAGTTCTCTGTCTTTCCTTCTCTGTGTTTCACGATGACACTTAATTAGTCAGTGACCTCCAGCTGCACACTACTTTTCACAAGGCACTATGGGATTCAATGAGTGCACTATATATATGAGAAAATAATTCTCGCTATTCATTCAGGCAGCACTACATAATGGCAGACACCCTGCATAGTAGATTCATGTATATAGGGATTATAGTAGTGCACGATTTTGTTAAACAGCCAAAGTGAATGTTAATGTGCCAAATTTCAAGAATTTCCATTAAGTAATTACTGAGATATCAGGTCTGTGAGAATAGGAGGGAACAACCCCGGCTCCGACCATCGCCCAGTGTAGACCCAGTAAAGATTCCCTCATGTTTATATAGCCAACGAGTCTCAGTTTAGTCAACTCTCAGTGTTGGCCTCACATATAAGATAATAAGATAATATTAAGAACTGCCGAAGCATATAATCACTACTACTCAGTGTAGGGGAGCAGCGAGTTGAGGGTTTTCACTTCCAGCTGTAAATGTCACGTGTGTCATAATGAGGATGGGATGGCATAACAGTGACATCAAGCTTTCAGACATTAAGTCTGACTGTGTTGGATGTATCTTGTCATGCTCCAAAAGGAACTTGTGGGTGTTCTTTATTTTGAAACACTTTGTGTCCACTGTGGTTTGCCTGCAGCCCTATTGATGTCTGAAGTCATTCCGCTGAGATTCTTTTCCAAGGTGAGGAAATAAATCAGGGGGCTTCAGTGGTGCATGTTTTATTCTGTAAATCAAACACTGCATATAAAATGTGTCGTATTTCTGCTATAAAACATTAATGTGCTACATTTAGAATGACTATTCATACCATAAAAATGCTCTAAGACATTTACATACTGTACATGGATACCATGTTCACACCCAGTCACTCAGTACTGGCCAAGACTTACTTACAAACCATGCAACCGAATTTACGAAACACTCCAAGTGTCACCAATTGTACCAACATGTTCAGACCCATTAGTCAGTGCTTGCTGCTACATACTAACAGGACTGTGCTGTTTAACCTTGGTGTGATTAGGTCAAGCTTCTCAACTGTGAGAGTTCATGGAGGCCCAGTGCCTCACACTCATACTATACATTTTACTGCAACCACAATGTCCTCAGATTGTGGGTCAGAGACTTCCAATGTGTGGTCATTACATCGAGTGAGTATTTACGACAACTACTGTATGGAAAACAAGGACGTGTTTCCAAAAAAAAAGCTCTGTTAGATGATAACTGCAGAATGCACCTCTCAGCTTGTGCTGCCTCGTACAACATGTGTATGACTCACAGTCTAAGATATCTGATCACTCTGAGCCCCTGAGCTGTTTCCCAAAAGTATTACAACACACCGACGAGTCTGTCACTTTGTCACATGTTCCTTCAACACCACACATACCATCTTTTATTAAGACTCAGTCCCACATGCACATCGTCCTGCTGCCACGCACTACAGTACCAAATAAGGATAAATCCAGCAATTACATGAGTCCTAAATGTCCTCGGCAAAAACTGGAATAAGTAGCTTATAATGCTCATGAAGTGTGTGTTTTTTTTTTTAAATGAAATTACTTATGCGTCTTATGTGCCACTGAGGAAGACTGATGTCTTTAAGAGAGACAGAGGAGGACAGATCCACTCTGTTGCTCTGTGAAGCATCATCCATGCATGTGTATAGCTAAAAGTTAAATCAAACAACATATTTAAGGTCTGTATGCTGGTAAAAACGTGACTCCACTTTTCATTCTGAGACCTCGGTTTGACCACAACAACGTAAACAAAGACACTTTAAAAAGTAACCACGACCGAGTTGACATTGTCCAAAAGCTGCATCCCCCTGTGTCAACGCATTATTCTCTGTAAACAAAGACATTTAAAACAAGCTTCTTGTTAACCACTATGTGCAACATTTGGAAATCTGCACAAATCATGTTCATTTTGTTGAGCAGAAAGTCTGTCTCTCCTGCCCGGGACCGAGTCCTCAGATTGCAGCAGTCTGTTCCAAGGGCTCGTCTTCAGTACACATTTCAGGGTGGCTCCTTTTCTGGTGTGTTTTCAAGTTTCTTATCCAGGCAAATCCTCGGCCGCACAGCCCACAGTTGTAGGGTCTCTCTCCAGTGTGGACTCTCTGATGTTTCCTTAGATTTCCAGCCTCGGAGAACGTCTTCCCACATGTGGAGCAGCTGAACGGTTTCTCTCCTGTGTGGACACGCTGGTGGATCTCCACCTTCTTTGGCCGGTTAAAAGCTTTGCCACAGTAGCTACAAACAAACAGTTTTTCCTTGGGGCCAGTCCGATGGGGTATTTGGCTGTTGTCACTGAATGACTGGGGGAGCGGGAAACCGGCGCTGTAACAAGCCCAGCCGTTAATGCTGGACGATGTCGAAGGGAAATCAGCCGCTGCCATCGAGTACGAACAAGATGCTGTCTGTCTTTCAACGTCAGCCCCTGAGGACTCGTCAAAAAACTCTTCAACCAACGAGTTAGCGCTTTTATCGTTGTCACACAACATGTCAAACTGTGAGTCACTGCTGCCATCATCGACATACTGGGGTTGGTTTACAGTTTCCTGCAGCGAGTCTCTGCCCTCAACAGAGGTACTGAGGTCGCAGTTAAGGAGAGGAGAGGAGTCACTGACCTCCGCTCCTCTGTTGTTGTTGCTGCTGCCGATACGCCTCGTCCTGCTGATCTGGCTCTGGGAAACGTCCTGCTGTTCAAGGCTATGTCTCTGTCCTGCAGCTCCACGGGGGACACACTCCAGCACTCCTTCAGAGAGACCATGTGTGGCAGAGGATGGAGAAAACACAGTTTAAATTTAATAATCTGTGTCTTGATAAAGACTCATTTGCTTACACACTGAATTTTCAGGTCTCAAATGGTTCTGTAATTAATCTGTCATTTTTTTTTTAGCTATTATTTCTACTTTGTAAGGACACTGGCAGGTTCAAACATGACTGACGGTAGAGGAGTTGATCCTGTTTTTTCTGTTGTGATGCTTATCATGTTTGGCCAGTAATTTTTTTAAATAAAACATGATTCATCCCACTGATTACAGGCTGTTCCAAAGTAAGAGCACTTCATGGTGATGCAGTGGGGTCAGAGTAGTGGGGTAAAAGTAAAACCTTTCTGAAATAATTCTTGAGTACAGATACACCAGTACCATACAATGCAAGCTAGTACAACACAGAAGTTAAAGTACTGTCAGGCCTTGTATATTTTAATATAGAGAGGGTATTATCAGCTGTGAGCAGTTTTTCCAGACTGTGTTGTTTAAGCATGGTAATCACTAACAAACAGGCTAGTTCGCACTGAAATTACATCCAGTAGCAAATCCATCCAGTAACAAACTCAAACTCACCATCATCTCCTATAAGGGGCACGTCTTCCTCTGTTTCCTCAATTTGTGCCATGTTTGCATCCACCTTCTCCTCCTTCAAGTCGAGGTCCTCTGGCTCCACCAGCTCCACATCTGGAGACTGCACAATAAGGCAGGTTTGACACGATCAGTTAAGACCTGTTTCATTTTCCTGTAGCTTCAACCCCATCCCAGTGTGAGAGTTCCTCCACAATCACCTGTCTGTGCCACAAACTCTCATACACAGAGAAGAAAGACAAAAATAACAATTTCACTCTTTGTGAAACTGAGGTACAAACTTGCATCAGTTTAGTATAGTAAAGTATTTACCTCTGTTTTACTCTGAACTTCATTTATTGGGACAAGAGGTGTGTTTAAGTGGCTCAGACAGGCTCCAGTGGTGACACACACTGGCTTACACATGATTTTAGTGTGTCCGCATATCTTACACATCTGGACCCTGAACTCCCTCGTGGTGTGCTTACCTTGCTCTGGATGCTGTCAGAGTGGACCGTCTGACTGGCTGCTTCCCCTGCAGCAGCTCTGCCCGACCACAGAGCCACAGCCATCTGTCGCTCGAACCCACCACCTAGACAAACACAAGACCAATTTGTGTTGAGAAACGGTACATAGCCAGCATCAACAGTCTCACTACATGTGAAGTAGAGATGAGAAAATATAAAACAAGTTGTTGCTGAAGTGTCAATATCACATGCAGACAGCCTCAAAAACCATCTCCAAACAGGAAGACATTTGCTAACAAGTGCAGCACAACAGCTGAATAAGTGGCTGATGATGTGTGTCTGTGAGAGATTGTGATGATTTCTGGGCCTCAGTGCTCTCTGTAGGCTCTTCAGTGTAACTGTTCTCTCTTTGGTAATACACCAACTGGTCCATCAACACCAATTTCAAAACTCAGGACTTAATGCTATTGGGTTGAAATTCAAACTAAGTATGTTAATTAGAGGCAAAAGCGAGAAACAGTCTGTGGATTTGATACGTTTAGAAGGGACTAACTGTGATTGATAATTATCAGGATGTTCCAATAACTCAGCGAAAAGCCTCCAGCTGATTCAACATCCTGCAGCTCAAGTATTGGCAGGAACTCAGAAAAGAGTTCACATCTCCGCTGTGTTTGGCTGGGAACACACAACCCCATATTGTTCGAGCAGAGTGGCAGATCAGAGTCACAGAGTACAACTCAACTGTGTTCAACTGGAGTTGAGGAGGAGATTAAAGCAGGTGATGGAGGCCTACATGCTGCAGCACGACACCCACAGAGAGGTGTGGGCAAGGGCAGCTGTGGTCAAAACCCCCATCCTTTATAACAGAGGAAGTGAAGGCGGGGAGGTCAAGACGCTACATCCTGGAAAAGCAACTGTTGAAGGCTGCCTGAGGCTGTTGAAAGACTGTGCAACCCAACGTAAGTCTACAAACAAGGAGAGTCCCAGTGCTGCGGAAAATATCACGTCTTGCTCCAGTGCACAGAGCAAACAGCTAAGATAAATGAATACAGACAAGTGGATCTAACATAACAAACTCATCATGACACTGGACAGGCTACGTCTCCACCTTCTGAGGTCATGTTATAAAATCACACACAAAAAAGGGTGAAATCCCCCATGTTTTTTGATGTGCGGTTGTGAAAAGTACTTGTAGATAATTGGCACATTTTCTGCATTTTCAGCACATTCCCACTTTGAAGATAACTGATTAGAAGTCAAGTGGAAGCAAGAGCAAAGCAGCAGAGCTGTGCGTTGCTGAGCTGCTGACATTTAAGACACTTTTTAAACAACACCTAATGAAACAATGTTATTTAAATGTATGCTGCATGTAGGATAATCCCAGCCTTTGAGCTTCCCATGAAAACAGAACTGTGTTGTCTTTACAAGCATAGACTATTGATGTAAAATGAAAAACACACAGGTCAGCTGTGGAGTTTAACCTCACTGTAACACAGGTGATCAGATCTGATTTCCAACTGAGTCTAACTGGATGAGGAGGGTCGTAAAGAACCTGCGGAGTCGCACCTTCCTCACTTCTGACATCAGAGGAGAGCCACGTGACCAAAGCCATCTCTATCGTGCTCCATGTCATTTTATCAGGGGCAAACTGAAGAGATTATAATCAACTTCCTTAATATTATTATTAATCTTCAATTCTTACTTCCACAAAAAATTACAGCTGAGATTCATTGATTATGTTACATCACTTATTTTTCCATTTCCTCATGCATCAGGCCATTTCATCCTAAGCAACGTACGGCACAGTAGGAGACCTCTGTTAGTCAACACAGCAGACCTACTGGCTCCACCAGGTGAGACCAGCTACTTGACTTTGATGCAATGATATTACTGCCACACTGTGCTCACATTTGTTCTGTACATATTGATTAGAGATGTTCCAATACCATTTTTTTCCCTCCCAATACCGATTCCAATACATCTACTGTGGGTATCGGCCGATGCCGGGTACAGATACTGATACGAGTGTGTTATAAAAACAAAAAAAAAAATCATTATATATACACACACCATGTCTGTCTATCTATCTATCTATCTATCTATCTATGCACGTCAGTGAGAAGAGACAACCTATTTCTGCAGCAACGGCTGCTCAAGCTGGTCGAATACATGCTATTTAAAAAACAAACACGATGCTTATCAGACAATCTTTGCATTCCTCTTTTTGCAGTTAGAGGCCCCCGGTGCATCTAATATTGTGTGTGTGCCTGCAGCCTGAAGAATTAAGCCATGCTATAATCAATCACAAACCGCACTGCAGGGTGTAAGCAGATATAACAAGATCCCCTTAAGCAAGAAGTGAAGTCAGGAACTACTCATTATCATCTACCACATACTTGGGTACTTTGTGCTACTGTCACAGGATGTTCACACCATATATAAAGAGGAAGCTGCTCATCACTATTGGTGCAAGAAGATCAAAATTGCACATAAAAGCTTCAAAATAAAGAGAAGAATTGGATATGCATTGAGAAACTGAGGGAAGATGCAAGTACAAACTCTAAAAGAGCGAATTCGGTCGCAGTTTGAACTGTATTCAATTTTCTGTTTCATCTCCACAACTTCAACCAAACTTCACAACACAAGGGGTGTGTGTGTGTGTGTGTGTGTGGTGGGGGGGTACTCAAAGGTTGCCACAGTGTCTATCAACTGAATATATTCATGTTCAAACACACTGTAGTATTAGAGACAAATTCAAACAGCGTTGTGTTAGGTGTAAGTGGACCACTCACTCAGCTCCACTGACTCCAGCTTCAATGAAAAAGAAATGTTGGGACCTCAACACACACATATTAATAATATTCAGTGTTTCCCCCTGATCATGGTCATTACCTTAAACATTACAGCATTACAACAACTTTTATTTAAAAAGAAAAAGAAAACAACTTTATTGAAGAAGTAGTTCAGTGATGGACTGGCTCTGCTTGTTTGCCTCTCAGCGATGTCACTTTGCTTGACTGGTTAACGTGATGTTTACAAAGTGAAACCCAGTGTGGTTTCTCACACTATGGCTCTTACCGGTGGACGGTGAGGGGTCCCGGAGCCTGTCCCCAGGGTTCAACAGGACCCTCGGTCGGCTGCTGTTCATGGCGCTCTCCCGCAGCCTCCTCTCGGCGTTTCCACGGGCCATCTTCAGCTCCAGCAGATGCAGCTTCCTCTTCAGGGCTTTGTTCTCTCTCTGGCACTGGGACATCTGTAAACTGACCACGGCGTACTCGTCGTCCACGAGCTTACAGATCTCCGCCACCGCAGCGTTAGCCAGGACCTCCATGATGGAGGCCAGCTGGGTCTGGAAGGCCAGGCGGCTAGACATTGTTCTTACGGTCGGTAACTCGCTGGCCGCTCCGTCGCTGAAAATACGGTATTAGTCCACCGGCGTGGTTAGGAAATACCGGAGTCCTGGTCAGACCATTACAACGACAGTGGAAATGCAGCACATTCACCTAGAAGCCGAGCAGGTAGAGGAGAGCTAAGCTAAAATTGATTCTTCTCCGTTCACCACCTCCTCCGACCGCAAACACGTGACGTCATATCCGGTTGACGCTACGCCGAGACCCGATGAGTTGAATCGGCAGCATTTTAGAGCGATACAATAATTTTCCTGTTATAAATGGACGAGAAATGAATTAACAATAAATAAATAAACAATATACACATATACATAGATGTATTATTGACACTGACAGTGCAAAACGTGACCGGTGATTTGTTAATTTTCCAAAATAGAAGAATATATGTAAATATTTCATATGAAAATGGAGTCACAGGTACACTATTTGCATTGAAAGTGCAGTGGGCTAAAAGTCAAACTAGAAAATGTATTCCCTGAAGAAAATGCATGTGAATCCTGAATCCTAAAGGTATGAAATCATCCAGGGGCTGCTTCAGGGCAGATCAAGTAGCAGAGAGCAAAAACCAAGGCTTCAGTCTGTGCTGCAGTTATTTTTGTCATTTCTAAGACAGATTAACTTCTCTTCCTACTTACTGCTCTGACAGCTGAGTCTAGATCATTGGTTCCCAACCTGAGATCTCTGGCACCCCCAGGGCTTTGTCTGCTTTGAGGTTGTGAGGTTATTAAAATCATATTTGTGCATATTAAAAATCCCAACAACACACCCAACTGGATAATTAAAATTATGTATGGAAGTGGTGGTGGTGGTGGTCTAGATCATAAAGAACCTAAAATGCATGATATCACAGCACAGAAATTACACTCACAGAGCAGTGAGGTTCATTGCAAACCATTTACATGTTTAATGATATCCATATCTTTTTAAACACTGGAACAGGTCATGAAAGAATACTAAAAGACAACATTTTTCGTTATAGCTGTGGAGCTCAGAGCTTAGCCAGTGATATCCAACACCAACACATACGAACACGACTCTCATTTATATATGTTTTTACTTTACATCTTTTTACAGTCTTTTGTTCTGAGAATGAACAGTGATTATGATTAAGAGACAGTTAGACTGGCCTGACGGGCTCCAGGCCATGGGGCCAGATCTGGATTTTTTTGGCCCTATCTAAGACATCTGGACATCTCTGTGTCTATGTGTGACACATGTATTCATTTTACACCGTCATATTTAAGAAGGTGCAGGCCCGCATTAAGATTTATTCAACAAAGTGCCAACATTTACCATTCAACAGCAGAAGGCCACTCACTCAAGACACTGCAGCTATGTGACTAACAGAGGGGACTGTATGTGATGAACACATCGTGAGAAACAAACAATGTGTCAGCACTCCCTCCAGATTTCACCCCTGGCTTTCAGGAAGAGTTGTGGGGACCTTTAAAGTGCTTCACAAGACAGAGTCTGATGTTTTGGAGAGCAAACTCTCTTGTGGTTTCATCTCATAGTCTATAGACTACATAATTTCTGAGCATACAGTACAGAGATAGGTCCAACATCTGGTTAGCCTACACTGGCAAAAAGAAACAACTAGACACATGTATAAGGACTTAGCTTTTCAGTCAGCCTCATCAGAAAATAACTCCCAGCAACTCCAAAGCAAGTAATCTCAGAATACTTTTCATTCAGACCAGGTCTAGACTAGACATGAAACAGTTTAACAATTTAATATCAGGATTATTGTAACCAAAACGATCACGGATACCAGGCTTATCACAGTGTTGTTAAAATGTGTTGATGTGCAACTTTCACGATAGTTTTTGTACAGCACTTTTTGGGTTTGCACATTTCCAACAGAGCTTTTTCACAGATGAGGACAAGGGATCAATAGCAGTACTGGATTTGGCTACTGGATTTGGCAGCTTCAGGAACTTATTAGCAAACTTATAGGGTTTGCTTGTGGGGGAAAAAAACAAAACATTTTCACCCACTTACTCTGGAGTGAAAAGATGTATTTTTGCATTGATACTGCTTTGGAGTTGTTAGAATGAGTCTGTTTTCTTTCAGTTAACCAGCTAACTGAGCCGACAGAGAGCAGAAATGTCTGGACATGTGAAACCACAGAGGTTCAGGCAACATTAGATTTCAGCTGCTTCAGGTCTGACAATGTGAAAACATGAAATGTCAATTCAATGAGGCTTGTTACTTAAAAACCACAGAGCGCTCATGTGCTCAGAATAAGGCTGTGTTCATCCAGCTCAGTGATGGTACACAGTACCACACCAGCCAACCTGGTCTGAGCTAAGACCCTCTGCTCTGTGACGTATGGAAGTCAGAGAGTCCGTCACAAACAACACCATGTCATGACAAATGGATTTGAGTGTTATCAGCACAGTCTGAGGCACTCTGTCACAGTTTACTCTGATCTTTTCAGTTTGAAACAAAGAGGAAGAAAAGGCAGAGAGGGCCTCACAACGAAATCCACCTTCGAACAGAATTCACATATTACTGCTATGACCTAGGACAAATATCAACTACATGTCATCACAGGATACAGCCTTCTCTTGTTTGCACGTGCTCATATAAGATACATGAACTCCCATACAAAGGGATTTTAACAACTGTGTGGAGATCAGTTCCAGATCCAGTGGTCAGGCTACAGGCCACACTGGGACTGCTGCCGGTGTCTGCGGACGCTGCACATCTGGCTGAAGGACTGTCCACAGCGTGAGCAGCTGTACGGTTTCTCTTGCGTGTGGACGGTGCGGTGCCTCTTCAAGTGGCTGGATGAGATGAAACTCTTCCCACACAGTGTGCATCGGTAGCGCCTCTCCCCGGTGTGGATGAGAAGGTGGACCCGCAGGTTGTTGGGCTGGGCGAAGCCCTTTCCACAGTGGGGGCAGGTGTAGGGTCTCTCCCCTGTGTGCACCCGCTGGTGCAGCTCCAGGGCAGCTGCACTGGGGAAGACACGCCCACACACAGCACACACCACAGGGTCTTTAGCTGCAGCAGCAGCAGCAGCAGCAGCAGCACTCCTATAAGGCCGCCTTTGGCTCGTCGTGGTGGCAGAGGGCACTGAAGGGGGAGGGGGAGGAGGAGGCGGAGGAGGTGGTGCAGCTACGACTGCGGCAGCGGCGGCGGCTGCAGCAGCCATGTCGAAGGAGGCAGCAAACGCTGCCATTTCATGAGCTCCACCAGTGAAGAGCATGGTTGGAGGGCCATCTAAACTGTCTCCCCCTCCCTGTGAGGGAAAGGCTGCAGAGGGGTGTCCAGTGTCTGTATTCCCCAAACCCATCTGTGCGACTGCATACGCTGCCCCAAGATGGCTGACCCGCTCCTGCATCCAGGCCAGATCCAGGCCCAGGCTGTTGAGGCGGTCAGGGCTGGGCTCGTCTGACGCTACAGGGGCTGGCAGGTGAGAGGGATGGAGTTCTTCTTCTGTGGGATCATCTGTCTGGACCTCTGGCTTCAAAGCGCCGTCTGTCAGGCTTCCTCCGAGCTCTCTGCGAGTGGCCTCTGGGGCCAGCCCCCCCCCACCACTGACTGTCAAACTATTGCTCAGAGGCTTGGTGGATTTACGTTTTGCTCGAGGCCTGCAGGTCAGGTCCATTGTAGTGTCAGTGGGAGAGGAGGGATGGATGGTGGAGGAGGAAATACTGGTGTCAAGTACATCAGTGGGGGGCGTCTCTTCACTGGGCTCCAGGGCTGAGGAGGAGCAGAGGGGCAGAGTGAATGAAGTTATGGAAAAGACATATCATACATTGTGTTCATCGCAGGAGAAAAACAATGATGGCCAACTGCTCCCCTGTCAGCCATGTTTGAACCTGTCAGTGGCCAAACGATGCTGCACTGGATAAAAATGAGGCAGAAGATTCTTCCCTAGAGACCAAGGTTTGATAAAAAAAAAAAAAAGTCTGTGTTTGACGGTTTAGAAATAAAAATTCATTAAGTTTTAAATATGTTTATCACGTTCATGTGTATTGGTGACTGAAAAAGGACAAACAAACAAAAATCAGTTCACTCAGTTTTGTTAGGAAGAACCAATAACAAAGCCTGGAGACAGGTGTTGCCTGTATCATATTGGGTACTAACAGTGAGCAGATGTGTTGTGTGATTAATATCTGAAGTTTGACCTCATTACTCGAGCTAAGAAACAGCTTCAAGATATTTACACTGCCCGAAGTGCACACAGAGCCACACTCACCAGTGGACAGGCCACACTCTGCTCTGATGTTCACTTCCACCTTGAGGTCCAAGTTGCAGTCGTCTCTCTCCACTTTCTCCTGCTTCACCAAAGGCAACACCTTGGTCTCCTCCTGCTGTGAAACAGTGAGAAGCAGCTGGAACATGACTCATCTGTATTTATCACTTACACAATCACAGTGGAATAAAAAGAAGCTTTAATGAAACTAGAACCCCTTCCTCCTGCATGTCTGTCTATACCCTTATCCAGTCATATAAAATATGAATGTCTTGAATATGAAACTACATTATTTTCAGTGTTCAAACTTAATTAAACCTGCTTTAAAATGAAATAAAACTAAGCTAAAAATGAGAACAGTCAATATGAAATAAAAATGTAAACTAATGAAAAACATGATCCGAGGCAGGTTGTTTAATATATTCATAACAACAGGGTTGAACTGTTCAGCAACTATCTGCCCTCATCATCAGCCATCAGCATCTGCAGCTGAGTCCCTGCTGTGTGAGTCAGATTTGTTGGGACCAAACAGGCTACACTTGAAAACACTCTGCTGATTCATCTTTACCTTTGAAATGTACTGGAAAGTCTTGTCTTCAGATGTGGCGGGAAGAAGTGGCACCACAGGCTGATGGTCATCAGGTCCTGTAAAACAACACAAGATCCTGAGTGTGAATTGTTATCATTCAGCCTGCACAGTCTATCTCCTGAGATACATTACTAATCTACTATAAAGTATACAAGATCAGACTACAAAGTGACAGTGAATGACAGAATCACTGAGGAGCCAATCATAGTGAGTTATCAGGGGTCCGTGGGATAAAAATTGAAGAGCTACAGATATTTAAAATTTTATGAAGGTGAATGCATCAAGAATTGCTAAGCGTTGTGACAGTTCAGTGCAAACCTGCTGAGCCTGTCATTGTTTATGGAAATAGTATTGTAGGGGAGACACTGAGAGGAAGAAGGCTGGTTTTAGATCCACTATCACTAAAATAAGGTGTTAAGTCTCTTTCAGAGCACAGAGAATACCAGTTGATCCATCCCATATTCTCCAGACAGACTCCTACCCTCAGGGAAACATCACTGAGGACCCAAATGTAGGTTAAACAGATTTAAAAATTAATTTATACCCACATCAATAAAGCTTTTAAATAATGTTACTTGAGGCTGCAGCGTTATGCAATATCATCAGTGTTCCCTGTTGCTGTGGAGTAAGTACAATAAGTGAAGTCAGTGCAACACATGAGCAAGTTGCATGAGTTAGTGTTCATAGTGCATGTTTAGCAGATTTTCTGCCTTATCTTTGTATCATGGGGGAAGTGATGTGCAATGTCTGAGTCCAAAGTGAAACATCTTTGAGCCCTTCACACTATAACAGTATCTGAGTGATCGCAAATTCAATCATACAAATTCAGGAGATAATCTTTGATAACACTTTTAGAGACCTTTTAAGCCTCTTACTTACTTAGTGAAAAGATTTTTTCTTTTGCTATACACTGGCCAAAAGACAATTTCTGTAAATATTATAAATGCAATTAAATGTAAACGCAGTTTACCATTAAGCACAAACTGACAGGAGGCTTGAACATCGGTCTAAGCACTGGCTTCTACAGAAAACAATAACATTAACATCGTAGGAAAAAAATACAGTGGGCATTTTCATCCAAACACAATTACTGATAAATGATGAAGCATAATCAACGATAAAATAAAATCACTGGTGCCTCATAGTCTACTTCTTGATAGGATTCATGTTTTTCTCCTCTGCCTTATGGCATCTCAGTTTGTTTCTCTTCTCATCCAAAAGCTGAACAGCCGCTCACTCTCAGTGCTGCTGTTTGTGTGCCTTTTGTGCCAGTGCTGGAAAACAGAGGAGATTATCTCTCCAATATCTGAGAGTGGTCCCAGTTCTGGGAACAGTGGCCTCAGCAAAGAAACCATCCAGTCGCTGTGATGTTGCTGTGCTCCTTTTGCTTTTCTAGTCTCTTTTCCTCATGTCCACTCTCACCACTGCATATACCTTGGATTTGTCTCTTTTTCAATGATTCAAACATTTTTTCAAATACTTCCGAGGCAGATGGTCTCATACTGTAGAGATTAGTCTTTTTTTTTTTTCTTTTTGCATTTTTGCAAACAGGATAAATGTTTCCCAAATCTGATTGGATGTTGTGCAGTATTAGCCTTTCTGGGACAAATTGGACCAGATCTGACAAGTCATTTAGGAATTGAAAGCATCATCACTAAAACTGGGTCACATGTGCCAACAACACTAAACAAACACTTTTAACATAATTTTGGTGAAATCGATCTCTTCATCAGAATAACCACACTCTGTGGTTAACACGTGTAGCATAGCAAACTCCCATCCCAATTCAGTGGCTGCATTGTTTGGCAAGCTAATTAATCCACTAGAACTGTGAATAAGAGGCATGAATGAAGCAAATACCATTGTAATCAGTTGTAGAAAAAAATTCACTGATCATTTTATTGGAAAAGTTGGACTTTTGTAAATGAATGTGTACTGGAACCGGGGTTTGTTTATAGAGCCAGCCACTAGTAGCCTTCATTGGTACTGAACTTTTAAAGCACTCCCACATTGGTTTCTCCTACCAGACGTGGAGCCTTCATCCTTAGTTATATATGTACAATCTATGTAAGAACCCAGCATCATAGGGTCATGTGGTCACCTCCAAACCTGAACAAACAACACCACTAAGAGTGGTCAGAGGATGACAGATCAACAACACTGGGTATAATTTGTCAAATATTTGTTGCAATATGTCAGCATGAAATTCCTCTCAGCATTTGATCCTTCTGTTCGCTCTGTCCTGTGACTGCCCCCTCACGCACTGTCAGCCTTATGTGTGCATGGCAGCTCTGACTACATACAGTCTGGCTGGATGATTATCAACAGCATATAATTATCAATCAAGAGGCAGTTGATAAAATATAAGCTATATATTCTCTCAGGTCTGTGCTGTATTAATATAAAAAATGAAACTTATAGCCAGTAAAAGTGTCAGTTATATATAATGTAGCTAGGATCATATCAGTAGGACTATCAACAAATGTTTTCTTGTCTAGTTTCACTGGGAGCCGCTCATCACTGTTAGAGAAGAATTTAACTTCTCCATGTAGTTTGTGTGGATAAAGGTCAATCCCTCTGTGTTTATAGTTGAAAGCAGAGAATTGGATACTTTCCTGTTAGATATACTGTTAGAGACAGTTATCTGCCCTGCACTCTCTCCCAGGAACATGCCAAGGCTTTTGCGTCTTAAATCTCACTCTCTGGCGGTTTCCAGACACAGCTGCAGAGCTAGGTGATAACAGGCGCCTTCACTGGATAACACTTTGTGTGAGAAGAGGGAAACCATTGTTGCTCTCCAGTCACCTAGGTGGTGTAAATCTTTATCTTGAAGTTTATGCCCAATAGCCAATAGAAAGTTAACACATCTCCCTTTGCAGGCTCGGTCCACCTTTCTAGTATAAGAATCTGAACTTTGCTGTTAGGCCCTCACAACTGAGGTGGCATCACGCACTCATGTTGCATCAATGACTCTTCTGTTCTCCTTGATCGATCGAGCCTAATAAACTTCTTCAGTATAAGACATCCAGGACTCTGGTGCTTCTTCTTGATGTATCACCTCAAAATTTCTCCCTAACAGTCACCAGGGAAACGTCTCTAGATCGCACAAAGAAGTATTGTCTCTCATTAGGTATCAAAGGATGAAGTAGTGCATTTTGTCATTTATGATCTTATATGGAGGATATTTAGATATTTCAAAATATCGTTTGGTATCTTTATTGTGGTGTGTTTTATTGTAAAATGTGCACTTATGTCAGGTCTTACCTGTTCTTATCTGACAGCATTTCAAGTTTACAACTCAGAGGACAATATAACTAAATAAGTACATTACACCATGTCACCCTGCCCAAACCACACTGTCTGTAGCTGATGGCGGATCAGTGAGAAAATACCCTCTTCTTGTTGAGATGTTACTGTTATGATAACTTTTAAATGATTATTAGTTTCCATTAATGGATAATACATCACTACACTACACTAATACATTACTGGGTCATTAGGGTTGCTAGGTTGTGGCAACTCATGCTCCTGCAGACTCTGTCTTTTTACACCTGCCCAATGAACTATGCGTCAGAGTGGGTGGTTGTTTGACAGTGTGTGTGTGTGTGTGTGTGTGTGTGTGTGACCCGCCTCCCTCAGGCTCATGTCTGCTGATCGGAGGGCTGGTATCAGCAGCAGGCCAGCTGCAGCTTCCATCTCTTTACCTTCGGGTGGCCTGAAGTGAGCGGCGGTGATCTCCTCCCGCTGACTGCGTCTCCTCATCTTCCTCTCATAGCTCCTCATCTTCACGTCCATGTCTCGCAGCTTCTGCCGCAGGACGTCGTTCTCCTTCTCGCTCTTCTCCCGCTCCTGCTCCATCTGGGAGCGCAGCGCCGCGTAGCCATCGTCCACCAGTTTGCAAATCTCCGCCACGGCAGAATTGGCCAGAATCTCTATAATCGAGGCGATCTGCGCCTGGAAGCCGACACAGTCCGCCATCATCGCCCGGGCTGCCTGTGTGCTCTCGCGCGGGCAGGTGTGCGCGGCGGTGCTCGGGTGTCAGCAGATCCACGCAGCTGTATGTGACTGGAGACATGCAACAAGCCCGGAGTCCGCCTCACTCTGTCCGTCCCCTGGACTGTCTTCTCCTCTGAGCTGCTCAACAATGTTGTGGATCTATGAGGTGCCACAGTCGCCTCTTGATGACGTCAGTTTGTTGTTCAGCATCACTTCAGTCAGCTGAGTCAAAACCTTTTCTTTCTCCTGACATGTCATTATTTAACAGAGGTGAACAGTAACGGAATACTTTTACCTGAGTATTTTACTTAGGTCTTTCAGTCATCTGTACTTTTCCTTTGTTTTGTAAACTTGTAACTTTTACTCTTAACACAGCTAAATCACTTATACAATACAACCAAGTGCTCCTGTCAACCCCTCTTTAAGTATAAATTATCTTGTCATCCTATTATGTTGTGTTGCCCTTACTTAAGTGTGGTGATATGCTGCCATAGGATGATATAGCCTGACTGTGGGACTGGTGGATAGCCACCAGTCTAATACTCCTGCTGATAATTATATTATATTATAAAATTTCCTGTCTGTGCCAATTAATCAGCCAGACCAGTTCCTCTGTCTACCTCTAATACATATAGGCTACATGAGCATAAACGTATATATATATATATATATATATATATTACTGTTTTATTCAGTTTAGTCTGAAATATCTTGTGGTAATGTCAACATGTGTTCTTTATTCTTTATCATTTTTAAAACTGTGGCAAAAGTAAAAATGACAAACTTCTGGGTCCTGTGTTTTGATGTTTTATTGTAATCATGTATAAATAACACCAACACAGGACAACATTCAATATGTTAAAAACATTCTGACAGACTTTATAATGAGCCGTAATGAATTCATCTAAACATTAAAAACAGTGAGCAGTGTGTAGCCAGCTGCTTCAGTCCCATCTGGCTGTGTGTGCCTTCACTTGCCCATGTGAACGCTCTGGTGGCGGACCAGGTTTCCCAGCACAGAGAAGCTCTTGCCACACTTGGTGCAGCTGTAGGGTCTCTCTCCGGTGTGGACGGCCTGGTGCACCTTGAGGCTGCAGGCCTGAGAGAATCGTTTCCCACATAGGCTGCAACTGTAGCGTTTCTCCCCCGTGTGGACGCTCATGTGTCTCTTGATGTGGCTAGACTGGGAGAAGCGTTTACCGCACTGAGCACAGCTGAATGGCTTCTCCCCCGTGTGCACCCGCTGGTGGGTTTTGAGCTGGTGTGGGTGGACGAAAGCTTTCTTACAGAGGTGGCAGTGGTAGATCCTCTCCCCGGTGTGGGAGCGCTGGTGCACCACCAGGTCTCTGGAGGCGTGGAAGAGGCGGCCACACTGATGGCAGCTGAACACTGGTTCAGTGCTGCTGGTGAAACTTCTACACCTGGAATCAGAGGTAGCTCTACTGATGGAAGAGCCACTAAAACAGCCTGTTGTGGAAGAGTTCCCAAAGCTGCTTCTGCTGCTCAGGAAAGGAAAAGAGGAGGAGGATGACAATGACTCATCCATGCCTGTCGCTCCTGTGGTGTCTGTGAAATGTTTCTGAGGAGCCGTCAGAGACTGGGCCACCTCTGGAGACGAGAACAGGTCATCGAAGTCCAAGCTGTTGGTGTCCAACGCTGCAACTTCGTTCTTTGTGTTGTTACTATTAATTCCTCTGCTGTCACTCACACACTCAGTTCTAGTGACAGCGTTGCGTGCCCTAAAAGCTTCAGACCAGGAAGATTCAGTCTCCAGTCTGACTGCCTCTCCCCTCCAATCTGCTGCAGCACCACACAAACCCTTCACTCCAGCGTCCAGAGCCGTCATAAGTGGAGCCTCTTCAACAGTGACTGTAACTGTGCTTCTGCTGGACTCAGCAGGCACAGAGTCTCTGAGATCCACAACATTCTCGTCTTCTCCAGTCGAACCCCTGCTTGGGCCTCTTGGTGCAGCTCTGTGGCTCTGCTCTACTGGAGGGTACTGACATGAAGCCCTGGTCTCCCTCGCTCCTTCTTTCTCTTCCTGCTGTGGAGATTCAAGTCTGCCAAAGTGACACGACACACTGTCTCTGGAGATTTCTGCTCCAGCACTCAGAAGGTTGATGCTTTGAGCAGCAGGGGAGTGTGGAGGAGACTGAGGTCCAACTAAGGAATGAAAAGAGAGAATGAAAAGTATTAAAATCTTTTATTCTTCCTCTCATTCAGAATAATTATGTCCCTGCATCAAAACTGTCAGCTACTATCCATACTGCCAGCTCTAGACCACAACCCGAACTTAAAGGTATAATTTAGGTTTTTTGCTGTGGGGTAGTGTGAGGAAGTCAGACAGTACATTACCTGCTGGAGCACGAGCAGACTAGCAGAAAAAAACATGTTTCCGGCAAAATAGCCACTGCAGTTTGTCTTCCTGTAAAAAAACATTCTCCTTCCAGATTCAGAGGCAGATTCAGAGGCAGATTCAGAGGCAGATTCAGATAGCATCTTTGCGTGCACAAACCCATTAGTTTTAATGTAGTATGTGGAAAGATGTCACCTCTGAGATGTATGTGTATTATAGAAGAGAAATGCACATTTCAGGAAGGCTGAAAATCTCATGACATGTCTCTTCTGATTATACAAGTCAGTAGTGTAAAGCTCAAGCATGAGGAGTCTCATTTCATCTTTAATGGAGGGGGGCAATATCTGCAAGTCAAGATGTGCCCCCCCCCCATCACACTGCATCACACTGCATCACACTGACTGTGACATTACCAGCACATTTCTGTTGTAAGACTTTTATACATACTGTTGCTGCTAGCAGCTGACTGAGGGTCCTTCTCTTCCAGCTCTTCCCTCTTTATCTCAGACACCTCTGGATCCACTGGCTGCTGCATCACTTCCACCACCTGACAGACAGAAATCATGAAGGTAAAATCTTCATTGCTGCTGCACTACAATTTCTTAAGTACATATATTTTTGTTCCTTATTTATGCAGTTGTGTGGATAACATCTGTACTTTGTGAATGCAATTTTCACAAACCCTTTAACACATACGATTTCTCACCTCTATGCATAGACTTGCCCTGCCCTTGTTTCTTCCTTGTGATAGCAAGACACCCACACTGAAAATTATTTTTGTTTCTGTTTGTGGTCATTTTGAGTCTGTTTACTGCAGTTTTGCATCACTTTGCTCTGAATTTGCTTATAATGGTTCAGCATTTACATCCCTGTTGTCGACCTGAGTCTCTGTACACACAGTTTTCAGTCTCCGGATCCATTGTGCATTTGCTTTTCAGGGGGTGTCATGCTAGTTCTTACATCTTTTTTATGTTATTTAGAATCTCTATTGTAGTTTAGGATCTCTTTGTTGTCTGGGTGTCTATATAGTAGCTGTCAATTTGCCTTTTTGCTGCTGTTGTTTTGAGTCTCTTAGATGTGGTTTTATGCCTCTTTGTAGTCATTCTGCATCTCAGTTGTCGATTTCTGTGTAGTAGTCTTGCATGTCATTGTTGTTACTGTTTTGAGTGTAGTGTATAAGCAATACTGAGATACTGGCTCCACAAAAATGACAGATGGGCAGCAACTGAAACTGGCTCTTTGTAATCATTTTCAATCTCTTCGTAGTCAGTATGTGTGTCATTGTAAACTCATGGGGCATCTGTGTAGATAGGTTTGCATCTCTAGAGTGCCAAGTAGGCTCTTAAATCCCTGTCGTTGCACTGACCTGTGGCTGCTGAGAGTCATGATTCTCCAGGGTGGTGGACTTGACTTTCCTGTTTGTACCAACAGCTGCATCTTCTTCAAAATGCAATTCTGTTCAAGGGGAAATTACAACTGTTCATTCACACATTCAGTTTGTGTGAGCTGCTGACTAAACTCACAGGCAGACAAGTAGGCCTATTAAGTGTCTGACAGTGGCAGTGACAGTGTATAACTTTATGACACACACACACACACAACTGTACATTTCACTGATAAATTACTGCAAGAACAAGTGATTTTACAAGCTCCTTCCTTGTATCCATCACAGGTAGAGCTGCTGCTGATGAGAGCTTTGACTGGATATAACTTTGATTGTTCTAACTTGTTTATGGATCAACTAATTGACTAATTAATTGACTCATCCCTGCAGCAACAACACGGTGCTCTCTCAACAGCAAAGTCTGCAGCACTAAGCTGTTAAAACATCTGATTTTTGACTGGACCTCGTCTAACCTCTCCTGGGGCAGGTGACCACCAGAGACGGCACGGTCCCCCTGCGGGCCCGCTCCCCTGCCCGGACCTCCATCAGCCGCAGACGGCTCTTCAGGGCCAGGTTCTCCCGGTGGCTCCGAGAGATCTCCAGCCTCAGGGAGGCGAAGCCGTCGTCCACCAGCTGACAGATCTCGGCCACCGCTGCGTTAGCTAGCACCTCCATGATGGAGGCCAGCTGAGTGTGTAGGTCCACGCAGCTCTCCATGGGCCCGCTGAGCTGTTTCACCTCCCCGGCCGGCTCTGCCCACAAAACCGCTGTCTGGTGCCTGCTCTTCGGCGTACTCGGCCCGGTGTGAGAGGACACGGTGACGGCGACTGTCACTGGTCGTGAAAATGTTTCTGTTTACATCCGGGAGCTCTGCGTGCGCTTGTTCCCTCATGTACCGTAACTACCCGAGTACAGCCGAACACCAAAGGTCTATCTATCTATCTGTCTGTCTGTCTGTCTGTCTGTCTACACCTTTTGTACATTTATAAAAACGTTTAAAACTCATCATTATTCATCACTTTAATTCAAACTGAACAATGACCATTCAGTTTTCTAGGGTCTGTTTGGCTGTTGACAGGTTTATTTGATCTTGACCTCTACAGCTGATCAGCCAGGTTTAGAAGGTGAACTTTGGTACAAACTGCATGACCAACCTGATCGACCTAGTTGGTCGATAGACAAATCTAACTACTAACTACGCTGGAGACGTGGATGGAGTGCTCCTCTGAGGACGACCTAGTAGTAGTATTTCAGAAACTGAGCCTCAGCACTGCCACTAGCTCGCATCCTTGCAGGGTATGATTTCTCCAAGTGTTTAACTGAAATCTGCTTAATTTCTTGTGAATCACTGAGAAAACAGTCAGCCAATCAAAAATTATTTGGTTGACTGACCTGTTGTTACTAGAGCTCCAAGCCTGACAGAGGAGATGTAACACTGAGATGGTTTTCTAATGGATCAACATGTCAAATGAGACACAGGTCAAGAGTTAAATATAAACATTTAATATTGTATATTAAATAATCAGCAGAGCATTCATTTATCACATCTAGTTTCTTTTTAGAGTCATTTCACTTTTTTATGACTAGAAGACATGAGCATATTTAAGTTTCTTCTTGTCTCCTCAACAGCTTCTTTTATAAAGACATCCAGTGACAGCGCTGGATGTTGAGACACTTCAGAACATGATGTCCATTTTCAAATGAAAACAACTCCACAGGGGCTGAACACTGTTGTAAACATGTCAGAAGCAGGCGTTGGTCCTTGTGGTGTTGTCCTGGTTACATCTTGTTGCAAGGTTGTTCATGGTATGTTGTGAAGAGGTATGTGATGCAGATTGGTTCAAAACATCCATTTTGAAATCCGTGTTAAAATTTGAAATTTGTGTGTCCTCTTAAGACATCACATATGTCACGAGGTGACAGAAATTTGCCAAGTGTTTTTCGTTGGGACCCACCTTGAATAGTTAACCAAAGGCTGGATGGTCCTGATCCTTAAGAATCCTCATAAGAGAGCCTCTCCCTCCAACAACTGCATGCTTAGAAACGTACAACATCAACATGAGATTAAGAAAAAGCAGTGAAAAAGGGCTGTTGTGGCCAACTCCATCATAAATATAGCATATACCAAGGTGATGCTCTGTCCCCACCGCTGTTCTGCGCAGGCCTAAACCCCCTCAGCCAGATCAACCATTGGCCAACTCTTCCAAATGGGTGACGTCATGCTGTATGCCAGAAGCAAGCACTACATGGCATCACAGATCCACACCAGCAGCTTCTATAGCAACGATATTGAAATGGCATTCAGTCTTGATAAGTGTCGTTGGATGGTATCAAAGAGGAATAATCATCACGGGAGGATAAACCTCTGCATGACATGTACCACCAGCAGATACAGGAACATCTGTGCCAGGTATGGGTATGGCTCCAAGGGAAAATGGGATACACCTCCAAAGGTGGCTGAGAATGAGCTAGCTAAGATCCTGGAGGACATTCAGATTCAGACTGACACACTAGCTACCATATATATTGGTGTTGGATGAACAGCAGAAGAGGGCTGCCATTTGTCAGATGTGAAGGTGTCAACATTATTATTACTAATAATGTCCATATCCAAGTTCTCCAGGAACAAGCAGGCTTTACCTGGCAGAGTGCAGAGCCTGGTGTCGGATCAAGTTGCTGAGGAAGGAGAAGTTCTTGCCACATTTGGAACAGTGGAACCTCTTCTCCCCAGTGTGGACGCTCTGATGCACCTTCAGGTTGGTGGAGGTGGAGAACTGCTTACCACAGTGGGGGCAGGGGAACGGCCTTTCTCCCGTGTGGACCATCTGGTGGCGCTTAAGGCTACAGAACTGGCCAAAGCTCTTCCCGCACTGTGTGCACTGGTACGGCTTCTCCCCCGTGTGGACGCGCTCATGGATGCGCAGCTGACACTGATGGGCGTAGCGGCGTGAGCAGAAGGTGCAGGCATAAGGGAGGCAGGGTTGCTTCTGCTGGGCCTGTCCTGGACCAGACTCATGAAGGTCAATCTGCCCAATGCCAGACCATAGTTGTTGGGTTTGCTGATGCTGGGAGTCCACTGTTCCCATGGAAACAGGGGGGCTGTTAAAGGTAGGGATGTGATTTCCCCCATGCATCCCTTCACCAGGTGGCTCGCTGATTCGAATACACAGTAATGGCTGATACTGGGACCTCGCGCTGCTCAGAGCTCTGTCGCCTCCATCTGCTCCAGAGGGGGTGGCCCCACAGCTGTCCTCCACTGCACATGTTTGAGAGTTGATGACAACATGTTCAGACACACTACTCGCCTGGTCCATGTCACACTGAGGCATTCTGGGAACTGGGGGCAAGCCAGAGACAGGGTTTGTCCTCATTGTTGTTTGACTGAATGAGGAGTTTCCTGCGACAGAGTCTGGTGTGTATGTGGAACAAGAAGGCTGCTCCATGTCCTCAGACTCACTGCTCCCCTGCCAGTGCAGCAGGGTCTGGGAGGGTCGGCATTTCTCTGGGGCATCACCTAATGAAGCATCACAGCAAAGAGACACAATTAGATAAAAACCTTAAAGTATATGTTGTCCTGAACAGAATCAGACTGGTCTCCTCAAGGGATGGAGAGGAGAAACCCACATGACACAGATACGGGACATGACTGAAAGTGAACTGTCTCCTTTCTCAGTCTCAGATCAAAGGTTTGACAAAGACACAAAACTATTTTAGAGGCTGAAAACCGTTTTGTGTTGTTTCTTTAAACCACAAACCTATTGTCAAAGCACGCTGAAACTGATAAGATAATTTTAACTGTCTCTATTGCCAGTGCAGTGGAGAGTCTCACTGTGTCAAATGCACTTTCTGAGGAGGCATTGCATGATGGTTAGTGAAGTCTGGGGCAATTCCAGGTCAGAGGAGGGTGTGACATAAAAACAGATGGATACCTTGCACTTCATCCATCTTTTCCTCCTTGTTCCGAGGGCTTGTGTTTTTCGGACATCCCTGGCCCTGAAAAAAGGAGGGAGGTGTTTAGCTGACACAAAGAACCTGAGAGGCACTGACACATTACAACTAACATTTCAGAGTCAATGAATAAAAGCAAACTAGCTCTTGAAAAATATGATTTATTGGCATATTTACACTCCACTGTTGTAAGTGTCCGAGTACAAAGGTATGAGTTTATCGCTGTTCTTTGGAGAGCTCATAGCTCTGATGACACTGATTGTTTGGACATGCAGTAAGTCTTTAAGACGAGGCGACAAGGGACAGGAGGAGGTCTGAGGTTATGTGATGCTCTAACCAGAGGGAAACTTCAGCCAGGTTACTGCACAATACTGAAACACTGTACTTGGTGAGGGTCAAAACATGCAGATATGAGCAGAAGACACTTTCAAACTTGTATTAACTAGATATTTTCACACTGCACTGGTAGTAGCTGCAACTCATTTATACTCATGTTCTCCTGTTGATTTTTATCATGTTTCTCTGAGAACTGATGAGTCGTTTTATGGCACGTGTTGTAATTTCATGATACTCACTACATTGACATGCACAGAACATTTTGGGGGTTTGCTTTTGTCGCTCAGAAAAACAATATGTCCACTGAGCTGCTTGCACGGCTGATGACAATGAGCAGTTCCACTAATATTCCTCTTTACACTCTGTGCAACTCTGAATACAATCAGCCAAGTTTAAGGAAATATGGTTATTTTCTGAAGACAACGATGTCACAGTGAAGTTGGCCTTTGTTTGTCCTTTTGGATGTAAAATGTCACCTACTTATCCTACTTGTGTTTAATAGGTAGAATAACCTTTGACCTTTGGCCACCGAAATTCTCATCAGTTCCCTCAAGATGTTCCTGAGATGTCATGTCCATGAGCACATGATGGACAGATAAGCTGATCCTGCCTCAGCCCAAACTGTTCACTGTCCACCCGCTTTGTATAATCTGCACAGAGTGACCGTGATCAGGCCGGAGGCAAACTGCTCTAACAATCTCTAACAATAATCCATGTCTTCATCACAAAATGTAAAAATTAAGAACAATGCAAAAACAGTGTTCTTTACATGTGGATGAGGATTAGGGCAAGTCTGGAAAAATATTTCTTTCCATGTGTGGCCCTGATCATCTTCCATGTTTACATTTTACACAATATAGACATTTTAGGAAAAACAGTGAAATGTCAGTGTGCATGTAAATGTGGTGAGAGAGGAAATAAAGGAAGAAGAAGGAAAACATGGATCACAAACCACTGCTGACTTCAGTTTTTTGACCTCAGAGAAAGCACAGCAGAGCTGGAGAGGAGGACAGGCCTCGCTTCTCTCACTTAGTGACATGTTGGCAGTGTATTTTAATTCATAAACCAAAAAAAACAAAACAAAACTGAACACATAAAATCTGTAAAAAGAAAAAAAACAGACATACAAACAGGAAAATCATAAACAATAGAAAAAGCTGTTTTTCTGGTTTTATTGTCAGAACTAAACTTTGAACTATCGGATCAAGTCTAGTGCTGGTAAACTCCTTCTTTTCCTCCTTGTTGTATTGAAGACTGAAGAGAGGTAGTCTGGTGACATGGAAGTAAAGCATAATATCTCAAAATAAAATCCCAGAGGATTAAATAGGCACTCACACATTTTGTGGTGGCTGTTTTTCTGTCAAGTCTGGTGTCTGTTGAAACTTACCTCACTTGACAAACAGTTACACTGATTCTAATTATGACTGTTTAACCAATAGCTTAATCAATGATCCGTGCTGTGGCAGATGTTGGACTGAGAACCAGTGAATTTCAGATTAAAGGTCATAATGTTGGCTGCGATCAACAACCAGCAGCACCTATGAACAGTGATCGTCAGCTTGGTTATATAGCCGAATATAAAGGGAGCAACAATGCTGGAAGAGGGAGGACCTCTGCTGGTCACTTTAAATAACACTATGAGAAGGATCACAGCGTGATGTTTGCACACCTTGCATACTTAATTATTAATTATTAATTAATTATGATATTTTCCAAAATTTTCATGTTTTAATACAAAGAAACAGATCTTTATCCGTCTATCCGTGCTTGCATAATGATTCATTGTACAGAATGACCATCCTATTCTCTGGGCTTTTATTGTGAAATATTTAACTTCTGCAGTACCTGGCTATCTATCTTCATCCCCATTTCAACAATGAAAAATGTATGAACTGCACTATTGAACCATTTCCTGTGAGCTCATATTATTGTTTTAATTCTGACAGTAAAAATAGAAAAATATTTTTTGCTTTAAAACAAACAAACAGAAAAAGAACCTGAAATCACATGGACACTGCAGCACTGACGGACATCATGCCTGCAGTGAATGACGACACACAGTGTCAGTTCAGTCTCTGAGGTTATCATGTCCAACAGTGCAGAGGCAGTGCAGCTGGGACGACTGGTTGATTCCTGACATTCAGTGTGTGAAGTGTTGTACTGGAAAACTCATGGATACAGCTGGTTTGACTGAGGGCGGAGGGAAGGTAGCAGATGCCGTCACCCCCCCATGAAGAGACATAAGCTTGTTCACAGTATTTCATGGTCTTTTCTTTTCTTCATACAGATTGTATCTCAGTGTCTCTGATGCTGCTCATTACAGCTCCACAGGACAGACCGTTGAAAATATCAACACTGGAAGTTTAAAACTGTACAGCATCGGCCATTTACCGCATTTACACTCTGTGATGCTCTGCATAATGATTTTCATTGTTACTGGAGGAGCCTGATATTCCCACACTGGACTCAGCTGTGTGTGGATGATGATGCAGACCTGAGTGGCAGACCAGTCCAGCTACAGAGGCGCTGTTTATGTTCTTGATTTTGATTCCTGTGTTTTCCTCTGCGGAGTCTCACAGAGCAGAAGAGCCTTGTCCCAGGGCTCCAGACTGTGACCAAAACACTCACATGTGTGACCATTTTGTAAAAGTTAAAAGTCACACAATGAGGCTGTTTTGCACTTGGCCTGTACTGTGTTGTAGTTGGAAATTTATCAGTTTTTTCCTTCACTGGCTCAGTTGGCCTGATCTGATCACTTTGATCAGAGTGCAGGTGCAGACAGATACACTGAGGTCACTCACTCCCAACACAAGTGGCCCGTTCATGACAGGCAACTCTAAACTTGTTAATGCAATTTAAGCTTTAATTCCTACTGTTTAAGCAGAAAGCCTGCTGGGGGGTGCATCACCCGACAGACTGAATCCCTCCTCTCTTATTTTCAGGGGGAGTTCAATGAAAAGATTAAACTCTATAACAGAACCAGAGATGAAACTGGGCCTTCTCCCTCAATATCATATCCTCTCATCACACTAGTATTTTTTAACATTTTTGACATGAGGTGTTGATGCTCGACACTGCTGATGGGGACGTCATTCAACTTCATGTCAAAAAATACGAACTATCCCCTTAAATGTCCCAATAAACCAAGTAACAGATGAGCAGCATACATATAGTCTAGGCTGTATTTTAAAAAGGGGCGACCAAATCAAGTGCTGGTGTGATAAAATGCGAAAGTTGGTCGCACAAGTACAACCAGTGAGAAAGTTAGTCTGGAGCCCTGAGTCCTCTACTTTGGTGCAGCAGTGTTTTGATCTGGGGTCTCAGTGCTGGATCTTCTGGTGTCTCTTGAGGTTGCTGGGGTGGGAGAAGCGTCGATTGCAGACAGAACAACTGAAGGGTCTCTCTCCAGTGTGGACGTTGTGGTGGATGTCCAGCTGGCTCTGGCACACAAAGCTCTTGCCGCACAGCAGGCAGGTGTAAGGCTTCTCCCTGGTATGCCTAGCCATGTGTTTCTGCAGGTCCGACTCCAGGAAGAAGCGCTTGGTGCAGCTAGTGCAGCCATACGGACGCTCCATGGTGACGGCTTGGTAGAAGGCATGGTGGAGGCTCTTGGAGACGGGTCTGTGGTGGATGTGGTTAGAGGGGGGCGCGGGCCGGTGCAGGGCCAGGACTGGTGCTGAATCACTGGAGGAGTTGATGCCGGGTGTCATTCCACAGCCAGATGTTCCAGGAGGAGCAGACGCTGCCTGTGTTGACCCGTGTCCTGCCACTTCAAGACCAGCACACTGATTCATGGGTAATGTGGTTGGTTCATGTCTGCTTCTGCCTGCTTCTCTGTTGGTCTGATCTGCACGTAACCAATCACACTCCTCTATCTCCTTTTTTGCTGATCCCCCTCCATCAATGACTATCACCTCTGGGGAGGACTTGGAGGCATGTGGAGCAGTCCCATTCTTGACATCGGTTACATCATCACAGGAAGTCCGCATGGTGTCCCTGTGTGTCAGTACGTCAGTGCCTGAATTCAGAGGCTGACTCTCCCCTGCTCTGACGTCACTTCCTTTCTGCCTGGAGCCGTGGGTGGCGTCTCTACTGCCATCGTTTTCAGCTGTCCTGCCGACAACAAAGGTGACGATGTCAGATCCACTGACCTCCGTTTCGTTGGCGTGTCTGGCCGGTTGGCCATCTCTGACGTCCTTCAGGGCAGCAAGGAGCGAAGTGGCGGCGCCGTCGTCTCCCCCGTTGCTAACGCAGGCGTCTAGCATCACCTCATGGTTGGTTCTGCCGGTCTCTACTGCACCCTCCACCTTGACAATCAGCAGCTCCCCCTCTTCCTCAGGCTCTGCTGACTGAGAGGAAAAAGTGATTCAAAACGACGGGTAACTATTCCTGTCCACAGTAATCAATTATGGCTGAGAGGGAAAAAAATCAATCAGCAACTCTCCTGATAAATGATTAGTTGTTTTACACATTTCAAGCAGAAACAAGGAGATGACACTCTCAACTGACTCTCAACTAAAGTGTACATCTGACAATCACTATCACTGTGCTGTGTGTCAATGAAACCATGATGCTGTCCATGGTGCTGAATGTACAGATGGCTCCTCTGAAATCAAATGTCTTCAAAGCAAATATCAGGAAACATATTGTAGCGAAGTGTATATAGGCACCACATCCATCATCAACTACTGCTGTTTAAAGTGCCTAATAACACATCACAAGAAGAACTGTCTGGCAATCTGAAGAGGCAGGCTTTCTGTGTATTAAGCTGTGACCGTCAGTCTCAGATAAGCAATTCTGTGCCATTACATGAGATAAAAAACTTGTAGTAAGGCCAAACAACCATGGAAACACTCAGAACAACAAACTCAGTCAGGAGCTTCACTAACTCCTCTGTGACTTAAAGAAGTGACTTAATGTGTCTGCAGCTGTCAGTTACCATTTTTAGAAAGTTGGATTTGATTCATCTGTGGATGTAGGTGCATCACTCACTCAGTGGCAGTGTTTAAAGGGTTGGACTCACTGTTGTTGTTGTTGAGCCAAAAACAAATATAAATATAAAATTAATCCAAAACAGATGGGAAAAAAGAGAAACACTTCTTTAAGCTTCTATATCACTTAGTATCATCACTGAATGGTGGTTTAGTTGAGGAATACTTTTGGACCAGCTCCCTCACATGCCCATGTAAACACACCTGTGAACATTAGCTGTGAAACAGCTGCGTTACCACCAGCATCAAACACTGGTTGAAACATGAAGCCAATACTGAAGAGCTTAAAACTGCAGCTCCTCTCAGGACCACAAGAGTCTGAGATGTCAGCCAATCAAACTGGACAAACTCCTCAGTCAAAGTGCATGTTAAAGAGATTCATCATCAAGGTCTGGTCATCGAGAGGCCATGGTTGTCCACAGAACAAGGTTTGTCACTGGATCTACAGGCTCAACATGGTGTCTCTATAGGGCACAGAACCAGACCTGTATTTAGGAGGCCCATACAACAATCTCCCACACACACATCATGGAAAGGCTCAAACAGCAAAACCATCCACTGATTAATAAAAAGTCAAAGTTCAGCATCAGTTGCCATAGTGATTTATTCAGTAATCAGAGGTAAACCTGAAGTTAGCATGATAAATTCAAATCAAATCCTGCTTTGTTGTATGGATCTCAGGATCAGTAAGGAAGAGCTGAAAAACTGCAGACGTCTTTGTTTGACCTGCTGCCACTGTGAATCCATCCTGGATAATGCAAAAAAAAAGTCTTCTGATGTGTCCTATGGACCCACGTAACACAGCCCCCTCTCTGGATGTTTGAAGTGATTCCCAGCTTTAACTCCCCCCTAGGCCTATATGAACATGGTTCTCTTGTGTTGGCCCACTGTTGAATAACTACCTCAGTCTTTGTGGTGGTGACAACCTCCTGATCAGGATCCTGGTCCAGGTTGATTGGCTGGCTCTTCTGGACACAGTGCTGAGAACCTGGACCTCGGTTCAGAAACCTGGTCCTGCCCTGCAGCGAGGGGCCTGGTAAAACATAAGGAGAACAATTAAGACAGTGTAACACATGAGTGAAGCAGGATGCACACTTATAATGACAGATAAACAGTGTTACAATGATCCTTTTGAGGTGAAGAAAACACAGTGTTGGTCTCTGGAAAAGCAAAGAGTAAACAAGTGTCTAAATGACACTAACACTTGGCTAAATTAGTCTACAGAGGTTGTTGGGGATCTTAAGTGTTTTGCTCTCATAATGTGAGTCTGGATACATGTGAATTGAGGCAATGAATTCAGCTGAGAAACAATCAAACCTCCCACTGCATGAACCTTAATATGAGAGAGCAAAGACTCAGCTAAATGCAGTGATATTTGTGATGTGTAAAATGTTTTGAAAAGTGTAATAAAAAGGGTGCGGCCTTGAGACTGCAAGGAAACTGTTGGGTAAAAAAAAGAAAAGCACTGAGCTCTGAGAAAGTAGAGAGAGTGAGAAGAGAGGGGTGAGTGTGTGTGTGCTAGTGAGAAACTACAGAGTTTGCGGTTGTAACTGCCTACAGGGGGAGGCAAGGGGTAAGGTAGATAACAGCCACCTGCAAGACAGAGTGGAGCCAATGACACTGAACTTGGCGAACTTGGTACGTGGTAAAATGTGATGTAGCCCCTTTATCAAGGAGGAGATTATGTTGATGTAAGATTACACCATTACATCTGGATAAATCACAAGAGGTAAACTGCAGAAGAAGGGTCATTTTCACCTCTCGTTTCAATAAGAAGGTAGAAACAAAGTCACGGAGATAAGAAGTTTAATCCACAGCATTTTTGGGGGCTAAACTCTAATGCATCAAGCTTCGTCTCCACCTATTCTAATCATTTTTATGAAGTTATACTGACACTTTGATGAGTATTTTTCTGACTTCTTGAACACTTTTGGATGCTATTCTTTGTACTATTACATGTTGGAAATGAAGATCCTTGATTGCAACTGGCCCCGTGCTGGATCTTATTTTTAAATCTGACAAAACACACGCAAATATACTGAAAATTCATAACCTTGACAACACATGCTCCAAATAGTCACAATACATGCAAATAAATGAATGTAATGTGGAAGCTGATGATGATCCCTCCACTGTGAGGCTCACGGCTCAAAGCCTGACAGTCTGTGCTCCAGTATCACACTGTGTGAAACTAGACGGTGTCCATTGTCTGGCCTTGATTCAGATGCGAAAATAATGTGTAGAATTACATTTTTGGTTTCGTTTTGTTATAGTGTAGTTATATTTGGATCATATTTCTACTGAGAAAACTGTCCACAAAGGTTGAGTAGTTGGTGAGTTATGAAACATATGTGGTACAGACCAGCTTGTTGCCAGTTCCGGTCCCAATTCTAGCCATGACCCAGTCTAACAACAGAGTATGACAGCAAAGAAAAAACACCTTCACCACACAGATAGCTCATTTTAACTGTTGTTAATGAACTCTTTAAGATATCAAGATTTATAGGATTATATTTATTGATTTAATTAAAGCATCCAACATCTGACAAGCTGCTTTTCGACCCTTTAAAGCTCAAGTTTCAAGTGTTTCTACTGCAGACTCCACAGGACTGAGCTCTGATGCCCATGAACACACTGTACAACTATTTTTCTGGACAGATTTTTTGACCACAACAGCAGAGGTGCCGGGGACATACCAGCCACTGAGTCCCTGTTCTGCCGGTTCAGGAGCCGGACCCCGGGGAAGCGGCTGCTGATGGAGCCCTCGGCCCCCTTCACTCTCTCCGCTCGGAACCGGGCGATCTGCAGCTCCAGAAGTTTGATCTTCCTCCGCAGGAACTCGTTCTCCTTCTGGCTCCGGGACATTTCCAGATGGACCACCGCGTATCCGTCGTCGACAACTTTACAGATCTCCGCTACGGCCGCGTTAGCCAGCACCTCCATGATGGAAGCGATCTGAGAGTGGAAGTCCACGGCGGACGACATGGTCGCAGATAGCGGAGCAGCAGCACTCGGCCTTCGGGCGGAAGAATCGGACACTGTCCTGAGGAGCACACTGACAGGAAGACGAGGGAGGCAGTGTTATTTAAAACGCATCACCGAGCGCCTGTTTTTTTTTTTTTTTTCTTAAAAATCAACTTGAACATGAAGGCAGCGGGGTCTTGTTGACGTGACGACTGAACGGAAGTTTGATCGTGTTTCTTCTTCTTCTTCTTCTTCTTCTTCGTCTTCTTCTTCTTCTTCTTCTGTTGGATTTGATTGGCGGATGGCATCCAGCTTACAGGGGCCGCCACCTACCGGACTGGAGTGTGGCACAGTCAATTATCGTGTTTTTCTACAAGGAACGATGGATAAAGGAGGATGGCGCCACCTGTGTCTTGGAGCGGACCTGGGGCTGCACATGAGTGCTCTGTGTCAGAGACATTACGAAGAGGAGACGGTCCATCCAGCACATTCATCTCGGGGGGCGTGTCCACTCACATTGACACCTGAACTGTGGGGGGAAGCTGGAGACCCCGCAGAGAACCCACACAGAGAGACAGGGACCCGGGAATCGACCCCAAATTCAGTGTGAGTGAAGTGAATGTGATCACAGATTTTGACCCACTCGTTCACCCATTCATTCATCCATGTTAGATGCCCCCCCCCCCCCCCCCCCCACACACACACACACACACACACACACACACACAAACAACTTTTCTTCTAAACATTCTGACGTTAGATCATTCAGATCATGAATAATAGTAGGTGATAAAGTAAAGCAGGCCTAATGACCTGTAGACCTGCTGAATGACTGATACCAAAAGATAACAACTTCCTGGATGCCGGCAGCCGTGAAGAAGAAGTCTCGCGATACTTGAGTACTTAGCCGACGGAGCCTGCACAAGGTCAGTTGCGTGTTGCCAGAGTTGCTGAGCGGTGTGTGAGGACAGCACGTTGTGGAAATAACGCGTGAGCCTCCTGGACCGGTGATTTCACGAACGCAAACCCCTTTGTTGTGAGACATGGCGAGAGGAAGCCGCAGTCGCTCAGCTCCTGCCAGGTAAACACACGTCCCCTGACGGCCAGTGTCACCGGACTCCGGCTGCACTGGTGGTGGGTCATGTAGAGGGTCTCGTGAGGGCATTCACGGAGTCTCATGGGGACATCCAGGGAGTCTCGTGGGAACATCTCACAACATCTCGTGTGGAGTATTTTTAATCGCAGGGAGAAGCCAGTCCTTACAGAGACGACACTGACTGTCAGTTATTGTGAAGATAAATAACTGAATTTTCAGCTGTAGGCGCATGCTGCCCTAAACCTCCTGCGTCACAGGTCATGGAGCCCCTGTGACGTCATGTGAGGGCTCCACAAGGTCAGGAAAGCTGAGTCAAGGCAGATCCACAGTCAGAGAGGGATCTGTGACGGCTGCTGGAGGCTTAAACCCTGTCAAGTACATCTTACATCAGACTACTGTCTGGCTCTACTTTGTACGGTGGCCCTGAGAGCTGCAATACACAAACACACACAAAATCATCAACACAAACAAACATGCTGTAAAGTCAGTCTTACAGTAGAGGAAGTGTTTTCAGCAGACGCAAACTTGGGTTTGAAGAGGGCATCCATGAACATGTAATCCTAATCACAGTGACCTGGGTAAAAAAGAAAAAAAAAGATGAATCTACAGCGACAGACTTGTTATTCAATGTTTTTAACCTTATAGTCATAAGTGGGCTTGAACAACAAACATGACGTGTTTATCACTTTCTAGTGTGAGTGTGTATTTGCATGCATTTTCTTAAACTGGAGAAAATGGAGATCATATGTAGTAATCTACATGTCTGATGGTGGTATTACTCTCAAGGTTGTTGTGGTTGATACAGTAGATTACATAATGTCTCTCTAGGCCTCCTTTATACACTGTAACTTAACTCTTTCTGTTCTATTTGTAGCCCAGCTCCATCCCATGCTCCTGTCCCTTCTCATCCACCTCCGGCCTCCGTGGCCCCAGCTCCAGCTCAGTCCCAGGGGCCAGGCCTCATGGCGCAGATGGCATCTACAGCTGCGGGGGTGGCAGTAGGCTCGGCTGTAGGCCATGTTGTTGGCAGCGCCCTCACAGGAGCCTTCAGTGGTGGCAGCAGCAGCAGCAGTCCAGAGCCAGCGAAGCCTGCTTACCAGGTACGAAGTGGCGCATGGGTACACAGAGAATCAGGATGACGTGGTCATTATTAACATCAGTAATATGAAGACAGACATGCTTGTTGGTCAAAGTTAAAACCCACACTGTTGTGGCTAAAATCGTGGCCAATCAGAAGCGACTGATCTCGGTCACTGAAATCATTCCAACTGTCTAACTGTGAGATTCTGACTCAGGTGTGTGGTGTGTTTCTTTCCCTGCACATCTGTCTGCAGGAGCCCCCCCGGCCTGCTCCCAGTGCCCAGACAGGCCCCTGTCACTTTGAGGTCAAACAGTTCCTGGACTGTGCCACCAACCAGTCTGACCTGACTTTATGTGAGGGCTTCAACGAGGCACTCAAACAGTGCAAGTACTCCCATGGTGAGTCTGGTGGAATATGAAATGGCATGATCCAGATGGCAACATGTAACCAGCATTTTTACTGACTCCAGCACTGTACAGGCAATTGTACAATAGAATCCAAAAGAAACTTGAAGCTTAAAAGGTGAAGGGATGGCATCCGTGACCAGCTTTACTAACCTCAGCTCCTTCATGCTCACCTTCCTTTTTTCTCTTCCTAAGGAACCAGCTTAATAGATTCAGACATGGAAACACTTTAATGCTTTGATTAATCTGTTTGGCCGGTCCTGAGATTTAGTGTGAGCTACATATGGCACCACACTGGTTTGCCTTGTTTTCGTCTTGTCTCACAGTGGTTGTCTTCTAGCTCGATGCTGTTTTAATCCCATCACAGCCACTGCATTGCTGTGTTTGATAACAGAGACCCACTTAATTGATTATTAAATTAGTTGCCAATGATTTTAATAGTCACTTTTAATCACAGCTCTAGTTAACATGGGTGCCAAAGGAAAATCAACACAGTGGCACACACACACACACACACACACACACACACAGACACAACACATCCAGGGTGTTCCAGGTCCTGAAGGTCAGTGCATGTGTCCCTCCAGATGTTTAACCATCGGCTGTATCACATGTTCACACTGAGTTTGGAACAACTGCAGACAGAGCTACAGAAAACATTGAAATTAAAAAATGTAATTTCACTCAATTATTTTAAAAGATTCAACACTTAGTGAGAGCTTGACTAATGAGTTACAAATATTTTCTGTCTGTCCACATTTTTTTTAAAAAGGATTAAAACATTTAAAAAATAGTTGTTAAAATTCTTCATATAAAACACTCCATTTGTTTTTTACCACACGATATCAGTGTTACTAATGTCAACCTCTTTTTTTTCTCTGTTTCTGTAGGTGTGACATCACTGGTGTGAAGGACGGCATGTCAGCTGTCATGGCCGATTGATGTCAGTGAAACGGACTGTAGACATGTTGTAGATAAAAGCGTGTTGGTTCAGTATGACTGATGGCTGCTGTGTAAGATGTGTTTGATAATCAACTGTGACATACATTTAATAAATAGCTGCTATCTATTTGCACATTCTGTCAGCATGTGTGGTTTGTTTCTGTCAAGTCACATTTTTACACGTACATTACTTAAATGTTTTTATTCAAGCACATTGTGAAAGGTAGTTATTTTATACATATTACATTACTCATTCATCAGTACTTTATACGACACATCTCAGAGGGACTTGATGATACAACATTTCTCCTCTCTGTTGGTATCACTGCTGCAGCTGTCCAAGCCCAGACGTTTGGAGAGACTCACATTTAATTAAAACTACAATTTTCATGCTGCATACATTTTTTCACACATTTCTTGAAAACATGTACGCTTTTCTCAACTCAATAGTCAAACTATTTGCAGTTGATCTCAAAATCAAACTCTTTTCAGTTCATACACGTATCATACACAAGTCAAATACGGATCATTTATTATACACCAAGTAGAAAAAATGTAAACTACCATACTCAGAGCATGTTGCTCCAGAAATGTTTATCCCTTATGACAGAAAAAAAATCTATTTTAAATTTACTAAATTATGTTCACAACTCAGTGAAAGTGACAGTGACACACTTTCAGTACTGTAAGTAAGCAAAGTATTGTTCATCATTTTCATATAATGTTTCTTCCATGTTAATCTACCGTGAGAACCCTGGCTTTGTCTGGGATCATCTGAGGATTGATGATTATGTAACGTTTGTGTGGTACCATCACAAATACAACATTCCAGAACTGTGTCAAAATAAAAGTACTTCCTGTAATTAAAAGCTCAGTGAAATCACTTCATTTGTTTATAATCCTTTTTATATACAGTCTATGGTAGAATCACAGCAACTTTTCTACAGTATCACGTCCTCTGGTTGTGTTACCAAAGTAAAATAACTTATTGTTACGTCATAGTTTTTTTTTCAACCTTGTGTATCATTTATGTTGCTGTTTATCTATTTTTTCCCTTTTTTCTATGTATTACCGTGATTTGCAGAACAGAGTGAGGTCTGTGTTTTAGTGAGTGGAGATAACTGAAGTGAACCGTCTCCGCTGACAACTGTCTCTGGTGACGCCAGCGCAGCACGCTACTTTGAAAGTGTAAACCGGAAGAAGTCCATCGGGTCTCTGACTGTGTGGTCCTCGGTCCCACTTCTGCTCCTTCTTCTCACTGTCCACCGAACAGACTGCAGCCGCTGAGATGCCTTTCATCGCCCTGCAGTCCAACCTGCCGTCCAGCTCCTTCTCGGAGGACTTCCTGAAGAAGCTGTGCAGCAGCACCGCGGCCGCTCTCGGGAAACCGGAGGACGTGAGTCACATTTTCACCTCTGTCCCTCTCTGTCATCGTGGGCCTGTAGCTGCTCAGCTCATACTGTCCAATATTACGGACAACCTCTGTCCGCTTAATAACTGGTATACAGCTACCCACGCTGTTACCATTACATAAACAATCTGAATGGGAAAGTAAAGTAAAAGTGGATAAATAAAGAGTGTAGCTTGAAGGACATCCCAGGCACGAAGCCCACCTAAGTGATCATTTATATTTAATTGATTTATCAGGATCATATTGTAAAGCATTTACATTACCTAGCATTAGCATTTACTGAACTAAAACACTTAAAACCAACTTCTGCAAATAACAGAGGTTGCTGCAGTATCTGCTGATCACTATCAATACCTCTTCATACCTGTGTGAGAGTGACATTGTTATGTCACACACTACAATGCCTTTGACCCGTTGACCAGCTCACAATGACTGCACAGATTGATACCAATGTAATGTGCTCCAGCTTCAGTCCTCCCAGGGGCTGCCCCCGTTTGTCATTGGTCAGGTGGTGAGGGCGTTCCGTGGGGTGGGCGTGGCTTGTGTCGTCTTACTCCAGTAGAGGGGTTTACCTATTGGTGTTTAAATAATTTATTGAAGGTATCTAACACTGAAAGAAACAAAATGAACAGCCAAAATGTAATATATATATAAATACATATACATAGATGATGTGAGGAATATTATTTCCAGGTTTTAATGTGGTTTCAGACCACGGGGCTTGTGCACTGTGTAGAAAAGGGGTGTCCAATGTATTTTAAATGGGACTTGATCCCAGAGACTTAAATATGCTCTTCCCACCAACTAGTGACAAGGCCTTGTCATCAAACTAAATACACACATCTACCTGACTTTTCCAGAGGATGAATTTGGTGGTGACCCCTGGGCTGCCAATGCTGATAGCAGGCTCCTGCTCTCCATGTGTGATGCTGTCGGTGTCTGCCATCGGTGTGACTGACACTGCTGAGAAGAACAAGGAGCACAGCGCCAAGATCTTCGAGTTCCTGACCAAAGAACTGGGTCTGAGTGAAGACAGGTGAGCTCTCTGCCTGCACACATCCTACTGAAAAGGTGAAACCACCGTCTGTACAACTGCTGGAACAACAGGGCCTGCTCTTCATTCACGTGACATTCAGCAAACATTTTCAAATCATAAAGTACACACAGCACAGTCCTTTTGAAAACCTAGACTGCTGTGTGCAAGTAGGTCAATTTTTTGTTAGTTTTTCCACCAGTGGTGAAAGTGGTAAAAAAAGAAAGTGGTGAACCTTTTTTGCAGTGCATGTGTTGTCAAATTGATCAAGATGTATCTGTATTCGTATTTCCTGCTGTCCGAAACAGGAAGTGGAGAGTCTTTAATTGTGCTGTTGTCATATTTAAACGACTGACAGTGTTTTCTGATCGACAGGATTGTGATTCAGTTCCATGCGCTGCAGCCTCACCAGGTGGGGAAGAAGGGGACTGTGATGAGCTACTTGTGAAGGATGATGTCATCTCAGATGCAGCTCAGTCTCAGAGGAACACTCCTATTTAACCTCTGTCTGATCAACAGTAGCACTAAATTAGTATTAATCACACACTAACAACTTCCACTGTGGATGATTTAAAGACCTCTTTTATCTTTCCTGAAATGACTTGCATCACAGACTGCTGAAGATCAGACCAAAACCACATGGAATAAAACATTCAATTATTTTCCGAAAAAAAGGAGACATGATTTCTTCAGTTTCATTTTCTTGTGTCTTTTCCACAGAATATTGTCTTTAACATGTCATGTGACCTAATCCTACCCTGATAGTGAAGAGCTATTTTTATATGTTTTCAGTAAACATGTGGATGAGATGAACTGGGCTGTGTCTGTGTGTGTCATGTTGTCTCCAGAGTACAAAAACAGTGAATGAGGGCTGGTTCTCCAGACAGAGACTCCAGAATGGAGCCAGAACCAGGACTGTGTCTGTCTGAAAGCACCCTCAATAAGTATCAGGTGTGAACACGTCTGAACCAAGCATGACACTCAGAGGCTGAAATATGAAGCCAAAATTGTGCCAAAAAAAACTGCAGTTCCTCTAATGACCCCTTGAATCTGTCTGGCTCCCAAAGTCAGACCCCCACTTTAAAAGAGGCTGAGTCCAGTGAGAGCCAGGTCCAGTTCCACTAATGTCACTGACCCTTTCCATCCCCATGAATGAATTATGATTTCGATCTCAAACCCCATTAAACCCCCAGAAAGAACAGTAGCTCAACAATTAAATCAATGCACATTTTTATTCCACTCATACAACATATATATGTAACACATAACAGTGACATACAGTAGTTTAACAAACAATCAGCAGGTTCAGGATTATCTTGAATGGGCAGCAGTAACACAGACGACTAACAGCTCGCCCGTTTGACCTGACACACGAATGGGAACGGTGTGCTGCAGCCATTGTTGGACCAACCCTTGGATACTGTAAAGACATCATCGACATCATCATCATCATCATCATCATCATCATCATCATCATCATCATCATCATCATCATCAGTAATGTCAATAAAGTAACATAAGTTTAATGTTATGGTAGAAACAGGTCTCTGTGCTTTGTTGTGTGTTTGTCTGTCTGCACGTGTTTTCTCTTCTTACCCTCAGTGTTGAGCTGCAGGCACTTGTAGATGTCAGTGGGGCTTGTCACCTCCCAGTTTTGGTAGTCAAACCGCGAGCCGTCAGCCCATCTCCAGTCATCCTGGGGGAAAGTCACTTTGAGTTTAAAGAGCCTTGGTGTGACATTTCAACACTCATGACTAAACACAGACAGCACCAGTTTCACCATAAACCCTAAAAACTATAAACTAAATAAAAATGAATAATAATAATAACACCTCACTGCAAATTATAGCCACAGAAATTAGTTTTAAACTAAACAAACTCTAGCCCTCTTCTTTGCTCATCTTCTGTTCCTATTGTAAGCTGAAGTTGAAGTGGGAATCAGGAATTGTCTGTTTTCTGCATTTCAAATATTTTATACACACCTCAAAGTGGTAACCTCCAATCCAGGCAAATGCATGGCCACCATTCCTGACCAGGCGCTGGAGGAAGTTATACTGCCATATGTCGTGGACTGAGGCCAGATTACCACCGTATCCAGCACAGTATTGCTGCAGGATGGACAGAAGAGATGGCTTTATGTTTTTATACTACACATAAAATGAATCTAAGAAAAAGCTCCAAACTTTCCCGCTCCTCTCTTTTATGAAGGAGATGTTATTACCTCAGCGTTTGTCCAGCTCTCATAAAGGTTTCCCAGGAAGTAGCAGCTGCCATCAAAACTCTCCCACCCAGTGAGGCAGAATTGGAAACGAGCTGAAAATGATGAGGGGAACAAACCATGAGAAAAAAGAAACAACAAAATGGCTGCCAGTGTCTAGCAGCCGCTTCATGTGGTACTGTGCTGGTCGTGTGATTGTTTTCACCTTGACGAAGAGGAGCTGGTTCACCTGCAGCAACAGCAGTGTTGGAATCCACCTCTGTAAAACAAGCAACACAAGGCCTGTGAGGTTAATGGATCCTGTCAGACATCACTCATTACTATGTTCTGTAGATGCTCATGGATGATCATAGCCCATTTTGAGCCATCTTTTCCTGCATTTTTCAAGGATTACTAAATAAAGCAGCAGTTGTTAATACTTGTAGTCTTGTTCTTAGGTGTAGAACAGGACTGAGGTCAGGCTCCAAACAGTGCTATTGTCTGTGCTGGGACACAGTGATTTATAAGGCCAGTGAGCCACAACCATGTGATGATACAAAGCACTTGTATTAGGAAAGATGATTGAGACACATATATAGTAACACTCTGTAGTGGTTTGTGGTCTGACTCCAAATGGAAAGATTTTCCCAATAAAATGTGCCCATTACCTGGTTCAGGTGCAGCTTCGTTTTCCTGTTGCACAGCAGCAGCTTCAGCTGGAACAACTGAAGACAAACAGCAGACCAGTCTCATACAGTTGAACAACACACTGAACAAGTTCTGTTACATACTACCAGTTGATATCATTCAAAAACACGTTAATCTATTATGATACATTTTTTTAACCAGTTTGATCAATTCTGTTTTGACAAGAACACAAACAGCACTACTGGATCCCAGTCTGATGAATTGATTGGCTCCCTGACGCTAATAAGAGCAATTAGTTCACTCCTGAAGGTACTCAACGACAAGACATTTTAGGATTCAGGAGATATACGTTTGATTCTCAGCCCAAAGATATCACAGTAGATTAATATGGATTATAGAGATGATGTATCTGTCTTACCTACTGCAGCCTGAACAAACAGAGCAGCACACAGAAGAACGGAGAGCATCAGTAAAGTCTTCATGATGAACAGTGATGAACAACTACAAGGAGGAAGAATTTCACAGAGAAGCAGTGTTAACAAGTCATGACAACACAGTGACCATTAATGCAATGCAACAGATCCAGACAAAAAGTAACACACTTACACTTACACACAGGGCAGCAGCAGTCAAGTGAGTGTGAGGAGCTGGTCAGGCGTCTGGATGATGAGTGCTGCTCTGCGCTTTTTATACACACGCTCAGCTCAAGCACACTATAAAACATGTGGACTTTGGCTCCTGTGTCAGTGGTGTGCTGCGTTGCAGGAAGACTGATGATTTTCTCTGCTGCATTTCCCACTATGATGACTGACTCATGTCAATAAAACATCAGCTAACTGGTGGAATGTCCCAGGAAATCTTTCACAGAGGGCAAAACACAGTTTCAACCTGCCTCCTTCACTGGAATTGAAGTAGACTTACGGGAAGAGTTGACTGTGACAAGTGGAGGAGGCCACACCTCAACACACAAGATCTGATGAAGCAGAGATGCAGCTTTAGAAAAGAAATGTTTGCACTGGCAACCAGTCTGACAACAGGAAGCTTATGTAAAACTGTCGTTATTTAACAAAATGCAGTGTGATGTGATCCATAAAAACAAAACTGATGAGAGAATGAGTGCACCATATGGAAACTCAGCAGTTAGACAGAGATCACTTTACCACACAGATTCAAGCCACTCTTATTGTGAAAGAGAGCCACAACAACTAGATGAGAGCTGTGATGAGAGCCATTTCATTTAGTTTTATTTGTTATGGCTCCGTTGTTACTCTCGTGTTGGTCTCCTTGTTTCTTCCTCTTTTTTACACGAAGGCCCAAGTCTAACCTCCACATGGCAGATGAAATCCTCATTATAACTGCAAACGTGAAGCTTATTTCTCTTCTATAAACAAACAGATGGATGAAGTTGCATATTTGTTGAATGACATTATTTTAAGCTGTTACATGACTAAATTATGATTTGCAGTTCCCATTAATACAATAGTCAGTTTAATGCACTTATCAAGTGCAGGTGTATCAATATATGACCTAACCCATCGCACATGAGTGGCCATAAAATACTTTGAGTTTAATGAGTCTGATTCAGTCAAGGAAAGGAGGTAAACTTCCTTCTGGAAAGTCTCAGTTATTATGCCCAGTTGGCCAGCCCACTCACTGTGTCCTATTCAGGAAGTAGTTGTTATGCATGGATAGAAAGACAGGACAAGATTCACGTACAATGAGCAGTTAAAGAGAAAGTACTCGTTAGCACTAATCTTCCTGCTAATACTGCTTTCTGAGCACTTCTTACATCAGTCAAGAAATGAGTTCATGCCTTGATTTTGAGACATTATGGACTTCATCCTCTGCACTAAAATAACAGGAGTCTTCTCCCAAAACTTGATGCTATAATTATGTGAGAAAAAAGTATGTTTCAAAAAGCTGATAACTATAAAAGGACCATCGTGAATCTAAAATACCAAAGATAATGATAGAGTTATAAACATAAAATAACAGACATATCGGAGCAGAGCAAGAAAATCAAATAATAACAATAAAGTCATAATCTGAAGGGAATCATCTCCTGGGCATCATCGGAAACAGTGGAAATCAATTTCATGGCTACAGATCGTTTGGATACAACAACACATCTGTGTAATCATCTCATGGTGTTATACAGTATCAATAATAATGATAATAATAATATCAGTTCTTCATCAATATTAGTTTTCACATTGCTGTAAGTACTTTTCCTCAAAAAGACTTATTGCACAACAGATTACTTTGAATTTGTAGAAGTTTGATGTAAATGGATGGAGAGTGAAACGGCAGTTTGGCAGGTGATCTCTCTAAGACTGGGACTGATGTGCACTCTCAGTTTAAACTGTGACAGTGAAGTGGTGGAGAGAGAAAGAGCACGTTTCTCTGTTCTCACAACCACATGCCTTTGGATGAACACTAATATAAGAAGTTGTTTATTGCATTGCTAGAAATAGTATTACAGTAAGTTCTCCCCATCGGAAACAAGTTACAGAGAGTGTAGGCTGAGTCCTTTCATCAACACTTATGGATGAGTAGGCTGCTTAAAAAAAAAAAGATTAATTACCTTTTTTTCATTTTCATGCCATGGCTTATACATGTTTGTCTCATGCCTGGTGTGACACTGAAAAACTAACTCCAAACAAACTCTTAAAATAGATGGTGATAGGTTCAAGAGCTGCATGGATATGTCAACTTTTCTTTGTTTGTTCTCATTCATTTTCTGTACCACTTATCCTCACTAGGGTCACGGGGGAGCTGGGGCCTATCCTACCCTATCTCAGCTGACTTAGGGCGAGGGGCGGGGTACACCCTGGACACATCGCCAGTCTAACACAGGGCTAATATATACAGACAGACAACCATTCACACCTACGGGGGTTAACAGGATGTAACTGAAAATATAAAAATGATGCTCAACACTCAAGTTACTTAGGTGTTTTGTTTTCACATCGCAGGGTGTGAAAAGCACGTATTTGTGCTGTCACAGCTTTTAGTCAGAGATTTCATTTCACACAGCACCGCCAACAATCTTTCCTGTCTGAGGGCTGCACTTTGTTGCCATAGTGACTTGCAACCAGACTTCCTCCTCTGAGGACCCACATAGCCCATCTGAAACGTATGCCCCCCCTCCGTTTGACCACAGACAGGGTAGTGGCCTGGAACTTCAAGTGTTCCTGTTTTGGCATCATCACACGCTCCACAGTCTGTCATCCACAGAGCTGTGCACAAAATCATCAGCCTCAAAAACAGGGTGCTCTCCCTCTAAACATCCGGCCAGAGTTTGGTAGCAAATCTGATCAGATGCAAGTGGTGTGAGACCATCACTGTCACCTGGTGGACATATTTGTGGATTAGACAGACTGTGGTCATGATGAGTCCTTAGAAACAGCCCTCTGTATGTCCAAAGACACACCTGAAGGCCAATGCATTCAAGGGGATGGTGGAGATCCCTGTCTGTCTGAACCTGTTGCACTCATCACAGCTTACAGGGAGCCAGTGAAAGGTGCAGATGCCGTGAGAATCAAGGCACCACGCAAAAGCCTGTTGTGCGATTGAGAGGGCGTCTGGCATTACCAAGACCTTATTTTTTGCTGCTGTGGGAGTGCACTCGGCTGTTGCAGTGCACCCGGCTGTTGCAGTCGAGGCTGCTGCTTGTGCCATTGTGCAAGAATTGCACCTCAGAAATGGAAACACACTCTATTCTGTGGGAGAGGAACTTGGGCCAGATGACCCAAATAAAATAAATAAAGGAAACAAGCTGCAGGTAGTATTGTAGATGTGGATTTGCTTTGTGAAGTCACAGGGAGGTGGACAGAGATCTGTGATCGTGTGACCTGCTTCTGTAAAGCCACTGAAACCTTCACACATTCAATCATGATCTTATTCTGACTGTTCCCGCCCACGTCCTCTCCTCCTCTCTTTTCGAACCCTTTCTCCTCATCATTCACAGCTTCATCTCCACTCTCACACTCTTTATTTTTTATTCACTCCATCTCACCTCTGGATGACCAGCTCAGCAGGTAGGTGCAAACTTTGGTTTTGCCTTTACATTGGTTGATAGTCTCACACAGAGGGGGGGTCTGTCTGGTAGCTTCTTTGCTGATGATGTTACTGTTCCCACTTCACTCTGACTCCCCTCTTTCACCTGCAGCTGAATCCGTCCACATCTTAGTGTTTGCTCTCCATCAGACCGATTAGTGAAACATCCTGTTGGTCAGTCTTTTAACACTCCCTGTGCTGTCAGCCCTCCCCTCGTTCACAGTTCCTAGTTTTACTTTTTTGAACTGCCTCTTATAGTTTGTAAATGACTGAACCTCCTTCAATATTAATTGATATAAACTTTTTTTTTTCATGTATTATTGTATCAAGAAATTAGAAATCAAAAGAAAATGTGATGTTTGACAAAGATTATAAAGCAGCTGGAATGATTAACCTTTTCTACAATTGTTCATTGTCACTTCCAAAGATGACAAGTAGGTTTTTCTTTTTAAATATCTGCTACACTCAGTTGAAATAATATCCAGCTGAATTTGGACTGTGCTCATTTCTCTGCTAGTGATTATACCCTGCAACAAAATCAGCAACATGAGCAAATGAGACTGAACCAGGCTGGATTGATCTTTATATCAATCATCCAAGTCAACAGAGAAATGTATTTCTTTTAGCACATCATAATTTATGATGAATCGCCACTCAAACATATCCAGCCCTCTTCAGCTCAGGCCATCCACCTTATTATCTCAAATGTGGAACACTGAACCAAGCCTTCCTCAGATTTGGTAGAAGCCTTCACCTGGACTCAAGGATGACCTGATTACATTTTGGTCATCAAAGTTCAACTGTAACTGAGCTCTGAGAACTAAATGCACTGCAACTTAAGAAAACTGGAAACAGTGCTGCAGTGTGTATGCTTAGCACATGTTGTAAAATTGATTATTTGAGTTTTTACAAATTTGTAAAAACTCAGAAATTTGTTTTTGTTTTCTTAGACTGCGGTGTGTTGAATGTTCTTGGGAACCTCTCGCAGGATCCTTTCACATTTGGCACATAGATCTTGATTGGATTTTAGTGGTGAAATGTCAAAGTTCAAGACTTTTCAGCAATACGTCAAGACTTCACACAGGAAATATGACACAATTTGAAGAAAAGTATTCACATTTAAGAGTGGAACAAACAGGGATGTAACATAAAAGTAGACAACCTTTCTTAAAGTTCCCCAGAGATCAGACTGAAAATGTGTATGTGGGTGTGTGTGTGTGTATATATATATATATATATATATATATATATATATATATATATATATATATATATATATATATGCAGTCATGTGGCATGTGTAAGAATCTACAGTGAATTTTTGGAGGGTGTACTGATTCTTGCTCTTTGTAAATCTGCATGAGGTTTGGACACATTATGGTGGTTCACAGCAGCGCACTGGATGTACAAGACCTTTGCCTCTGTGGTTTATTCAATAAGAAAGGAAGAGGTGTTGATTTGAACATCACGGTTACAATGCAGCGATGCCCATGAGACACCCACCTGCCTACTGACAGTTGCTTTTAAATGCAGAGCTGCACAGAACTGCAAAATTTCATTTCCTGTTGTCTTCACAGACACATGAGGTGCACAGGCACAACCACATCCTGACTCAGTGCACTGTGTGCCCTCCTTTTGTTCCCCCGTGCATGTCCGCATTGGGGCTCTAGTGAAAACTCCTCCATTCAGAGAGTGGCATTCGGTTACAGACTCCTGCTAGGTAACAGTGTTTTGTAGTGGAAAAACACTGTCCAGTCATAAACTGAGCAACTACAACTCTGGATTACCAGCCAAGCTCCAGACAACAGAGTTTGATTCATCTCAGTTTTGTCATATCTGTACAACTGGACAACTACATCAGGCTCTCCACCTGCAACATGTTGAGGGACTGTAGTCTTCTGACCCAAATTTCCCCAAAAGTAAAGGAGCATAATTCATGTTAGGTGCCCGTCTGCTGTAACTAACAGTAGTAAACTGTTCCACGGACACAATGACTCATTTAAAGAGGAGCCACCTACATCTTGACTTTAAAAGCCATGAAATGAGAAATGTATTTTTCCATCTTTAATCCTGTTGCCCCATGCATGTTAATTGTTCATTTATTTCTTGGTATAGGCCAAAGTCAAGTCAAAAAAACATTTTTTTCTTTAACACATCATGATATGTGTATGTTTCTCTGCCTGTAAAATAATTTCAAACATTTGATGACTCATCCTGCACACAAGAGTATTTCCTCATTTTGCATTCAATTACCTGTCACTGTTACAACTTCTGAGCTACTTTGTGAGTACAAGCATCAGCTTGGTCATGTAGATTAGCCTCTGTCTCTGCCCCAGGCTCACATCAGGAGAGGTCCCCAAAAACAGAGCCCAGACTATTTTTATGTCTTTCCATATTCTCCACACAGAAAGGCCCTCAAACCCAGGAATCAAACCCAGTAATCAGGAGACCAGCGGCAGATCATCCCAATGGGAGAACCCGTCTGCTGTGACGCAACAGTGCTAACCACTGTACCACTGTGCCACCCCAACATTTATCACACCACTACTGTGGCCAGTATTGTCATGATAACAAACTTATAACAACTATATCAGTCATGACAATATCTGTCAAAATATCTTCACAGCCATACTGAGGATGTGAAAAGAAGCCATAAAAGAGCAGGACTGAATTATTCACACATTTTTATCCAACCAAGATTTAAAAATTAGAAAAAAAAAAAGCTCACCTCTGCTGCACTCAGGCCAGTCTGTTAGGCAGTGTTGTCAATTATCATTTCTTTTTAGCTGAGTAATGATGTAAATATCAAGCCACATGATTATTATGAGTCCTGGTACTGAATACAGTAATGGTCTTGAAAATGGTCTCACATTGTTTTGGTCTCAGTCTTGGACTTGGCTCCCCCCCTCCACGTGGTCTTGGTCTTGACTTGGTCTCGACCCCCTGAAAGTCTTGGTCTTGTCTTTGTCTTGGATTAGGTGGTCTTGACTAACGGCCATGGTTATTAATGAGGCTAATGCTAATGCCATAGACTAACCCTAATGCTATTCCTAATGCTTGTCTCTTACCTCTGGAAAGATACATCTTTGTTAGCTACCTAAACACAGCAGAAGCTTCCCGTCTCTATGTGGGTTCAAAACATCTTTTACCTGTGTGGTGTCCGTGGGTTTGCCCTGATTGTCAGCTATGTAGCCAAAATAATGCCATATTTCCCTTTGTGTATCTTATTTGTCGACAAGCCGTTGGCGTGTATTTTCACCTGTTCTGTGCAGATAGATTATGTGAGAGAACAAAAAATGTTAGGCACTGACAGTGCTGCAGACATGCAGGCATTAAAAGAAGTCATCGAAAATACAGCTTTTATTAAAACGCTGTTATTCTTCAAGTATCAGTGCCAATAAAGTGGGGTATCATACTGTTTAAACTGCAGGGTATCTAGATACTTCTTTCATATTGATACTGCAGCAGATCACAAACTCATTCAAAACAGTTTGAAAGACACCCCAAAATTATCATGTCGACTATAGATCAGTCAGATAACCTCTAAACATCTCATAGATTACCAGTGGTGGTATGATGTAAAAACATGGTCTCTGAAGCCACCTCCATTGTCACTAGAAACTAGTACTAGTGCTACTGCTAGAGTGAGCGTGACCCAGTAAACGTTGGTTTCTAACCTCTCTATGCAATCACATGTTAACCTGTTGTGTAATAATAATAAATATCATTTTAGCATACTGCCATTTCTCTAAGTGGTGTTTTTGTTTTTTGTCTTTTTACAGTCACCATGATGACCAAGGCCATCCTACTTCTGACTTTATTTAGTCCATTGATTTCTGCAGGTCACAATACTTCTACCACAGAGCAGAACATCACTACCTCTATTGCCCCAAGCCATACAGATTCAACAGAATATGCAACCACCTTACCTGCATCGACTCAGATGTCAGCCAGCAACGCATCACCACCACCATCATCATCTTTGTCATCTCCATCGCCAACAGCAGAGTCCACAAAAACCACCAAACAAACCAAACTTTGTACAACAGCACTGACCACAAAGCCAACCACTAACGCTCCCCAAAAATCTAAAAACAAGTTCTACATTGTCATTACTATGCTTATAATCATAATACTTATGCTCTTTGTGGGATGCATCCATGCTATATGGGAAAAGCAGTCAGGGCGGGACAGCACTGCCCTCAGGCTCTTTAGCAATGGTTGGGAGAGACTGACCATGGCTATCGGAAACCTGGAGGACCGCATGGGGCTCCGACTTTGGCAGGGGGGGAAGCGAGGTGGGGACGAAGATGATGAAGAGGCACAGATGAGAGAGGAAGAAGGGGAAGAACAGAATAGTGACGATGGGGGAGTGGGAAGCAGCAGTGGAGGAAGTAGTGTAACAAGGACCAAAGGAAAGGAGGATCATGAGGAAGACAGCGACACATCAGATGACTACTCCAGTATGGAGGGGGAGGACCTGAGGGAGAGGGCACTAAACAATCCAGAGGAAGAGGAGGGGAAGGAAATGAGCATGCTGGCCCCCAGTGCTGTGGAAGGAGAGAGCAGTGTCGACAACTTAGGAGGCTCAGAGGAGGTGGCACTGGTCAACACTCCACAGGAGGTTGAAGATGTTACTGCACTGTAGTGATACACAGCATTGCTGAAAGATACCAGAGTTATACGCCACCAGTCAAAAGTTTGGACACCTTCTCATTCAATGGTCTTTCTTTATCTTTAGTAGTAGTTACCTTTTCCTTTGATGACAGCTTGTGTCAGGTGTTATCTGTCACCTGACCTGAACCCAACTGAGATGGGTGGGACAAGTTGGACCAGAGAGTGAATGCAAAGCAGCCAACAAGTGCTCAGCAACTCCAAGCTCTTTCAAACTGCTGGAAAACCGTTCCAGATGACGACCTCATGAAGAAGAAGAAGAAATCGTCAGGGGTATACAAAAAGCTGCCATCAAAGCAGATTCAGATTCAGTTTAATAGTCATTTCTATGCATTTGCATACATAAAAACGAGATAATGTTTCAAAGTGTGTCCAGACTTTTGACTGGTAGTGTAGATGTCAAGAGATCAAATGTAACAACGGTGAGAGTTTTTACTGAGGGTTGAAGGTTTCAATGCTGTGGTTCCTTCAAAAGTAGGATAAACATGTGTTTCATTTTCTGTATCAATACTCATCCTAATGGGAGCAAACCATGTACGTGTTTAATGGCCTTAAATGAACTGTAGACATGTCTTTATTTGTTTACTTTATTGTTAACGCAGGGTTCCTTTGTCTCCTGATGCTGATTTAGTTTTAGTGCCCTGTTGTTGAAATGAGTTAAAAATGCTAGAAATGTGAATCTTTTGCATGCAACATGTACCAGTGCTTTGACAGTTTGTTTTTTGTTTCAAACAAAGAACAGTGAATCATAAAATACTGTGACAACAGGATAGAACAGCCACTTTGTAAACGCTCAGTGCAGTGATGGTTTCGTTTGCTTTAGCTTGATCACATAGCAGAATGTGAAGAGAACAACATAGGAACAGTGAGGACCTCTGCTGGTCACTTTAGATAACACTATCTGGGAAGGACCTCAGAATGTGTTGTTTACATGTATTGATTAATTAGTCTATTGATTCAAACTTTTGATTAATTGTAATATTTTCTATGTTTTTTGGTCTTAATGCAAAGAAGCAAACAGGCCTTTTTCTATCTATCTGTGCTTGTATAGTGCTTCACTTTACAGAGTGGTCATTCTAACCTATGGGGTATTTTTTATTTTGTGCCTTTGCTTCTACTTCATCATACCTGTACCTTTCATAATTTTTCAATTTTCAATAAGTAAAGAGGAATTTACAGACGCACGAATTAAACCATTTCTTCTGATCTCATTTTTGTGTTTTTTAATAAGCAATACAAACTGATAAACGACCCAGTCATATCTGATTCACAGATATAACGTCTCTCTGGAAGAAGCAAACTCAGTTCATGGCCCATGTGCCAGTGAAGATTTAAGATGAACAGCTGTGGAGAATACACCAATAACAGAGGAAAAAAGAGGAAAAAGATATTGTAGTTTTTACATTTCCTCGTTCTGTGACAAGTCTTTCTCTTGTCAATCAAATTTTATTTTTTTTAAACAGCAGCTGTAACAGAATAATGTTATTTTTGATAAAATGGGTTCAACAGCTCAACAGCTCAGCAGCTGTGACAAAATATATAAAGAGGAACTATGCAGGATTTTCCATGGCTATCCTACATTTTTACCTTAATTAAACAGCTCTGGGGTAATTGTGATGGTTAAATACATGACTTATAATGTGTTACAGGGAGAATGGAGGCTCTCTGCCCACCACCTGGCGTCTCTGGGCTGAAAACCAACCTTGCAACATAGGGTTATACAGAAATCACTATGGTTGGTTCATCCTGTGTGGTGGCATGTGACTTTTCTTTAAAATCTTGTTTAAATATGAACATATTTGGTACAATAATTCATATATAATAATTACCATGGCTTCTGGTCACATCGTCCACCGCCCTGTATTTTCCCTCGTCAATTATCACCTTACATTATTTATCCTCAGTGCCAAGATATTTTGGTAGGTATCATGTTGACTCATCATTATTTTGGCATCATGACAACACTAGGGTGCACCCAGGTGCAAACCAAATTTTCCCCTTCAAATTTCCTTCAGTGTTCACTGAACACGTCTCATTCCTAAACTCCAGGAACCCCTCAAAGTGAAACTGTTGCACAAATGTCCTTAGTGACCAAAGTGAGACGAAAAACTAAAAGGCAGCTCTGAGTATATCTGAACTGCAAAATGGTGAGTTTATGAGCATAAATGAAGAAGATGGACACATCCCATACACTTGTGACCAGTTGTCCAGGCTATACCCCCTCACCCCCATCCTATGACAGCTCCAGGCCCCCCATGAACCTGCAAGGATAAGCAGGATGGATGGAGGGATGGATTAACACATCCCAAGCAGAGTGGGAGAATCCAGTACGTTTAATGATGATGACTTACTTTTACATTACATATTTGACTTGCAGTCAGTTAATGATGTGCTTTATGGTTTTAGGCGTTGGAAATCTACAGCAACATGTCTGGTCACTCGCCAGTTTTAAAAGCTTCAACCATCTGCACAACACTGTGTTGAAGACCCCACCCAGACCACACAGGGATGAGACAGAAACACACTTCTTGAATGTTGCCAGCTTCCCAAAAGTAATGAAAGACCACAAGAGTTACAGGTATCAAATCACTATTCTCCAATTAAACAGTAGAACTATATTTTGTAAAATCTCACCATTTTCCTTCCTTAAATAAATCTTTTATGAGATTTAGTGCAACACCCTTACTCTAAAAATACCCCGCCATTAACTTAACATACTGTACGACCTTTGTTTGGCCTCATATCCTGCTTTCTGTTTTAACAATGAGACATAAACTGAAGCACTGGGCAACATCTGAGTAAAACAAGTCGTAACAACAGCAGAGAATACAAACAGCAGTAATGCAACAGTAGCACAATATTAAATACACATTTCGTCCTCCACAGATAACAGAAAGGCCCTTAATGGGACATATGATCAAATCCATGTTGTGCATATGTCACTTTGAATGGACATCAGAGACAGGTGATTCAGTCTGTTTTGGCCCATAGTGCAGCTCAGTCTATTTTTAACTAGTCCCAGCTTTGAAAAAGTATGCTCCCTACTGTCATTGTTTCCAGGCAAGGTCATAATTAGTGCCATATCGACATTTGTAAAACCACTGCCTGTGGTTTTCTTCCTCTCATAAGTTGCAGCAGTGACCTTCCTCGTGTGCTTTGTTTAATACGACCACAGTTCTGTTAAAACACTGAGGATTTATTTACAAATCTGATTATATTATATAAATTATGTGGGATGTCATCTGTGCCACTATTTCTTTGTAAAGCTATGTGCTGACATCATCTTCCTTGTTAGCTTAGCTATAACCCTCTATTTTGTGGCTGTAGTTTTAAACAATCTACACAACCACCTCTCTGGTCCTAAATGTTGTTTGTGTTACTGTCACATTGTATGAAGATGTGCAGTGTATGTATCAGTGCATATTTCCATTTTAATGGGACCATAATCTGAAAAATCATTTTGTTTTGAGGAGGACTTTGAACTAAACTCATTGGGAATACTTCCATTGTAATAAATCAAATGAGAATTAGGGTTGTTTGAGTTGAGTCACAGCTCAACTGGACATCCTCTATCAATGTGACAATCCACATGCTCAGCATTAACAGAGTTCAGCAGCACTGGCTAATGAAGAGCGAGCTCACAAAATGTCAGTGTATATTTGCAGTAGCACATGTAGAACAATGCAAGTGGGCAAAACTTCATACACTGACATTTGTCCTGGGTGAGGGACCCCTCCTCTGCTGCTCACACTGAGGTTTCTCCTGTTATTTCCCTGTTAAAAGGGTTTTGTTGGGAGTTTTTCCTCAGGTGACATGAGGGTCTAAGGCCAAAGGATGTTGTTATGATGCTGTGTAAAGCCCTTTGAGACAAACTGTTTGTCAAAATGGGTTATACAAATAAACTATGATATGATATGATGTGAAAAGGCCCCCCTAAAAAAAAAAAAAAAAAAAAAAAATCTTTTTCATCCAGAGTCCATCTCTGCTGTTTTCACTGTCTGTTTTGAATGACTGCTCTTATGACCACAGGTTGATGATATCGTATGTAGGTGGAGTTTCTGGGGAGGCACTGAAAGCAGGGGTGAATTTGTCTTTGGCTGCTGAGTTCAAATATCAACAGCATTTCTCCAGCATCACTTCCTCCTTTAATTTCTTGAAGATTGCTCTCCATCTTTGGTTTGGGAGGCAGGGAGTTTCCGTTTCATCCTTTGTGCTAGCACCTTTTACTAACCTGTTAAATAAAGTAGAAATTTCATCACTTGTGTTAGGAGGCAGTGAGTCAATGACATTACTGTGCTACTTCCCCCCAGGCAGAGAGGAGCTCAGAATAGGACGCAAGAGGAGTGCAGATAAAGGAACACACACAGGACAGCACAGCACAGTACAGCAGAGAGGGGGGTGGGGGGTGGGGGGGGGGGGAGAGGGAGAGGGGGAGAGAGAGTGAGAGAGACAGAGAGAGAGAGAGAGAGAGAGAGGGAGAGAGAGAGAGAGAGAGAGGAGGACATACAGTCCGGCTGTAGCCAGAACAGCGTCTTAGTGACTAACCACTGAATCCCTGTAATGCAGCTGAACTGATATTCCAACCCACCAGAGGTAGGTAAGACTGAATGAAATATGCAATGTCTCTGCCTCTTACTGTTTTCAGCAGTTGCAGTCATTGCATACAGCATGTGTGTGTGTGTGTGTGTGTGTGTGCAAATGGGGGAGAGAGAGGAACACAGAGAGCCTGAGATCATGTTATAGCAAACTAGAGGACAATGTTATAAGCCTGAGGTTCTGCTGCTGTCCTGTCCTTGTGTGCATGTGTGTGATTAAGGACCTGCTTTGTATGTGTGTGTGTGCGTGTGTGCGTGTAATATATCAGCAGTTGTTACAGTTGTCCTGCTGTCAGGTGGAGAGTGATTTCTGCATGTGATGTGAGTGTGTGTGCGTGTGTCAGAAAGAGAGATAGAGAGAGACAGAAAGAGAGAGTGTGTGTGAGCTTCAGCGAGCTGTGTCATTGTATCTCGACAGTGTAGTCCAACGCTGCAGTATCCACCCCCCACCCCACACACTTTACCCCCCCCCCCCCCACTATTTTCCATCTTTGTTTCCCCTGTAGTTTCACTATGATTCTGCATAAGCAAAATTAAGCCCCTGGAGGCTAGCTGTGCTAATAGGCTATACAGAGGTAGAGTGGGCAGGTGTTCAGTAAATCTTACTGTGCACTTCATAATATTGCTTAGAATATACAAGATGGACCATGCAGTCATATTGTTTATTTCCTGTTATACAAATGTTAGGACACTGACAGCAGGAAACAGTGACAGGTGCAGTAAAGGTGCTCCTCCTTCTGTGGCTGTAGTGCAGCACAGACACTAAAACAATGGTGTAAACTGTGGTAGTGAAGCCACAAGTTCTGGCGTCTTCTTGAAAAGTAGAAATCTTAAATTTCAAGTTTAGATGACATTAAATGTTACAGCGGTCATGACCAAAAACCCAGCCTTGGGATATATCTCTGCTCTAGAGTGTGTCACATGGTTCAGGCCATCTGTGTCTGAATAAAGATGGCAAAAATATTTTACCCTAATGTCACGACAATGGTAGCGTGCTGTTCAGTCTAGGGAATTCCATTAAAGCTAAGATACTGCCGACTGGCTGCAGTATCCACTGAATGCCTTGGGCTGCCAACAACAAGAAAGGATGCTGGCACAGGAGGCAGAGGAGTCATGAAGATGATGGTGGACAGGTGTAGATAATGAAGTAACAGGTAAAGATTATTGCATGACAATTATGGATGATGGTAGGGAAGGTGTGTATAAACATGTGTAGAAGGTGGAGTGACATGATGATGGTAGGGAAGGTGCAGATGATGGTGTGACAGGTGCAGACGGCAGTATGACATGTGTGGATGACTGTAGGGCAGAACACAACTGTCCCACTGAAAAAAAATACTATTATTAACAACCAGCATTTAGCCATCTGACCCTCTGCAGATATAAACAACACTGTGGCAGTTCATTACTTTGCAGCAAGGGCATCATAATTATCTCCTCATAATGTATCAATGTAAAATGCAGAATAGTATTTTTTTAATGATGATATCTCTAATAATATCTCTGTTTAAATGACACAGAAGACCCAGACATATAATTTAAGCCATTGGTTATGAGTATGTGACTCATTATGGAGAAAATATGAGTAAGTAAAAATGAAGGGACAGAGAAGTCACTGTAAATCAGGAACAACCCATATATATTATTCATTAATTCCACTTTCGTGTACCAGACTATCATCAGCCAGACAGACTGGTTCAACTGGAAGAGGTTCAGTCATTAAAACTCATCAGTTGGTTGGCTCTGACTAGATGGGCATAATTATATAGTTACGTAAGCTCTCCAGTGCAGTCAAAATCACTCCTGCTAAGCCAACAATGGAGGATGGTAATGCTTGGTTGATTTCAAAGTTTCTAACTATTCAGGTTTATTATTGACCTTTGTGTTGAGTTAAGTGTTTGTCTCTGTTTCAGGCATCATGGCTGTTAGACTGAGGCCAGTGATCTTGCTGCTGTTGCTGCTTTGTTGTTGTCAAATGACCACAAGCAAAGAGGGAAAATCCACCAAGAAAGGGAAGAAAGGGAAACAAGTGGTCTGTCCATCGTGAGTAAACATACTCTGCCCTCCTCATTACTATCTGCACAAGCCTCATTGTTTGTCCTTACTCTGTTACACCACATTATCCAGGAATTACCTCGTTCACTGTGCACAATAATGACACTGGAGTTACATCAGCAAACAACTCCCCATATTTACCACATCATATATAAATGCACAACAAATGTCTTTCTTCTGTTCCATTATCTTTTCTCAGGTTTCTTATAATCTTAAACTGAACCTTTACCCACTGATCTGTGTTTTGCTTTTTGCCTCATTCACTTCGATGTTTTCCCGCTACTTCATGAGACATGGCATCTGTGTTCAGGGACCAGTCCTGTTTACTGTCCAGGTGCACACTTAGGTATTTATAAGTGTGCACCACCTCAATGTCCTCCCCTGGTATGATGATAGAATGATTGTGGGTCTAGTGATCTCCAAAAAGTCAGTGACCACCTCCTTGATCTTGGAGGTGCTGAGAAGTTGACAGTTCTTGTTGCTCCATCCACCGCAGGCTATTGTTAGATCCTTGTTTTCTTCTTCATGCCAATTCTTGACACATATCACAATAGCTGTGACACCCAAGTACTTCTGGATGTCTTTAAAGTCCAACATACACAGAGGGAACAGGAACACAGCGAGAACATTGCCCTGTGAAGCCCCAGTCCTGCTCATCACTGTTCCTGAGACACAGTCACCCAGCCTGATGTACTGAGGTTGTCTTGTCAGGTAATCCACCATCCAGGATGAGAATCATGGATCCACCCCCATCCCTTTGAGCATGTCTTGAAGAATTGTGGGTTGGATGGTGTTACGTCAGAATGGGCGCAGTGGAGCATATAAAGGATGCCATCATCCACTCCATTATATTCCTTGTAGTTTGACTGTAGGGGGGTCTGGTGGCTTATATCTCCATCTTGTATTCTTTAGCTTCACCCCACCTCTGCATCCAACACCTTCTTCAGCTCAGTAGTATGGGATGGGAGCTCCATATCTGGTAAACATTAAAGAAAACTACCTCCTACCACTTGTTGTCAGCACATCAGTTTGTCAGTTACATTTCTACTTATTAAATTTCTAACAAGGTAATTAATTATCTGTAACCTGTGTCAGAGGTGCCTTTCTCAACACTGCTGTGCAAAGGCAGCAGAGAGGAGAGCTATGACCCTGTCCATAACACATTTATGGCACATGACTAAAAAAGGCCAGGCTCTGACCAAAAACAGCCACTGGCTGGAAGCACAGCTGCAGCTGCTCTGCCTGGCTGAAGCTGTGAATGTGGATGTGGATGTGGTTATTATGCTGCACATGTTTTATCAATCATCTAGTACGTGATGCCTTGGATTCAGCTTCAGGAGCTGTGCTGTCACTCCTCTTAAAATGAACCAATTAAGTATAATTAAGGACGTCTCGATTGCCTTCATCAGACATGATGGATGTATTACGTTGGCCATGTTGGCTGCTGACACCGAGAGAGGTGCTGTCTAACATCACAACACAGGTCCACCTTTATCAGATCAGAGAAAATGCAAGACATTATGAGAGAACACAAAATTATTTAAGGAAAAAAACAAAAAAAACTCAGAAAAAATCATTTGCTAAATTTTCCAGAACACTTGTGTTTCAGCTGTGTTGTGTTGCCAGCAAATAACATTTCACAAACACAACCACAAACAGACCTCTTTAATGTGATGCTCTATCCTCAGCGGTGAGCCCACAAAATACACTTACGCCTACAATTAATGGAAACACACACCAGAAAGTGTGTTACATCACAGTGCCGTACAGCACACAAGCCCTCTGTCCTTAGAGACAGAGAGAGAGAAATGACAGGTCAGAATAAAATAAAGATGTCAAATCAGGACAAAGACCGAGGCTCACAGCCTCTCACTTTGACTGCTTCACTTCACATCCTCCACATCTTTATCAGACTCTTCTTTTTACGCTGGGGACAAAGTGAAAGTAGGTCATAGGTATGATATGTACAAAGCTTTGATCAGTGTGCAACACCTTCAGATCATCTGTAAAATAATGGGAGGAGGATCTAAAAGAACAGATTCCAGATGTTATTTGGCAGATAGGTATCTATATGGTCTGCTCACCATCGATTTGTCAACAGCACATTGTTGAATAGTCAAGATAGTCCACCAGCTGCATTAGTCAAAGGTTAGCAACATGATGCCCTTGTGCACTATGTTGGTCAGGACGTTCATCGTATTCAGAAGGATTGATGCTCTTCCTCTTTTGTATTGTCATTTCATCAGAGAGATTGTGCTGAACAAACACTCTTCAAAGGTCTGCTCTGAAGTCCTTTGTAATTTAGCAGCTTCACGTTCGTACAACAGATGGAGACAGAGAATGTGATCCATTAATGTTTAGGCCTCTCTCAGTACCGTAGGTCTGGTGGTTGGACACCTGTTATCAGTCAGCATACAATGTTATATTTGCATTTTTGGACACTGAAAATACTTGTGACCACATTTGGAGTTAGACTGTTTCTGATGTGACAAGATGTCCTACCATCATCTCACATGTCAAAAAAATCACATTGTTATAATTGTCATCTGTGTCTATTAATGTCATATTTAACAGCCAGTTGTCTCCTGAGGATTTGGCTCAGGTTCCAGCTAACTCCACCTCCAACATCCTGAACCGTCTGATGGTCAGCTATGACCCAAGAATAAGGCCAAACTTTCAAGGTAACACAACAAACCATGCAGGCAATTGGTGACAACTTTTTCTGTTTGGAAAGCCATGACAGCCACACAGGACCAGAGTGGCAGAGCGGTTGTGGCCATATTGATGGGAACAGGGAATTCTTTCAGTTAGTGTGTGTCTTTTTCAGGTATCCCAGTTGAGTCCAGGGTGAACATCTTCATTAACAGCTTTGGGTCCATCCAGGAGACCACAATGGTGAGAGACACACCACAAAGCATAACTTGGCTATGTTAAAGGACCATATTTCACTCTTGGACATTTAATTTGAAGAGATGGTCTCTAAGATATATTGGTGGTTGTATGAGCCAAAAAGCATCTCAGTGTAGAAACAACAGTCTGGTGAACCAATCGATCCCACAGCTTGGATGGTGGGACTTAGGATGGCAAATGCTTTTTTGTGACATCACAAAGTTACAGAAGTCCTAATGGCCAGTTTTATGGCTCAGTCCTGTCTGCGTTTCTCTGTTTACTGAGGATACTGAGGACAACCTAGACTTGCTTATAATCACACTACACATGAACATCTAATGTATACTATATGGGCCTTGAGCATGATATTAGCATTAGCTTATAGGTAATATTAGCACCAGCCTTAGAGATAATAGCAGAAACTGCATGAAAATGATTAACAGAATGTGTGTCTGTACAGGACTACAGAGTGAATATATTTCTGCGTCAGAGGTGGAACGACCCCCGTCTACGACTTCCTACTGACTTCAAGAGTGAAGCATTAACTGTTGACCCCAAAATGTTCCAGTGTTTGTGGAAACCAGACCTTTTCTTTGCAAATGAGAAAAATGCAAACTTCCACGATGTCACACAGGACAACATCCTGCTCTTCATCTTCAGGAACGGAGACGTCTTGATCAGTATGAGGTACACTCACTTCTCAGCGTCACCACCCATGACCGGCTCCTAAGGTAGTAAACACTGTTGTGACTCTGACTCTGACACCGCTGTTTCATCTGTCACTGTTATTCTGATGGAAACTTCTTACCAGTCAGTGTCAGTTTGTCTGTGAGTCCAGCACTTTGCTCCATGATGAAATATCTGTCCACCGGACAAACACATTCTTTTTCATCCAGAGCCAGTGTCAGACAGTCTGCCATTTTACCTGCTGAAATCAGCTGTTGTTGGCATTGTAAAAATATCAACTGCCACATATGCTTAGCCTCAGAGAGCTCAGAGCGCTGTGGGCTGCTGGTAAGATTAGCTCAGAGTTAGAGAATACAAATGTACATGTATGTGAAATAAAACAAATACTACAAGAATAGCAACAATGCTTTTCACAAAATCTGATTTTGATTTATCCCTTGGCAGTTCTAGTACAGAGACCGATGATTGACCTTTGTGGTGTGTGTGTGTGTTTGTGTGTGTGTTTGTGTGTGCGTGTGTGCTTACATGTTTTCAGGCTGTCCGTGACACTGTCTTGTCCATTGGATCTTACACTCTTCCCAATGGACACACAGCTGTGTAAGATGCAACTGGAGAGCTGTGAGTACACACACACCTCATGAGCCACTGAAACTGAAGGAATCCAACTAGGAGTAGCTGATGGCAATGTTAGTGAGAACAGCAACTCCCATGATTCAATGTTATTTAATTTAAACCCTACCCCTGACTAAACACTGTCTTCTGTTATTGTTTTGATTGAGAGACCCCTAGAGGCTTAAGTTACAGATTATGTGTTTAAGTAGCAGAGCCTCAATATAATTCAGTTCCATTCAATGAAATTTGTTTGTCCTTTGGGGGCAATTTAAAGGGCACAGAGCTGCACGCAGCCAAAGAGCCTCAGGTCGGACTTGAACCCAGGCCACAAAGCCCAAAAGGCTTCACAAGCTGCACCAAAAGGGCACACAGAGACAGAAAACATTTCTGGTCACACCCTCTGTCTGGGAACCACAACAGTTAAGTCTTTGTGGTCTTTATGTCTTTAAACTGGCTCTGTCTGACATGTAGAGCTGGCCATAGATCTTGATTTTCTTGATGCAAAATCATCAATTTGAACAAAATTATAATCAACCATAAATACAAAAATAAAGTAACAGGAATAGAAGGAAAATAGAATTGCTCTCTAGATGGCTATATAAACAAGATTCATGTGGTGGTGTGCAAACTAGTTTCTCACTCTTAATTAATTCACACCCACAGAACTCATGGGTGTGAAATTATTGGTAGCTATTCACACTATGAATAAATTATAGTGTGTCTTTCATGCTTTTCATGATGTGGCTGTTTTTACTGATTGCATTAGTAAGCTACCGTACAGCCACACAAGCAAGCTATTATATAGATTACCCTGTGGACACCCCCGCCCCCCATCTCCCACCACAGGAGGGACAGGAGACTGTCAGACATGCAGAAAATAAAAATGGTGCTGCCCTGACATGACACTGAAATATTACTAGGACCTTTTTTTTTCTGCCCATGTCTCCAAAATCCATCAAAGAATGGAGCCGCTCCTCCTCTTCCCTGCAGTTCCTGAGCAGCTGGGAAAAATGCTCAGCACACCGTTGACCAGTGGTGGAAACATCATCACTCACTCACTCAGTGACATTTGTGATTACAGAGCTGGCCTGCTGTTGTCGTTCAGCCAAAAAAATATACAAGCACACAACAAAAACCACATGAGTAGACAATGCTGACAATTTATACAACATGAATTGTCTTCTTTATGTTTTAGTTGGCTATACCACCAGTGACCTGGTATTTATGTGGCAGTCCGACCCAGTTCAAATGGATGAGATCGCTCTGCCTCAGTTTGACATCAAACAGGAGGACATTAAATATGGAAACTGCACAAAGTACTACCAAGGAACAGGTTAGTACTCAATATATCATTATTGCAAAAGCATCAATAGTGCTGATTATTAAACTGCCATGACTGACTTGTATATTAGTAGCAGGATGTGATCTGTTATGTGACTGAGATTTAAATGCAGAATTAAAGCTGCACCTCTTAATGAATGTGAATATGGTGCAGCATTAAAAATGTCATGTGTTTAGTTCAAACACATGTAGCTCATCAGTGTGTTTTGTAATCTCTCTGTCTTGATTGGTGCTGGCTCAGAGGATGGCAGATATGAAGTCAGTCTCCATCCTCTGATAGCTTAGCATTTGGTTCATTCACAGGACTCTATTACACAAGAATGATGAGACAAGGTTAACACAGTGAAAACTGAAAATACTGCTGCCTCAGCTGTTCTCTCCGTCCTCCTGGCTGTTCAGCTGAGGGGGCGGGACTGGTATCAACAAATAGACGTTCACTCAACTGTTGCCTCAAAACCAATCGATGACCCCTGTAGTGAAAGTCTCAAGTCATCAACCATCCACCAGGACAACTAGATGATTTTGTGGACGAGCTAGACACACGTTTGTCTCCTATACCTGACCACAGCTGTCCACTACTCATCCTAGGTGATATGAAGATGACTCAGTTGACTTGAAACATGTCCTCAGCCCTGAAACTCATAGAGCTGGTAAAGTACCTGACCTCATTCCCACACTCACACCTCTGTACCTATCTGACTTCTGTTTAATTTCCTTCACTCTTTGCCTGCCTCCATCCCATCATCTCTAGTTTCTTTTCACCACCACCTCAGCTTGTCTCCCTCCCACTGCTCCTCAGCCCTACCTTCTACCGGTGCTGTTTACTCATCAGAGTTGAATGGTACCAGAGTTTCTTTGCTCAGCACTAGAGCTCATGCCCACTCTGTGTCCCATATCCGTCAAACTGGCTTCCTCTAGCCCCCCCCACCAATGGCTGGCTGACTAACGCAGAGCCGCTGAGAGAAAATAGGACAATACAAGTGATCCAACTGATCCCAAGGCGTATCTTCCTTCTACATGCCCTTTTCTGTCCCCTCTGGTCAGGATATAACCTTCCTCACTCTGCACTCAAACTCACTGCAGGCCTGCAAAAAGTCTACCATGTAGTGCTTGTGGACTGGCTAACAAACCAGACATAATGGTTTTGGGCAAACAGCAGAAGAGGGCAGTAGTCCCAGTATCAGGAAGAAGAAGGACAAGAAGCTTGAGAGATATCAAGGGTTGAAAGAAGAGCTAGAAAAGATCTGGAGGGTGAAGGCAACTGTGAACCGTGGGAATTGAAAAACTCAGGCCTGGGTCCCCAGACTGCAGGAATGGATCCAGCAGATTCCAGGAACAACATCTGAAATCTCTGTTCAGAAGATCTTAGTCCAAGGAACAGCTAAGATACTGCACAGAACACCAAGCTCCCAGGCCTCTGAGCCCACAGTGTCTCACATGCATTGAAACAATTACAGATGGTCTGGAGTCCGGCCAACATACCGCTGCTTAATGACCTACATTATCTACCCATGGCCTTGAACGCAATCATTCAGCCTTATCCTTCTCAGCCACTGTGCTCCTCCAAGGAATGCGGTCTGCTGATGCCGTCCCTGCACACAAGACAGTCTATTTTAGTTTGTGCTCCCCTGATGGTCAAACAAGAATCCAAAGCCTACCAAAGCCAATCAGATGTCCTTCTCTGTCTTCAAGAATTGGCTGAGGACTCTTCTCTTCAGAGAACATCTCCTCTCCTAACACCTCTGACACGCTAACATGTGTGAAGAGATCTTGCTGTGAACTTTCACTGTCTTTCTTCACTCTATCTCCTTCACTTATCACTTACTTCCCACACCGAGGTCTCCAACTGCACCGACACTTTAGTGAAGTCACTCACTGTAAGTCACTTTCAATAAAAGCATCTGACAGATGAGTAAATGTAATTTAACACAGTCACACTAATGAGATGATTTGTACATTGATAACTGAATTGTAATGGCCTGACTGGTGCCAATTATTTGTGCGTTTACTCTTCCAGATTGTGTCATATCTGGGCTCTCTGAAAACTGAGTCACCTGTACATATGCTTTCAATCTGTCCATGGTGTGAGTGTGATTTCTCCTGCTGTGTGTTTCCAGGATACTACACCTGTGTTGAAGTGATCTTCACACTGCGTCGGCAGGTTGGTTTCTATATGATGGGAGTCTATGCTCCAACTCTGCTGATTGTCGTTTTGTCCTGGTTATCGTTCTGGATAAACCCTGATGCTTCAGCTGCCAGGGTGCCACTGGGTGAGTAGCACAAAATCCTATTTAACATGCTGTATTTGAATCAGTTCACATTCAATCACACAGTGTTCAAATAATTACAGATATAATGTAGATCGCTCAGCAGTTCAAGGTTGGTGCATTAGACTGGTCAAAGTTTTGCCACTGTATGGCTCCAAATGATCAGGACCATTATCATGCTAGGAGTATTACAGAAATGTTAAGGGCACAAATGACGCATTGCATGTTATACGTTACGTCTGTATTCACTATGTTCTGCCCCAAATGGTGAAAACCTCATGAAAATAAAATCATTGCCAATCAAGAATTACTTCCTGTTTCAGTAAAGTTAAATTCAGATAATATGACTTTAAAGGCTTCTGATTGCTGTGCACTTCACTTTACACAACTTGCTGACTTGCATTTGGGGGGACTGCAAGTCAGCAACTTGTAAAGAGTACATAGTACATAACTGAGAGGTGACAGATTCACACACTACAAACTCTTTAATCATCCTGTGTCCTGTGCTCCCTACTTGCTAAATAGCTGTAGCTGTATACTATTACTATATCTATTCAAATACTATTTACCACTATTGAGTTGGTATGCGACAAGTGAGAGGTTGTTTCTAACTCAGTCAGCCATGCTTAATGTACTAATGCCATTCAGAAACAGAGCCTGTTCCTAAAAGACCCACCTCTGAGCCACATCCCATAAAGGATCCTCCACCAGAATCTGGTCATTAATGGGTAGTTTTTAGTTGTAGACTTGGTCACTGAGCAAAGACACTGACGCTATCAGCCAGGGAGTTGTCTCTTTATTGACAATGGGGGCAAAGCCGTTATTGATAAAGACAAGAGGAGTTCTGGTCAGGCATACTCACGAAGATAAACATTTCTACCTCACAGAAAATGTGCTCGAGCCAGAAACCCTAGATCTGTATCTCTGAACTTGGCCCTAAAACCAGCCCTTCAGTTACTGCTGAAGAACAGGTGCTGCACGCAAAGACTGTGCATGGAAGAAACAAAGCACCACACTGCCTCCTGCTGGCACCACTGAAGTGCAACACATATGTCAAGGAAAAAAACTCAAAGGCAATAATAAACCATGACGGCTTTGATTAGAAAATAGAAATAATGTCCCTAAAACAAAATGAAATCACACGTGATCTTAGGTTTTGTGTGAATAAGCACTTAAAAAATGACCTCCTGGTAAACACCTACATACTTAAACACTTTTCCGGAAATAAACATTCTCATATGAACATGTGAACATGTGTGTATTTCTAGGTATTTTGTCAGTGCTCTCTCTGTCCAGTGAGAGTATGTCTCTGGCCTCAGAGCTGCCAAAGGTTTCCTACGTGAAGGCTATCGACATCTGGCTCATTGCCTGTCTGTTGTTTGGATTTTCATCCCTAGTGGAATACGCTGTGGTGCAGGTCAGTTCTTCCAAACACACAAGTGCACACGGGTATGATTTTTTGGCATGTATGACTATCTAACTGTTACATATAATATCCATCTCCCTGTCTCTCTGTACAGGTGATACTAAACAGCCCCAAACTGATTGAGGAGGAGAAATCAAAAATGGCTAGCAAGGAGAAAGCTCTGAAAGAGAAAGAAGGAAAGAAACCTTCAGATAAAACTAACAACACAGTGAATGGGACTGGAGGAACACCCATCCATGTCAACACTCTGCAGGTACGCTCCACTCGACTCGACTCCACAGCTGCCGTTATTTATGATCAGCATCAGCCTCAGATTATTAATATCACAGTAAATCACAGGAATGTAAAACACTAGGCTTCTTTACATAAATCTGAGGTTTCTATTTACAGGGATAAGACAAGTTAATGAGGTTCCAACAGGACCTGGTCTAGTCTCAATAGATCCAAACTCCAACTGGGCCTGGTCTAGTCTCTAACAGGACCAGTTCTAAACAGAACCTCTTGGATCTATACGTGGCCACTGGCCTCTTTAATAAAACAGTGCTCACTTGTACGTGAGATGCGTGCACCTGCAGGCAATGTTCCCTTTATAAATCACAATAAACACTTTCAGCCAATGTAAAGCACCTCATGAATGCTGATGCACATAAATATATCATGGCACAAGTGATAAGAATAAGAATTAACACAGCGTGCTCCAGTCTCTAACAGGGTCTGGTTCAGTCTCCAACAGGACCAGTCTGTTTTCACTGTGTTTTTATGTGTGTTTTCATCAACAGGGTTTCAGTCATTATTAAAATAATAATAATTAATAGTTCATGCTCCCCTGCTCTTCTATCACATACAGTGCTCACTTCTCTCTAATCTACGTCTTTCAGCAGGTGGTGGAAACTCGCTGTAAGAAGGTTTGCACGTCCAAGTCAGACCTTCGATCCAATGACTTCAGCATTGTGGGGTCTTTACCTCGAGACTTTGAACTATCCAACTTTGACTGTTATGGTAAACCGGTGGAGGTGTCAGGGGCCCTCAAGTCTCAAAACAAAGCCAACAAGAAACCCCCACCACCCAAACCTGTCATACCTGCTGCTGCCAAACGCATTGACCTCTATGCAAGAGCCCTCTTCCCTTTCTCCTTCCTCTTCTTCAATGTGGTTTACTGGTCTGTTTATCTGTGAGAGGGGTGGGGATATATAACCAAACTGAACTAGCAAACAACATTATATGAATTCATATGCTGAACTCTACCCAGATACAATCAACATTTCATGTGTGCAGAGCTGCGGACAGTCACTGTAGCTGTTGCCCTTCTATGCATTAATTAGACACTGCATGTGTTCCTGTCTGATACATGACATTAACTAAACTTTGATGTGGTTACAAAGATACCCCCTGGCTGTAAATATGAAATAAATGCTTTTCATTGAGGGTAAGATTGCTGATAACACTTTATGTTATGATGTAGAGCTCAACGGCAGCTGGTGCATTTTTCTCAACACCAAAAAACGAGGTGGAGTTGCACCATGTCTAAAGCTCTGGTCTTTCTCTATTTATTATATCTTATTTAAACTGAATATGGTAATGCTCCTCCATAATGTGATATAATGAGAGGGGCGAAGCAGTAGACCTCTGCGTTATCTTTTCTTTTTTAATTTTCACAGATCAGGCTAAACCAGAATTGGCGATGCAGTGCACGATGCAATGCATGATTAATTTGAAGTGCATTTCCACTTGTTTCTAAATTGACTCAATAATATGAGATGTCAATAAATTAAATCATATCCCTGACATGAAAATAAGTGAAGTTTAGAAATGCAGAACATGGTTCAGTATCAGATCTTCCCTGCTCTCCTCTCTGTGTCTTGTTCCTGTGCCTGAACACAATGCTGCCAGTGGGAAGAGGGGTCGCCTGTCTTAGTCAGCAGTTTACGAGAATTTTACATATGTTAGGGTGTATTTAGACATGTGGCTTGTTTGCTTTGTTTTGATCCAGAGACTAAAATGGTACAGTTGTTGCATTTTTCTTTTGGGTGGTTTGTGTTTACAAGGTAACAGTCCCAAGTGGTCCAAAGTTGTAAACAAATGTCCTGTGCGAACCAACTGTTCTCTCATTGATCAGAAATATTACCCGAAAGGAGGAGGAGGTTACCAAAGAAAAACAAAAACCATGAAAAACCATGGAATAGAGTTCTCAATGGGCTTGAAAATTAAAACACAACCCAATCCGAGTCATTTGTATAGATTTTTGGCCTGAACCTGACCTGAACCTGGCCAAAAAAAAGAAAAAAGGAAGCCCTGGGCCCGACCCAAGTCATTTTCTATATTTTCAGCCCAAACCTGGCCCGAACCAGTGCATCCAATTGGACTGGCCCGGCCCTTGGAGAACCATGGAACATCAGCAGCGTGTGGCATGTTGTGTCGGTTGCTAAGTTAATTAAGTTCTCACTGCAAACAAAGCGCTAAATGGAAGTGAACCGACACGGCCTGCTTATTTTATCCCACATCCGAGCGTGATTGCTGTGTTCACATTTGCCCAAACGAAACGATCATTGGGGTTAAACGCTCACCGTTTGGGAACAACTATTCCAAACGAGCCAGGTCTGAATACACCCTTAGATTCATAATCATTATCATTAGTATCAGTAGCTGAGGAAAACCCCTAGGTGTGTGTATCAGTACAATTCTGTCCTCATGTTGTAATGACTTGGTCTTATTGTTGAGATAATTACAAGATTTTCTTCATGAAATTATGAGAAAACAGGACCAGGTATAAACCTAGTATATGTCTGGACCACCTCAGATCACATCCTGATTTTGTAACTGATTTTATTACCGAGTCATCTGACAAAATCACCAAACACAAATCAAAGACAAGGACTGAGCTGTGATGTCAGCTACATTAGTTATAATGTATAGTTATAACATGGATTCAATTGTTGTGCTGCTGTAACTTCCTGTTACTGGTGATTCTGTTGTTTACATACTGTTCAGATCTGCCAGTTTCTTTAGTTGCCAATGACTTTGACTCTTTCCTGCTCTTTCTACTTGTGTCTTCTGTTTTGTCATTCCTCTACCTCTTTTAGTAATAATGACACTTGAAATGGGGGCTAGGCTCATTGTATTGGAAGTGCTCCTCCTTTTCCTTGCAGTTCCCAAACAGCCTCTTGTTACTGCCCACAACAAGAGGCTGGAGCCCTAAGTGCCTGGTCAGCATCCACATACAGTTCAGCCATGTACCAGGTTTACACCTAGTCTGTTTGAAACAAAAGATCTTTATATCTAGGGACAATGAGCTGGGTTAGCAACACTGCAGCTGTAAACGCTTCCAACAGAACCTGTTTTAGCCAGAAAATCCAACTCAGTGACAAGGCAATATGATCAGTCAGCCATTCAGTCAGTTGGTCACGTCCTGCTTTTGTTCAGCCAGCAATAAAAAATATAATGTGGACAGCACTTAAAAAAGAAAGTGAGCATTATTTTACCATACACTCCTGCATGAAACTGTATTTTAATATTTTCTTTTTACTTTTTTAGGATGTCACAGCGACATTTTTCCATTTTTACATCATAAAATGCCTGTTGTCTGAAACATGTTAGATATAACATGCCCTCAGTCTGCTAGCAGGGCCAGGGACTGCTGATGAATTTGACCCAACTTGTGTGTTCAACAACTTTGTCTTTGTTAAAAGGGAAATGGCGGGTAAAGCACCATGCTGTGGTTGTAGCTGTGGAGGCTCTTCTGTTCGAGTGTGAGGCTTAGATAATCAGCCAACCAGATTGATTCACAGTGTAGTCTGTTGCTGAGACTCCATATCCAGCTGCTGCAGTGTCTGCATGTCATCTGACCTGTGATCCATACCTCTGTACTCACACTTGGTGTTTGGAGTGCGTTCAGCACATGGGATGGGTATTTTTTGTTACTTTTCACTCTGTCATGATGGAGTTCCCAGCACAGACTGATTATTTAATCACTCTGAACCCAGATTGGACAGTCAGAGACTGGTCCTCAAGACTCTCCGACGCTGTCTCAGCTGTTTGCTTCTGGTCACTGTGGAGCTCCAGTCTCAGATCTCTAGGTGCCATGCAAGACCTGGTGACTGGACTCCAAAAAGAGTGACTCCTCAAGTTCTCAGAGATTTAAAATACTAACTTCATATGTCTTTATATGCTCAGTATCTCTGTCTCATCTCTTGAACATAAAGATCTGATCAATGGAGAGATACTGAGATGCTTTTCCATCTGGCAGCCTCTCCATCTCTGCAGAAGACCTCTGAAGCTCCCTGACCAAGGTCCCTCTAACCTGATCCCTCTGTTTGTCTGGACATAAGTTCTTGAAGTCCTGGTTCTCCTGGGAGGTCTTAGATATTAACATATATGCCTTGTGCGATCCAATCACAAGTAGTCAGCTCTAAATAAAGGTTTGAATGTAACTGAGGCACATTAAGTAGGTATTTGAGATCAGACCAGTTAGACCACATTCAGTGGTGGTTCAAGAGACACGTGATCAACAGATGTACTTAGGGATGAACACTTGTGATTGGGATCACTGAAGACGCTGATCAATACCAGGTCTGAGCTGGAACTACGAGCTTTTGTTCTGATCTGACACTGGACAGCTTAGTTTGGAGCCACACTGAAGAGTCTAAAGACTTAAGCAGATGAGGTTTAGATGTTAGTTTGACTTACTGGTCTGGACCAGGTTCATTAATCACTATGATATCATTTATTTCTGTTTTCAGACTAACTTATCCGATGCTGTTGTACATGTGATCTCTCCCAGGCTCATCCACACCTCTTACCATCTTACCATAAAGTGATAAAGGTCTTAGGCAGCTCAGCCAGTAAATACAATGCTTTGGCTTTATTAGAAAATTGCAGCATTTATTCCTGAAGAGCTGTTATATTAAAGTGCTTTGAGCAGCAGCTAAGCTTGGCAGCCCATGCTACACCCTTACTGGAAATATACTACTATGCTATGAAAAAACTGTTGTCAAACTTGATATGAATTATTTTCAGGAAAGTATAATAAAAGTATCTTTTCCTCTGGAGCAGATGTGTGAGGTTTTACTTTGCAACCACAAAAAGACCAGAGATGAGCCTGAGGGCCCAACGACCCTACTGAAACTGTTACGTTTATCTTTCATTGTCCAAATGAATCACATTTTTGAAAACTCATTAAACTTTACAGGTCCATCATACCTGATGGAAATGTATGTATCTTATGGGTCTCCTGCATGGGCGGAGCAAAATTGCCCTGTGTTTGATAAGAGTCCTGCCCTGAACACGTTGATAAGTCAGACACATAATGAGTGGTCTCTGGCTCCACCTATCGGATCCAGACAGGAACACATATAAAAATGTTCTATACCGTGTCTGCTACCACATGTTCGCACGGGTAATGTTATCCTTAGTTACTGATGTATTTGAAAAAACAAAACAAATCCTAACTGTTAACATTATAAAAAAAAAGTCAGAGGGGAATCCTCTGGGCCTTCAAGGTATTCAGTGGAGGCCTAAGAAAAAATGCTGTAAGATTTTATGTTCTCCTGATGAGCTCAGTGACACCTCCTCCTGGCAGGCACGAGTAGCTGTGTAGCTCAAGTGTATGTGGACATTGATTTTATACTGACAGGTGTCATATTTGGCAAACTTGTGGGCGGATTAATTACCCGGCATCTCCCGTGTATTCCGGTCAATGATCGCCTATCATACCAGTGTGAGTGGTGCAAGCTAGCAAGAGCTACCAGAGACAAGCTAGCAGCTAGGGTCGCTATCCGGCTAACGGGCTACAGGCTAACGAGCAGCCCACACACCAACAGGTTGGTGAGCTGCCTGGTTCCGATTGAGTGAACGCTGGTGGATTAGCTGTGGCTGCTCTCCCTCCCCGGTCCCTTTTACTCTCTTTAACCGATTTCCTGTGCCTCAGCAATCTGATCTCTGGCTCACTACGAACTTTTGCAATGTTACAGTCGCCCTGATTTACCAGACTGCAAAATGATCAAACTGCCCTGTGGGTGTGGGTGTGGGTGGGTGTGGGTGTGTGTGTGTGTGTGTGTGTGGACCAACTTCCGCCTACCTGTTCTGTGCTGGGCTCCGCTCTTCACTTGGCGGTAGCAGCTGCTCACAGCCCTCCTCTTGCGTTTCACCAGCAACTGTGTGTATGGACTGTGCTCGCCCAGGGTACCCTGTCCTTCATTTTCAGTTTATCGACGGCGGTACAGCTGCCTGCGTCTCCACCTGTCCCCGCCACCACCTGCAGCTCTCCCTCCACGAGGCCCTCATGTCCGTCCCGTCAGACATACATCAACTGTGGATCCCAGCGGAGCTTTTACATCAACGACTCCAAACTAGTGCTAGCCTGTCGATCTGGTCCTCAACTTGCCTCAAAAAACTCCGGACCTAAAGTTGTGGTAGCCACAGTGTGTTAGCCAGCCTTGCTAGTTCAGCTAACGTCATGCGTCAAACACAACAACGTCATCTTCTTAACATCCGCTCCCTTACGAACATGGATCACCTTCTTCAGGACATATTGACAGACCGTAAGTTGGATTTTCTTTGTTTGACAGAAACGTGGCAACAACCTGATACATTTTCACAGCTAAATAAATCTACTCCTCCTGGGTTTGTTTACATCTGTCACCCCTGTTTCTGGCAGAGCTGGAGGTCTCGCGATAATTTAATGATGAGGTCACTGCAGTGTATTCGGTTGAGGATGTTGTCTTAGATTCGTGGACAAAGGCTGCTGGTTATTACCTGTGCTAGTCTCATTGTGATTGATTTTAGCTTGTTCAGTTTTATGTTAGCCTAGGCACATGCTGAACTTAGGGCTCTGGCTTCCTTTTTTATTACTTAGTTTGATTGTCTTTTTTTTTTTTTTTCTATACGTGTGGTCCCATGATCCTGTTGAAGGCCCAGAGTCTGGGGCCACTCAGTGGATGGCAATATCCTATTGTCACTAGATAACTAGCCTAATTTAATAACATTCATTACCTCACCAGTTTATTTGCTTGTGCTGATTTTAGTGTCATCTTAAGCATCATACTCTGACTCAAATTATGTTGTAAGTGGAAAACTAATTCCAACAAAAAGGTAAACTTAAAAAAAATATTTAAACTAGAGAACCAAAAAGTCCAGGAGCATGACAAACAGAAACATCACAGAGAGAACAGGAACAAAACTGGAGAACAGCATGTTAACAGATGGACTGACAAGGGGAACCACAGGCCTGATCCTGATGTCACATCACCTGCACAACACCGATGTTTTTTTGTGTTTTGCTTTTTTCATCTTTGCAGGGTTTTGCTGCCTGATTTAAACACCTTCCAGGCATCTGCATTATACAGTGGATGAGAGGTAATTGTCACATAGCAAATTTATCTACTTGTTTTTCTCAAGACGGCATAATCAAGCGAAAATTAAAAAGAAATTGTGGATTAGCTATTGAAATCTCTATAATAAAGCATAAGCTTGTATTCCTCTGGTGTATTTTTCATGAACAATCTGTTAGTGCAGGGTATTTAAGCCATGCTTCCATGTGCCAGCCTTACTGAGACATGAGGACTGATTTGCGGTGTTTTGTAAATCCTTAAACTTTGTAAAAATCAGGTTGTTTGGTGTCGTCATCTTTCCACATAGATCCATATTTTATTCTTTCATGTTATTTAACATTATATTTTTGCTTTTTTTTTCAGTGTGGGCCATTTAAATAAAGGATCAACCTAGGCCTTACTCAGTATTTTATCAGGCCATATGGTTCCTGAGTGAGGATCCAGTGGGTTTCCTGTTTTAGCAGATGTTTAACTGAATGTCTTTTCCTCAGGTTGGGGGTAACCGTCTCTATAATGACAAACATTATACATCCATATATATATATATATATATATGTGTGTGTGTGTGTGTGTGTGTGTTAATAAATTAGCTAATAATCCATGTCCCCGTGCCCAAAGAAGATCAGAATCATTCAAATAAATGGTGTCATATTTTTGTGCCTTATGGTGCTACAGAGACCACCTGGTCTATGGATCATATTGTCCAGCCTTAAAGAAGTTATTTGGTACAAGTCCAAACAAAAACCACTTCATCATTTTGCTTTTTTTTCAGTGAGAATGAAATGCAAAAATAACAACTTCACATATTCCAATCTCAAAATCTGACAAACCTATTAGACCACAGTATGATAATTACTTATCTTCATACATATAAGATATTACTTATCTTCATAAATATACATATATACATATACATATACACACCCTGCAGCCTTGATAAAGCATTATGGACTTGAATCCCTTCAGCTGTATCAGAAACACTGTGAAAGGAAGCTTCTGGATTACGCCTCTCTTTATTAGACCGTATAACTATATTTATTTTAATACTGTTCAGTACAGCCTCATATTCTGTGGACATGTAGATTACCGATGCTTGGTAACTGGAATGGAAAACTCTCAGAAAATAGCTACAGACTTGAGGCGACAGGATAGTTCATGTGTGCTGTGTAGGAATCATGCAAAGACTAAACCGAGCGCGCGAGACCCAGTGCAGATTCCTGTGATTTCAGGTCAGATGCTGAATCTGTGTGTTCTCGTTTTGAACTGTTAGTACCCTACAGCCCCATCTTGCTGTGCGTTTAGCTGTCGGCTGCTCTCGGTTCCTTCTCGTGCCTCATCGGTATTCCTAGGCAATCCTCGGTGCGCGCTCCCCGTTCCAGCAGCAGCAGCGGCGGCGGCGGCGGCGGCGGCAGCAGCAGCAGCGGCACGCGCATCTCCAGAGAGAGGACAGGGCATCCGCAGAGCCGGAGACGCTTCTGCACGGACCTGGATTCACGCCATGAGCCCGCACCGTGTGTGATGGACGTGATGTTTCTGTAGGACCCGCTACCGTAGGCTGCTGTGAGGAGCATCATCATCATCATCTTCACCATGAAGCTGCTGTTTGTGATCACCCTCCTATGGCGCGAGGCGCTGAGCGGGTCTCCGAGCGTCCAGATCGGTAAGATTGGATTTTCATTTGTATTACGGCCCCACTATGCATCAGTGCGAGTGATTCTTAGCGTGGGCTTCCTTCCCGCTCATCATGGCCCGCGTCTTCCTCGCGGAGCGGCGGGCCTGGCTCATCTGTGTCCTCCTCACCGCTGTCAGGGAGGAAAGGGCCTCGAGCCGCTGGACTGTTCTAATTATGTCAACATCCTCATCTTTTATATTTGTGTATGTGCTCTCAGGCGCGTGCATCTCACTAACAGCGCAGTGTGTGGCGTGCATGTATGCGCAAATGTGCGTTGGTTCTGAAGGTATTAAATGGCTCACAGATGAGGCCAGGTGCATCCACGAGAATTCGGGTAGAATCCAGCACTTCATACGCGTTTCTTCAGCTCCTTGTTGGGCCTGCAGGTAGTACAGGTAGAACGACCCCTGCAGGTCTGGACATTCAGCTGCATGAAAGTACATTAAAAGACATGAACAGGCTCTATATAATTAAAACTAGCCTATACAGATAGATAGACAGATAGATAGATTTGCAAGGTAGAAGACCAGCATTACTCAAAACTGGTGGTCTTTAGTCAGCCATTGTCTTGGGTCCCACAGTAATCCATGTCCAAATCTTGCAGCAGCAAGTTTTTCTTATGAGGATGTAACACAGTTACTCTTTTAATAATATGGGAGGAGAAAAACTATGCCCTTTCATATGAGAACAGCTCAGTTACTTGTTTGTACACATTATGAACACGTACTGGAATCTTATCAAACATACAACATGACTGTCGACACTGTCCATGTCCTTTTGGTGGTCAATATTGCATTTAAAGCCTGAGACAGGAAGATTGAGAATGTCTTCCCCTGATACAAAGGGTGTCTTCACCATTCAGATCATGTGCTATGGGTGTGCTACCATATAATCCAAGTACAACATCTCAGGGGTAACAGTATAATAGATATGACCACATGTAAGTCAAACACTGTGCATTATTGTAAACTTCTGAATAGTAAGGTATTCATTTTTACTCATATTTTGTGTGTTGTAATGATAGTTGATGGTGTGGCTGAATCTGGTTGTGTGGCCAGGCTGTTGGTGGTCTTACTTCGCAGGTTTGAGTTGTGTGTACATGTCTGCTGGAAACCTGTGTTTGCTTTTTCTTTGGTCTGATCAAGGTGCCAGTGGTTGCACTGGAATGTGTGGCCCTCTTGTTTCTGGATGTGACAGCTTTATCACAAGTTTGCCAGATCCATGCCCCTGTTGGACATGGATGGATGTGCCTGCAGGCAGGTGTGGCACATCTATTGTAGCACAACTGCTGACAGTGTTGAGATGACTTCCTCTTTCATGTGCAGTCTCCTAAGATACAGCTCATGGCTGCAGTCCTTTAGTGATCGTAGGAAGTTATGATAGCCTTCGGCTCATCAGGATTTGACCAGATAGGGTTGCCACCTTCCATGGAGAAAAATGAAGACATGCTGCCGACATGTCTGTCTGTCTGTGAGAAGGTTCACTGCTTGGCCTGCCCTGCTCTCTCTCACCTTATGACTGATGATCTATCACTCCCTGTGCCTAAAACTAACCAACCCACCCAATGGATGTCATTGGTAGGCAGGTACTAGCTGTAAAAGCCTGAATGTGTGTGGGTATTGTTATGTTCAAGGGAACTTAAAAAATGGAACTAATTGCATCCTGTATTGATCCAAAGCAGGACATATGTAACAGTAAAAAAAATGGAACAATTATGTAGTTTATGAGACAAGCAGCGATGCTGTGACAGGTGACCTTAGGCTTTCCACAGGTGTGTTCCGCTGTATTCTGACAAACCTTGGTAATGGTCTCTGCCATCAGCGTTGGCTTTTATCTGTTGGTCTTTATCTGTGTTTTTGGCAGGATCTTTGCTTTGTGAGTAACAGGGGCTTGTAGTGATGTGTTTAAAGTACCAGACCATTGTGAAGCACCACATACCCTTGTGTGTCATCCACATCTCTGGAGCTCATCTTGAGCTGAGTATATTCCAAATCCTGGCACAGTTACCTTGCAGACAATATGTGTTTCATCCATTTTGTCAAAGTCATCCTTAATGTTTGCGTCTTAGCCCTATAGGGAGGTTACACTCGCCTTTGAACTCTTCTGTACCTTATATCACATCTGCATAGTCCATCAGGATGCCCTGTGAGTCACTGGTTCTTCTCGGTCATGTACATGTATAAACTAACTCTCAACAGTAGTATGGACAGAGCCTTGATGTCCATAATGGAGCCAAAAATTCAACACCCTTGTTTTGCCCTTGTATTTGCATTTCGATTGCCTTCACTACTGCTGCTGCATAAGTGGCAAGCTTATACAGTATATAGATGTTGTTTTGGAAAAGTGTGTTGAATATGTTTCTTGGGTGGCATTTATGACTTAAACTTCACTTTCTGCTGTGATGCCCTGATCACCATTTCTGCATCGGGTTGGTCTTTGCTATCATTTGCATTTTCAGCTGTGAGGTCATTAATGTACAGTTCCACCTGCTTGTCTGCATCAGTCTCTCTGACAGTGTTCTCAGATCTTCTGTGAGTGTTTGTCTGTGCTGAGAATTTCATTTTGCATGTTGTGAATGCCTTGAGCACAGCTTGGCCTGACTCTCTGATATATCCTATAATAGAACTAAAAGCCCAACTAAGACTGAACTTTTAGTCATCATGGCAAATGAGTCTCTGTATCATGATATTGATATCAAAAACAGGTCTTCATCCTTTCATCCCCCTTAAGGTCATAAGAAACTCATGTTATGTTCAATGACCAGCTCTACTTGTCTAACCATGTAGCATCTATCTCTCAGTTGTGCATCATGAGAGAAATGAAGCCTTACTTGACTCAGCATACCACCCAGCTCTTAGTCCAGGTCATGGTTATCCCCATTTCCACTACTGCAATATGGGCCGTCCTGTCTGTGCAGTGAACCTATGTAGATGGCCCATATTGCAGCAGCCTAGTCTTTAGTCAGTCCATAAGGGCGCATGTGACTTCACTACTCATTGACTTATGGGACTGCACCCATTTACTTGTATTCAGTCGTGCACCTTCATGCTATTTCTCAGCCACTACCATTCTCTGAGCAGTGTCATCTGGTGATGCTGTCACTGCACTCAGGGTGATCTCAGTCCAGACGGTTCGCATCTGTGGTTCCTCAGTGATAGGATAAACTGTCGAACCCTGTTAGAGCAGGGATGTCCCTCTCTGCCACGGAGAGTCTCTTGAAAGCTCATGGCTTCTTTCCTAAACCCTAAATAGCTTTAACTAGCACTTACTCTGCTCTTTTGGTGCATTCATGATATAATAATACAATCAGATGCACATTTGCACATGAGCCTGGCCCAACAGCATGATGTCAAAAGCATCGGCTAGGATCATGGCTCAGAGCTTTGAGCCGTGGCAAACATGAGTTTAAGACCAATTTCAGTGAACACTCTTATCACTGTTTCCATTCCATCTGATGGACTGTAGGTATTTTCTATTTTCTATGGATACTATGGATGTCCACTTATACCAGCACTGGCAGTAACTGCAGAAGTGGAGTGGGTTAGAGGATAGCAAATCAATATGTGGTGTTGTGTTGATATCTTGTGGTAGCCCACCATAAATAAATCAATGTATGAGAAACATGATGAAGACAGTTGTCACACTATCAGTAAATAAGTGTTCCTATATGGTTCAGAGAATATTTCTGGACCCTAAAGTTGTGACAGAGCATTCTGTAAACTGCATATTTAATCAGGACCAGGGATGTAAAGAAATCTCTCCTGAGTTACTGTAGGGAAACATCTGCTGTGGGGTTCAGGGAACATTCCCGCTCACTTCAGGGAACATCTGAAACAGAAGGTGTTTGCTGTGTGAATGTGTGATGAGAAGCATCATATGGGTGCATTAGTATGCTGGACTGAGTTTAGATATCTAATATGGCCAAAGGTTTGTCACGTTTTCTCCCACTTTGTCATCATCAGCCATGTTCAGTGCACTCATTCAGAGACATCTCATTTTGAGATGCACTGACTGGGGCCAAATCAACTGTCAGTAATTAGCATTAGTGCAAAACCCATGTTTTATATGTAGATTTATATGCAACAGTGCGTATATGTACGGTATGTGGGTATTCACCGGAGACCCTGTCTTGTCCTACTTCCAAGGGTTTTCACAACTAAGCTAGAAATAAACTGAGAAACAACCACCTGAAAGTGACCTGTAGAGAAACACAGATTCCTTCACTGATCAACACGAACGAACTAACTCACTATCTAACATGGGCTCGGTTCAGGATTGCCTTAACAGTTGAAGTAATGATACCAATTACAGTTTTCAACCTCTGTATTTTTGTAAATCATCAAGTAAATCACAATTATAATCACAATAATAATGAAATGTTAAATATTACACTTAATATTGAATATAGGTGCACATTTCTGGTTGTTGTGTTTGAATCAGATGCTTTAGAAAAATATCAATCAATTTATCAACAGATGAGAAATAAAAACAATATCAGTTAATACTAAATCAATTGAGCAAACAGCTTTAGCTGTATGAAATAAAACCGTAAGTTGTTAGATTTTACTGCACATTCCTCACAGAACCTAATGTAGTCAGTGATTCACTGAGAGAGGCCATCAGTGTCATCACTGTAGTGCTCCTGAAACAGCCCCCAGTGAGTTATCCTGTAGCACTCCATCAGGGCCTCCACCGACCAGCGCTGCACAGTCCTCCTGGTGATAGGCTGCCTCTAACAAGGGGTTTATCTGTAGGAGTGAGCTGTATCAACAAGTGCTTAGAGTAGCTGGGGGTGTTCAACATCACAAGCACTTAGATCAGCTGTAGTGGTCACGTATCCTTGGTTATAACATTTGGTACAAAGAAACACCTCCACTCGTTTTCTCGCTGCTCTATTTGTCTCTGTCCACTCTAACTAGTGAGACACTGGTTGTTTCCACTGAGCAGTCTGGTGTTTCCTTATTAGGCTCTGCACTCCCGAAACTATAATCATTTTTAGTAAGTGAGACTATATTAAACATGTGGAAATGCATTGATTGATTGTTGAATACCGCTGCTTTAGCTGCTAACTTATCCATACATGAAAAGAAGGGGATGGGAGGCATCACCATCTTCAATATCTTCACTAATCCTAAAATTAGACATTGTACTTTGATCTCTTGGATACCTTACAGTAGTTAACCATCTCTAAAGCTACTGGTAACTGGTAATAATACTGGTATCAACATGTGGTGCTCTTTTTGGTGCTTACTTGTTGGAGCCTGCAGATGTGTTTACAGTTATGAATTTTCAGGATTCAGCTGTCACAGAGTCACTGGTCAATGACTGTATGAATTAATCTCCCAACTGGTTACACCAGCTGGTACAGAGTGGGATAGATCATCTATCTATTATCCATTTAACTGCTTATCCTTGTAAGGTTGTGGGGGCTGCAGCCAATCCCAGCTGACACTGGGCGAGGGCACTCAGCCTGTAACAGCCTTACATACTCACATTCACACCTATGTGCACTTCAGAGCTGCATAGTAACATGATGTGCAAGTCTTTGGTCTGTGGGAGGAAGCCGGAGAACGTATAGGAGAACCCATGCAGGCTCAGAGAGAACATGCAGACTTTGTGCTGAGGTGGCGCTAACCACAGCAACACCCGAACAAATCATGTGTCAAATAATCTTCATGGTTTCTAATTTCATTTCTATTGTATGACTGGTGAGAAAATGCTTATTCCATTGAAACTGTGGTGGTTAAGTCCAACGCTGTCTTACACTGATGCTCTATTTCTTTAGACTTGTCCTCAAACTAATGATATCCAGTCTGGTGACCAAAAAGAAAAAAAAAAAAAAAGCTCAATAAAAACATTTGCCTTTCACAATGAGCACCACCTGTGTTTACCTGTGGTGATAGATTTACATGACTAGCGCTTGGACGAATATCCCACAAATCAAATATATGGCCCCTACAGGCAGTGATCCTACAGTGATGAATGAAGCCAGAGTGTAACCTACCAGCTAAACATCCTGAGTGTGGACATTTTTTTGAAAATACTCACAGCAGGACTCCACGTGATCCCCTGACGAAGTTAATGGCCATTTATTAACAGTGGCCTTGTTTCTGTTGGCAGAAGCTCAGCGAGCGTGTTAAGACTTGTCAGTCACAGGAGCTAATGCCTCAATGCAAACAGCCATACTCGCTTAATACGGCCCAAGCCTCACTGCTCGGGGCCAAACGTTGTGTGTGGAACTACGACCTCATTCTGCCAGCCTCACCACGAGTACAGCAGCTGAGACGAGGCAGAATTTCTTTTAATTGATGAAGATTTTGCTCTTCCTTTTGCAGTGTGTTTGATCAACAGTGATTAAAAAAAAAAGAAAGAAGTGCGTCTGCCAGCACTGTACATGTCTCAGTCTGTGGTTTGAGAACAATGGATTTGAAATAGTTAAGAGATCAATGAACGTTTCTATCACGGCCCTGCCACATCAGGCAGCTCTACTCCATCCACACATCTGACTGCACAGGTGCACAGTGAACCATGGAGGCCTGTGACTCTGTCTCTGACCCTGAAAGTTATTTCTTAATTTGCTTGTCTGCACAAAGACATAGAAGAGTTATAAATGTCTGAAGTTCTTTATGACAACAGCTCATTAAACTAAAATAGAAAACAAAGTGTAAACATTGGCTTAATTGATCAATGGGTGTGCGTCAGTTCAGTTCAGCCTCTGTTTGGCAGGTGACTGACAGATTTACCTTCAGCATCACACCTGACCTGACTGAAGTGTTTACCTCAGAGAGGAACTTGGCTGCTCGGACCACCTCTAACCTGGAAGGTATTCTTCCTTGTAACAAGTTACAAATCATTTATTTAACCATCACAATTACTGAGAGGTTGCTTAATTATGGTAAAAATGTAGCATAAATAAGGTAAAAATCCTGCATAGTTCCTCTTTAAAGTTGAGCGTCATGTTTGATGTGCTTACAGCCTCTCTTCTGATGGGTTCACCAAACTGTTGTCAATGGAACTCCAGAGACTTCAAATAAAACACAGGAGAGGGGGAAATACAAAAATGACAGTTTAAGATTCAAGTCCAGACAGAAAATACACAATAGGTGCAGTGTTTTTAATGCAGTATCATCACTACCAAATACTTCAGTGTCAGTATTCTGAGCCACAAATACACAAAACTTCTGCCTCTTCATCAAACCTGTGTTGTCTTGTTTCTGTAATACTGTGTATTATGTGATTATTATTCTGCTCTTTGTCTCACTATTTTCTTGTCTGTGTGTGTGTCATAGGTGGCTTGTTCCCAAGGGGTGCAGATCAGGAGTACAGTGCGTTCAGAGTCGGCATGGTTCAGTTCGGGATGGCAGATTTCAGACTGACTCCTCACATAGATAACCTGGAGGTGGCCAACAGCTTCGCAGTCACTAACTGCTGTGAGTACCATCATCTTCTCTTGCTCTGAGCACACAAGTCAGTTACTAATGTCATTGTAGCAGATCATTTATAATTCTGTCATGTTTTGATAGAGATTGTTTATTAATAATTAGCAGTCAGTGTGACGTATCCATACATCAATATGGATATTTGATCTTGTGGTATTTTTAGTTTTTGACACTGTCCAAGCAGCAATGTGTTTGTCTCTCCTTTGTCTGGACACTGGTTCCTCCTAAAGATGTTAATCTACAGTGTGGATGTCAGACATGATTTAGTCAGTCAGAGTGACACATGTTGACATCAGACAGAGGTTTGCTAAGCTCCAGCTCAAAGTGTCTGTGTCATTGGTAATGAGACCACTGCACCACTGGGGTATTTTACCTTCTGGAGCTCTTTAACCTTTAAGAACCCAAATGGGAAATACACTCACAACCTCTGGAAACTCCTCAGGTGTAAGTTAGTAACAGGCTCTTTATTCACTGTTTAAAGTTCAGGCGCTCTCTTTTTCTCTGCATTGTGGAAAAATGCTCTTTGAGGCAACTTTTTTTTTTTTATCATTTGTTGGATTATGGTGACATTTCCTGCATGCATGCATCAGTTGTGACTCTGAAGCCATTCTCATTTAAGATTCAGTACTGGAGATAATTATAGTACCGATCACTGCGACCTGCATGCCAAAGATGGGTGGCTCTCTGTTTCCGTAAGGTATGAAAGGCATTCGCTTTTATTGATTTATAAAGCTCTTATTGGTCTGTTGCCCCCTTACAAGCTCATTCCCTTTATGCGCCCTGAGGAATGGTGGACGACCCCCCCCCAACTAAAAACATGAATCTAGGATGTTTTACAGTCAACAGAGCATATGACAAACGAAGAATCAATTACCAGTCCAGACATTGCAGCATGGTTGGTTAAGATTGTGATAAGACGTTTCTCCTGTCGTACTCACCACTTTACTAAACATAGGCTGTGTTAGGGTGAGTGTAATTGGCCCAAGCCACAGATGTGTGATCTAAATTTGGTGATAAATGTGTTGGTGAAATGGAGCAGTGTCGAATCACAGAGTAGAAACAGCGGGAATAAGGCCTCAGTACAGCCAGTGCTCTGAGTCTTCATCAGAGCATGATGTAATGATGGCCTAAGGCTCGGAGCTCTGCTATTTAAGTGCAGTGTATTGTGATAGCATGGAGCCCTCTTCTGCACCTGCTGCAGTACGGATGATGTTCACACACATTGACTTTGACTTCACAGATACAACACGTCTGTCAGTATGTTAAAGATTCAAGTTTTAGACATTTAAAGCAAAAACATGTTGGATGGCAGAAACAGAAAACAAGCAGCATCTGATAAGTCAAAGAGCCCGTCCTGATATAGGGATGGGTATCAAGAATACTTTTTAAAAAACATACAGTAATTTTGTCTGATTAAATCATTCTGATAATGTCAATGGAAGAGGTGCATCTGTAATATGAATTCCAACATGAGCAATGGGTTTATTCATGTTCATACACTCACCAGCCAATTGATTAGGTACACCTAGTTGTAAACCTTCCTCAGGGATTTTGGTCCATATTGACGTAAGGGCATCACACAGATTTGTTGGGTGCATGTCCATGATGCAAATCTCCTGTTGCACCACATTCAAATCACCAAAGGTGCTCTATTTGATTGAGATCTGGTGGCTGTGGAGGCCATTGAATACCATTAACTAATTGTCATGTTGAAGAAACTAGTTTGGGATTATTTGAACTTTGTGACACAGTGGTCATCCTGCTTGAAGTAGCCATCAGAAGATGGGTACAACTGTGGTTATAAAGGGTTGGACATGGTCTGTAGCAATATTCAGGTAAGCTGCGGTAAGGTGCAGTTGAACAGGTGTATGTAAGTGGAGTTTATGTCAGCACTGATGCAAGATAACATTCACATGAACATAAGAGTTCAGCCACAGAGAGGAACCTGGACGTTTTAAATAGAGAATAGAACAAGGTCATTGAAGTAGGACAACTAAATATAACAGACACAAAGAGAAGTGCGGCTTTCCAGTGAAACGTCCTAAGTGTACAGTGCTGTTGGCTGCCTTACAAAGATAAATATTGAAGCAGTAACTAAATCAGCATGTAAGAAGAAAGTAAAGAAAAGGAAGAAATCTAAAAATACATGAATAAATAAATGCAGAAAAATGTGTAAATGAATAATTTGTCAGTACCAAAATAAATATATTTTAGTATTGCACAGCATTCAGGACATGTTTCAACCTGATTTATCCTAGCTCAAAAATGTTTAAAGGCCATTTCAAACACAGCTTCTCTGGAAAATGAAAACAATAACGTAACAGCTCTAAACACTATAACTATCCGTGGGTATGGCTACATCCCTGCACACTCCCCTCACACACCGTGTCCTGGCCACAGGTGCATATTCTGCACATAGCCAGTCTCTTGAAGGGCCATTACCTTTACTGACCTGGTTTCAGATTTTTCTGCACCACTGTTCAGTTGCAGAGTGGTCACTGACTTTCTGAGGTCAGTCAGTCAACAGACGAGGGAAAGACACTGAGGTAGTGCATTCTTATAAAAATACCTAGGCGCGCACCTGGACAGTAAACTGGACTCGTCCCTGAACACAGACTCCATCTATCCGAGGGGACAGAGCTGGCTCTTTTTCCTCAAGGTGCCCAGGTCGTCTGACGTCTGAAGTAAAATACGGCACATGTTTTATCAGTCAGGAGTGACCAGTGTACTGTTTCACACTGGCTCACTCATAACTGTCGTTGAGAGATACATGCAAAATGTAAGATACAGGACGTTAGACAACACCAACCATCCTCTGTACAACACTCTGGCAGGTCAGAGAAGCAGCTACATACAGCAGCAGACAACATCTGATCTCACCGCAGGACTGAGAGGTTCAGGAGATACTTTGTCCCCACTGTCATCAGACTGTACAACACTTCAGCCAATGGAAGTGGTTCATAAGTGGACTCACTGAATCATTATTGGTTATTTTGATGATGATTATTACGACTGATCAGCTGCTGGACAAGCAAATTCCCCATTGAGATAAATAAAGAGTAAGATGTCTCCATGGTGATAATCTAAAACATGCAGCTCCTGCACGTTTGATTCTGTCGATTCAGAGCTGCAGGTTTGTTAGTGGAGGGACGACCCTGCTTTGTCAGCTGTCAGGATTTTACATGAGACATGTTTCTTGCTTTCTGTCTGAGTTTCATCCTCTCTCTCCCTCTCTGTCTCTCTCTCTCTCTCTGTCTCTCTCTCTCTGCCTCTCTGCCTCTCTCTCTCTCTCTCTCTCTCTCTCTCACTCTCCCAGTCTGTTCCCAGTTCTCTCGGGGAGTCTATGCCATTTTTGGGTTCTACGACAAGAAGTCAGTGAACACCATCACCTCCTTTTGTGAGACGCTTCACGTCTCCTTCATCACACCTTCTTTTCCAGCGGAGGGGATGAATCAGTTCGTCCTTCAGATGAGGCCGGACATCAAGGGCCCGTTGGTTTCGTTAGTGGAGTACTACAAATGGGAGAAGTTTGCCTACTTGTATGACAGTGACAGAGGTAATAGATCCTCATCTGTCCTCCGGTACAGCCTGTGGTTATAGTCCAGGGTCCCTTCTCTGTTCTTCAAAGATCTGAGTCATGAGATCTAATACATTTAGTTTTGTGTAGAAGCCAACACCAGAGCATCAATGTCTGTCTAAAGAGCTTGAGTTGTGCCAGTTTCTAAGAAATGATTCTCAAATTGGAGACCTACTTTAAACTGTCAGGAGGCCTCCTCTAGATTTGATTTGGTGGCTGTGGCTCTGGAGCAGGCTGTCTACCAATCAGATTCAGTGGTTAGATTGGTCCATGTGTTCAGGCAGTTTATTTCTTTTATTTTAAACTGAGAACATTTTATGTGTTGTATTTTCAGGCTTAAAGGGAGTTGGGGCAGGAATTTTAAGTTTTTTAAATGCTAATGGATGATGAAGCGTTCAAAACCAAAAGAATGAGCCCACCCACGTATCTCTCCACTGCCTTGAACAGGCTGTATGCTGCGGCATCTCGTCAATAAAAACACACTTACCCGCAACGTTGTGTCAGTATTGAGTCTTATTTCTTGATCCTGCCCCAAGTCCCTTTAAAAAACCTATACCATCAACAAAGACAGCAGAGAAATGGTTCAGTTCTGCTGTTTGTGAATCCCTGTATTTCCCTGCTGAATTTAAAAATGAAGATAGGTAGTCAGCCGACACAGAAGGAAAGGTAAATATTCAAAATAAAAGCCCAGAGGATACGGCCAGTAAGTGCAACTGCCTCGTGTGAATTAATAGACTTAATTAAACAACACACTCTGTGGTCTTTCCCTGTTACTGCTATCTAAAGTGACTAGTAGAGGACTTCACTGTTCCCAGATTGTTGCTCCCCATATATTCTGCTACATGATCAAGCTAATATCCCCTGTTCATAATCTGCTACTGGTTATTGTTTGTAGCCGACGTAATGACCTTTATTCTGAGATTCTCGGATTCTCAGTCAGACCTCACATTACCATAAACAAAAGCAAACAGAAATTTAATTTAATTTAATTTGTGTGTGCATGTGTGTGTAGGTCTTTCTACTCTTCAGGTCATATTGGACACTGCAGCAGAGAAGAAATGGGTGGTCACAGCTATAAATGTAGGAAACCTGAAAGATGAGAGAAAGGATGAAGCGTACCGCTCCCTGTTTCAGGTACGATTATCTGTTCTGTCACTGTCGACTGTAATTCATGCTGCAGGACTGTGGTGTTAAGTCCAGTTAATCTCTGATTCATGTTTCAGGACCTGGAGATCCGTAAGGAGCGACGCATCATCCTGGACTGTGAACAAGATAAAGTTAAAGACATTATGGAGCAGGTAAATTCCACCACCTGTCTCCAGGACAAATGATGCACCCAGCATGCACCAGGCATCAGTCTGACGCCAGAGTGACATTGACTAATGGACATTATGATGTTTAGTAGATGTTGAGTTTTACTGTATTTTCACATATTTTGAGTCACTGACACTTTAAGAGGATTTGATTTTGGTCCTTTACAATGCAACAACAAAACAGCTGTTATCACTTGTCTATGACACATTTAAATTTTACATTAGATATCCTTCATTAAATGACCTGCAAGGTCTGATAATACAACAACTTCACCAGGTGTCCTCTTGTGTCAGCACATTTGAGATGAATACATTATCCTTTCACCAGTCATCCTTTTAGGTAGGGACAGGTTGGAGATGGTGACAAACTCTAACCCTCTCAGATCTGGTCCCAGTTCTTCTTCTCTTCTGTTTAAGTTGCTGTTTTTAACTTGACCTTCAGACTGGCTTGCAGTTTAGTCTGTGTCTGTAAGATCTATCATATGCTGATGGTTGTGAGTGGATTGCAAATTTATACAGAGAATATAGTTAGTGATGCACATCATATCTACAATTCAAACCTCTCAGTGTACTAAATCTATACCAGGATCCTCTCAGAGCGTTGTTAGTGAAAGGCTTAAAAAGATCTATATTGGGAACATTTGAGGAATATTTGAGCTGCTCTGACTCATGGAGAGTTGTTCTCTAGCCAATACCATGCTTAGAAGATGCCAAGAATGAGTTCTGGTCCCTGGCTCTGAGATCCAGTCTGTTTATTTATCCACACAGCTGAAGCTGAGTCTTCAGGTGTGGTTTGGTGAGTGACAGAGTGATATTCTGATGCCATTAAGACATGATATTAACATCTGTCTTAGGTGATCTGATCACAATTGCACAGCCCTAAATGCAGGTGATAACACACCCATGATGTGTTTAGGATGCATTTGAGACTCACACTGCATCTAGTGTCACAATGTGGTATTGCAACATGGATGGTGATTGGATTGGATTGGATTGGATGGTGATTGGATGAGTTGGGGCTAGCTAGTTGGCGTGCTCATTTCTATAGATCTCTCCAAAAGATATAATAGATGATGGTGTTGCTCATCACATTATCAGTGTGGGTCCTTCACACACAATTGAAAGTGTAGGTTGTTTTTTCTGAACATTTCAAGATAAGATTCTTGCCAGATCTTACACATTGTACCTTTAAAACATTTTGTGATTATCAGCTTGTTTCCTCAGCTCATTAGCAGTCATGTGATTTCCAGGGGTTGTTGTTGACACCATGTCCTACTTCCCACCAGGTGATTACTATAGGCAGACATGTGAAGGGATACCACTACATCATTGCCAACCTGGTGAGTCATGCTCTCTCTTGACCTCTCCAAACACTCAGAACTAACTGTTTTAAAAGGTCAGAGGCCATCTATTAAAATGTGTTGCTTTTGTTGTTTTAGGGTTTTGTAGATGGTGACCTCTCCAAGATCCAGTATGGTGGAGCAAACGTCTCTGGGTTCCAGATAGTAGATTTCGATGATCCTGTAGTGGCCAAGTTTGATCAGCGATGGGAGGCTCTGGAAGAAAAGGAGTACCCTGGAGCTGACACACGGATCAGAGTAAGATCTGGATGTTACCTCCTCCTTTAACACTAGGACCACCAGCATTCATGCTCCCTCTAAAGGGAGTGTCACAATGGTCTCCCAGACTGCCATGTATAATAACGTTGTTTTGATTCAGAAGCAATTCTTCAAATGCAAAAAAGAAGTCTTGGTACTTTTCTGCTTAATATTGTGATCACAATATGACATTACATTGACAAAAGCCATTGTCAATGGCCTTTGTCAATCATGGCAACACTGAGTTTGCTATGAATGTGTCATGAACCACAGTAGCATGTCTGAGGGGGTGATGTATCTGTGTCTCAGTATACCTCAGCTCTCACCTACGACGCTGTCCATGTGATGACTGAGGCCTTCCGCTTCCTTCACAAGCAGAGGATAGACATGAGTCGCCGTGGCAACAATGGGGACTGTCTTGCCAATCCAGCAGTGCCGTGGGCACAGGGGGTGGAGATTGAAAGAGCCCTTAAACAGGTACCCACAGATTAGACCCCCACAATATAAAGCACAACAAATCCAGACTCACACCATGGGCCAATGTTCAACACAACTTTAAAATAATATACACACACACAGCTGATGCAGGTCACCACCACCACGCCTCAAAGGAAGACTAGCCTCAGCCCCTTATGACCCCCCCCAAATATTTCTGTCATTTTGAAGTAAAGTTTTTCCTTTCCCTCACTTTCAGGAGCAAAACACAGTCATTAAAGACCTTTATAGCTATGTTACTTATGGACCTTTATTTTAATTGATTATGAATGAATGATAAGGTGTTTACACAGTCCATGTCTGTACTATTTCTGTGTACATTTTTCATTCATGTGCATTTGTGTGTGTGTTTGTGTCCGCCCGTGTATGGTGTGTAGGTGCGTGTTGATGGTTTAACAGGTAACATTCAGTTTGACCAATATGGGAAGAGAGTCAACTACTCAGTGACCGTGATGGAGCTGAAGAACAATGGACCTGTGAAGGTAACAACTTGTTTCTCATCATCAGTATCATAACAGTGTGTGTAGCTGTGTGTAACTATCTGTTTCTGTGTGTGTGTTCATAGATTGGGTATTGGAATGAGGTGGATAAGATGGTGGTGACAAAGTCTGACCTGTATCCCAACGACACCATGGGAATGGAAAACAAGACCGTCATCGTTACAACTATACTGGTAATAAATTCATGAACTTGTCTCCTTGACAACCATTGTGAGAGAAAAACACCCAATAATTTAACAGTCACAGTGAAAATAGCAAGAGCTCAGACTGGAGCGGCTCTGTGGGCAATAATCCACCAGTGTTGTGTGATAACACAATTTAAATTAAGAATCTTATTATTTTTGTGCCAGGCTGTAAACATGTACATGTAACATTTAACATAGGAGTCAATGTTGGACAGGGCTCTGGTGGTTGTTAGAGGAACTGCAAATTTTGTGCTTCACTGTTGGCTTCATGGTAAATCTTTATTTCAGCTGAGAGAGAGTTAATGTCGTGTATAGCCAGAAACTTCCATCTATTAGCTTTACTGTTCAGGCAGCCAGGTCCAGTTGGCACTGCGACAGAAAAATGCAGGATTTGAACCTAGAATTCAAATCTTTCAAATTCTAATGCACCCTTGCCATTTATTGTGTATGTGTGTGCGTGTAGGAGGCCCCTTATGTGATGCTGAAGAAAAATGCTGAACTGTTTCAAGATAATGATCGTTATGAAGGTATGTCCTCTGTGTGTGTGTGTGTGTGTGCCTGTGTGTGCGCATGTGGGTGGGTGACTGTGTAGCGGTGGTCAGTGTATACTTGCCTTCAATCTGCTGATAATATTTTAATGCAAATGTATTGAATAACTTCCTGACCATTTCCATCACATTATGATAATAACACTATTATGTTACTGGTAATCATAATCCTTTTGGGTGCTGTCATTGGATACTAAATGTTACACTGCTGTCATGTCTAATCCAGACCCAGGGTCAGAGTGTTTGACAGTGTATCTGTTTTAACTGGATCAAGCTGTTTTAATCTAAGCTGTCTCCTCTGCAAAAATATGCTATAATTTATGTATTTCTGCACATTTTATGACGAGTTTAACCTGAGTCACACAACACTGACAACCCCAGACCACATCCACACAGGGTCAGTAGTATACTGCTGCAGTATCAGAATCCATTTTTGTAAGTGAAATCAGAACATCCTTATTGTTTTAAGCGCAGCATTAAAAATGTGTGTATGTGTGTATGTGTGTGTGTGTGTGTGTGTGTATTTTTCAAGGTTACTGCGTTGACCTGGCTGCAGAGATTGCAAAGCACTGTGGTATACGCTACCAGCTAAGGATTGTAGGAGATGGCAAATACGGAGCTAGAGATGCAGAGACCAAGATCTGGAACGGTATGGTCGGAGAGCTGGTGTATGGGGTAAGATTTAAAACATGCACACACTGAAACACAGTTGATCCCATTTGAGCTGCACCCTCACTTTAAGGGTATAGTTGAGTTTGTGTGATGTGGGTTTCTGTGAGGTGCTGCTCTGTAGTCAGTCTGTAGATTCAGAAGCAGCAGGAGCACTGGTACAGAAACAGAGACTATGTCACCATTACTGTTTTTTTCCATTTTCATCTTTAAGATCTAGTCTTAAGAACTGTTTTAGCTCTGTATCTCTGAGCAGTCATGTTCACAGTCAGTGAGACAATGGTCAGTTTTCATCATTGATTAAAAGAGCATCATTTAATTCAGTTAATGTGCTCCTACATGCTCCTCACACACAGGCTCAGAGAGAGAGGAAAGAGTTTTTCATTTTTTTAAATTTATCGACCAGTAAAGAAATGTGACATCACATGATGACATTAACCAGATAACAGAAGAATTATATTTCTAGAAAATCTTTCAGTCTCTATAAATTCAGAGACTTCCAGAAACTCCGCTCGGCCGGTTTCAGACTGAAAACACAACAGTCACGACACCTGACAGACACCTGAGAACATGACTCATGAAGAGTGAGAGCATGGAGCAGCTGCTGGTTACCTGCCGAGCCTGACACAGATTTAAACACATTCGTTTCTCAGGACAAGCTGTCTGGTTGCTGAGTGTCTGTCCCTTCTTCAAAGCTGACTCAGGTCCATGAGGAAACCAACATCCAACCCTCTCCCTCTGTTTGTGTCCCTCCAACAGAAAGCTGACATAGCAGTTGCTCCTTTGACGATCACCCTTGTGCGTGAGGAGGTGATTGATTTCTCCAAACCCTTCATGTCTCTGGGAATCTCCATCATGATCAAAAAACCACAGAAATCCAAACCTGGAGTCTTCTCCTTTCTGGACCCGCTGGCCTATGAAATCTGGATGTGCATTGTCTTTGCCTATATAGGAGTTAGTGTTGTACTCTTTCTGGTAAGTGCATCTCTTTGTGTTGGTGTGTTGTTCTCACCGTGGCTGTCATCTGTGTTGTGTACATATATTTGTATATGATCCAGCAGATAAAATGTGTGTGATGGCAGATCTATTGATCACAGGTTGAATGTAAGTGTCCACACAACATGTTTTAATGTAGAATTGTGCCACAGCTGTGTGAACTAGTATGTTTTTAATTGTGTTAAATTGCTGTTTCACAAAAACAAGGTCAGAACTGAACTTTAACTCTCAACTTACAGTTATTTTAAGACAACATCAGAGGTGGAAGTAGGCCGGTATGGTCCCGTACTGAGTTGCAGTATGCTGTACCTGTAGAAAAGGACAACAGCTGCCTGCCAACACCCACATTCAAAAAAGTTATGGTCACACTTTCTCTAAACTTGGAGTAAATCACCGCACTCACGACCAGTGTGTGCCAATGTGCCAGAAAACCACAAATAAGTGTGCAAAAAAGGAGAGTATCTGCACACTTGGATCAGACCTTCGATCAGGACCTTCATCAGGATGAAGGTCCTTTGACAGAAGGCTTGGTCTCTTAAAGATACTGAAACTTGCATCTGATCCAAGTGTGCAGATACTCTCCTGTTTTGCACACTTTCAGCAAAAAAAGAACTGATGACTAGACAGTTTTAAGTTTTTGGTTGGACAAGATCCCATCCACCACATCAGAAAACTCTGTGCAATGGTTGATCCACTGTCTCACACATCTGCCTCATTGCTCTAAGTGTGCTCCAACTTTTGCGTTTGTCAATACAAAATCCTGCTTGTATACTTCATCTGTTTGACAATCAACACCTCACAGCCTATCATAAGACTGTTTTAAGTGCAGTACAACAGGGAAAGTGAAACCAATAAATTCTAGTATCATCCTGTAGGTATCCAGATTCAGCCCCTATGAGTGGACATTAGAGGAGCCAGAGGACGGAGCATTGCCCCTAACAACCGAGTCCACCAATGAGTTTGGGATCTTTAATTCCCTCTGGTTTTCTTTGGGTGCTTTCATGCGACAAGGTTGTGACATCTCCCCAAGGTTGGTATGACACATGGAGTTGGAATGTCTTCTGTCAATCAGATTTTCTTCACAGTGCTGTCAGAGGTGAGGCTGTACATGTGGATCCAATGGTAAGACGGTGACAGATAAGTATTCTCCATGTCACTGTTAAATGTAATGTCATCTAGGAAGTAGAACATCATCAAATGCAAAACACAAAGAAAAGCTCAGTGCAACTGGGCCAGACTGGTTATAAATCTGATCTTAATCTAAGTCCTCAGCTCAATCCACAGCATCACTCCAGGATTCAGGTCCGGGCCCTCACTGGTCCACTCCAGAAAGAGGATTTTCCTTGATGTTCAGAGTTTAGTTCATTAGTTTCTCCTGAGCGTTAGTAGGTAGACAGACACTCTGACGTAATCCTGGAAGAAACTTGGATGAACTTGATGATGAGGAGCTGGAAAACAAACAAAACAATGTGAAGTTGTTGATCCAATGAAATAAATTGTATGAAGTTATACAAGCCAGAGAGGATTCTGGCTTTGTGTTATCCTACCAACACATGTGCTGTGTCCCAGGTCTCATTCTTCAAAGGCTGCATTTAATGATCAACTGTTGTATTTCAAAAGATCTTTCAAATGCAGTCTTCTTTTCTTCGACCACAAAGCTCCAACAAATAGATCCTTTACCCATAACTAAGATTCACTGTGCACCAGAAATGAAAGTAATGTCAGCAAGAGATAGTCACACAGAGAGGATTACAATGTTTGATGTAAATATGGTGTTTCAGCAAGTTAACATCTAACGGTACAACTGTTGAAATGAAGGGCCTTATAGCCTTAAAAACTTGAGCTCACCAAGTAAGACTTAAATAACAACTTGCTCTGGCCTGTGTGTATGTGTGTGCAGGTCCCTGTCAGGTCGTATAGTAGGGGGTGTGTGGTGGTTCTTTACTCTGATCATCATCTCATCTTACACGGCCAACCTGGCTGCCTTCCTGACTGTGGAGAGGATGGTGTCTCCCATCGAAAGTGCTGAGGACCTGGCCAAACAGACAGAGATTGCATATGGCACGCTGGACTCTGGATCCACCAAGGAGTTTTTCAGGGTAAGTACGACTGCTGGGTCACACAATGTTTTCTGATGAAGGCAGGCAGATGAAAGGACAAGACACTGTGTTGTGTGGTAGAGAGCTGTTGCTCCTGAACAGCCTCTGGGCTTAGAGAGAGTGGAAGCCTCCTGCAGGACTAATCCCTTGTGTGGTGTTTGGATGAGGGTGGTGGGGAGACTGGGATTCCTCTTTACACATGATACTGCATTACAGGGAGTGCCGGTGGTATGTAATGGTTTACAGTGCTGGCCTCCTAAATGAACCTGGTTGCGTTCGCTTGTTCAGGTCTAAACACAAGATACAGTTCGAATTTATGATTGATTTTGCAGCTTGTTTTTATGATGTGAGCTCAATATCTGTTTACCCCAAAACGAGTTCAAATCAGTCTAAATAATACCCCAGTTATATGATAATTACAGTACTGATACTGTTAAGCAGAGAAATACTAGTTTTATTTTGAAAGGATCTTTGTCTTGTTTGGAGACATGGCTCCAAGCTGTTGCACCACTAATTCTCATATTCACAGGAAAGTTCCACCATAAAGTCTGACAGGGTACACGCTGTGTCACAGTATCTGATGTGCATCTGTCTCTTGTTTTTAGCGCTCTAAAATCGCCTTATTTGACAAGATGTGGCAGTACATGAAGTCAGCAGAACCCTCTGTATTTGTCAAGAAGACGTCAGAGGGCGTACAGCGAGTCAGGAAGTCCAAAGGGAAGTACGCCTACCTCCTGGAATCCACCATGAATGAGTACATCGAGCAGAGGAAACCCTGCGACACCATGAAAGTTGGAGGAAACCTGGACTCCAAGGGCTACGGCATTGCCACGCCCAAAGGATCCCCATTAAGGTGGGTGGATCAGTATAACAATGCCAGCCAACCTGCACTGCCATGTACCATTCACACTACTAACCTGCTGCCTAGCATACTGTCCTTCTCCCCATCTACTTGGCTCATTTCTCCGACTCTAAACTCTGACAGGGCCACTCATTCAGCGGCCTCACGCTGTGGTTCGCAATCTCCCTCCCTACACGCCCCAAGGTCCTGATCAGTAGAAACACTGGCTGAGCACTTGATGTAACAGTCAGGTAGTCATCAGCCAGTGTGTGAGCTGAGGCTGTTGCTCAGATGACAGCCCTGCTCGGCAAAGTGTCCCACCATGGGGAGCGATGTAATCTGGTCCCAAGCCTTAGTGCCAGTTGGGTGTTGCAGTATGCGAGTGTGATGAATGGAGCATGGCGGCTTACTCGTTGTTATAATAATCCACCTACCCTGATGACGTCACCGTTGTGGTTTGTATTCTCACCATGGCTACCACCTCTGACCAATGGCTAGTGGTGGTTGCCGTGACAGCTGGGGGAGGGATTTTGGAGTAATGATTGCAGGTCTTATTGTCAATCAACTTCTGCTTGATCCATGTCCATTCAAACTGATCTCATGTGTTTTTACTGAGGAGAATCTGGCTGCAGGTTCATGATGAGCTCGCTCTTTAAGACTTGGATCAAGAGAGTGGTGTCTTTGAGTTTGTGATCTGAATGACTTAGGTGTGTGTGTGTTTGTTTGTGTGTGTGTGTGTGTGTGTGTGTGTGTGTGTGTTTCCATCACAAATGCACTGTGTCTCCTAACCAAAGAAACAGGCAGACTGTTCTTTATTAGTACATCTAGGACTTAAGTCAGTCAGTTTTTAACTAATATACTTCCAATTAACTGAACACCACTACAGAAAGTAGTTTTTATTGTATTTCATTTTCAGTTCCATACATAAGATATAGATACCAAAATATATAAAACATTTTTATAAATATATAAAACTATGAATAAAAAAGAATCCAGACCCGCTGGGCAGTATTACTGACTGGGTTTTGTAACAACACAAGGTTTAATTAATGAAATTAACCCATAAACATCTAATGAGGCGAGGAATATTTGAGACCTGCTGTAACAGAACAGACTTCACTCAGTAACATTGTCTTCCACTTTCCCAGAATGTGAATATTTGTATACAGTATATACTTAACTCAATTGAACAGCACCTGGTTCAAATATATAGTTGAAAACCACCAAGGTGTACAAAGTGAATCTTAACAGTGAGACTGTAGTGGCCAAAAGTCAATGTTGAACTTCTGACCATGACGCAGGATCATAGAAGATATGATGTCACTGAAAGACCACCACTGACCACAGAACATAGGTTTAGTTGTTTTATACATTTTAATAAGAAAAGGGTGCAGATTATATCCTTATGTAAAGTCATCATATTTAATGGTAAGCTTTAAATAGTAGCCTGAAATCAGTGGCCCATGATCATCCTCCTCCCTGATGGTTCTGCAGCAGTGTGTAATTAAACAGTCAGGCACACTGAGAGCGGAGACCACCCCCTCTTTTGGATCATTGTACAGTACATGTCTGCGATGTGACTGCATCACATTGTGTGTGTGTGTGTGTGTATGTTGCATATGGTTCTGTGTGGGTTCTGCCTGCCTTGCCTGTTAACTCTCTTCTGCAGAATGTGTTTAATGATCTGTTACTGTATTTGCCAAATTTACAGTTAAAGCTGCATTAAGTGATTTTTTCAACAGTCACACAGTAGTAACTCAGTAATGGGTCATATATCCTCCAGTATAGTGACTAATCTAGTTTATAGTAGATCTATCATCGAAAACAGAGTCCTCTTTATCAAATAACCACAGGGCACTGAGACGAGTACTGCATGCCAGTGCTCCAACCACCCCACTTGAAGCGGAGGAGATGAGTTGTGACATATATTCCCCAGTGAGCCAGTATATGTTGACAGCATTTAGTCACCAGAGGGATTTATATCAAATGGCTTAGATGTGACCAAAAAAGTGGGCAGAGCTGTGGCTACAGAGAAACGCAGAACTTGTGAAGATGCCAAGGCCTGTTATCTGTCAGCGTCCACGTCTGCCTCAGTCTCTATTGTTGTGAGACCAGGTTCACCAGCTGAAAACTCACACCTGTTACATGGGCACAGCTGTAACACAGTCTGTGTAAAAGCCATGCCGGAGGCAGAAATGTCATGCCACTAGTTCCTTAATGCTGATGAGCTCTCAATACTCACACAGAGGAGTGTGGGATTAATGTAGTCTCAAATCACACACATAAAACGACTCACGTGTGTGTGTGACATGAGCACACAGAATAGTACAGATTGGCTCACAAGTGGAAAAGTATCTTCACAAGGGACAATTTCTGCTCTGTGAGCACATCAGGGTATATATGATAAGTGCATGCTTATCCCTCTCTACACACTCACTAGCTGACATCTCTACCCCTCTGATTGGTCATTTTCAGCATCAGAATCCCTATTCAGAGCCAGGATAGATAGAAGACATATAGTGAGTCAGTGTGGAGTCAAAGTTAGAACCAATGGGATGTCAAACCTTTTAATTCACTTAAACTGATCTGAAAACAAAAATATCACTTAATGGAGCTTTAAGTCTGACCTTTAACCTTCTGTACTGTATGACTGCTGTTGTGGTACTATACCATGGTAGAACCAGAGACATCTTAATATCCTACAATATTATTTCACTGTGGTTGAAGCATTCATTGAATACAAACATGGTCCTCCACCTGACTGATGTCTCTGCTCCTAGCATGATGGCAATGTTGACATTTAATGTGTTTTTTTTTTTCTTTCCATGTTACCACAGCTGCGGTCAAAGTTCATTCAATGTTGGGTTCAGTTCACAAAAAAAACCCCACTAAATTTAACTGCTCATTTCTCAGGAATGTCTAATTCAGATCAACACAATGATATAACAACAAGACACCCTGTGACAGATTGACCACCTGTTCAGGTGTACCCTGACTGTAATTCTGTGTCCCCCACCTTGATCCCCTCCCTCCCCTTCCCGCCATCCCCCACCCCACTCACATGCACACCCACACACTGACACACTCACACATGCACACCACATACACACATACATACACACACAGGCACAACAAGGATAAGTGGTATAAGCAGGTGACAGATGGATGTTTAGCAATGATTTCTGATATTGTTCTGTATTAGCAATTATCAGTAATGTTTGTACAGCACATTATATCATAGAGTTTTTTTTATATAATTGAAACATTAGCCTCCATTGATCAACATGATACACAAGGTTGGCTGTTTGTTGGTTGGCTCTTTAAATGATGCAGAGATCCATGACATGATTTAAAAAAAAAAAAAAAAAAGATGAGGCCTATTAACACAAACCAGTGGGCTGGTTGCACAAAATGTATTAGACTAGTCTACATATTTAGGCTTAGATCTGGTGCAAGAATGAAAACTAGAATAATTGTTGAAGCCTAAACTTCTTAGACATGATGCTGTGTTCTCATTATACAGAGTTATTATACTAAGTAACCCCAAACTCTTTCTCTAACCTCACTACTGTGGCAGATACTGTTAGAATCCAGCATAATATCTGTCTCAAAGCCATAAACCATGTGGACTAGAGTGGGGATTGTGACACAGCCCAATGTGCAGGTTTCCAGCACTGCCTGTGCCTTCATCCACAGGGCATATGCTCCGAGTGGAGCAGTCTGTGAGGCTTTACAGCTGTACACCAAAGTTATGAACTATGATCTCCATTGGGATGGCCCATGGCCGATGATGATCCCTCCTGCTTACATGTACATGCAGATCCCACACAGGACCTTTGTTCTGAGGAGGTGGTGCCTACAGACTGAATCCAGCCTCGATTTGACTCAGGTGCTGGTGCAACCTATAAATAATACTTGCATAATACTAGCTGAAGATGAGCAGTGCTGCCTGCAATTATTTTCAGTTACTGCTCTTGGTGTGGATCATTCTTTACTACAACATCAACTGAATGAGCTGCGGGATGAAGTGACAATGGCTGCATGAAGGCAGTGGAGTCCACAGTGTGTTTATAACTGGTGTGATGAGCTTTTTGAGATGATGCACAAAACACAGAACGAGGTTAGAAAAATAAGGCATTATATCACAGGGCTGTCAGTTCCCTGCTGTGCACTCTGAGTACCAGTAGTATTTTCTCAGGAGAGAAAACGCACCAAATTATAAAGACATTACCAAAACTAAAAAGGTACTAGTGTTGTTTTAAATATCGGGTCAGAATTATGAAGAAAACTCCAGAGACACCTTAACAGCGTAAACTCTGCTGTCTTCAGTCTTACTACTACAACAGCTTAACAAAAATCTACTACTGAACTGGCTCAAGTGTGTGTCATTGGACAGCCTTAGCTCCTCCCATTGGTGTGGGTACAACAATAATGTCAAATTTTCAAGCCTGACCCAGGTATGTATATGTTGTAACAAAGCCGGTGCAAATTCTCATTTATCCAGGTCAAAGGCATCTCTAGGCAATTGAATCAGGTCAACTGGACTTAGTACTTAGTTGTGGACTTAGAACTAATGAAGCCACTTGGATAAGGGGCGAAACGTCTTCAAAGACAAAACAAAGTCCAGTTGACCTGATTCAATTGCCTAGAGATGTTGTAACAAACTCTACATATTGAAAATATCATCAAGAATAAGGATGATGCCACTGAAAGCAAAACCATGCATATTTAAACGCTGTTAGGAAACATTTAAATATTAAATCAGCGAGAACCCAAGGCACCCTGAAAATAAAGGGATGAGCTCTCTGTTGTTGGCTTAGCCACATAGGGTGATGTTTTATTTAGTGTGAATAAGCACCAGTCAGTGGCTAACTTTGTGCAACCAGCCCCTGGTTTGGTCATGTTTGACCAATTAGTGTATAGGTAATCTACAGATGCAGTTCTAGGACAACCCACCGCCAACTGCTAGAGACTCTTGATCCAGAACTTTGACCTTTGACCTTTCCCCCCTAACAGTTTCCCCTTTCCTTGATCTTACTCAGCCTGAACCTTAAATTTTGTCTCTGTGGAGCAGCTTCAGTCTGACTGAAAGGGAAACCATTGTTAGTCACTCTTCTTTAGTTGTTTGGCCATCAGCTCTATCAGGTACAGTCTCACTGAACATGGTGATGAACCAGAGGCCAGGGTTGAATTTTAATCTGATTCAGGTGTAGAGATGAAACGGTATGAAAATGATTGAGCTTATGAGTGTGTTGCTTATCAGTGTTGCTAAAAAGTGCTGAAAATATTAGGTGATAAAACACAGACTAAGATCATTTCATTAAGTTATATAACTACATCATCAGCAACTCTTTTTGTTGCATATAAACATTTTGTTAATGAGCCAGTCCATGTCTCAGCTGAGGACCAGTATTAGTCCTTGGATTGCTATTCTGCTGCTATTCTCTACGCCACAGAAATACTGTAAACACATAGCCCGTCTAGCATGGTGCTGTTAACCCATAAACCCCAGAGACCACCACAGAGAGAGTTACAGCCATGACACAAGTTTGAGCTAGAATAAAAAAAAAAAAAAAACCTGCTGATGTTAGCAATTAACCACAGCAATCAAAAACAGAGTGATTATAAAAATTAAATGCGAACACTAACCACCCGGTATTTTTACTGTGATTTAGTGTGAAACCGTTTCATCTCTGCACAGATGTTTCAGTCTGATTACCTGACGGCTTGTTCCTGTTGGACCCTGGTTTTAGTCATGTGACCAGAAGACTTATGTTGGTGTGTCTCCATGACCAGTAGAGCTGAAGGCCAGAGCTACAGAGGACACTAAAACACCTCACAGAGCTGAGTGACCAGACAACAGCAAAGTAACATAGACCATCACACTGTGACATACACAACAATGGTCAGTACCAGTGAACATTGAGAAGTTGATCAGTGGATGTTTTGTAGAGTGATCTTTATTGATATATACTGATTTGATAAAAGAACTGGCTCTCAGAACCCAACTGTATCAATAAGACATGAGAACACGTATGTACTACTTGGCTAGCTGCTTAGATATGTTAATGCTAATCTAGCTGTGCTAATAGTAATGAGTTTAATGCTAAGAAGGTGGTGCATTGCAGTTGTGTGTATTCTTGTTCATGCCCAGGACTCAGAGTTGATGCTGCTATCATGAATACCAGTAGGAAGACTTACATGACACCTGAACTGCTAACAGCCACTATGTTCATGTAGAAATGCGGTGAACCTGGCGGTGTTAAAGTTGAACGAGCAGGGGCTGCTGGACAAACTGAAAAACAAGTGGTGGTATGACAAGGGAGAATGCGGCAGCGGAGGAGGGGAGAGCAAGGTTAATACACACACACACACGGACACACCTTAACACACACACACAAACACACACATGAAAAGGTAGCACTGGGTTATCAATGTGTAAAAACATTGCAAAGAAGCAGCACAGCTACAACGCCACAGCGATGTTAGTTAGGTCAAGCTATAGCTTTCACATTAACCTAAGGAAAAAAATGAACAGAAACCAGGTGTAGTCACAGCCAGCAGGTGGCGTTGTAATCTGTGCTGCTTCTTTCACTGATGCGTTGCGCCCTGTTTGGTTGAGGTCAGGGTCAGGGCAGGCTTCAGGGGTGAGTCCAGGGTCAGGTGACCTCACACCAGATGGTAGCAACAGCTGATTAAAAAAAAGTGTGTGGCCAGAGGAATACTGCTGCTGATGCAGGAGCACAAAGGCTTTTCAATGCAGCATCTCTCACCCTCTGTCTCAGTGGCCAAACAGAAGGGCTCCAAACAGCATGCGACTCAAACATCAAATTACCATTTATCATTTGACAGTAGATGGAGAATCTCTGCTTTAAAAATCCCTTCTCCAAAATGAACCAATCACTCCTGCCAATGTGGTTTTAATTGATCAGTCATGCTGCCAACAAACACACAGGGGCCTAATTTGACTGCTAGACCAGAGTGTGAGAACCGCTGCCCCACTAATAACATAAGATAACATTGATAATGATGTTATTTATGTTATTCCCATTGAAGAGTGCCAGTAAACCTTGCCGTATTGAAACTGAATGAGCAAGGGACCCTAGACAAGATGAAAAACAAGTGGTGGTACGATAAAGGAGAATGTGGCTTCAAGGACTCCACCAATAAGGTTAGTTGTATATGTCTGTGGATCAACCAAACACACTGTCTGTTCTCATATTTAACATGCACAGTAATCTTGGTTCTGTATGTGTCAGTGAGAAATCACAGTAATCCAGCAGTGTATATGTGTGTCTATCTGTGAGGTCCTTACACAGTCTGGTTAGCACAGGTTAGTTATAGCTGTTAGAGAGGTGAACAAAACCCCCCACCTTAAAGTATGGAGATCCAGCTGTCACTGTTCTGTAAGTATCATTAGTTCGATAAGAAGACAAACAAGTGGTGTCCAGAAAAATGGAAAAGCCCTTGTCAAGATGAACTCAAACACACTGAGTCCACAGTGTACGAGGAGTTAGAGTCTTATTGATTTATTCTGTTTGTTTTATCACAAGCTAAAGGCTGTCTGTCTGTCCATCTGTCTGTCTGTCTGAATCCCTGTTGTCAAGGTAATGTCTGTAAAGTAGAAATGGAGATGGAGATTCATTTACAATATTTACACACTACACACAGCACTATTGTAAAGGTTGGACACACCCTCTGATTCAGTTTTTTTCTTTATTATTCCTTACATTATAGTAGAACAAAGCAGAAGGCATCAACACCATTAAATAATAGATGGAGTTATGTAGTAAACAAAGCAAGTGTAAACTAACAAAATGTTTTAGATTTCAGAGTCTTTAAAGTTGCGTCCTTTAGCACTCATGGCAGCTGTTCATTTTCTTCCCTACTGGCTTTATGAGGTTGTCAAATGGTCATTCATTCAAAACAACACCATCAAACAGTTTAAAATGGTGTGGGTGAGTTGTGGACCTAAACTATCTTAAAAGGAGTCGGTGGAGCATTGGTCATGTGGCGCTGAACTCTCCTTCGTGGTTAAGTAAGGTCTAACAGCCTGGAGGTGTGTTCATTCATGGTCCTGTTGAAAAGCTAATGAAGGTCCCACTAATGGGATCACACACACCTTCTCCAAGTTTCTCAGTGGTAACCACATGCAGATACCTTTAGTTCCCCTTCTCTGTGTCTCAGATCCAAATATCTTTACTCTGGATTTATTACAAAGCACTGATTTCCACTGGTCTAATGTCCAGTTCTTGTGTGTTTGCTTATCCTTGCCCTCCCACAGTTGTGGTATGTGACTCATGCAATCTCCTCTGAACAGTTTCTACTCAAGTTCTGTGAAGCTTTCATGTAGACACTAATCTGAAATGCTCTTTCTGAGGCTGTTAACTCTAATAACCCACTCATCTGCAGCAGAGGTCAGTCTTGGTCTCTCCTGGGACAGTCCTCATGAGAGCCTTTTCTCTCACAGCGTTTGATAGTTTTTACATCTGCAGTTGAAGGTAGACTCAAAGGTCTGGCTGAACTTCACTCCTTAACATAATGATGAATGTCAGTTCTCTAGTAGGTCCAACACAACACAGCTGACGGTCTCATACGCATAAGAGAAATTCCACTAATTAAAGTTTGACCGTGGTAACACAAAATGAAATTGAAACTGCCAATTCAGTCTCACAATCTCATGTAGCTCTTTAAGATAACAACAATACTTTACAAAGCTGTCACAAACGTAATGGAGGCAACTTAGGAGGATTTAAAGTTCAAAACATTTTGTTTTTGTTTACTACACAATTCTATATGAATGATTTCATTTGTGATGTCTTCAGTTGTATAGAGGGGCTTAAAACAAACCTGATGTTAACAATGCAGGTTCCCAGCTGTTTCAAAGAATTAGCTTTGCAGAGTTTTAATTAGGAAGGAAATACACACCCCGTTTACACCTGGCATTAACATGCGTCTCGTATCCAGATTGTATCCAGATTGTATCTGAATGCAATTTGACCGGATAGCATTTACATCTAGCATTAATATGTGTCTCCAGTGCCCACATTGAGATCCGATTGAGATCCAACCAGATATTTGCGTGGGAAAATTAAAAAAGAAAAAAATTTCCACCCACATAGTTGTATGCGTATACAGGACGCATTACCGTTTACACTTGTGTTCAATGTGGTCACAATGCGTCCCCGACCACCTTCGAAGGTGGTTTGGCCGATTGGATCACAATCTGTCCTCAATGTGCCTTGGGTGCGTTTACACCTGTACTTTTATGTGGTCAAGCACTATCAGATTGCAATCCGATCACAGAAAACACATGTTAATGCCAGGTGTAAACGGGGTAACATTGGGCCTCATGTCAGAACAGACTGTAGGAGCAGGAACATATGTGAAGCACATGAGGATGACGCTGCAGCTCCAGCATCATCCTCACCTGACAATCTGTCATCACTGTAGTATCTCAGCAATCACCCTTTATATCAGGCAGGTTCACTTTGCTTTAGGCACATTTTATTTTGAATCATAGTTGTGGAGGCCTGAACCATCCCTCTTTGTTTCTGTCACACTGGCAGACTTTTTACATTTATTATTGTAAATCTTTTCTGCCTTGATCACAGGCTGCTGAAGGTTTTATCTAATTTGTGTCAACAAGACTTGAGGGTTAAATTCTGTTTACTCGTCTGTGATGTTTTCTAATCATCTAAGCAGAACAGGCTCATCAGCCTGGACAGGTACTACTGACTTGTCTGAAACGAGTTAATTACGGCAGGTTATGAGAGTTTGGTAAATCTGATGTGGATTTCATGTGGACAAACCTCAGAACAAGAACTTTTTTTTTTTTTTTTAGCTTGAGGCCCAATGTGTTAGTAAAGACCAACTGTACTGCTAAGGAAAACTTAAAGCAAACCGTAAAAGGCCTAAGGAAAATTGTTGTACATACATACGGTCATACATATTATCTAATGATAACATATGTATACATACCTATGTGTGTGTTTGTACATACACATACACATCTAAGTTTTAGAACTCCCCCATTCTTCCAGCTTTTACTGAAACTGATACTGAAATCACCATCTCCTGTCTCAGTGAAAAACCCTAAATGAAACATAGGTCGTGGGAGAGACAGACAGGTTCATGCTAAAGCAATGCTTACCCATGTAAAGATTGCCAAAGTAAGGAGAAGGAGTAGTCTACTCTTTGGGATTGGACTGATTGGGACTGCAGGCAAGAGTTGACTGAAGGTGAAGGAAAGAAATGTTTACCAGGGACAGGGGAGTACGCACAAAAGAACTGCATTGTCAGGAAGTAGAGGTGGTCAAGGCACAGCCAAAGGGGAGAAGAGGAGCTGTGATTGGACCAGCACACTCTCCAGACACAAACCACATAATTGTTGTTTTTTAGATGTAGGACTGCTCATTTGTTCTGAGGTTTAATTTCAGAAACACTGAGACATTTAATTGTGTAACTTTAAAGCTGGAAAAATGAAGGCGCTGTAAAACCTTTGACTACCTTTAGTGTGTTTATATATAGTATAAGTATTTATAGTGTGTGTATACACCACATATATATACATTATATATATGTGTGTGTATAAAATGTTATATGTACATATGTAGTAAATGTATTATATAACTTATCACATGATCTGTTGACAAACATACAAATACACATGTATAAGTGTACACACTGAATGTTTTTAGCTTAGGGTTAGTGTAGTTGTATTAGTCTGTTCTACAGGTGTGAACAGGTGACAGCTCAGTTCAATTTGAGCACTAACTCCTTTTCTCTCTGGGTGGCTGCTCTCTCTCTTGCCCTGTGTGTGCGTGGATATGTGTGTACTAGGAGAAGACCAGTGCTCTATCTCTTAGTAATGTAGCAGGGGTCTTCTACATCCTGGTTGGAGGTCTGGGTCTGGCCATGATGGTGGCTCTGGTGGAGTTCTGCTACAAGAGTCGTGCTGAAGCCAAAAAATGAAGGTAACCACATCAGTTTCACTCTCTGTTTTAAACATTATTACTATTATAGTGTTATTGACATGAAATCTTCTCACTCATCTGAATTTGTGTGATGAGTCAAAAGACAAGAAAAGCTAAATCCTTTTGGTTCATGTGTGATTCACATTATATTTCATTAGTATTTTATTATGTGTGATATTCAATCCAGCCAGACTCTGTGTCTCCAACACAGAGTCAGCGAGGCCTGTCTTCTTCTCTGTCTATCGTCATCATTCACAAACCCATTTCTGCTTCAGTCAGTGTCTAGAACAGTCCCATGTCACCACAAGCGTCTCAACGATACACTAGGTCCTTTCATGTGAGGGCCTTGGGCGTTTCCAAGCATCCCAGAATACCTGTTCACTGTCCGCTGTCCATCACCATCCAAAGGAGGACAGTTTTGTTTCTGCCCTCTGGTAATCTACAGCTATTTGTGGTGTTTCCACACCTTTCCTCGAGGAAGATAAATGTAGGTCTCTGCTGCCTTAGTGTTAGTTATCAGGGGTGTCCACTGACGAAAAGATGCAAAATTTGCTGTGATTAATTGTGATGAATGTTTTTTTTACACTAAAGATAAAAACATACAATGAACTATGTATGTAAGCATACATGTGAACTATTCTTCCACTAAAACCATTAAGATTATCAAATTTCACCATCAGCTTCAAAGGCAAATTGCTTATACGAACAAAACCCAGGTCTAAGTGTCAGTTGAATTTCAAAACCATCAAGGCCATTCAAATTATCAGCTGATAAAAGATGGTTAAAAAATTTCTTATATGCACTAACATAAATGACATTGATAATAAAATGTGTGCCCAGAATAGGTTCAGAATAGTTCATCTAAGTATGAAAAAAACAGAACAAGGAAAGATGAGAAGACTTTAGAAGTTTTCAGAAGGGCACCATATGGTGTCATATGGTGGGGAGGGACTTGTCACAGAGGTAGAGTCCAGGGACTTGAAGTAGTGAAGCTGCTCCGACCCAACACCTGACTGAGACTCTTGATGTTGGTAGTCCCATCAAATTTATAAAGTCTGGGAATACCCTATTTGTTTTAATGGGTTGGTGATTGACAGTGGTTGGCAACTCGCAGGAAAGCCAAACAAAAGAGGTAAGTGTGGCTGGAAAACTATAGACAGCAAGACTCAGGGACTGGCACAGGGGTAAGAGACAGAGGGGAAGTCAGGAAAACTTGCCAGGATCATTAAACCAGAAACATAAAACTCGAGGAAATGATACTGGACAGCTGGACAAGTGAATTAACCAGAGAGTTGAAAGAATGGCCCTTGCATCATCTGCATCTACATGAAATACCTCTTGGAAACACATCCTGGCTTCCATGGGAAAAACCATTGAAAATCACTGTCGAGTTTTCCTATTTATTTGATATTTTGTGAACTTGTTAAAGAGAACATCACATACTCCTAAAATGATAGTCGTTTTATGGTTCTCTGAAGGTCAACGAGACGGTTGAGAAATGTCATAGCTCCTATCACTTAGGCTTATTATGATAAACCCAGTAGACTCAGAGTGTGAAGTAATAGAGCTTATACACAGCATTAGTTTTAGACTGGAGGAAGCAGGTACCAGCGAGACCACAGAATCAGTCTGTATGTGATCACACACTTTTGATCCACCATTAGTCATTAAGCTACAGCTGCTTATCTGTGCAGGGGGACAAGAGCTGATGCACCTTTTAATGACACTGACAAAAGAACTGCTCAGCTGAGGTTCATAAACGACTGCTACTTGGACCCATCAGCTGTCCCTGTGTCTTTTATGTCCTGTCATTGGATGTCTCACGTTGCATTAACTGAATTACTAACTACCCTGGTGGCTGCGGTGTCCCAGTGGTTTTGGGAGCTGTGTTGTTTGGGGCAGTTAGCCACTGGTTATGGATGGGTACAGAGCTCACTATTGAGGCCATGTGTGTCATTGGGGTCCAATCAGGCTCGGTTTACAAGAAGTCACATGTTTGCAAGTCGCCTTCAATGACAAACACTGGTCTAGTTTGCTGCCAATGGGCAAGCAGGCAGAGGTGCTCAACAGCTGTCGCCTGGGAGGTAAAACTTAAGAAACAAGAACTTCTCTTCACCATCACTGTGTGACTTTCATCTTTTTATTCTTTCTCTCTCTCTCTTTCTGTGTGTGTGTGTGTGTGTGTGTGTGTGTGTACTGATGGGGCTGTCACTGGTTCTCACACACTCTTGTTGTCACTGGAACCAGTAACAGTCACACAGCTAAAGAGTTAATCATTGTTACATAAACACGACCAGTACAGTAGTAACAATGACTTTATTTTTGTTATAAAGGTGGCAGCCAACACCTTGTCGTCCCCCCAGCACACAGGGAACTACACACACACTCTGTCTTCTCCTCAACATGTCCCCAACTTCAACCTGCTGTCCCCCAGTCACCAGCCAAACTACGCCACCTATAAAGAGGGCTACAACGTTTACGGCATTGAGAGCGTCAAGATCTAACACGGGTAGGAGAGTGATGATTGATGGCTACAACTTCCTTCACTTCACAGTCATAAATAATGTTTAAGACAATTAACTTTTAATTGGTAATTTGGATTTTAATTCATGTCATCAAACAATAACTGCATTGACATCATGGTGGCACGCAGCAGCTTCAGTGGGAAACTGATTGTTCACAAAATATTCACTCGCCTCATGCTGTTGACTTGTTGTCACTTGCTGTTCAGCTTCCATCAGTCAGATATCATCAATCAAGCATCGCTGTCAATCAAATGTCACTGTCAATCAAACATTATCATCAATTCCAACGTCATATTTGACCATCTAAAACAGAAACAAATATATATACTACTGCAGTGACCACAGAGTGCTCAAGGGATGAGTCCTAAAATTTGAAAATGAGTTGCATATTTTGTCTGTTTTTGGTTGGATGACTGAAATAAGGTCAGTATCAACACAAGCTCAGGACATTTTCATGTTTTATGGTGACATAACATGTCAGTAAATACCCCAGTGCAGATATATTTAATCTTATATGCCTGTTGGAAAGGTCTGTTATGTTTTTAAAAGACGAGAGAGGGTGTCAGGAACATTAAACATCAACGTTGTGGATAATGAGAACCAATCTACTCACCAGCTCACCTTTACAGCCTTATTGTGTATTGTATACCCAAACTTTTACAGTGGATCACTGTGTAAGAGCCAGACCAAAACACAAATTAGAGTTTAGTGGCGGAGATATTGATGTCCTGTGACCCTAGCTGGTTAATAGCCTTTTAGAAAATAGCATTGGGTTTTAGTGAAGGGGACCACTGTGACACTAACATCCAGAGTTTTCCTACCATAAAAGTCATCCCTGCGGCACTTTGTTAGGCAAATGTTTTCTGAAATATTCACAAGTGAGTGATAGTATGAATATTATTACAGTGATGTAACCTATTCTGAAATGAAACCCACAAATGAGCTTGTCACACAAGGATATTGATCAGTCTGATTCATTAATGTTCCTGTACAATGACTCTTTGCTAATTAACATCACAGCAATGAGACAAATGTTGCCAAAGTCAAGCGATATGATGTACTGTGTATTCAGTGCATGATGTCAATGCAGAAATTGTTCTTAACAAACAGTGGTACCATGGAGATCATAATAAACACAACAGAGTCTAAATTAACTCTGGACATTTGGTCAAAACTGTATATGGCTGTGATACCTCTGTTCCTCTATTCACTCATTACCCAAAATCCTACTCACTCTCCCTCATCCCTCTCCTCTTTTCTCCTCCCACCTACCCTCTCTGCACTCCTCCTTCGTCCTTTTCTTCCTTCAATCCATGTATCTCCTCCATTTGCCTTGTCTTCTTATTTCCCTTATTCCTTTTACCTTTTTCCATCCCTGGTCCTCAGTTCCTTCCGTGTTTCTGCTACTCCTTTCTTATTTTCAAGCCAATCATCCTCTTTGGCCAATCACTCTCATCTGTTTTAATGCCAGCTTTTCTTTAGACAGCCCCATAACCTCATTTAAAAGATGGAGTGGTTTGGACTGGTAGCATCATCAAACACTGGACACCTTGGTGAGTGCAACAGCACTGCATTACAGTGGTGAATATCACTGCTGCCTTTTTAGCTGACAACACAGAGTATGAGGTATCACAGTCTTGTGTGGCCAAAGTGAAGATATCTCAAAGGTGGATGACCTTTGGTGATTAACTGTCTTTCTGCACATTTACATTTCAGGATCCATAGTCATTGCTCCGTTTGTATGTTGCTCCCCTTGCTGAACACTAGATTTAGTAAGATACTGCGAGTTAGGTCAGTGTTTCATCACGTGAGAATGAACCTGGTCACACAGCTGAAGAGGCCAGAGTATGTTTTTTCTTTGCAAGTGCAGAATCAACAGAAAGCCTGTCCTGCTATTGACATGGAAAGCATTAACAGAGCCACAGCTGTGCATTGTGTCTTTGTCTTTGACAGTTGTATATACTGTTGGAGGGTAAACAGGAGGCTCTCCCTTGGCATGTACTATGGGGTAATTGAGGATGTAGCATGGAGTAGACCTCTGCAAATATGAACCTGTGTCTGGGCTGGTTATGGCCTGTATTTCCTTTAAGATGGAAATGGATGAGTGGCTTTGGTCAATCTGTCTTATGAGTTTAGCTTCTGAGTTAGTTGAATTGCTTATTTTCTTTAAAACTCAAAGAACAGTTGGAGAAATATCCCTCTGGAAGTAGCCATTTAAAGGTGGTGAACTGCAGTCACGAAGGGACAAGCCTGGTTAGCATCAATGGTCAGGTGGACTGTCACATTGTGACCATGATTGATTGGTACAGTATTAGGAAGATGATTTTGTTCGTCATCCCATCACACCACTAACAGCACCCTGGACTGTTGATATAAGTCAGGTTGGTCCATAGACACAGACTCTCAGACTCTACCATCTGCTGCCTCGACATAAATCCAGATCCATTAGACCAGGTCTCCAGCTGTCCAATTTTGGTGAGTCTGTGTCCACTACAGCCTTAACTTTCTGTTCTTGGTGACAGCAACTGGAACCTGTCCTGGTCTTCTGCTGTTCACGCACTTCAAGTTTGGACAAGTTGTTCATGCTGAAACTTTTCCTCTCAGCACAGTAATAAAGATGGTTATCTGAGTGACTGTAGTCTTTCCCTTAGCTCCGTTCCCCTCTGACCTCTCTCATCAACACAGAGCTGCTGCTCACTGGATGCTTTTGTTGTTGCTCTATTTGGAGGAGAAAGTCTAAAAGCTGTTGTGTGTGAAAATCCTAGAGATCGGCAGGTTGAGAACCACTCAGACCAGTGAGTTTAGTTGGGCCACACAGAGACATATTGCATATTTTCTCCTTTAGTGAACAGAAGTTCGTCATCATCGTATTTTTAGTATTTGATGATGCTATTGCAGCAGCATCAGTCTCAATAGAGACCGTCCTCAATAAGGACCTAACAAAGAGGAATCTCTTTGTTCCTGCCTCCAGGCCAGAGTTCACACTCCATACTGGGACATACAAACACAAGCCAATAATCCTCCATTTATTCATTACATAATGCTTCAGCCTGTCATGCATCCAGTGGCTTCAGGAAATTTTGTTGTGTATTATAATTTTTTTAATGTTTCTCTCTCTCTCTCTCTCTCTCTCTCTCTCTCTCTCTCTCTCATCATAAACATGCTCCGATTTAGATGTAGATTAAGATTTATACAGGACAAACTTTACGTGACAACTTTTAACCTGGTTCCAAACACAGTGTAGGAAGGTTCCTATTTCAATACCAGTTTTACATTTGCAACACAGATTACTATTAAACAACTCCATCCTGTGCAGTCTTTGTGGTGTATGATAGTATCGACGCAATGCTTTATATTGTGTGATCTATCCCATTGTGTCTCACATATACTCATGCAGCTACAATATTTGACCATGCATTTCTATCAAGGTCTGTCTGCCAAATCATTTTCACATTAACAGACTCATTGCTGAAAAAAGAGTTGTTTTATAAGATTGTGAGGTGTCCTGGGTTTCCCATGAACCAGCCTCCCTGAAATCACGTTACATTTCTGCTCTACTTGACATTAATATCCATTTCCTGGTATCGCTCTCAGACAGGAAGTAAATAACACTTCCATATTAGGGTTAGTTTCCAGTTGTAACAGCTGTCTCCCAGCTGTGATGACTCAAATGTGCTTAATGTATTTTTTTCCTCGTGCAGATGAAATTCACAGATGCAATGCGCTCCAAAGCTCGTCTGTCCATCACAGGATCGACCAGTGAGAATGGCCGTGTCCCGGTGGCTTACCTCCGTCCAGGATTACCCATGAGCCTCAGCATGACTGATCTCTCCTGACCACACCTGAGTCAGTGCCTTACAGCCAGTCCAGACACATCGTTCTTTCCCCTATGAAAGTAAATGGAAACGCTTGTCATCTCCCTCGGTGACACATCACCATCACCAAAGCCATCAGCCCTGATTTTCAATCTGGAGTTTAGCCAATCACATCTCTCTGAGGACTCCTAATCTCGCTCTCTACATCTTGCCTAGAAAGACTGGACAGATGTCGTCTGCCCACCACTTGGCTGTTTGGCGTCAGCAAAGACCTGACCAGCTATGGAGTGAATCTCTTGACCATCAGCGAGTGATGGCTACTCATGTACAAATTCATGAAACACAAGCACAGGGAACAGTTTTCTAAACCAACAAGCATCATTGTTTAGTAGATTTTTTGCCATGGAGGCTCATCTTGTATAGAAAATTAGGACAACAGCGATGCTGTCGTTAACGTAATAACAACATTAACCTGGGATGTGATCAGGAATTATGGGTATAAAGTGAGTGCAAGTGCTATGAACAAAAACTGACATTCTGAAAAATCACATCCATGAAATAATAGTAATTGTGATAGCAGATAATGATAATGATGTTATTATTCCTGATTGTTTTTCCTTTTGTCTGCCTGAAAATCCCTAATTAGTAGAGACTTTTACCAGACCTTAGATGCATGGACTGGCACACACACACACACGCACACACACACACACACACACACACACACACACACAGATAGACACTATACACAGGGATGGACATCAGAAAACAAGTCTGTGAATGTGTCTACTGTCAACATGTACATTAATAGAAAGTAATGAGGATTTGTGGGTTTGGCGGTGCCTAGTGGTCACATGAAAAACACCACACAAATGCACTCAAATGAGTCACTGGGTGGAGACAACACACAGCACAGTTTTCACTTGGATTGGTCTGGATTTAGTCCCTTTCAGAGTTTGTGGGTACTCAATCCAAGGAACCACACTAGTGACCCCTGGTGGTTAATAAAGGAAATATCAACTGTGGTGATGTCATGGTTCAGCTGATCTGGCAGGGGTCGGGACCGGAACAGAAAAGGTTTCATAACTGGATCTGTTCTCTGGTCAGTTTCAGACCTTTTTACAGATGAGGATTTAGTTTTCTGTTTAAGTTTGCTATAATTACTATTCCAGTCATCTGCATCTGTGTGTCATGTTAAACCTGAACACATGGCCTGTGACAGAAAAGATAAACCAATGGGGGTCAGTCAGAACTGGTCTGAAGGACGAAGTGCAGGGGCCATGCTTTGTGTGTTTCTGGGTGAAGGGTCTGGAGGGGAACTTACTCTGCACAGTTACAACAGCAGCTCTCTGTTAAAGTCTGCAGTGGATTCCTTTAGTGACAGCACTGTAGTGCACCCGACAGTGTATTTGCACAGCAACACTGACAGCCACCTGTAGTTCTGTGCCTAAGTGTAACACAGCTAATTAAAACAGTATGTTACATCAGATGTGCATGAGGTGGACTGAGATGTGAAGCCATTGTTTGGAGCAGCTGGTTAGTGTCCTGTCATTCACAAATGTGCAGATGGGAAATTGTAGTCATCTGGTCATGAATTGATTCATCCCTAAAAGCTGCACCTGTGGCTGCTGTCAGGAAGTTTACATCATGGATCTGAATGATTTGCTAAAACTGGATGAGTATTTTTTTTTATGTTGCACTGATGTCACATGATGCTCCTTACTTGTTTTTTGGGCAAACAATTAATATGCTGGACTCGCAGCAGCTGTTTGCTTCTGTTCTTGATTCACTGGGTGTTGCTTCACTGCTCTGCCTGAATACATAATGATATCACATGCATTGACCACTCATTCATTAACTGAACAGAGATGATAAATAAATCTTGTAACACTTAATACAGCAGATGTAATGCAGGTTGGTCCCTGGTCAGGACATTAAAATTATACTCTAACAATTCAGTGCTGCAGTTTTACAGAGTTGGTAAGCCTCTGCATCGTGACCTTTAGTCTTTTGTAACCGTCAAGCTCCAAAAACACGGCGGTGACATAACAGTGTGACTCTCTGTGACCCTTTCTGACTGGTGAATCGTAACATCAAATTCTCTTTGTGTTCTTGGTTTATGGCACAGGCTAATAATATTTCCCATCAACCATATCATGTAACATCTTGCAGAGGTCTTTCTGAGCCCTGGTTGGTGCTCGATGTCAGCAGGTCATAGGAACTTCAGCTGACTTTACTCTGTTTCTCTCCCAGAGATTTTGTTTTTGGTTCATGCAGACTTGACTGCTGTTTTCCGTCACCACATGTTGAGGCTCTGGCACTTTCTCTACCCTGGAAAACTAAACTACCAGGAGATGTTTTGGTTTTCTCTATTTTCCTCTAGTGTAGGAACTGTATGCACGTTTTTCTACATAGCTAACATTAGCAATAACAGCTGTTCACTCATCAGTGTGGGTTCAGTATCACCACCACCAACAGCGGTCTCCTGGCTGGAACGTTAACTCTGATTTGACCTGTATTTCCTTTACTGACGTTGACATGCAAACCAGCTAGTTTTCTGTGAGTCACTGTAGGCTCCAGTCTGCTCTGAGGATGAGCTTCTCAGAGGACGTGTTATAACTTCTTGTGTTATGAAGACAAAGATGACTGAAGCTGTTGTCAATTGACAATCACCACCACCTTCCCCACGAGGCATAATGAACAGACTATCATCATATTTAATCAAACACAAAATCTCAATTAGCACCAAATAAACTTGAGCTTGTGAATCTTATGTTCTCACTGAAGAACGCAATAGGGTCACAATGTGAGTCAGAGATCTGAGCTGTGTCCCAGTTCAACTTTTCATCCATCAGTGGCCACATCTCAAGACTGAAGCTCCTTTAAATGTGTCATTCCTTTCCTGGACCACAAAGGATCCAACAATTGGATCCTTTGTATTCAGGTAGTAAAAGCAATCATCAACACAGCGAGCATGAGGATCACACTATGTATGTTTGTATGTATATAGGTACTGGGTTTCAGCTCAGATCAATGGGTAACTGTGCAACTATTGAGACCAAGGGCCTTAAAACCTCAAGTTTAAGTGAAAAAAAGGTATGTGTTCTCAAGGTCAGTAGTCAAAGTCCCTAGGCATCACTAAATGTAAACAGTGGTAATGACAGGCACAGCTGGTGACGCAAAGTGAAAATCCTCTGTAGACTAGACCGTCTCATTTTGGTTCGACCTTCGCTGTCTGCAACAGTGTCCCTTGAGGTGGTGCGTAGATCTAGACAAACCTATGTTAATGGGTGATTAAATCCTATGATCAGCTGAACATATTTCTCAAATTAAAAGATGTGACAATGTGACATCACTGTCTCTCCCCCAGAGCTACAGGGGACATGACACCTGATTGGTGGAGTGTCTCTAGTTTCCTGAAATACAGACCTCTATACAATTACTGCCCATCCCTGTCTGTAGGTCAACACATCAGCACAATGCACACACACACACACACACACACACACACACACACACACCAATCACCTACAGTACATCACTACACACTGACACACATATCAGACACACTTCTTTGTACACACACATGCACACAGTGTTGTCATACGAGTTTGGGAAGCCAACCGGAATATGTGCCAAACAGACTGAGAACCAATCAGAGCTCTCCATGCTCAGCCAATGGCAGCTGCTGAAACTGAAATCTGAGCCAATAGGGAGCTCTCACTGCTGTGAGGTGGAGAAGAAACTGTGAACAAAAACCTTTTGTTTTAATAAAAATACTGCACTGATGATGATGAAGAGGAAGAGGACAAAGACAAGATAGGAAGAGAACGTTTGCATGTCACTTTGAGTTTTTTCTTTCAGATGAACTTGTCAGCCTGACGCTTTGTGCCTGGCTGCATTTTAGTGTTTAATAATAATAATAGTGATAATAATGATATTAACAATATTAATTGCAGTATTAATGTGGTTCTTGTTATGTATAGTGTATGCTTTTAAGAACTCAAGTCTGCTACTTTCTTTCACCAGGAAGCTGTTATTTGTGCTGCTAGTTAGAAGCTAGCTGGTTAACTGAAAAGCTTCTCCTACAACATGACAAACACAAGGTAACGAGAAGCTGAAATGTCAAGGTATCTGCTTCCATTTGCTCTCATGGATTCATATCATTTTTGCAATGACAGCCTGTGGAAACCATCATCAGATTTTCATGGTGTTACAATGAAGTGGAAATGATTTACAACAGAATGACTCCCAGACATGTCAACCACTGAGAGAAATGTGAAAATGATCCCTCTTCACTTTGCCTCTGGTACAAATTCATTTTCTATTAAATTCATCAATTTTGACCAATATCATGTGAGTTGTTTTTCGACAAGGACTGAAGATAAGCAAGTTCACCTGGGTGGTGTGTTCACATGGATACGATCGCATCCAGAGCCGATCAATACCTGCCTCTAGTTCACTGACCTGTGTGTAAGCACTGATTGTTACCTTTATATCTGGCAACAAAATCCAATAAAGTTAGGGCTGAACTGAACATCAGAACAGATTGTGTAAAAGTTAAACAACAACAACAAAACTTTAGACTGGTGTTTGGACCAACTACCTAATTGCCATGCGGACATATCCATGCATTCATTGTTCCAACCTATCAAGAGCACACAGTTTGACCAATCAGCTGTCTGAAGACTGAGATCAGTTGATTAACTGAGTCAGGTCTGGTGTGCTGCTGCTTGTTTGGAACAAAAACCTGCAGCCACACTGGCCCTTTGTGGAATGAGTTGCCCATCCCTGGTCTATACTGTAGGCCTTATCCATGCAGAGTCATCATGGGTGGGTTACACCCCAGGTGGCCAGTTTATGGAGATGAACAACATACACACACTCCTACAGGCAAAATATCAGTTGTCCAATCCATCAATTGTGCATGGCCCCAGGCCTAAGAATCCAACCCCCCATGACCCTGCACAGATCAGGGTACAGGATGAATGGATGGATGGATAAATGCGTAAATAAATAAATGAATAAATAAGAATTTCATCATCATTTCAAAGTTGGGTTATTTGCATCTATTAAGGCTGAAATTATCCAGGCCTGGCTGTATTCATTTATTTATTTGTACAAAAGTGAGGCCACACTGAGAGCTGCAGTTCCTCTAACGACCACTGGAGTCTGGCTATGACAGTGAGCTGGTCCTCACAGACTGTAAAATGTCCAACCTTACAGCAAACATAAACATGTTTCCTCCTTCATAACTCTCACCTGTTTATATTAATTAAGGAGCAAAATTCTGCATAATGGAAGCCATTGCGTTACTGTTAACTAGCTGTCTACCACTGACTTTCTTCAGAGGAAAATTGCTTGTGACTTTTGGCCAAAATTAAGTTTTTATGTTTTATATCAATCTTGAGAAGTAAACATCAAAGTTGTGTGATAATAAAGGCTGCTCGCAGTTTACACTCATGTCAGCCAGATGGCAGTGTGAGGTCACATGTAACACCTCTTAACATTGGGATGGTCAGATCTATGGACCAAAGGGTAAACCCAATGACAAGAGGAGAAACAGACACTAGAAAGATGTGCATGTTAGTTTCAACAAGCTGAAAGAGAGAAACTCATGAACAACATTCTGGTGTTTCTGTGGCCTGTTCTGCACTCAGTCAGATCATCATCATCACTTACCTGTGTTTGGCTCAGTTTAATGGTCTGTCACTATCAGGTTTCAGGTTTCACCACATGATACCATGGTGTTTGCAGAGTGTCAAATACAATACCATCTCTGCCTGGATGTATGAATCCTCTCCCTGACCCAGATCTTTCTCACCTGGTCCACACAGTTCGCCTGGACACCAGCACTAGAAGAGTCCTGGTTCCAGTTCTTGTTTTCCCTGATCACTGTTTCATGCTCTTTGCTCTGACCTGCAATTGAATTGTGGGACCTGATGCACAGGTGTGTGTCTCTTCATTTTTAATTGAGTAAATATATTTGTTAATACAGGGTAATGGAATATAGATTTTTTTTTCAACCTTATTCAAGACAGTATATGTGCATTTAAAAAAATGTTTTATATTTAAATTATTTGCATTAGCTAACTATGAATAAATAACCAGTATTCAAAACTTTACTGGGTGTTGGAATACATGTGTTGCCCAAGAACATTTCTCTGTGTCCTCTTCCAGTCATTTTTCTTTTTAATTCTTGCCTTCCCTTCCTCCCCTTTTTCATTCTCTTCTTGCTGCTGCCTCAAACCAGTGTGAACAGTAAATACACACGTTTCCTCGACAACAGCCAACACATGTTTGATGAGTCTTTAAAAGCCTAAAGGAGAGTGCAGAGCTGTCACTGGCTCATTAACTGACCACTTGCAATTCAAGGCACACTAGAGTTATACCACTGGAGGAGGCCTCTTATTCATTGCTCTACTGCAAATATAGTTTTGATTGTGGCTCACACACTGAGAAAGACACGGGCTGCCAGAGTAAATCAGGCTCACCAGATGGTGTAGCAAGGTAGCTGTTATACTGTACAGTGCTATTTTGTAAGCCTATACAATAGTCTGTCTTTCCCAAAATGCTAACGGCCCACCTGCCAGATACGGTAAATCCATTTTGGGAGCTGGACACCATCCAGTCACTGCCCAGACATCACTGACAATGCAGACAGGGCCCATTTAGAAGCCCCATCAAATCTACAACCACCACACTGGTTACATTTTAGCTTGGCATGATAAGGAGAAAAGTTAGAGTGCCCCATTGAAGGCTGATATGGGCAAACCCAGCCAGAAAGACCTCTGTCTACAAAGTCTTCAACTCTAGTCTCAGGGGAACTCCTCGAATCACCACCCAAGGAAATATTGCAGACATGGAATCTGAGAGGGGCATAACCAGATCTCCATTGTGGAGGTGCCTGCCCTGAGTAGTCATAACAGCAACCTGAGGCCCAGTTGAAGCACACAAAGAGTAAGGGGTACTCAGGGACAGAGGAGCTGAAGCTCATCCAGGAGGGGGCCAATTCCAGGTAGCACAGGGCAACATAATGCACATATTCTCACATTCACATGTAGAGCAATTTTAGAATTGCCAATTAACCTAGTGCATTGGGAGCATGGGAGGAAGCCAGAGTCCCACCACCATAGGTCAAATCTGACAACCAAACCAAACTATCCAAGAGGAAAGAAAAGATGAACCACCCTAAGAGATCTATCTATCTATCTATCTATCTATCTATCTATCGATCTATCTATCTATCTATCTATCTATCTATCTATCTATCTATCTATCCATCCTATCCATCCATCCATCCATCCATGCCAGCAGATCAATGCAGGAGATTGCCTCACTTCCTCAGGAGACAGTCAGCAGGTATAAGCACCCTTCTTTCAATTTCATCTCATCTCATCTCATCTCTTGGCTTCCCATCACTTCAGGCTTCAGGCCTCAATTCATGTAATAGCTGCGATTCATCTGGTATCCGACCCAGTTGCTGCTCCAGTCTATTTCCTGTCAATGGCCACCAGTTCCCAGACATACTAGTAGCACAAAACATTACATCTCCTTCAACAATCCCTCAATCAGGTGGTTGATTTTTTTTTCTTTTTTTACCAAGAGCCCATTGGATTTGAGTATGTTCCACCTAAGGGTGATGACCACCACCCAACTTAAACCACTCTTGCAACAGTTCTTGGGCCCCCTTAATGAAAGAGATTATGCCAAACTTGACCACTTGAAACTCCAAACCTGCTACCAAGAGGTATAATTGAATTTGACTTTGATTGACTTTGATTGACTTTGAAAATCTGGACACAAATCTGCCAGTCTCTTTTCCTTAAAACACTACATCTCTGTGCTGTGCTCTTGACCAAATCACTGACTCAATATGTCATACATTCCCAACTGACTGACACATATGTCAAACATGCTGGCTCAGAAGGCACATCTTTCTGTGCTGTCATTCAACATCAGACAGCTCCTGGCATCTCAGTGACTTCACTGTTGCCAATGCCATGTTTACTTGTAAAATTCCAGCCATCTGGTTGACGATTCAGAGTTGTTCACTTCTCCTACACTTGTGGTCCCTCAATAATATGGACGATACCAATGTAGGCTCCCAACTCACCATATGTAGGGCACAGAAACACCCAAACTGCCGCTGTCTATGCCCAGAAGCGTCCAGACAAAAACATGGAAACACAAGGTTTTTATAACCAATTGGTTCAAGCACAGGAAGACTTACCTGCAAGTTGCAGAGACATGTTACTGTACATGTAGCTAGTTAATACATCTGAGGCATCTTTTCTGTTGAATGGAGATCCATTGAAGTCACAAGCTGTGGTGTTAGCCTGGTCATATCATTTATTAAAATAATTCAATGAAGTTCTCATTAGTGAGGAGAGGTGCCCTCTGTTTTTTTGTTTTTTGTTTTTTAAATTGTGATATTAACACCACAGTATGGATGACGAACAAAGTTAACACTGGACTTTCATCAGAAAAACAGCTAAACAACTATACGTAAGTTAAACTAATGTTACATAGCTAACATTACAGCATTCGCATCTGTTTACTTGCCAATTTTACGTCAGGATCAAACTCCCTTCCTTTGCTCACCATCAGCTGGAGAGAAACATTAACTTTAACTTGTCTTTATTGGGCATGCTCACAACTAGCTTCAACTGTTCCCAAAAAAGAAGTGATTTAAATGAAAATTTACGGTGGATATCGGTTATAGTGAGTTAATCTGATATTTCATCTTTAGGTGGGTGTTTTAACATGAGACTCTATTGACTCATTGATGGAGCAGACTCTAGTGGTCGATAGAGGAAATGAAGATTTTAACACTGAACACTTGGCATCATGTTTCATCGAGTGATATTTACTGCTGGATCATATTAAAATCAAAATAAAATTAAAATCTACTGTTTGTAAGAGTGTGACTCTCCTTGTTTACCTTGTTTCTGTGTATTAGTCCCGACTTAGACTGATTCATGAATAAAGTTATATCATCAGGAAATGTTGAATTTGGCTGTTTATGTTTATGTTTTCAGTGTTTGATGGAGAAGTTATGTAAATGAATATCTCTGTGTAGATGAAACGATGCTGGAGGAGCACAGAGAGGAGAGAGAGCGGAGCAGAGAAACAGGGACTTCTCTGCACCTCCATCATCTGCAGGGAGGGAAAAAAACCCTCACACACATACACAGCCTCCCACATACACACACACACACAGTGCTGAGAGCTAGCAAGAGGCTTTAAACAGCTTCACGCAAACAGAGACAAAGGGACTGTAACCTGCCACAATGGAGGAAAACATGGATGATTCGCAAAGCCAGAAAGGTAGGGCAGGAGCACAGTTTGTTCTTTTTTCTTAATCTTTCATCAGATGAAGCACTCTACCATTGTTCTGTTCATCCTTCTTTCCTGGCGTCATGGGATTCCTTTGTGTGTGTGTGTGTTGTGGGCAGAGAGACGGAGGATAACATGCTCCGTCCTGCAGAAAACAAATGGATCACATATTAGCTTGTAAATTTAATGTGCACATTTTCACTCACACATTTTTTTTTCTCATGGCTCCTTTGAGCAGAAAGACAAGGACAGACCAGGATTTTTAAAGGTGCTGTCTATACGTGTGATTACAATAAGACCAGGCGTTATAACAGCCTGCCCAGGTCTGTGATATAATAAGTGGCTGTAGAACAAAGCACAGTATTTGGGGTGAGGATGAGAGGAGCTGGCAGACACTAGAAGGTTGGTGCTGTTTTGGAAGCTTGACGGACAGATGGACGGACAGATGGATAGATGCATGCAGGAGGTGGGAGTGGCGGGGTGGGGGGGGTGGGGGGAGGCTGGGGGGGGGGGGGCAGATACAAAGAGGGAGCGTGGGGCAAAACCTTGAAATAAAGAGTAAGAATGAGGAGGAGGATAAGTGGAGCAGTGATTGATGCCTTGGGATTTTCTTTGTTCGGCTCCATTGTTGATGCTTCACGCCTGTCTGAACCCTTTCTCCTCTTCTTGCTCGCTCGCTCTCTACGTGTCACCCTTTTTTTCTGGTGTCTACCCTTTTCCTCCATTTTCTTCTTCCCTCCCTCTCCCTATCTCCCCCAGTGTTTCTGAATCAGTGTATTTCAGACTTGATTTTCTGGGTCCATCAGTCTCTCTGTCTCAGTCTACCTCTCTCTCTCTCTCTCTCCTCTCTCTCTCCCTCCACCATCTATTTGGACTCATCTCTTGCTCACCTCCATCTTGCTGTCAGTTGCTCTCTCCCTCCCTTTTTCCACAGCTTTTTTTTTTTTACCTTTTCTTTTCCTCCTCATTACAAATACACATTTGAAATCATCAATCTCCGTACGTTCATGTTTTTGTTGCAGATTTCATTTCCATGTTTTTTCTCGTCCTCTCATATTGTTGTTGTTGTCAGCGGAGAAAATGGGCGTGTCCATTTCCTTCATGGCACCTCCAGTCTGACTCAGACATAACCAATGTTGTTGACACAAACTATGATCAAAGCATTTGCGATATGAAATAAACAATTATTTATATTAGTTGCCGTGGTAATGTTTATCAGTACTGTTGAGGTGCTGTCTTCTGTTGTGCGATTGGTAGATTCCTCTAATATTTTTTTTCTGGAAGGAACCTGTTTTCAGCCAATCACAACACAATTTTCTCTCCAGGCTCTGAGCCCCTCTCTCCCTCTGTTCATCCATTCATCTTATTACCACATCTCTGCCGCTCTCTCCTCCCTCATTTAGTCAATAATAAGTACAAGTGTGTGTTTACAAGTGGCTCGACAGGTGAGGGAATGAGATTAAGGAAAAAGCGGGAGAGCTGTTGTTTTCATAATTTATGGGTTAGACATCTGATTTATTTTTATAAGAGCACTGATGGTGTTTTTGCCGCTGTATGATTGGTTGTTTGTTACAGATCAGGTTCAGGTGTTGAATACGTTTAATTTGAGATTTTACTGTGAAGTGTAAAAATGTAATTTTTTTAATTCATAAAAGATCGAACCTACAAGCCTATGGACATAAAATCCGATGGGGAGAAGTTAATTACAACTCCTAAGATGCGTTTCAGCAACAAACATCCAGCAGGCTTCATCACAGCAGCCAAGGATAACTGGTGTTGTAGTATTCATGGCAGATGACAAAATCAAAACCAGTGGTCATAATGTAAAATATGTCAGTAACAGGCTTCATGAAAACCCATGTACACTAAGGCCCCTCCCACTTCATAACAGCATAACAGTCCCAAATGATCATGTGACCACACCTGGTGGCATGAATTAGACCAGTTAAGTAGAGTTATTTTGGTCTTTTGTCTTTGTCATATTTGGATTGGTGTATGTTTTAACCCAGGGTTTGGTCTACCACCTGATCCATGTTGTCTACCACTTCTGGTGGATCATATCTGTGTTCAGGGATCAGTCCAGTTTACTGTCCAGTTATTTATAAAAGTTTACCACCTCAATGTCCTTCCTTCATTTATAGACTCACTTAAGAGTGGGCCAACACCTCTGAGAGTCAATGACCATCTCCTTGGTTGTGGAAGTGTTCAGATGGAGGCAGTTCTTTTCTCATTCACTGAAGGCCACTGTCAGATCCCTGTACTCTTCTTCTTGCCCAATCCTCATCACAACAGCTTGTTGTCCCAGTATTTATGGATGTGTCAAGACTGAGAGTTGTAAGGTCTGTTGTACACAAGTAAATAGGAACTGAGTCAGATAAGTCCCCTGTGGAGCTCCAGTGCTGTTCATCACTGTCCCCAAGACACAGTTACCCAGTCTGACATAGTGAGGTCATGTTGTCAAGTGATCCCCAACCCAGGATGTGAAGGATTTGCCCCCACCCCTTTGAGCTTGTCTTTAAGAATGGAGGGTTGGATGGTGTTAAATGGACTTGAATGAACATAATTCTCAAAAACGCCTGGCTCATCCGAGTAAGAACGGGACCAGCGGAGCATGTAAAAGATGATATCATCCAGTCCAGTATGTTCCTTATAGGCAAACTGCAGGGGGCTGGTGCATATTTAACCTGTAGTCTTAGAAAATGGAAAAGTAGCTGCTCTTTTTTTCACCCTACTTTGGTCACTGGAACAAGACATGATGTCTACCACACCTCACTGGAGTTTTTTTTTTTACCACTGCTTCTCTACTTTCATCCTGTAGTCCTCTTTAATCTTTCTTCAGATCTTGTTCCACACACCAGAGCTTCTTTTTGTCTCCATCCCTGAAGCCCTAGTTTATCAGGAAGAAAGTTTTGATGTTACCGGGCATCCACGTTTTCTTGTTTGCAAAGAAGTACACTCCTTACAGTGTCCAAACAGAAGTTAGTGTAGTCTAATGTACTCGACCATTCTTTTGTGGTTTGTGTTATTGCGGTTATCACTTTCCTGGTACTCCAGCATCTGTGCACTCAAAACTGTCCTTAGAGCCTCTGGGATCCAAGTCCTGAATGAGCTGGTGATTGCAGCCTGCCTCAGTACACAGGGATTGCAGAAAGGCTGAGGAAAAAAAAAAAAACAGATTATGATCTAATCTGCCAAGTGGTGGCAGAGCTGAAGCTGTGTTAAGCCTCCTTGAAGTTTGAATACAACAGATCAAGTGTCTTATTTCTAAGTGTCAACAGTGAATAATGCCAGTTCAGTGATAGGTCAGAGTGACATGGTTAAAAATCCCCTGATACTGCAATGAATGCATCAGAGTCCTGGACCTGAACCGAACATTTTGGCTTGTGGTTAAATAGCAACAGCAATGGTGACGATGTGGGAGAATTGCCAGCATATGTGGTATGATCTCCTCCATCACTGTGAAATGCCCAGGGGTGCACCAACTGTTGTTCACAAGCAGAACCACTCCTCCACCTTTCTTCTTTCCACTTGCATCTCACACACAACAGCCTGCAGTCATGTTGCTTAACAAGACCCCTGTAAAACACTCACAACATACTCGCTGTTTTGTCATAAATGCATGAAGCCGAGAAGAGAGAGGCGAACAATATGAGCGATGACAGTTGTGTCTGTGGTACCACTACCAACAAGAATTTAAAACTACTTTCACCCCTGCTGTAGATAAACTATGAGGTGCCAGGACGTTCTGTCACTTGTTGCTACCATATGATTCAAAAGAATGATATTAAGGTCAATCACTGTGATAAACCTATTATGGGAACTAATGGAGAGGTCAGGAACCACTGTGTTAAAGTATTTTCAATGTGTAGAATTTGCAGCATCACAGATGTTTTTCTTCAGTTGTTAAAACGTCCACTCAGTCAGGAGATAATGGAGTCAGAGGCTTCTCAGGAGCTGATGTTAATGCCCTGCCCTGAAAAAACATTGAAAAAACATCAAATTATACAAATATGCAGTAGAATTAAAATAGATCTTATGAAGTCTTATGAAATTCTACTCTAAATGCATTTGAGCTTTTCTTCTGCAATTCACAACCCACAGATGCACTTCACTTGAGTCAATGTCAGACAATGTCCGCATCATGTTAATTATCCAGTTACTTAGACAAGAGACACAGACTCATGTGGTGGCCCTGAGAGCTCGCCACACTGCGTCTTCAGAAACCACATGCAAAGACAACAAACACAAGTCCTGCAAAAATCACAACACAACAGAAGTGCTTCCAGCTCAACACAAGGAGGGGCATGAGAGGTGGGCTCAGCTGGTAGAGCATGAAGACAAAATCCTAACCAACCTGTGGCCCACTCCTCCATATCATCCTCAATGTCCTCTTTCTTTTTCCTTTCTCTCTTTGAAGCAGAATAAAGACACCTGCTGGGACTCACTTGTTGTTCAATTCAATTTTTAACTTCAAAAGTCACAAAATTGATGAAGGTATTTTCTTGTTTTTTGCATTCATATGTGTTTTCTGAATTCGCTCTGTGATGATCTGTCAGAGCCACTGTAGACTTTATAAATAACCACAGACTACATCACAGAGTGCCTCTCAGGAAACACAAGAGGAGGTTTATGGTTTAGTATAAAGTCACAAAATATGACGCCTGCAGTAAATAACAACTAAAACAGGTGAATTTCTGATATAGTGCAGAGGTCAGAGGGAGAGCTGTCAGCAGTCAGAGGACCATCTGCTTCATATCCATTTCATTATGATGACCACTAATAGAAAGGCACTTAATGGAGAGAGAAAAGTCAATACAAATGGACTTAGCAGGCTCACAGGGGATGAGAAGTGGAGAGAGGCAAAGGAGAGAGCGACATAATTTCATTACTGAGCACTGGCTTGACTGTCAGCAGTCTGAAGAGGATTTTGATCCTGACCACTCTGACTGTGGTGTATCATTCCTCTGTTGGATCATCTCTGTGGTTCTGATACCAACAGATGCTGGGCCCAAAGAAATATGAACATGCAAGACTCTCCTCCTGGTAATTAGTAATAGTAATTATAACAAGAGCAAAGGGAAGATTGCAGTGCGTTATCCACATGTTACCTCAGCAACCACTTGGTGCTGACATGACAGACGACTGCTTCCTATCTGCTTTGTCACCACAATAACAACAAACTTAAAAACATTTAATGATTAGACAACTTGTAATTGTTTCTAGTGAATGTCTCCTCAACTCCTTAGCCACATTTGTGCTCAGTCTACACAAAGTGCAAATAACCCTCTGCACAGGATCAGGATCATGGATGACAGGATCATCATACAGCCAGACAGCCAGCAGATGATCTGTGCAGCAGGACATGACTCAGTGTGATGCTTTGCTTTACACCACATAGCCCAAGACACATTTAACATTTTTGACTCAGCACATGAAGGATATATCAGTAATTAATTTAACATATGTGCAACAACCTGTGTATGACATTTATGAAATGAAAGAGAAATCAAAGCAGACAGTTTTGTGTATCACTGAGCATGCCTAACAAGATCATGTCATGATGGACTGACACAGTAAGGGAAGTTTTGCCATGGCATAAAATGGGCTTTCCCCTCACAACTTGTATTGTAGGCTGCAGTGAGAGCCTTTTACAAAAAGTCAAAAACTTGATTCAAGAGGGGAATCATTCAGCCATTATCACTCACACAACACAATTACCTGGTAGCTGCTGACCCCCAGAATTGGTAATACCAAGGACAGTCCCAATTTGTGTGTGGATTTCATTGGTGATTCGTGTTAATCTAGTACAAACTGGTGAATGGGCTGCACTTACACATTTGGCTTTTCTATTGACCACTCAGAGAGTGGTCATGAGAATTGGTTGTGAGATTGATTTGTGGCTGGACCACAACAGCGGAGCCAGCCCTATTGGCTATTGCTCCTTTTAAATTGCCTGTGTAAACAGGAAGTGTTGTATGTATGGGAGCCTTTGGCAGCGCTGCATCTTGATTTTCTAAACACAAATCAGTTTTCACTGCTGAGATTGTAACTGTATATATCTGGTATGGCTAAATATCTTAACATTAATTGTACTTTTCCTCCTCACAACTTCTAGTGAAGAGATTTTGAGGACAGAGGTGGTTGGATAAGGGCTTCATCCACACGGTCTCGTAAGGCTTTCTGTGACAGATGTTGTGGTGTTTTAGGGATTGATTGAGCCACTACAGCCTCACAGTTCATGTCATATTGCTGTTCTGCCATGTGGTGCCTGACGCTAATCTGACTCAGACACTGAGGCTCAAGTTTCTTTGATGTCCCTAATGGAGTATTTTAACGTTGCTGAATTGGTGCTTTACTGCTGCAAAGGACATGAAAACTTTCTCTAAGCCATGACCTGTATTGTGTTAAGTGATGACTGAGGTCCAGTACACTTGTGGGTCGTGTTAGAGTTGATGGTTTTGTTGATGGTTGTTCAGGTTTGAGCCTGGCAGGAAAATTAAATGTTCTCAGATGAGCATGATCATGGTGCCCAGCAGATGAACCTTACATACCGGATAAGTGGATCCAGATGTGGATCAGAGGATTCTCCCTCAGCTTGCTATCAGAGAGTGCTGGCTTGTTATTATAGAGTGGTGGTTACTATAGTAACCATGACAAGGCTTGGCTAGGGTGGGGAAAATATTTGGGTTGAAGTCAGTACTTCCTTAACATTAGATGATCTTTGTTGTCATGTTTACAGTAATAACAGTGACCAGTCACATGAACTGCTTTCACATGGGAATCGAACATCATTCTCCTGTGACACAGGCTATTCATTCGTCCACCACAACTTCCTCCAAATATGGACTTTGTCTCTCAACACGATATCACCACACTTTTCCCTTTGCTCCTGATGTCGTGATGACTATGACCATCAGATGTTGCACAGTTTATAGCTTTAGGTCATAACACACTGCAAATGAATCTTGTTTGTTTGATTGATTTAAAGATTTTCCGCTCATTTCAGTAAAGAGTGTCACTTAAAAAAATCTATAGACACTCATGAATCAGAACTCTGATCACATTCACACAGACATCATCAGATAAACTATGGAGCAGTTACTGACGTCTTACTGCAACTTTTCAAATTAGATATTATACCTCCGAAAAGTCATCTTGTTTAAACTGCTCACAATTTAGCAGACGTCAAAGTTTAAATGTGCTGCATTTTATTCTGGCACCTCATTTTGAGAAAATGACCTTTCACAATATCAGCGGATCAGTAATTATAATCATTTCGCTGTTTACAGCCTGTGTGGGCGTGGTCTGAATGTCTCACATCCATCACTGTTATGTCACTGGGGCTCCCTCCGCCTGCTCTTCTGGGCTCTGCATCCTCTTCCTAATGAATATGATGCAGCACATAAACTCCTGATTCGTTTCCCTCCTTTCATTATCACAGGTTCCAGTATTTAGATTAACAAATGAGAAATGGCTGCAGAAAACTAAGGAGGCCTGTCGCCATGACGCCTTCACTGGCACAAACCGTAGAGTTAAAGAATATAGAAAGCAGCATTTTTCAGTATCTGATCTGCAGCTGCTGCAGGTGAACATTGGTATCAAACCCACAACAGCGCAGGACCTGACCTCCTCCTTGGCTTCCAATACAGGCTCCCATGAGACAGAGTCTCCATGACAACAGGCCTTTGATTCTGGAGCATGTAGCCAGACAAACAGACAATAAATTGATTCATTGGAAGAAAACAGCTGATTAATCTTGAGGAATAATAACTTGTTGTCTGTGATCATTGAGAGGACAGATAATCAGCTCCGTCCTCATAGTTCCTCCTGAGTGTGTGTGTGTGCACGCATGCACGCGTGTGTGTTTGCCACACACAATGATCATAGTCACATCTATCAATCTATCTATCTATCTATCTATCTGTCTGTCTGTCTGTCTGTCTGTCTGTCTGTCTGTCTGTCTGTCTGTCTGTCTGTCTATCTATCTATCTATCTATCTATCTATCTATCTATCTATCTATCTATCTATCTATCTATCTATCTATCTATCTATCTATCCATCATATATCATATAGATCATGCATGAGCTTTGTGTTCAGCTTGGCCCAGTTTTTACCAGGTCACTGGGTCTTTCCTGCATTTCAAGCCCAAATATGGAAATGTGACGAGGATTATATCATGGCTGACATTCAGGACGCAAACACACGTACGCACACACACAAATGCACACACACACACACACACCCACACTCACACATGCAGACATTTTCCCTCCTCAAAGAACACACATATTTACACACACACACACAGTTACATGACAGTCTCACACTCAGCCTGTGTGTTACCTCGGTGTGTTTTAGTGACATATATATGGAATCAGCCTAAACTGAAAACGTACGTCATTTACATTGTTTCCTGGGTGAAACCAGAACAGACTGTTCATACAATCGCAGCCTTAGTGTTTCTGTACGTGTGTGAAAATGTGTATTAGTGTGCCTGTAACACTCTGGCTCTGGCTCTGGCTGTTGCTATGACAACTGTACAGGCAAAGTGGGTCAGTTGCCTCCTGCCACACCCCTGTTGGCATGGCAACAAGGCTGGTCAATTAAGCTTCAGCACCGCGATGACTCACACTCACAAACAAACCCCTTTCTGTGCAACAGAAGGGAGGAGGAGTAGGGGGGATGTATTATTATTATTATTATTATTATTATTATTATTATTATTGTTGTTGTTGTTGTTGTTGTTGTTATTTTATTATTGTCATTATCATTATTATTATTATGGTGCTGCACAATGGAAATGGAAGAATTGCAACATCAAACCACCCTGAATTGTGGGTGAATAATAACCTTCACCAAACCCATCCCTTCCCTTTTTCAATACACCTTTTTATATTGAGTATTAGGCAGGTACATGTAGGACTGGCTGTTCCACTGTGATTTCACCAGTTAGCAGGAGTGGACTGTAAAATTCATTTCCAATACAATAGTAAGTGATATGTAGCAAGAGTGATTCAGAAACACACCGATTTATGTTATTGAAAGCAGCTTATGTGCTTCATGTAGGGGTGAGCATTGTGGAATGATTATGAGACTGATGCCAGTGGTCATCACCACTGGATAAAACCCAGTGGGTAAGATAAGTCAGTTGCACACTGAACTCACACAGTTGTTCACAACCCGTCACACCTGTTGGAATAGTCCCGCTGGCTTTGTGCACCTGATACTGACATGTACTCTGATCCATAACCCTCCCTGAAAACAATGCACATCTGTCATACAGTTCAGAACCTTATAAATAAAGATTTATAGGCGGCATTTATTGTCACTAAACAAGGTCACACCTGTGCAATCATGATGTGTAATCAGCAGTAGCAGCAGCAATTGGAACCAGTAGCAACCATCAGAGTTTGATCCTGACACGTATGTGTATGAGACGATGTAAAGCAGCAGAGCAGTAAGAATAGATCTCACCTCACTCTTGTCGTCTCTAACCATAAATATAATATAAATATTTGTTCTAGTTTCTGCCTCCACAGTTACCACAGTAGAAATACAAATCAACAGAGACGTCATAGTGATGGCTGTTCTGGATAAATCCGCATCTTACTTTCTTCATGAATGAGTGAAAGAAGAGCTTCCACCGGCTTCACCTGGAAAGACCAGAGCAGTGTTGTAGGAACTAGGCCAGCAGTTTCCCATGAGTCTTTAGGCTGAGCTACATATATCCTGGATATATCCGCCTGGACCCAGAGATCACACGTGTACTGATTGTGCACTGTACTGACTTTGAGCTCCTGTAAAGTGAGACACCTGTTATCTGCGTCTGCACATTACAAATGATATTCTAGCTTCACAACCACTTCACACAGACTGAATCACATTACAGACATGCACCAAAGTGAGTGTGTTACTGAGATATATGGCAAAATAACCATGGAATTTTGTAATTTCAACCTCGGTTGTGTTTGTGATAACATGTCCACATGGAGCCCAGGAAAAAAAAGGCTTTCTGCTTGTAATTACATGGACATTTTATCCTCTAAGGACCTCAATGTAAGTTTTTGTTTTTAAAAAAAGACGATGTCATGAACTGATCATCAATAAACTTACAACAAATCAATAGCTGTGGTTCTGAACTGGTGAACTCTTTGTTCACTAATGTGGGTTTTGATTTGGTTCAAGTCTTCAGTCACTAGTTTGATTTGATGATGGATTAAGTTTCTGATCAGCGGTCATCAATATGTTAAACACGCTGTCAACATCACCTCTGTCTGTGTGTTTAGGCTGTAAGGAGTGCTGTGAGCGGTGTGTGGGCAGTCTGCCCTGGGCCTCTCTCATAGCTACGATCCTCCTCTACATGGGTGTGGCCTTGTTCTGTGGGTGTGGCCACGAGGCTCTGAGCGGCACCGTCACCATCCTGCAGAACTACTTTGAAGTCATCAGAGCTCCAGGGGAGACGCTTGATGTCTTCACCATGTAAGTTCCTACTTTCACATTAAATGATGTCACCTGTTGGTTTTCTACCTCTCACTAGAAGCAGGTAAATTACAGTCTGATGTAAGAGGCAGTGACTGTTGAAAACACAACTGTGGCTGGCAAATTAAATGTAATATTAACTTATTTCTACAAACAAGATACTTACTGCATTAACTGGAAAAGTTGAGTAAGTATGAGCAAATGGGGATCACCATCATCTGCCCCTCAGCACAACTGTAACCCTGTCCCATCAAAGGGGCCCGACATCGATCTGAAGGACCAAAGTACCTGTGGCATTTTTTGTTTAACCATAATGAGTACATTTCAAAACACATCAGTCCCTATGTGTCTGTTGCCACCATCCATTTCCATGAGGTTGTATAGTTGCTATAGGCTCTGATGCCCTGAGGTCACCAGGTCAGTGGCGTTTAGCACACTGTAGATGAACTTAGATACCTGCCTCCCATGAAAGGATGAGCTCAGTAAAGCCACCTCTGCCATGATCAACCTATGTGCATCTGTCGTCACCTTCACTCCCTGTATCACAACATCAGAGCAGCAGATTTACAGGGATGTTTGGCTGCCTGAGGTGTGCTTGTAACATCCCAGCCCGCCTCTGATCACTAACAAGATGCCATGCCAGCTCCTCCAGCTGTGTCTCACCCCACTGCTTGAGCAGGGGCTTTGGCTTGTCTTGTGTCCATGATAGCCTCAGACATCAAGGAATTAATAGACAGCTAGATGTACAGGCTGATAAGGGTAACACACTGCAGTTTGCCTCAACACCACAACAGCTCAGCAGGCTTCTGTAAACAGTCCTGTCAAGCCAGGACCAGTTCCTCTCTCTTTAATCAGTGCCAGGAGCACCTAATAAAAAACAGTTTCCATGGTTTTCATTAGTAGGCTTTCTGTACTGTCCAACCGCATGATCCAGTGATAATATTAAAAACACTCTTGATTGTGGCAGCTGTGACTGACTGAGGTCAGAGGTTGTAAAGAAGTGTGTAAAGATCACACTGCAGCTTCATATATGACCTCTGACCTATTTGATGATTTAGTTGAGGGTATGAATAACATCTCATAGCCTACATCAAATGCGCATGTGTGTGTGTGTGTGTGTGTGTTCTCTACACAGTATCGACATCCTGAAGTACATCATCTATGGCCTTGCAGCTGGATTCTTTGTGTTTGGTGTGCTGCTGTTGGTTGAGGGTTTCTTCACCACTGGAGCCATCAGGGACCTGTATGGAGAGTTCAAGATCACCGCCTGTGGACGCTGCCTCACTGCATTTGTAAGAAAACATCACAGCTAACAGACTGATATTTAAGACTGTGCTACCGCTCTTCATGATTCATATAATTTAAGGACAGGTGTGATATTATATGTTGAGCCAATGGCCTGTGGGTTGGACATGATCATGGAAGAAACATGGTTGGTTTAATTTATTTTGCATATTTTATATGGTCATTTTATTTTATTTTAATTGCCGTTCTTGTTCCTGTTGGTGAAGTCCTCTTTAATGTTTTAAAAATGGTGTGTAATTAAGAATAGAAAAGCTTAGTGGAGATTTTAATAGAAAGATAATTAATGTTGCCAGTTAATATTTTCAGACAGTTTTTTTCTAAATGCAGCATCCCACTCTATACTGCAGAGGGAAGGGATTTTAGATTTTGTCCAATTTATGGACTAATCTGATCTTTTTTGTGTGTCTATGTGGATACCAAATTGAAGACTTCTGGGATGGATGTTGACAGGTTTGTAAGGTACAAGAGGATGGCGTCAGCATACAAACTCATTTGGTGGCAAAAATGGGGAGTTAGTATACCAGTAAGAGAGGTGTTTTGGTAGATGTGGATGTCAGGGCTTCCAAAAAATTACAAGCAGTAGAGAGCAGAGAATGGATTTGGTTTTGTTTCTCACTACAGAGTGAGTAATTGTTATGTAACTGATGGAGATGAGAAGCTGTAGAGTCTTAGTATAATCATTCAACTTGTAATTCAACTCTCCAAAACAAGTTTTGGGGAGAAAGCTTTACTTTTGTTTAGGAGTGTGATAATTTGAGAGGCAAGTAGTTCCATGGAGATTTGAAGGTGTGTGCTGCCTTTGTTTAGTGGTGTGTAAATTAAAGGCTCGGTGTATGATCACCTAATGGTCACGTGAACTCTTCATCGTGTGGTGTGTCTGTGTCTGCAGCTGATGTTCATGGCCTACCTGTTCTTCCTGGTGTGGCTTGGAGTGACAGCTTTCACCAGCCTGCCTGTCTTCATGTACTTCAACGTCTGGTCCATGTGTCAGAACACCAGCCTGGTGGAGGGAGCCAACATGTGCCTTGATCTGCGTCAGTTTGGTATGTGCCACAAAAATCAGACAGAAACTGAATATTATTGTCCGTACCTAATTCACACTGGTGACCTTTGACCTGATTTTTTACTCATTTATTTGCCTTCACATCACTCTGACCTGAAAGTTGCTGTTACCTGACAATAGTTCAAAAAACACTTTTGCCCCTTTTCCAGTTCCAGTCTCTCAGGCTTCTCACTGTTGCTTTAGTAACAACAGGTCAGAGAGCCAATCAGACGAGAGAAGGCTCTTTGCCTCTCACTAGCTGTGTTTACATGGGTCCAAAAATCCGATTTATAATCGGATTAATAGGTCAATAAGATTCAAAATGTCTCATGTAAACACCTTCACCCGCATCTGATTAAATTTCCGATCGGATTGAAAGAGACAGTCTACGCCGATTGATAATCAGCTTGATGCCGCAGATAAACAGGTGAATAGAGTGGATTCGATAGAGTGATTATTCATTCTGCGCAGGTGCGCCCTAGTACGTAGGAGCCACGTATTGACGTTCGCGGGAAATAGGAAACACGAAAAAGGAAAGTCAAAGCCGGCGAACTTGGCGAATAAACAAAAAAATTGGACAGTTGTTGAGACGAACTGTATCTCTAGATGATAAGTAACTGCTGAGATCGTGGAGCCGCAAATAAATGCAAAAACAACGAAATAAGCGTCCCAACAAAACACGACGTGGATCCATTGCTCTAAGTGTAAACACGGAAGTGCACCTCTTGCACCTTTGCAGGTAGTGGGAGTGAGATCTTCTGCGGATGTCAATGAAACTATATAATCGGCTTCAGCTGAGGCCATGTATACACGGAGTGTATGTGGATCGCTTTATTTAGCATTCATGTATACAGATCGAGTAAGATTCATTTAATCCGATTGTTTTCAATCAGATTGAGGAAAACCCTGCATGTAAACTGCTGTCTCCAGAGTGATGTAATTAAAGTATGGCAGATTTCAGGTAAGACTTACCTAAACCAGATCCTACAAGGTTTGTTGAAGGGTGAACAGTGGGAGGGCCGAGAGCTGACACTGCTTTGTTTTGACATCTTTTAAGGCTCTGCATCTGAATACAGGATGTGTGTTTTTCCTCTGTGGACTAATAACACTGATTCATTCATTGCATTGAAATACTTGCTTTAAAATAAAAGAACACATAATTGGACCTTTAAATACTGTAAAGACTGTTACTCTATTAGCATTTCTGCATATTAATTAGGAAGGAACAATGTATTTAACAACTAGAGGTGTAAATGAGAACTCCTCACTGTCATTAAACCTTATATTCTGATGGTTGTGTATTGTTTTACCTTGTGCACCTGTCCACCATGTTGTTCTCCACATTGAACACAGGAAGAGGCAGACTCGGCAGTTCTGCCATCTACTGTCCAAATCCACAAACTGCACCTGCAAAATAATGTGATCACTATCTATTGAACAGTTCTCACAAGTGCAATATTTAACATAAAGCCACTGGTTTCTATAGACTGCAATCAGCAGCAGTCTGAGTGTGTACTGATTATGTTATTTTCTTGTTAAGGAGCCGTGACCATCAATGAGGAGAGGAAGGTGTGTACGGGATCTGAAAAGTTCTTCAAGATGTGTGAATCCAATGAGGTGAGAGGGGCGAAGGGAAAACACAGCTACACATATGATCATCTGTGACCTACAGACAATAGAAAACTCTTCAGATCCACTCAAAATGACAGTGTGTGTGTATGCGTGTGTGTGTGTGTGTGTGTGTGTGTGTGTGTGTGTGTGTGTGTGTATTGCAGCTGGACTTGACCTTCCATCTGTTTGTGTGCGCACTGGCAGGAGCAGGAGCTGCTGTCATTGCCATGGTAAGAGCCTTTATTGTCATGTCTCATTGGCTGGGGGGCAGGGGCTGGCCTTCAACCTGTGGTTTTTACAGGAGGACAGATATACTAGTTTCCTCTTCAACAACAATAACAACAACAACACAGAATTCGTGTTTTTGCAGTGCGTTGAGGTCTTGGGGTTATCATATCTCATAATGCATCCAGCAAAACGTCACTATAGTCTTCTACAGTGGAATTAACTCAAAAGAAAAAAAATAAGTATCTAGTCAACAGGGGCCAGGAGAGCTCATCAAGTGGCTAGTCATTTATATATGATATCGTGTTTTTATTTTAATCTACAATAGCACACATTTGGCCACATGGGGGCAGCAGAGAAACACTGTAAAAAGCTGAATACCTTTAACTGCAGGCTGATGTCACACTGTGGACTTTACTAAGACCAGCGGAGACCAAAAGCAGCTCTATAAGATTAGAGATTGTGAATCATGGTGAGAGCAACAGTGGGCTACTGTTACAGGCTGATATAGAAGGTTGAGAACCAGTGGTCTAGAAAAACATTTCTGTCTCATGATGAAGAGGATACTTTGTCTCATATGCAGTGGCAGGTTTCTGTTCTGTTCTGGTTGTGTAGTTTTTCATGTGCACCCTGACTCCCCTCACCTCCACCCTCAGGTCCACTTCCTCATGGCTCTGGCTGCCAACTGGGGTTACCTGAAGGACGCCAGCCGGATGCAGAAGTACGAGGACATCAAGTCAAAGGAGGAGCAGGAGCTGCACGACATCCACTCTACACGCTCCAAAGAACGCCTCAATGCCTACACATAAACACACAGCTCTGGGAAACGACACGCACACATACCTGTCAGACACACAGAAGATGATACACACACGCACACACTCTCTGTCTCTCTCTCACACACACACAGCTCCTGACACTATAAACACAAGTGAAGAAACAACACAAACACACAACTGAAGGCAAATGCAAGCAGAAAGTGATGAATTCACACACATCTTCATCATCCTTGTGATGTGATCCTCCAGATGATTGGTTCCGGTGGTTCATGCTGTCACTTTAACATCCTGTATGTGGCTTTGCTCCACACACACTTGACCCCTGACACCTGCCTTAAAGTGACAGAAAACATTTTGGCTTTCAGCAAAGTCCCACCTCAGAGCCCTTCATTTTCAACACCCAGAAATGCAACAGGTTAGCTGTAGTATTAAATCGAGCTAACCTGCTATACTGAGCAGTAAAACCTGTTCACAGCACAGAACATGTGAGTGAACATTAAAACCAAAAACTAAACCCAAAGAAATGCATTTTTCATTAGAATGATCTGATTAAAGGTTTCTGTGTCAGATACAGATTCACTGCTGAGAGCTGCTCACATGACACACTGAAGCCAACAATCTGCCTACGCAAGGATGGAGTTGGTGTCTATGAGCTCATCATTTAACAAACTCACACATGCACACATTCATACGCACACACACTCACTCACACACACACACACACACACACACACACACACACACACACACACACACACACTAGATGTGGCTGAATGGTCGGTGTTGTGTCGTATGGTGGTGTCATGCTGTGTTGTGTCATTTCACCACTTTCCGATGATGGTGTTACAGAGAAATGTATCCCAGAGGGAACATGTACCTCCCAGGTACAGATGAGTACCTTTGACGCCCCCTCCACCTCCACTTTTTACCCTACACCCTCCCTCCCTTACCTCCCACCCTCAACCCCAATTCTGTCCTCCTCTCCCCTCCCCTCTGTGACCTCTTCATCTTGGGCCCGGTTTCAGTAGTTGTTGCTAACACAGACAGCAGGATGGGGGTTTCATTATGAATCAGGTTCAATAGTTTATTCTAATAGTGATAATAAGATTTAAATTGATGTCACAGATTAAATCTCTGCATCCGGTTATATTGCAGCATTTCTGCTGTGTGTCATAAATTAGGCATCTGTTGTAAGAGAAGTCGACTACAACAACTAGTGAAACAGGGCTCTGCCCCCCCACCCCACTCTAGTTTGTATAAACTTGTGATTGTCCTCAGACACAGCACATATTAACAGCACAAAGTCTTTTTAATGTGAGTCCTGTTTAATGATGTTTTTTCACACATTTTTATCAGTATTGTTTCTGTGTAATTTTAGCATTTGGGGTATTTAAAGGGGGAGGGGGTTAAATCACTTTGCCATTTTCATGTCATGATTCTGTATTTCAGTGGATCTGCACACACATAGATACACATACAAACACACACACACACAAACACACAAGCAAACTAACGCAGTTGTCTCCAGCAGTCATGAGGTTGAGTTGTGTCGTCCTTCTCTTTTCCTTCTGGTCTGATGTGACCAAACCACCAACACCAACAGTCAGCTGGTCACTGGTGGACTGAGGATCACTGGGATCTCTGGTTGGTTTTAAGAGGATCTATTGGTGGTGTTACAGATGGTGCAGAGAGTGGCTTCATGGAGGGACAAGGAGAGGTTGGTCGGTGTTGGGATGATAGGACTGAAGGGGAAAGTGCTGAAGGAAGCAGCTTCACCCTCACTGCTGATGATTATGAAGATGTTCCAGCCAATAAGCTCATGGATTCAGAGTAGGTTACTTTACTGGGTCGGGCTGTGGGTTCCAGTTCAGATCTCTAGGTGCTTTCTTTCTTTTGTTTTTCTTGGATGCAACTTTACAGATACTTTAAAATCTGCTCAGACTGAATATTCTCTTTATTTTTTAAACTCGGTGCAGGTTTATTTGCTGGTTTTTAGCTCATTAGATTTGTAGTAACTTGTAGTGATGATGCCAAAAATCAGTAATGATGTTGATCCAACTGGAGCAATGTAATAGCCTCTGTCACCAGCATCAGGGATGTTGTGTTATCGTTGTGGGCTGTGGTGAGTGGTCAGAGGAAGGTAAGTGTGTGTGACTCTCTACCTGCCAGTAGAGACAGAGAGGTTGTGCCTGTCCTCATGGTGGTTACTGCAATGGTGATAGTGGTGATGACAATGGTTTGGTCATGAAACTACCAGCACACACACACACACATACACATACACACACACACACACACACACACACACACACACACGAACATGCACCACCACACCGTCACTCTGAGCCATAACTCTTTGCTCTTTTACTTCAGCATCATTTCACTGTTTATGATCAACTTTGAAACTTTCTAAATGTGAATCATTTAATTTAAAAAACAGATGTGTTTTCCTTTCTGTTGTTGTGGGCAGTCGGAGCTGCACCCACATCAGCTCTGTAAAAAGATATACATATATGTGAAACCGTTGAGGTGAGCAGCCCGAGGCCTGGTTTCCTTTTGGTCACTGAGTTTGGAGGAGGTGGGTACTGATCCTCTGCTTCCCACCAACGCTGCATTTACACACAGTGACATCAGGGCGGAACATCTCCCTGTTTCAGATGGTTGTGGATCAACTGGTTGATTTAAAGGGATAGTTGGGGTTATACAGTATGTACTGTGAGGTCATCATGCAGAGGAAATTGCCTGCAGTATAATCAGAGGTGTGGCCAGGTGCACCTGCACAGAGGCGGATCAATGTGCTGCTGTTCAGTAGAAAAAATACATTTTAGACACAGAAGACACCTCATGAGACAATCCAACATCCATTTAAATGTACACATCCACATCATGTTGAAAATTTATTTGCACATTATTTTCCCATCATAACCTGACCTGCAGCTGGTGTGTGACGCGTGTACTTTGAGCTTGTACGAGGAACATGGTTGTGTAGGGGTTAAGATCTGGTACCAGAGGAAAGTGCTGTTTTGATGGGAGCAGTTTAGCTAAAATATTCTTCATGTTGTGTACATTAAACAAATGTTGGATGGTTTCTGTTGCTGCCTTTCACAGTGTGCTAAAACCCATTTTATCTGCTGGCTCCATGAAGAGCAGCACATCACTCTGCTAATGTACCGTGTTCCCTGCTGCCTCTTGTAACTGTCGGTGCACTGATCTGAATCTACTGCTGGTGACACACTGACTCTGCACGGCCACCTCACACAACCCCACGCCAAGTAACACCAGCTATCCCTTCAAAAGTTGTCATATTATAATATGAGTAAGTCGTAGGTTAGGTTTTCCACATTACCTAGCAGTGTTATGTGAACACTGTGTGATCTTAACAAACAGAGCCTGAGCCTGTTCCTGTGTTGTGTAGATGCAGCTGAGTGTGACACAGACCAACAGTGTGGGTAAAGGTAGGACTCCTCCAGACTTATGTCCTGTTCAGGGGGGTCTCGGCTGCGTACAGTCAGTATTTTTAAGGGTCTAGTTTTACAGTAACAGTATTCTGTCATTTCATTGCCTGACAATGGATGTCTTGTCAGTGTTTTTAACCTCAGATAAAAGAAAAAAAAAGTTTTTTGTGCACTTATTGACCATTGTGAGCTCTCTCTCTTATTCTTGATGTGTGAGTACATTGAGGCCCCCTCTGAGGGACCTGTGTATAGTCTTGCAGCATTGGTTATAACCTGAAGAAATATCAAAGATGAAAATGAATGAATTCATAATACTGAAGATAATCTTATACTAGATAAAAAAAAAAAAAGACAGTGACTCTAGTTGTTGTTTGTGGCATGGTTATGCATTCAATGGTCATAATTTTAATGATTAAAACTGAACAAAAAAAAAAAAAATCCTTCCCACTGGCCCTGTTCTGCCCTTTCTCTTTTCGGTTCTTTTCTCTTTGGTGTGCATTGTTGCCGCTCCTCTTGCTAATGTTGTTGCTAAGCTAGCCTCGCTCAGTCATTTATCACCAGAGCAATATATAGAACATCTTCACACAGTGGCCATGTTCCTCTGAAGTCATGCTGGTGGTGGGTGGGAAGCCTCTTTAAGCCACTTTAGCAACTGGAATGAATCTTAGATCCACCAATGTTCTGACTGTGAACGCAGCCCATGCTGCATGAGACACTGAAAATTAAAGCAAAGCCAGCAAATGTTACACAAATGTCAGTGTCAGCATTAACTAAAGTTATTATGGGACAAATCAGTATACTGGCTTGTGCAAATGTTAAACATTAACTAACACCATATAATTTGATGATCAACCTGTTTCGATAATGTGACAGTGGAACAATTGAGTCAGTGCAGGTGTTTTTGTTGTGAAATGAATGAGCACTATTGTACTGGTTTCTGACAGGCTTAGATGACCGAGGCATATTGGACTGAGTTGAGTTGTACATCGAGGACAGCAGTAACACCACTGCCGGGGTAAAAAACAGGCAAAAAACAGTCCATTGTCTTCTTAGTTTTATCAGATTCCTGGTGTTAATGAGTTACAACCTGGTCCACAACAGTAGCACATTGTCCTTCAGCTCCAGGATGTGAGCTCCCCACCCTCAGTGTGACGTCAGAGGAAAATGGCTGCTGTGTGAATATGGTCTATTGTAGCAGTTGAGACGTGAACATGAAATCCATCCCTGTGAACTGCTGGCATACAAGTGCATGAGTCTATGATTGAGTCTTCAGTGGTATGATAATGGTGTTCGTTGTTGTTTGATCTGCAGATGTGATGTAATGTATTGCTCTGGTCCTCATTGTCCCTCCTCCTCCTCCTCCTCCTCTGCTTACACCCTCCTCCTCCTCCTCCTCCTCTGCCTCGCACCAGAGCTCCTGACCTCTGTTTGATCACCACATCTGGATTTAAAAGTGACTTCCAGTGTTGTTGAGCTTGATTCAAACTCGTATGTGTACACACAACAGTTACCGATGCTAAAGTGAGGCTAAATGTAACCTAGCAACAAGCAGCCAGTACACAGGGATAACAATGACAGAGGTGACTCAAGCTGCAGAGAAGAAGAGTGAGACTAACACACAGAGTGAATTCTTTATCAGGTGGTGGATTGAAACCTAGAACCTAAGATTCAGTGTTTATGGAGCCAGAAGATCCAGCTGTTGTGTGAGTAGGAGGAGGATGCGAGCTGCTCCTCTCCATTTGTCTCCTGCTTTACGTTCTGACCTATGTCTCTGTGAAGATGAACACAGCTGCTGACGTCCTGCCTCTCATCCCCCACCATCCTGAGCATGCACATGTGACAGGACTGAGAGAGGTGAGCATGAGGTCTGGTCTCAGAGCCTCTGTAGGACAGATCTGGTCTCAGAGACTCTGTGGGACAGATGTAGTCTCAGAGACTCTGCAGGACAGATCTGGTCTGTGTCCATGCAGGAAAAATCAGGTCCAGGTCTGACCCATCATGGCTAAAACCTGTCACCTGAAACATCCTGTTGTCAGATCCACAGTCATTTTGGACAAGTGGGACGTGGAGCAGTTTCCTCTGTTCTTTCATGACGGTCTGGACTTTTTGTACTTGGCTCTGGTTGCTTAGTGACAGGCTTTATCAGACGCACTCCTCCATTTTTGTACATATGCCAAATGCTTGGGCAGACAGTGGCTTTTTTATTTGTAAAGACATGAACTTGCTTGCATATATAAATAAAACAAAAATAATACACTTGTGTACTTGTTAATAAGGGAATACTGTGAGTCTGTGTCTTCATTTCATCTGAAAGCCTTTAATGAATTGATTATGACAAATGATCAAAAAGGTAAGTGCTCTCACAGTGGACTAGTGTTTTAAAAGAAACTTCTTAAGCTGCAGCTTCAGATCACATCCAAGTACTTCACTGAATAAAAATAGAAACACAGCACTTTTGTTTTCGCTTGCATTTTTTATGAGTTGGAATTTAAGATCTAAGATTTTTCCTTTTTCTCACGGTGGTCAAAAATATGTTTCAATCAGTGATAGTGAGCACTTCTCCTTCACTGAGGTGAGGCGAGGAGAGGCAAGGCAAGGTGAGGTGAGGCGAGGCGAGGCGAGGTGAGGTGAGGTGAGGTGAGGTGAGGTGAGGAGAGGAGAGGAGAGGAGAGGAGGAGAGCGACCACGGACCGATAATTTGAAATGGCATTATAATTCAGCACCGTTAGTCATTAATTGTTAAACAATAACAATAATAATAATAATTTATAATCATTTAATTGGAAATAATCATACTAACACCTATGGGTACAATGAATAATAAGGGTTGTAGTGGCAGATCTGGATCCTGCTGTTCCAGACAAAATTGTAAAAAATCAGACATTAGATGAGGTTTGAATGCAATATCTCTTGTGTGTGGTACAAAGCACGCTCACTCTCCATAAATGTCCATGATAATATATTGAGGCCACACTTCATTTTCAAAATGGCAAATGTAAGAAATGTATTGCAAATAGGGAACTTTGAAGCCTTTACCCTGCTGTTTGCCTGGTTAATGAAACACATGCAATTTTCTTTCCAACTCAATATCAACATAAAAAAAACTGGGGATTCATGAAGAATGAGACACATTTTAACCATCCTGTTTCATCACCTCTGCTTTTAAGTAAATAATGTGACTATATTTGTGAGTAATTTCAAACTCAGTTACAAAACTGAATATTGAACTTTTACTGGAAATTGACCTCTCGCTGTCGATCTGTAATATTTTCACATCCCACCAGGGGGCAGCAGCCCATACTTTATAAATCATGGGTATTTACTGTAAGTAGCCACGTAGTTAGCTAATGCTACTCACTCTTTCCTGCATTGTGTCAAAAGTGTTTACACCTGAGAAGGAGTAAAACAATGCCATGTAGATGGTAGCTCTGCTCTGCCCTATGCAACATTGTGAGTGGTGGTAACTACGCAGGAGACAGACTCAGGTAATTTATTTTAAACACTAGTCAGAAACACTTTGAAGAAGATCTGAGTCCTGCATACAAATACAATAAAAAGAGCCAAAAAGTCCACAAAATCAGAAAGATTCACTTTTCTTTACAGTGTTGTAATCCTCAAGCCATCTTCCAGTCCTCATAAGTCACTCATCAGTGAGAGGCTCACCCCCTCCCTCTTGACTGCTGTCCTGGTCCCATCGATGTCGCCCACTTATAGAGCTAACATGTAATCATCAAGTGAACATATTATCAATATGAAGTTGTCAGTAAACAATAAAATGTGTCATTGAATATAAAAGTCTTTCAGTCACACTGCATGAATATATGAAACTGTCAGGTTATTGTAATGTAGATGTAGTAGATGGAGTCTTCAGTTACAAAAGCAGATATACATTGAATACAATGTCAACCATAAGGTCAAATGACAGGTAATATCAGACTCTTTTGCTATCAAGTCACTAAATGACGCCCAAGTTTTCATAGATAACATCATCGAGATATTGGTCTGTTGGTGTGGTTGTGTTACTGCTGACAGGCAGAGAGGAAGAGGAGCTGGACTGGGAGGAGGAACCAGGTGACCGAGCTGGTTTGCACACTTGACTGTACAGGTGGGCAAATGGGTCGGGTTTGCTGTCCGTGTCAGGGGTCACCTGTTGCTTCTCAGTCGTGGGCTCAGCGTAAATAGGTTCATCACCTTTTCTCTGGGTGACAGCTGATTTACTCTGGACTGGACTGAGCTTGTCATACACCTCTGAGTAGACCGAGTCTGGATGATCACAGTCAAAAATAAGGCGAGGACTGGGAGAGCGATGGGTGGGGTCTCTTGAAGCAGGGGGTTTGAGTGGAAGAAAGCTTGCAGGGTCTACGTACTGGGCTGTGGAGGACTGTGGACTCGAAACAGACCGGATGCAGTCAGCCGGGTCGGCGTACACACCATCTGATTGGCTGCTTTGATGACCTCCAGGGGGGCTGCTGTGTGTTGGGATCAGTGGGAGAGGCATGAGGGTGATGGGAGCTGTCTGTGATGGAGCAGACAGCTCTTGCGGAGTGGGACATTTCCTTTCTTCCACACTCAGGCTGTTCTCCAGGAGGGAAGCCACTTCAGAAACTTTGGGAAGGGGGGAACGGGAACGAGAACGCATGCCGGCTGCATTACATTTCTCACCCTCCTGGTTCTGGCTGCCTCCAGCATCTAACGTCTTCTGTTTGATGGTGCTCTGAATCAGGGAGAATATATTCTCGGCCTCCTGAGTCTCAAAGGTGAATGTTCCAGGACCAGAGTCGCAGCGTCTTCCTGCCTCAATGGTGAAAACCATCTGTTTAAAAAACACAAACAACTGTTTCTACAGTGCAACCATCCTGTAATAACTGATATAGTGTGAAGCTGAGATACACTCACCTTATCTTTCCCATATCGCCTCAGCAGCTCGTACGGCCACTCTCTCACCACACTCTTCTTCTGTGTATCTTTGAGAAGTAGGGCCTGTTGTCCCACCTGCAGCCAGTATGATCCCTGCAGGCCACAACGTATCGCTGCATCCGTCCTCTGAACCACCACCCGGAAATCTGAGACTGAACAGAGAGAAGAAAATATCAGTGTCATTTTACTAAAGGGTCTAAAGGGTCCTCCTCAGATGTAGTGTTAAACCATACAGCCACAACAACAGGTACTGGATCAAAATGAAAGATGTAGTAGTTATATTTTGTTTCTTTTGTTTATGTCAGAAGAATTCAGTTCTATCAGTATGACAGTACAGCAGACTTGAAACACATTTCTGAGTCTTGCCACATCTAAAACTACTTGGATGACAGTAGCTACTGTGGTGGGTCCAGATGTGCAACTGTGAACCACCTTCTTCTGCATGACATGTACCTTTCTAACTCTTCCTATCTCTTCCTCTCCCTCCCTCTCAAGGTCTCTGCTTTTTAAAAGGAAGTTCTTCTTCACCACTGCTGCTGTGTGTGCTCGCTCTTGGCGTGAAGCTGTTGGGTCTCAGTAAATATTATCATGAATACAGGGTCTAGATCTGCACAATTTGAAAAGTGCCTTGAGATAACTTCTGTTTTGAATTGGTTCTTTATAAGTGAAATTGACTTGACTTGACAGATGTCATCTACCAGAAGAGACAGAGCCGGCTCAAGTCTTTCGACGTCTGCTTTGCTGCACATGTTTCATCAGTCTATGTGTACTATTTTAGAAAAGCCAAAGAGAAGAGATGTAAAACTCCAATGAGATGGTTTTGGGGTCTTAAATCTAAAAATATATCTTCTCATAGATCAACTCTTCAATGAAGAAGGAAGACTGATACATGTAAACATGGTATGAAATGTATGCAAGGTGTTTGTTATGCCTGTAGCACACACACACACACACACACACACAGTGTGAAAGCAAGCGCAACACAGAACAATAATTTGGTTCACACTGAGATAGAAATGTTTTTCTCCAGCACCACTGCTGGGTCAAACTATGCACTACAGTCACATGCAAGATGTAGTAAACATCATCAGCAACAACAGTAACCAACAAGTTCTTCCTTTCAGGAAGATGAAATCTTTAAAAACCAGATGATGTTTTTAAATCCTTCCTGTCACATGATCTACATTCTTGCCGTCCATCTCCAGCTCAGTATCCTCCAGAGAAAAAATGGAGACCTTCACTTTTAGTGAGGTGCATTAATAAGCTTATTATCCTCTTCTTTCATCATACTTGAACATTAACAACAGGAAAATGTGTCACTTGAAATGAAATAGAAGAGTTACCTTGGTCTGCTGAGGCGTATATCTGGTTCTCCTCCATGTGGAGAGGCTGAGAACCCAAAGTGCTTCCTCTCTGACAGATGAAGGAAGAAATGGAGACATCAGCACCAGGATCTGATACTTATGTTTCAACACTGTAACTCATTCATTTTAAGACGAGGATCTGTTCACTAACAGGTAAGAGTCTGGACTTCCTTTTCTTCTCACCTGAAATGCGCTGTGACACAGTTTTTCCACCCAGTCGACACAGTCGTCTTTGAGTGCAGCAAACACCATGGTCCTGTTGTGAGTCTCCACACAGAAGGCGGACATGTTGTCCTGCAGCACACGTACAACAATGTAGTCTTCATTCAACCTCACAGGTGTAAAGATTATAAAAGCCGACATGCTCACCATGGGACAGGCCTCTGCATTCGGAGGGAGTCTGAGGACGCTGATCAGCTCAGACAGTCTCACCACCTTCAGCTTCCTGTCCCCCAGATGCTGGTGGTGTCTCCTGACCCCAGTGCCATGATCACCTCCTGTTGCCCCTCCTGGAAGATACAAGATAGACAGACACAGGCAGGTCTGTCAGCTTCAACTACAAGCCATCAGCAGGGAGCTCCAGCTCACTTATCCCCACCCCATCAAGGTATTTACTAGTGATTTAATTTCCTACAGCAAACACATTCTCCTCCGGGGGCAGAAAGGCTGCAGGAGGCAACATGAATGCTGAATAGCTGCAGGAGATGGACATGACTCGGAGGTATGATGAGTATTTGCTTAATGAAATATTGAGCAAGGAGCCTTAAAAGAAACTGGTTCCATCTGATGGTTTTATACCAGGAGAAACAGGCATTGATGCCTGATGTCTGCTCTGAAGTCAGGATAATACAGAAGCCGGGAGAGGCTACAGAAATAAAGCTGAGGATTTGCATTCATACAAAAAGTGTTTATTATAAAAATACTTATGTCAGCCACTGGGAGATAAAGTGTACCCTAATCTAATTTCTGCACCTACACAATGTAAGCATGTCTGATCTGTGGATAGAAACCTAAACGGGAAAGTCTACAAGAAGTCAGGTGAGAGTAGTATCTTTGGGTATGGGGCGATGAGCCAGCACCTGAGGGGGTAAACACTGTCAGATATAATATGGCTTGTTAACAGCCATCATGCACAGTGCCGGCTTGCAGTCTGTTCCCTACACTGCTGCGTGCCAAGGTAAAAGTCACACGTTAAATCAGGCCACTGGGCTACCACATCTGTCACTAAGAGTCACATATGACTTTAACATTGACTGACTTCACATGCTTTCTTCTTCCATAAACAAAGTTGTTTTCAGTTGGAGCCCCCAAAGCAACATCAGTGCAGTCAATTGCACCAAATACATTTGGGAAACCGGACAAGGGAGGCTGCTATATCCCAAACTAAAGACAGAATTTAACATTTCAAACACATACTGTACCTGTCCACTCATTCACACTGGTTATAGCCCTTGGGAATCTCAGCCTAGTTATTAGCCAGTCATCATGGGCTAAAAAAAAACACTATGGTCCCTGAGCTCTCATCCCCCCCTAGTTCTCCTACTCACAGAGTCTCTATCACATAGATGTGCCACTATAGGCCTGTGTTTACAGTCAGCTGATTACTTCACACCTCACTGAATGAATATTGACATATGAAGTTTGGAAGTTGAAAAACACAACTGATTAATTTATTTCAGTGGTGTCTTCTATGCAGCACAGTTGTGTTGAGAAAGTAAGTAAATTCACAGGCTGAGTTTTGCAAAAACAAACACAATACAAAAATGTTAATTCCAATTCAACTCACTCGTCCTGCTTTGGGCTTCCATACATATTAAAATAAAACAATGAACTTTATAATGAATGCTCAGTGTGATTAACAGGAGAGCATGTGGCTGTTCTGTCAGTGCTGTAAAGACACATGTCCCCACCATGTGATGATCTCTGTTATGCTGCTGTGGATATAAAAAAATCATGTTGTGACATTTCCAGCGTTTCCAACGCTGTTTTTTTCTGTTTCTGCACATTTAACCTGCACTGACATCAACAAGTGAAACACAAATGTCAATGTGTCTGTCGCTGTCATGAGCGGATTTGTTTACTGTTGATTCACCATGGCAGTGAAACAGGAGGTAAACACACTCACCATATCTGATGGGAACATTTAAACTTATCATACCTTCTTTAGTCCCACTGACACTCCTAAATGCAAACACAGCTTCAAACAGCCCTGCACCTCCACACACCTGCTTGACAAGGACTAACACACCTGTGACGCACACACCAAACATGAGCACAAGATCTGGACTGACTTTGCTTTATCTCAGATGACCTCACATACTGAAATGGTATGTTGCAAGGTCTGCCTCTCCGGGGGTTTGTCAAATGTTGTTCAGTTGCTGTGTTTAGTTTCAATGCTGTTTCACAATATATTTAGCTTCTTTGGCACTACATGTTTTCAGCCTTTCCTACTGTAATTATAACTTTTAATAATAATTTAAATTGATAAAAATATCTCTATAAAATGCACACTTAAAGAAGTGTTACAAAACATGTTTATTCTGGTGGCAACACACCGCTATTCTGGTCTGCTGATGCTCTCAGTTGGATCACCCAACTGGTAGTGCACTGATCGGGACCTAACTGATAATGTATAGGCAACCTCACACAACCTCACATTAAAAAACCTGGACTATCCCTTCAAAATAAAGTTGTTTAGGTGAGCTGTCTCCACAGGTGATTCATTTAATTCATTGTATCGCATGCTTTGTTGAAACATGTTAAGTCTCAAGTCTGACATGAAGAAACCCTGTTGTCATCAGACTGAAACTGACCTGATGTCACTGATAACTCATCTGGTTGAACCATCAAAATGAAAAAAATGACAGAGAGCGGTAGAAGCAGGTACCATACCTCCTGCATCCTGGATCTCCAGTCGACCAACAGCTCTGTTACTGGGAGGAAAAAGAGACAACCACACTGGTTTCCATTTCTGACAAGAGACAAACACATGGTTAATGACATGGAGGGGGTTGATGCACAAAAATCATAGGTGCTACATATTTTCCAGGCGTCAAAACATCTGCAAATCTACACACACATACACACTGTCGACCTGAACCTTTATTTCATGATGGACATTAGTCATCCATATAACCAGGCCCCATCATGTCCATGTTTCCCTTCTCATCTCCATGTTCTTCTCCTAATGTTCATATTCCTCCTTCAGTTTTATTTGTATCGTGCCAAATCAAAACATTATCTCACTGTCCATTGCAAAATGATCTGTACCTTCTGCTTTCTTTTTTGTGTGCCTGAGTGCGTGCTTTGTACCTGTATGTTTCCCCCTGCCAACTTGTTAACCCGATCAGCCTGTACTGCTTCACTACATCACCCCATCTTAGTCTGTGTTCACCTCTAGTTCTCACAGTAAGTGTCAGATTAAGGCTCATAGATGCAGTGTTGAGGTTAAACCTCACAGAGGCAGTGTGTGAGCTGTCAGTCTGCACAGGAATGTGTGGCAGTGAAACTGTTGTGTTTGAACACGTTCACTTGGATTCTTGGCTGATAAGCTCTCTATTAAAGGTGAGTGTTGTTCCGTCAGTAAACTGTGTAATGTGGATGAAACTGTGTTAAACAGATCTGTATTAACTCTAACCTTATCTTCACATGTCGAACAGATAAACCACAGTCATGTAGTGTCATAATGACTATGTATGTTTTATGAAATTACAATCACTACTCTGTGCCAGAAGGTGAAGTCTTCACTCTGGACTACTCACAACAGTAACTGACTAAACAGCGGCAGAACAGATGTCAATATCTCCATACTCACTTTGCCAGGTTTGTGTGGTTGGAGGTAAACTTCCCCTGTTTTGGTGTAAGAGTCCATCTGAAAATCCACCTCAGTCCTGGTCTTTGAAAGAACTCGGAGGTTTTCTTTCCTTTCCTCCTTCTGTGGGTTGAGACATGCCCACTGGGAGACACACCTGAAATATGATCACACACACACACACACACACACACACACACTGTACACACATAGGTGTGTTACAAGGGGCAGAGTTCAGGATCAATGTAGTGCTCAAGTGTGCATACTGTGATGATATCCTTTATGTCTGTAAAGGAATTAACAAGTTTATTAGTTATAATAAATTAGCTGTGTGCAGACCGACCAAAGGCCTGATTATCAGTGGTTACAAAGAGTACAGTAAATAACTTAAGAGTGATGCAGTCACTCATTACCTGTTCTCTGCAGAACCTCAGTGAGGTCTGCTCTGCATATAATAAAACTATCAACACTTTTTGATGCTGAAACAAGCTGCCCTTCATATTTTCTTTCTTCACATCCAGCTGTCCTTCATCTGAAATGAATTAACAGGTCCCACAGAGTGGGAAGGTAGACGTCTGTGTCTTCTTGATCATAAGCAGGTTCAGGCTCTATGTTACTACTGTGAAAGTATTTAAGTGCTGAGCACAGTCGGTATTCAGAAACCAAACCTTAAAACGCCATAAAGTCATGAAGGCCATGGAGAAGTATCCATGACCACAGGGACCTCACCAGTTTGACAGTCTGTCTTCTTTTACAGCTCCATCTTTTGAATCAGTGTTAACAAACCCTGCAGGTTAGAGAGAAATAAATTCCTCCTGACGTTCAGGCTGCAGGAAAGTGCACTTAGGGAAAGAAATTCTGTGTGACCACCTGAGCCACACAGTCACTCTGGAGTAAAAGAGTCAGATCCTTCCTGTTTTAATGATGTCATGTCAGGATGAAATTATCCTGATTTTTCACAGGTCACTGCCATAAACACACAGATGTGACAGGAGAATATTTGAAATAATGAGGGACTAAGATCAGCGTAGCCTACTCCACCACCACTCTGCTCTATTTTGTCTCATAATTTTCCTTAAAAAGACAGTTTTCATTTCATATATCACTCATCATTATTTACTTGGTTGTGGAAAGTGGGAGGTGCCAATCTAATCAACAAAGACAATGATCACTGGTCAATCAGAGACAGAATGGACCAGGCCATAAATTTGTGTAGCACTGTTAGCTAATTGGAGGATAAAATCACAATGTTGCAAAGACATTTTTTGGTGAACCGCGAACCAAATGGAGCAGCTCTTGAGTTCAAGGAGAGATTTGTGCAAAACTTGAACGAATTCCCTTCAGGAGTTGGTGGTCCACTCAGTGCCAGAGCCCCTGAATGAGATGCTCCAGCAGCAGTGTGAACAGTGTGTAGTTGGTTAGTATGGGTTTACAGCATCATTCGGTGCTGTTCTTGAGCTGCCGCTTTGGCTTTGGTCTGAAACTGTGAGAAGACCACGCCTGCTTATTTGCATATAACAGATGGAAATAAAAAGAGCTGGGAAATAAATGTGGCAGTCGTCTTATAGTCTCTAGAGATAGATAAATAAATCTTCAGCAAGATCATGGAAAATAGTTGTGCTCAGGAAAGCGAGTTAACTGCTGAACTGACAAGACCTATACCATTAGCTTGATTTGCTCTTCTCTCAACAGAGAGCGGGAGCGCCAGGAAAACATCTGCACCGAGGCCAATCACAATTATGTTTAACTAGTGTAACATAATCATCAGTAATGAATCATGGTCCATGTTTCAGCTGCCAGATGTGACGATCTGCTCCTAGATAATTGGTCCATTTTACCTTATGGTTCGGTGACCTCTTTGTGACGCAGTGACCCACAAAGACACATACACACACACACAAAGTCTAAAGGAGGAACATCTGTGAAGAGTTGTTACTATCCACTATGCCAACAACCCCCCCACCCACCCACACCCTACCTTCAGATACAGCCTTTATTATCATGGTGACAATGTTACACACACTTCAGGTTGTGGGATGGTCATGGTTTGGTTTGGTTTGGTTTGATATGTTAATGTGTTCATGCAGGATCTCCATCTAACAATTAACTTACGTGATCACTGGAACGATGAAATAAACAGTTTGTTCCTCTCAAATGATGATTGCTCTGGAAGTGAATCTTTAAAGGACACACACTTACACACTTCTGTGCATAAGTGTGACAGGCAGGTGAGTGTGCTGCCTCCATCCTTTCCTCAGGGCACAACTTCAGTCCACGCCTCCCATCCCCGGCCACGCCCACTAGGGCCACATATGGCAAACTGTCATCATCATCTACTTTACAGCCAGAAACACCAGGGCCACAGAGACTCGTGTGACTCTGCCTAACAGAGCAGAATGACAGAAAGCACGAGACAGATGGAAGCAGAAGAGGAGAGGAGGATGAGAATGAGGATGGAGAGCTATATGGGAACATATAGACACAAGGAGAGGAGGGTGTGGAATAATGCATGGGTGGATGCTATCATTTGACCCAGCTCGCTGCGCTTCTGATTTCAAATGTGATTCAACTGGAAAAATTAACAACAGTGAAGGTGAGTGGCTGCGCCGGCTGTCAGTCACGTCAATCCGGAGAGGGGGCGGGTCTCTGTGTCCCCGTGCTTCATTAGAGCTCAGAACTATCCCTGAGCAGATTGAGAGCGTCTCTCGTGCATCAGTGGTCCGCGCTCCGCTCGCTCTTTAACCTCCTCCACTTTTTACGGATTCGTCTAACATGTCCCTGCTCCAGTGGGTCCGGGTCCTGGTCTTTGGAGGCAGCAGAGCAGCCTGAGTTAGTGGAGTCTCCCTGTTGCAACAGTATGTTAGTGACAGTCTGACCGCAGCTGGGGCACAGACGCTGTTTGGCGGTGCGGAGTCGCGCATCGGGAGTCGCGCGGAGAGCGGAGCTTTCCTGAGCCCGTGGACGGAGACAATGACGGAGAGGAGGAGGCTCTCTGTGGCGGGGCTTTTACTCGCCTGGAAACTAGCGCTGTTACTCAGGTAAGCGCTGGATTGAACCCACCTGCCTGTTTATCTGTCCGATCAACCAGGTAGAAACTGTGGACCCTAAAAAAAAAAAAAGTTTGTGTCCAGATGCACCTGGACCAGCGGGACCATGGGTCAGACTACAGCCAGGTCACTGTGCTTATATGTGACGTATACATTTTGTCATGTTGGGATATGTGGAGGAGGACAATCTTGTGGATGTTTAAATGAATGGATTATTTCTATTTTCAAATAGGACCTGTTATGTTTGTGCTTTGATTTATTGGTGAAGATGATGGTGACTGACTGTTTGTCTTCAGGGAAGTGTGTTTAAGTGAAATTTAATCAGGCTGTATTGTGTTACATCCTCAGGTACTGTAGGGCCCAGTGTTTGCTGTTTGTGTGCTTTTTATAATTCCTTTGGTGAAGCAAGACAAAGACTTACAAAGGTAACTGAATATAAGGCAAACATGTACAGTGCAATGGGGCAAAAATGTAAGACTTTTCCTTCACGTCGATTCATATTTTGACTGAGAGATTAATAGAGATTGTTGTCTTATAGTTGGAAATGACAGTGCAGTGGTTACTGTCACCTATGTTTGGACTTGGCTCATTCAAGATGGTGGAGTTCCTAACTTCTGACACCTTGGGACATCCCTAACCCAGGGACTTTACTGGCCAGTGACTGATGGTCACTGTGGGCATGTGACGACAGGTGACAAAACGAGCCACCCCCCCGGCTTGCCAAGGAGAAACATCACACCTTAGCTCTCTGTGCAGCAACAAAATCTAGACTGGTATATGAGTGTGCACCATCTCAGTGTCCTCCCCCTGTATGTTGACTGACTGCAGGGTGAGTGAAGACCTCCAAAAGTCAATGACCACCTCCTTGGAGTTGGAGGAGCAGTTTTTTGTCTTTGTCAGTTTTTGAGAGATGCCTGGCTAGGGTTGGAGTTGGTTTGAAGCAACTATTACAGATGGACTGTGTGGTTTCTGTGGGCTCGCCCTGGCTGTGCCGTGTATGAGAAGTAACACCTTTGTGTATCGTTTTTGTCAATGAACTGTGGACAGTCTGCAGGAGCACTTGCATTTGAGGTGACATGCCCACTTTGTTTGCAGGCAGTGGAAGCAGAGCTTGCGCACACATACACACACACACACACACATACAAGAACTCCCAGTTAGTGCAGTCTCTCATTTGTCTGCGTTGTGGGTCAGACATCAGCCTGCTGCACAGGCATGACACCAGTTGTTTTCAGGGGTGGCATTAGCACTGACTTCAGTCTGAGCAGTGTTTAGGTCGGCTCAGTTGAACTGAAGGCCAGAGTGTGTTGCGTTTGTATCAGTGTGAACACAACAGTTGCTCTCTGGTGCACACCAGAATGGCCACACCATGACCGCAGCTACAGTTGAACTCTGGTGCAGTTCGTTTGGACTTTCTTTCAACCAGGTCTCATATTTCTATTGAGGAAAAGTTTTTTCACAATATTATCTTTACTGTTTCATCACCCATCCCTAATCTGAAATGCAGATTTATCTTATTGTGAGACCACATTTTTATCCCCAAGGAGAGACACTGCATTGGTGATCTGGGAATTATACACGTTGACCCATAAAATCTCATTGGTTCCTGCACAAGGAGGAACAATGGTACATCCCCAGAATACATACATGTGTGTGCCACAGTCTTTACCAACACATCAGACATTAGTCATAGCTACAGAGTGTGGGTCCCATCAGGTGTCACAAACAGGTCCAGGATGATCTGCTGTGTGCCTTAGTGATGTGTTGCTGGTAAATTAATCCATTTATAATGTTTAAACAAAGCGTCCTGGAAAAACCTTGAAAACAGTTGACTAGCTGTCCTGTCATGGAAAACACATGCGAGGGAAATGGGAAATTGTTTCGACATTTTCATGTCCTTGGACAAAGTTATGCTTAGGATCATGTTGGATTTTGGATTGGCAGCTAGTTTATGGACAGGAGCACTTTGAGTATAGGCTATATGCTGCCTCATATGGTTCCCACAGTCTTTGTTGGAGAGGCATTTGAAGCTTTCAATATGCCAAAATTGAGATAGATCTTAAGGTCGATCTTTTAAATGGATAATTTTAGTGATTGGTGATCTGCACCAGTCACTGGGGAGAGGCGTAGCTGCAGGCTGTGTTTTAGTTAGAGGGAATAACATGTGTGGAAGTAGCTTCTATGACAGATGATGTGGGGTTTCAGGCTCTTGAGGTCTTGTCTTTGAAACCTTCAGCAGCAGCCTCAGAGTCCCAGCAGGCAGGTCAGTGTCTACTGATTTAACACCATTTCCCTGTTCTGTCATATCTACTCTCTGAGCTCCCTCTCTCCTCCCTCTGGTGCACATCTTTTATTTATGGGGAAACTTTTTTGTGGGAATTCATGCATGTTCTCTGTGTTTTACTCTTACATGCCGTAGTGTTTTTTTTCCCCTTGTGTCAGGCTGGTTCTCCAAAAGTTAAAGAAGCTTTAACATAAAATGTGGCTGAAAAGATCAAAGCCACAGTAAATCTTCTTAGAGGGTCATGGATGGATTCAAAGACAAAATTTAACAGGCTTATGGTCTGTTATTCAATGAGAGCTGGACCAGATCTGGATCCAGCTTGTCTGTCCTGCATAATACTCAAAGTCTTTGTTTACACCAGCACTGCTCCAAGTCAGCTGGAGACGTACAGTGAACGAGGTGGGAGGCAGGACTACAGCCCACAGCGCACAGTGCACAGCACACAGTGCACAGTGCACAGAGCACAGTGCACAGCGCACAGCACACAGCACACAGCGCTCAGCCATAGACATCAGAATATTAGCCACAAGTTTAAGGTGATCTGCGACTAGGAGCATTAATTCCTATGTACTGAATTGATCACATGATTTCAATGAAAATCTGCCCATCTTGATCAATCAGCACATCCCTAGTTTCTTGTTATGTCTTCTCTTTGTGTGAAAGCAGAGGGCATTATCCACGGTCACTGCTCATATCATACTACAGCAGCGGCTGAGCACCAATGTTTTAGTTTAAGGAGACATATGCATTGAGCAGCTGTATCTTTATTTGCATATGGGTTTTGTCTTCAGCCTGAGTTAAGACAGAGAGACAGAGTTTATTTAACGGTTGATTTCATGAACAGCTTTCTCTAGGATCTGTGAGTTTCGGAGCGTCTGTTGTGTACAACGTCTCCTCTCCTTTTAATGAAGCTGTGTTTACACATGGATACTGTAGCATGATGACCATAATAGAACTGCTGGAGGGCTGTGTAACAACACTGCCATGTCTTTTCTCCAACGTATGAACCAGGAGTTTGCATAATCTGATGAAACTTATCTACAGTTTTAAAGGTCAAAGGTGTCATGATGGCATTCAAGGTGTATTGATGGATTTCCAAACATCAAACATGCATTCAGTAACATGCAAATAAACATTTCACCTTGAAGATATTAGTGGCCTCTTAGCTGCACAGTGAGTTAAACCGACTTGATAGTGAAGATGCAGACAGAAAATATCCTTTCACTAATCTTTCCTGTGTAAACCTCTGGTCTCATCACAGCATTGTCGATGATGATGATGATGATGATGATGATGATGATAATGATGAGTTGTCGTTGAATAAACTAGAAAAAACTGGAGTAAAAACATTTGCAATCATTGCTCATGGATGGAATAAGCTTGCATGACTAATAGAGTCACTTGAGTTAATGGGTGAATGAGGATTAAAATGATTAGCTCACCATTGTTGCTCTGATCTCATCTACTCTGCTCTGATGTCAGACAGGAAGTGCTAGGCATAAGCCCTTTCAAATTAAACTTTTCCAGTGGGGTATCCCAAATGTTTTCAGTTTCATAATGACATTTGCTGTTATGTGATGCTTTAGCTACCTCCCTCAAACACCCTTCCTGTTGGAGGCTCAGTGTGCGCGCGCTGTGTATGTGATGGAGGTTTGTTTCAGACACTGAGGGATTTCACAAAAAGCAGGACACATGGTTCACATGAGGTCCAGAGGCTTGTGATTCTGTCATATCATTTACAAACACGTGAGCTGGTGGAGTGCTCTGCATTTAATCAGCTCATACACTCTCTATTGATCTATAGGTTCAGAGCTGTTGGCTCAATCCAGTGACAGTGACGCTGACAAAGTACAAACAGGTGAACCGTGAGAAGTGATAAGGCCATCTCAGATTTAAACATTTTGTAGACAGTTAAGAGCTGGACTAATGCCATTCACATGCTGCTATAGCTGGTGCACTGGTTTACATTAACCAGATGCACGTCTAAACTGTTGGTAATGTTAAATAGAAGGTAGCTACATTAATGCAACTGCTTATGGTCCATTCATAGTGTGAACATTAATGTTTTTAATTAGCCAGTCACTCAACTTCTCTGAGCATCTCATTCACATACGAGCAAAATTAATGACATAACTCAAATATCTCTGGTTGAATATTATCATCAAATTTCATGTTGAAACAATTCAAACTTGGAGCATTATATTGGATCTACCTTCACTGCGTGGAACACCAGTTTTTGAAGCTCAGCCATCTCCTTGGTAGAATAAAAGAGCCTCAGTTTTAGTACATCTGAGCGGTGGAGTAGAAAAACATGAAATCAGAAAATAGAAACAGACTTCACAGCATCGCATCTTTGTGACCGTCACTTAGTGACATTAATCACAGTTACTTAGCAACCAACGTTTCACTCACCTCTCAGACTTTTAAAAGTTTTTCAGTCAAGCTCACTTGTGAGTCCGTCAGCAGTTATAGTCCCTCCACACCTAAAAATTGTTGCTGTTTTTTCCCAATTCATTATCTTTCAGTGGTTTGTGTTTATTGCACATGTTCATATCATGATGAAAATACATGTATTGGTTATGGTGAGCACTATGTGTGACCCTGTCTGTAAAAATAATGAGAATACAACCTTTTGTTGTGGCTTTTGTATTTGTGTTGACCAATCTGTACCATCACACAACAACAACAACAACAACAACAACAACATACAGTAAATATGTACATATTCAAACTGACTGAATAACAGCTGTGTGTATTGTGTGTTCAGAAATTTTGTGAATCAGTGAATCGAGGCTTGCTGCTGCAGTTGTACGAGCATATCTACAAAAATATGAAAAAAACCCTAACAAACCACACACACACACACACACATTGCGTCCATCTGTGTGTGCGTGTTGTAGTGGTGCATGTCACACTTGTTACTATTGAAGGAAACATTAGGCTGAAACCACAGTTAAGTGCTACTCTGCCCGCTGAGTGAGTTCGTCTTTGGGTCTCTGAGTGTGTGTGTGTCTGTGTGTATATGTGTGTGAGTGTGTGTATGTGAATGTGTTGGTGGGGGCGGGGTGGGGGTGGGGGGACTCAGCCAAATGAACATTTGGCTAAAGGCTGTAGTCAACCCCATCCCTGTCACAGCACTGGTCTGTCCTAGGCTGTAATGCCAAAAATACCCCAGGGTTAGCTTGGAAATGTAGTGTTTGTGATGTATGTGTTAATGCAGCAGCTAATTGGTCTGAACAAGTACTAGAGCTGCAAATAGACTGGAGGGGCTCCGCACCAACAAGAGAGGAGGGCGGGGAGCAGCTCTCACATGAGTCTCCTTCACGAACCGAGATGAGAAAATAAGGGTGACTTTAAGTGAGGAGGCGACAGGAGAGTGCTAAGGTCAGAGGTCACAGACATCCATCCACACATGGTGACTAGTAAATGTGATGAGTGTTTTGTTATTGTTATTATAATCAACAACATGACAGTTCAAATGCATCTCTGCCCACAGCAGTGTGTTTATTTTATACACTATCTCCATCTGTTTGTGGAGATCAGAGTTTAGATAAATGGGTCACAGAAACAGTCAGGTCCAGTTGTGTTGATTACAGATTTGTCATGTGCATGTGGTTGTGGCTGGTGTCAGGACACCAGCTGATGACTGATTCCTCTCTGTGCTGTCAGAGAGGCTAAAATAGTGAACCACTGGCAAATAATTTAATGTGCTCTCTTGAAACAGACATGCATCCATATTTCAACACGGACAGATTCAAACATGGAGACACACCATCCAGATTAGATGAAGATAAGGAATGGTCTGTGTGTCTCCTCTCCTCCTCCATCAGTGTCTCTGAGTGTCTCCTCTTGTGCAGGACCAATTATACACCATACGTACAAACACCATTTTTCTGCTATTATGTCTTCTAGGAGGAAAAGAGTGAGCGTCTGTCTGATATCTCCACCATTGGTCAGGCAGATACCACACAAGTTAGCTGATCATTGCTCTTCCATAATGATTTTGAAGTCTAACTCCCTCTTTTTGATATGTAGAGCTGGTCTGTGTTTTACTATGTCTACTCTGTTGTGTTACAGTTTCTGTATTATGTGTTAATACAAACTCAGTTCCTGGAACCTTTTCAAAGCCATTGCCTGCCAGGTGACAGAAACCCATGTAAGCCTTTTGTAATCCGTTAGTTGTAATGATACATGTAAAGAAAGAATTTTATTAACTGTAATGGAAGCTAGGCTCAGTGTAATATTACTAAGCTCTATATCCAGAGCTGCCAGAAAACCAATGAGCTCTGAGAAGTGTATCCATACATGGTCCAGACCAGGATAGCACCTGGTCTGTTTCAGTAATGTTTGACTGTTGAAAGTTTGCGTTTTTACAGTTAATCCTTTCAAGGATGATCGAGTTGAGTTTTTAATTGAGAGTGACGTGTTGGTAAAAGGTGCTGGCATCTGTGTGCCAGTCAGAGGCTCTATCAGACATTGAACTTTTAGGTTTCAGGACATGCAATTGTTTTTTGGGACATATAAAAGTGCCAGGACTGTATGGTTATTGAAACTACATGTACTGCTTTGGAAAAAACAATTGAGATTCTCTGTGGAGGATTGATGGATCTTCTAATCCATCCTGATCCCTAGGATGGACATGCTGGCCTGGGAGAAAGGCTTCCCCTAAGAGAGCTCAATATGTAGATTGTGTGTGAAACAGGCAAGACATAGGTAAAGTGAGCATGAGAGGGAGAGAGAGAGCAGTGATGCTGATGACGAGAGCAGAGAGGTAGTTATATGTGCACAACCAGCTAAAGCTGCAAGGACAGCTGCAGTGACACTTTTAAGCAACCTTGAGATTTTGACCATAGCAGGGGCACACAGGCCACAGTGGCCCTAGGGCACACAGCATTATTAGGGGCAGCAGGTCAGGGCTCGACCGGAGGGGGCAGGCAGTGTTGGCTGATGTCTGTGGCACTGAGTTTAACAGAATAATCTGGCAAAGAGTACAGACCTGAACTGGCTTCTTATACTGCCACAGATTAATTATTTGATCAGGAACAAGTGAAACAGATTGTTGAGTCAGCTGAAGAGTCTGAAGCTGCTCTGCAGACACAGACACATGGGGAACCAGGAAAACATACAGCTGAGGAACAGGCCTGCCAGACCATGACAGCTTTCTAGGTCTATTCTTAGGTATCGAATTCTCCAAACACACATGTAGCAAACCTTCCTCAAATGAAAACGGGAAAGGCAACAGAGTTAGTGTATGTGGTGGAAAAACAAACAGTCCACCAACTGATCTTTAGGAGATTGTTATTTGTCTATGACAAAGCTGTACACTGTGAGAGACAGGCCAGTTTTGGCCTGATCACATAACGCAATGTATAATCAGCCAAAGCCTGCATATTATGCAGGGGGTCAGATTTTTTTGATTGCTGTGCATGTTTACTTCACACAGGAGCAGCCATTTCACTCCTGTTCCTTGAGATCGTTATGAAGTGACATAAATATGCGACGTGAAACATTATCGCCTCACGCTAGGAGATAAATGAAACTGGGAAAACTTAGAGCAAACAACCCCACGATGAATAAGGCAAGTCAGCATCATTTAGCAAATAAGAAAATAAGTGCAAAAGATCGAGCAAAGCAGTTTCCTGATGTCTTACATGAAAGTGGAGGAAATTATTTTTTCACTCTGTGCAACTGTGTGTTGGAACACAGGCGGACGGACGCTGAGCAGCCATGTGTTAAATGTGTTAGAGGAATCACTTTTTTTTAAGTTCCCACAGCAAGTTCCTGCAATTTCATTGCATAAAATTGCATAAACACCCCAAATTTTCCATCACAATTTTAGAAAAAAACCTAGTCGACGTAATCAAGGATTTTTGCCCACATCAATCGCAAAAACTACTTCTAACTTTTTCCTTGCCAGTCTTGTGATCCAACATGTCCTAAGACAAAATCAAAGTGTGAGGAGTTTGCATCATGATTTGAAAAAAATAAAGTTATTGGTATCTGATCCAGTATTGCAAATATTAGTGTATTGACAGTATTAAAAATTGAAACAATCAGATCAGTGATTCAGCTTTGGGAAATCTAAATTCATTTAATCACATTAATAAAGGTTCTCCATGATAGACTTGGTTAAAAACACCTATTGAAAAGACAGACAATTTGATTTGAGAATTTGATTCTCTGCAGGGATCAATTCTTGGTCACTTATTGTTTTGTCTATAAATCAACCGCCCCGGTAAAATTATTGGTGCTCACGATGTGAATTGTCATTGTTATGCTGATAACACTCAGTTATATAAATCTGTGATGCCCGATGACTCAACTCATTCACTGAACCCCATCATACATTGCCTCATTGATGTGAAACGGTTGATGAACAGAAATTTTCTTGAATTCATGTAAATGAAAAGAGGAAAAGGTTTTTCAGTAAACTTGGAAGTCTGGAAACACAGAGCGAGAGGGAAGTAAAACCCTGGGTGTCATTCTTGTTTAATCCACACATGAAGGTTGGTACAAAAACCGTCCTTTATCATCTAAGAAATATCACTAGAAAACTGGAGGATGCCAAGAGGATAACTCTGCTTTTGTGCTTTGTTGCCTGGAGTGCACTCTAGTCCAGACTCCCAAGAAGAGGGAAAAAAGAAAACACACACAGAAAAGCTGCGGCTCAGAAAAACCCCAGGAGCCAGGATTTTTTTTAAAAAAGTACATGGAAAAGAGACGACATCACAGTTTTGGAGAAGAAAGATTTTAAAATTATCTTTACTTGTTTGTACAGCTCTGATTGCCTACCTGTTTGATACTGTCCCTCTGGGTAGTGCTGGCTGGCTGTTTGCTATACACTCAACACACAACAGAGAAGTAACCTCTGGTAATTGAAGTGGTGTAACAGGACACAAAAATCACAGTTTGGTATGTACCTCGGGTTCGAGGTCACAGTTCAGCAAATTTTGAGTACGGCAAAAACAAGAAACAGAAAACACTAGAAGTTCATTTTCCCTTAAATAGATAATAATGGTAAAACACATGTCCATTAATTAGGTGCAACATGTAGAAAACTAACTGTACTTAAACTAAACTGTTTCTAACGGCCTGCTATGACTTGCCGGCAGACATGCAAACAAGATGGAGCAGGGCTTGATGACTTTCAGCATGTGTTTGAATGGTTGCATATCCGTAGATAGAAGGTATAATAACACACTTGTAATTACTGTGTTACTGAATTGTTAGCACACAGCTGCTTAAATACCACGGGGGGCTGGATTTGCACTGTACTCATTTTCTTCCTTGTCCCACTAATGTTGACAATAAGTTGTGCTGCCACCTACAAACCTAAATTGCAGCGCAGCTTTGGTTCACTGTCTCTTGAAATTTACCTAGGCAAAAAAATTCTGCACATGCACAGGCTGCAGTCATTTTGTTCCTTTTGGAAATTTTTATGTCGAAGTGTTATTTTATTGTTTTATTGCCCTTTATGTCTGCTGCTTGATGTAATTTACTTTGAGTTGCAGTTCTGTATGACTTGTACTAACTAACTTACTATTAAAACTGTATTTTCACTGATGACAAGACAATAAGGTGAAAGTGTATTTATACACACCTGCACACATTCATCAGCAGTCACTGGTTGTTGGATTGACAGATGGAGAATTTAATTTCAGTTAATCAAGAGCACTGACGGCAGCTCTCCTCATCACAAACACAGTTGTGATGAGCACAACTCTGAGATGTGGGAGCAGACATCTGCTGAATAATGTGTGTGTAATTCCACTGTGTTTTCAGTGCCACACTCTCATTCATGCAAAGAGCACGAAATAGTTTCTTCAGAGTCTTCCAATGTAGATGATAATAATGTTAGATCTATCTATCTATCTTTCTAAAAGTGTGATGCATGCTTGTTGCTGTGCTGATAGAGATAGCGTGTTATGTAATCATAGGGATAAACCAAGGTCTCCCAGGCACACTCGGTATGGCCAGATGCAAAAGGCCTCTTCTCTCTGTCTCTTCGTGTCGGCTTCACGGGGATGTTTTGTTGCATAATCAGAGAGCTAGTTATAAATAATTCTGTCAGCACTTCAAACCTCTCCCAGACAGGGCTGGGCCTTTTAGCATCGTCGCAGCAGATAGCAGGTGATATGTTGTTTCTGTGTTCAGATGAATGCTGATGCTGATCCTCAGTCTGGGCCTGTTGTTACTATACTCTCAACAAATCACTTTGACATCTGCAGCAACAGAGTCAGAACATCCACATTCAACATCACATATCTTTAAATATTTATCAGCTAGAAACCTATTTTTATACACATTAAATAGATGTGACTGCTCACATGTCATTATTGTGTTTTTGTGTCCTTTTGTTTTGATTGTGGCTAAAAAGTTGTAATGTGATTACTTTTGACAGATATTGTGATACAAGTCTTTTATTTTGAAATATATAAAGATGATGGTGATGTGTTCTTCATTCAGGTCTGTGCTAGACAAGCTTGTCTGGATTTTTAGACTGAGGCTGCTCTAATCTCAAAGCCCCTTTAATGATGCTTAATTTATAAAGGTGTATTGTTGTGACACATTTGACCTTTATCAGTAGCTGCAGCTGCTGTGATTTGGATGTTGAACTTGAGTGTATCGCAATTTCACTTTGATTTAGGCTTTAGGGGAAGTTTTATAACAGCTATTATCACAAATATTGGGATATTTCCAGCCATATGTCGTATTTCATCTGAAAAAAAGACCATGCCTCAAACACAAATTATCTTGCGTGCTAAAAAAAACACATTAATATAATATATTATATCTAAATCTAAAGATAATATAACAGTATATTATGGGGATGATGGGGCACGGTGGTGCAGTGGTAAGCACACAGGTTTCAAATCCAGGCCTGGGGCCTTTCTGTGTGGAGTTTTTCATGGGTGACTCTAAGGAGCCTGGAGGTGAGAATGTGAGCATGTGAGGTTGTTTGTCTCTACAAGTCAGCCCTGTGAGAGGCTTTATCCACACAACCGCATTCAGCTAAACAAAAATATAAAACAATTTGCCTCCAGACTGTTTTAGCTCCATATCATAAAATAATGCGACAATGCAGACACACCTGTAACACAAACATACCTTGAGCTATCACATTTGCCAGCAATTGCCAGCTGGTGTTAAATCTCATTTACCTCTAAATATAAAAAAAAAAACCCTCTGGATGTGTTGAAATTAATTCTTCTATTTGAAAATCATGTGAATGACTCTTGAAACAATAAATACACCTTAGTGCTGCATGTGCTAACAGTACCCGCCTCATCTCATTTGTTGGGACTCAGGGTTTCTGTAGTGTGACCCTGAAGGTGGCATCACCCTGGTTCTCCACTGTCTGATCATTGCCCCAAGGATTTTTGCGGAACATTATGATGTTGTCACACTGAAGTTAACCTTTGACCTTTTAGATGTAAAAAGTTCTTTTCATTTTATCCTTACAGATATTTGAATTCAGTTGTGTCATAAATAGTGTATAAGTGTTTTAACTGTGACTTTGACCTCTGAAATCTAATCAGTTCATCCCTGAGCCAAGTGAACGTACCAAACTTCCCTCTGGGTTTGTAACATGCAGGCAACCTGAAGACGTCAGACCTGCAGGCTGCATATTTCATGCAAAGCAACAGAAACAGAACGAGATGCTTGAGTCTGCACTTTTCTCACAGACAGTGATGAGACTTGGTCTTGTCACTTGTGTGCTGCACATTCACAGATCAGCAGTGGTGTACTCTAGAAGTGAGTGAAGTAAATAAGTTCCCCCACTTTGAAATAAAGGTGCCTGGATCAATCAGGTGTGATCATTGAGTGACTGATCAGGCTCACATATTGTGACATCAATACTGTTAGGGTCACTCGAGTAGTTATATTATATTATATTATATTATATTATATTATATTATATTATATTATATTATATTATATTATACTATATTATTCATATACTAATATTATTCATATACTAATTAGTTATACTGATTCAAATTGGCATGTTCACTTTGACTTGAATATGAAATGAGTTTGGTTATCAAAGGTGGTGAGGAAGGAGGAGCGGTGTGGTTTCACAATACATTTACCACTTTTTCAAATGTTTCACTCAATGTAAAAATAAGCAGAGGTCCTGTCACCATATGTATGCATGACAGTAGGGTCTTAACTCATGCACCACACCCTGCTCAAACACACACACACACACACACCACTGTGGTGTGGAAGTTTAGGCAAAGTTGTGTGAGAGAGGCAGTAGTGGCAGATTTAACACTCATCCATTATTGATAAGCTGTGGATGTTACATTGTGTCTCTGTGCATCACTTGCTTATTGTTCTCCCATGTTTTAGAAGAGAAGAGGGGGCAGGAGGAGGAGGGACAGAAGAGATTGCAGGAGGGCAGAGGAGGAGATGGGGGGGAGTTAGCACGACAGAGGACTAAGCAGCTTAGCAACTGATTTAAGATGCTCTGAGGAGTGTGACTGTTAACTGAAGCATTCAGAGACAGAGGCTGGTGGAGGTGGAGGTGGAGATGGACAGATTAGTGATGAGACAGTGCAGAACGAAGAATTAACAGAAGAAGTTTGGCTGTGTTTTTTTTTTTTTTTTTTAACTGATATTATAAACTTAATCACAGTGACATCTTGGTTTCAGTGAGTGTCTAACCTGTAACACATGAGCTTAAGTCCCAATCAGTCATAATGCAGTTTCTTAGAGACAGGGAGGAAGGGGTCACCAAAACAATTGGGACCCTAATAAATATGAAGTAATTCAATGTTGTGTTAAATGTTTCATCTGCTAACACTGGCAGAGGAGGTGAGGCAGAAGCTCCAGCAGCACCTGAGTCCACCGCCAGGTATAAACACTGTTATGTCACAAAGATAAACAGGCAGCACGCACACGCACACACACACATGATGTTGGGCATGACTCACACGCTCCTCACAGGCTGTTTGCAGAGAGTGTGTGTGTGTGTGTGCCCGCTCGGGTCCCAGTGGTGTGTTTCTGTGTCAGTGCTCTCTGGCCGAGGGCAGAACGAGGGGTTGTATCAGAGGCGGGCTGCACAGCACTGCAGTCAGACATGACAGTGACAGCACTGAAGATTTTTTCTCCTTGACAGTCAAACACAAGTTTATGGTCATTTTAGGGTCAGAGGTCACAGGACAGATTTGAAATATTTTCTACAATGTTTTGATTGACACGAACTGATCAGAAAACTGTATCGACCCTTATTAATGGCCACTGCTTCTTTGCTCAACTGCATGCTGTAGGGCTCACGCTGTTGTATGTTGTTGGTTGTTGCACCCTTGCCATTGCCTGTTATTGCATCCATGTTGCCAACTCTGCATACATTGTTTTCTGATGTGCTCACGGTGTTGAATGTTGCTGCATATTGTTGCATGTGGGTGCTCTCTTGTTGCATGTTAGGGTTACATTATTGAATGTTATTGAGTTATCGAGATTTATGTTGCATGTTGTTGTTTTCTGTTGTTTCACTTACATTGTTGCATGTTGTTCAGCTAATGTTGTTGCACTGACTGTCTGCTGTGGCCTTTTGTTCATATTCACTCGTTGTATGTTGCTCAGCTCCTCGTCTCATGCAGTTCATTGGAAACCAATGAGACCTGGTTTCTGGGTGTGTGTTGAGAGGAGGTTAACTGGGTGATCACACTCACAGTAAACACACTGACTCCCTACTGGGTGAATGTGGCACATTCTATCAGATTAAAAGTTAATGATCCGGAAAATATGTGTTGATTGATAATGTTTATGTGCGTGTGTGTGTGTCTTTGTGTTTGGCAGTATGACCCTTGCTGTGAGCTCCTGGGCTATTTTTTGGAAATGTTGCCTCTTCCCAACTGACACACACAGTGTAATTTCAGGATCATCAAGCTTTACCTTGGCATTTGGAAGCGCCAGTCCATTCACCCCAGCGCACACACACACACACACACTTGTACTACATATAGACACATTTGATTTGTTAATGTGTACCACTACCTATAGCTTCTAACAGCTCTCAATCATCACAGAAAAATGAAATTAATACCTAAATACCCAATACCTACCTGGTAAGATACACTGTTGAACTAATGAACACCTGAAGTAATGGTGTGTTCAGGAGATGATGGCATCACTGTCACATAATGAAGTGACAGAGTCTCTCTACAGATATTCACAGGCAGGGCAGCAACAGAGGAACTGCAGTGAATGGCACGTGCAAAATATCACAATGTAGATCTAAATATGGATTTCATTGTTTCACGCAATGACATTAAGATACATTATTTTCTATTCTATTCTCTCTAAAGAGCTGTGAACATATCACACATCAAATTAACTCCAGATATAAGTTTCAGCAAAGGTTTAGTGCTGCTTGAAGGAAACCACATCTCTTCTCAATGTTCTCTTAAATGTTTATATGTGACTATTTATATGCTTGTTTTGTTGTTGTAGTCTGTTTTTAGACCCATGTAAAAGCCCAACTAGGGTCAAGAGTTAAAAATTAAAAACAGCTGTGATGCTCTGAATATAGTAAAATATAGTATATAAACATGCACTTGAGAGGATAGACTAACAAAAGGTACTGCACACATACTTAATGAAGCATATTGCTCATGAATCATCACACAGCAGTCTTCCCCGATTAGTTTTACTGTGACAGGATCTTAACATCAGTGGACTCTGTGTCTCTCTGGAGTCACTTCATCATAGTATGATGTTTTTGTGCCCAGATTCACATGGGACCAGAAGTGACCTCTGTGATATGAGAGACAGAAGACAAAGGAGCATGTAGCTGATTGTGGACCAGCTCAGTGCACTTGTTACATAACACAGGTGACTGTGAATACGCTCAGTGAGAAGCTGTGAGTGTGTTGGTCAGTGTGGCCCCAGGTGTTTGAATAGAAACTATCAGAGCTGTCATTGTGAGTTAGTATTTGAGTCAGTACACACACAACCTGCTGTGAACATGTCACAATTCACTTGTCTTATCTGTTGTGTGTCTGTGACAGTGTGGGTCAGTGTAAGGAGTTGGACAGTGCAGCAAGGGCACGGCAGGCCCCAATGTCTCCCTCTGACTTCCTGGATAAACTGATGGGGAGGACGTCCGGGTATGATGCCAGGATAAGACCCAACTTTAAAGGTACATGTCACTGTGTGTGTGTGTGTGTGTGTGTGTGTGTGTGTGTGTGTGTGTGTGTGTGTGCGTGCGTATGTGCGTGCGTGCGTGCGTGCGTGCATTCATTTGGTAAATGATTTTTTAAAGGTAGAGTCTGGAGGTTTGTTCGTTGCCGTTTGTAAACAAAACATTCAAAGTTGGCCCCTCCTCTCGGGCTCAACTGTGGACGTCTGCTGCAGCAGCAGTAGCAGTTGTCAGGACTGGAAAGAAAAGGAAATACAGTCCGAGTGAAGCACTGGGGCCGCGGTCCGATATCTGGCCGTCACCGGTAACGGGAAACTCGTGCTGAGCTGGGAAGCAGGTGCTAACGGCGGATGCTAGCTGCTACCACTAGCGGAAGTTAGCGTTGAGCTAGCTGGTGTTAGCCTTGGCGGATAGCATTCGCCGCTACCACTCGCCAGCATCCGGGACAGCTAGCGGGGCTAGCAGCCCTGCCACTCGTGCTGCACGGAACTTCACCTGCTAAGTCTAGCGTTTATTTTTGAGCAAAAACCTTCAGACTCTACATTTAAGAAACACCGGTTGCACACTGATAAACTTGTTTACCTGGCGTCTTTGTAAAAAATAAAACTCAAACTCACTGAAAATATCTGTAATATGATGATGTCATTCATGACGTAGAGGAGCCTTTAGTAGTGAAATGAAAGAAGTAAAACCCTGTTGTCAGAGCACTCTGGATTCATGCTGGAAAAGTCAGTAAGTTCTGAAGTTGAAGGCAAACTGACTTTTTTTCAGGTCAGATTCCCACATCTTTTGGATGAGTTGTGAAATGTCTTCAAGAATTGAAATGAAGTCCATTTGCTTTAATTCTAGCACTTAATGACTAACATGACCTGGATGACTAAGAACCTGCCACAGACATTTCAGAAAAGGAAATGTATCTCCCAGGCTGTGGCAGAGGGCGTAGAGTTCACAACCTCAAATGATAAAGTCTTCATGTACACCAGTGACTCAGTGTGTCTTTTAAACGTGATCATTGTGTCTGTCCCCTGCAGGTCCTCCAGTCAATGTTTCCTGTAACATCTTCATTAACAGCTTTGGTTCCATCGCTGAAACCACGATGGTAAGTAAATAACATTCACACTGAAGACACAGACATTTATACATCAGTTTCACATACACCAGAAACGTTGATCTGCTCTGTGCCCTATAAACATAAATAATATACTACAGAGACACATTACAATGTTGAAACTGAGAAACCTCGTTGTTTTTTTGAAAATTGTTTGCTCATTTTGATGCCAGCCAACACTGCCATTCATTTATGTTTCTTAGTCATTTCATGTTTCCTGTTTTATTTTGAAATGTCTCATGTTTTCTCCTTTGGTTTCATTCTGTGGGGCTCAGCTGTCACTTCCCCACCTGTATCCTCTTTCTCCCCTGTGTATTTGTCTTCTGTGTTTCCTTTTTGTCTGCGTCGTTTCATCTGTGTAAGTTAGCTGCTTTTCTTCATTGTGTTACTTCACTGTATTCATTCTCTGTTCTTATTCTTTGTTGTTGTTGTTTGTTTGTTTGTTTGTCTTTGCGGACTTCTCTTTCAGACTCAGTTCAACCCTGGACAGTGCAGCAAATTTTAGTTGTTTTTGTGTTTGCCCTCAGTGAGTCATTAACGAAGTGAAAAGAGAAGTGAAAAGAAGTGAAATGCTAAAAGAAAACACCTGGTAGAACATCTTACAATTAATTAGGTTACCTGGCGGCACGTTAGTAGGATGAATGGGAATAATGCAACATGGAATTGCAGTCCATGATGTCATCATAAGATTCATCATAAGATTCAGAAAATCGGAAGAGATCTGTGTAAGCCAGGAACAAGGCCCAAAACCAGTATTGGGATGGCCTTGATCTTCTGGCATTCAGATGACACTACATGAAAACAGACACAAGTCTCTAGTGGATGTGAGCACAATGGCACAGGAACACATCCAAAAAACACAGTCTGTGAACACAGTGTGTGTCTGCATCCAAAAGTGCAGCCATGCAAAGAGGAAACCATGAACCAGAACTAGAAACTCTCCTGGTCCCAAACTCAAAAAAGAAAGAGTGAAGTGAACTGATGAGTCAAAGTTTGAAATTCTTATTGGAAAACATGGATACTGCATCCACTAAAATGAAAAGAGATCATCCATCTTATTATTAGCCCACATTTTCTAAATTGTGCTCCTCTTGAACTATTCAGTAATGAGTGATGTTTGTGGTTTGTGATGCTCCAGTGAACATCAACACCATCACTACTGTGGTGTGTAATTAGCAGAACTGTGATCAGTCAGGCTTCGCTAAGGAGGGATGATTCAAGTGACAACTTCTAAGTGCTCTCTGCACCACTGGGAGTACCTCTGACCGAGGCAAGCAAAGAACTGTCATGAGAAATGTCAGAATGTAAAATATTGCTTTCATTGGACTTTTATTATTTATAGACACACAAGAATTTTGTGTGTGTGTGTGTGAGAGAGAGCGGGTGTGTCTGTAGGACATCTGTAGTTATCAATATTTATGTAACCACAGCAGCCATGAACCACAAATGAGAAGTCAAAGGCTTGTACTGACTTAAACTATATTATATAATATACAGTATATATCCATTTCATGACCCCAAAAAAAGCACGAAAAAAAAAAGTGAGCTGCTCCCACATCACCATCAGGGCAGTGTCTGACTCCGTCCCTTACTACCAGCTAATCCACAAAGAGCTTATATTAGGTGTGTGTGGAGCTGAGGCTTTGTGGCAAGCATACACCCAACTGTCCACCTGTCCGTCAACGACACCACCACAACCAGGGGTCGTCAAGTAAGTTTGACCTCTGGTGGCCAGAATCGAATAAGAAATTGTGTAGTAAAATGAAGCTTGTCATGTCCTTGTTTCTGTTAAAACGTGGCTGTGGCCACAGTCACATAGTAGTTGTGCTCTAACTACAGTCAGATGTGATTGTCTGTGTCTGCAGTCTACTGTTAACATGGATAAAAGTATCGTAGCATCCCTGTATAGTTTAAGCTCTTTTTAGAGGAGTTGATAATATGATGTAATAAAAATCTAATAGATGGTGTTAATAAGGAAGTAAAACCAGAATAAACCAACAACATGAATAATAGAAACGTTCAAATATTGTTATCCCAGAACCAATAAACATGTTGATGTTAATATGTAAATCTTTCATATTACGGTGATCAACAATCACATTAATTATGTCATGGTGGATCACAGATATCCTCAAACATCTATCAGCTATGTTTGCTTCAGTTGGACGATTGTTTGAGTATTAAATGAACGTCTGTGCAGAAATTTATGTATTATATTTAAACATGCGTCACATATTTCAGAGTTCGATTGGCAGTTGACTTTACCTTTTGATTAGGCTTTGACTGAACACCTCTGTACGTTACAAAGCAGAGCTTGGTTAGCAAGGTGCACTGGTAATTCACCTTAACAGTGTGAATTTTGGCTAGTGAATAACAGGCGTTATGTGAAATGTACAACCAAATACCAAACAAGATGGTTTTAGGCCGGATAAAATGTTACATAACTTTCTTCAACTGAAAACACAATGATGGGTCAAAGGTCTAATACATCGCTCTGGTCCTCGGAGATTAATAGGCAGATGTCAATCACACATAGCTACGCCCTAAAACTCACCCTGATTTATCATCTGTTTTCTTTTAAATGAGACGATAATTTGAAAAATTAACATAATGTCATGAGGAAGACTTAGGATGGAGGGTCAGAGGAAAGTGTGACAGTTTATACTGAGTGAGAGGCGCAGGGATACACGACATGCATGGGCCATATGTCACAGTGGGATTAAAACCTTTCTCTCTTCTCACCATCTGTCTTTCCATCTCCCCTCTCCTCTGTATTTTAACACACAACACAGTGCTGTCACACAGTCTCAATACAACACAGGACAACTGACACAGTCTGCTGGCAACACAGCACACAAACATGAACATGATAGGCTGCACTGCTGCTTATTAATATAGTGTATAATCAAAGAACACACAGACATCTACCTTCAGTCAACACGAGACTTGACCTCTCACCTGCTGGACACCTGGAGGAGCAGTGAGGGAGAGGATGACGACTGCTTAATGGTAGTTTCCCTGTGATGTATAAATAGATCACTTAGAAGAACAACTTAATTTTTAATCATTTACATTGTCAGCATGTACATGTGTGGAGGCTGCAGGGTGCTGGTCTGGTCATGTGCCTTTATGTAATGCTGGAGCATTTTAATGGTAATAGACTCATTTGTGGCCTTTCACTGTGGAGCTAGCACGTTCCCCCTGTGATTGTGTGGGTTCTCCCTGGGTTCTCCAGAGTTGTTTGTCTGTATGTCAGCCATGTGATATACTGGCGACCTGTCCAGGATGCACCCTGCCATTGGCTCCGGCCCACCACAACCTTATCCAACCTAAATGGATAAGCTGTACAGTCAGTGGATGGATGGATGGATGGATGGATGGATGGATGGATGGAATCATTTGTGATGTGACACAGTTTTTCTTACTCAGCTTTACCTAGTTAATAATGGTTTTCTCTTACGTCACTGAAAGAGGAGGAAAAACAGAAGAGGAGAGATTCAGAGTGAATTGTGAATTTTTGAATGCCCAGTGGCCCACACACATAGCAAAGAGAGAGAGGGAGAGAGAGAGAAAGAGTGAGGGAGAAAAAAGGAGAGAGAGAGAAAGAGAGAGAGAGGGCTTAGAGACAGGTTCACTCTGGCCTGAACACGCTATCTATGTTAAACAGATTTACTACAGTTCAACTGTTTTTCCATTTGTTCTCAGGGTCTCTCCACTCCTGTTAATCTACCCTGTGTGTGTGTGTGTGTGTGTGTGTGTGTGTGTGTGTGTGTGTGCATGTTAGCAGAGTTTATCTGACTGCACAGGAGGAACAATAATGAAACAGGTTCACCCTCACAGAAACAACCTCTTGTTAAAGCCTCTGTGTTCAGTTGTTTTTCTCATCCTGGTGCAGTTTTATTATGAATTATTTGACTGTTGTCGGCCACTTGGAGGCAGCAGAACAAGATTGACTGACATTATGTTGTATGTATTTGGGTGAAGAGGGGGGCAGGGTTATCAACTGATCACCAGCTGGTGGTGAGTTGGATCAGGTGTTGGAGAAGCCTACCGGACAGACCTGGCAAAACCAAATGTGTAGTGAGAACCAACAGGAAAGGTCTTGTGGGAGAAGACTTTTGCAAACATGGAGTCCGAGTGGACCATGTTCAGAGCTTCCATTGTAAAAACGGCCATTGGGAGCTGTGGCCTTAAGGTCATCTGTGCTTATTGAGGAGGGAACCCGGGAAACAGCAGGAGGCAGATGCAGAAGACATGGGGGAGGTCTCATCGATGACCCTGGCAGAGGTTGCCTAGATCATTAAAAAACTACTCTGTGGCAAGGTCACAGGTGTAGATGAGATATGTGCTGGGATGCTTGTTGGGCTGTCTTGGCTGATACATCTCTTCAGTGTTGTGTGTAGGTCAGGGACAGTGACTGGAGTGGTGGTTTCCATGTTCCCAGAGAGGGTACCACAGGGTGTATGCCAACTATTGGGGGGTTGCATTGCCCAGCCTCCCTGGTGGAGTGCAGGGTGCTGGAGAGAAGGCTCGATTGTAAAACCTCAACTTCAGCAGGAGGAGGTTTGTGTTCATGGACAGCAGCAGAGATGAGGACCTTTTCAGAAGCCTCAGGATCCCATTTTTGCTTTTTGTGGTTGTCCAGAAGAGTCCTCAGTCCAGTCCACTTGTTCTGTGGTTTCACTTGCAATGGAGGAATATTTCATACCTGTCTTGCCCCCCCCCCCCCCCCCCCCCCCCCCCCCCAGTAAGACTGAGGACTGTGGACTTATGGCCTAAGGCCTGACAATGATAAATAAGTTCTCTCTGAGTTAGTGGACTGGGCGACCCCATCCCTGCCAGCTGATATCACATCTGTAGGTAGGAGAAGCCCAGCAGGCAGTGGCTCACTGTACAGTCAACTATACTTCTTTTGGTTGTTACATCAGTGATTCACTGATGAACGCACTACATAATTCTGAGGCTGCAATAAAAATGACAAGAAAAACACATACAGTTGAATGTACTTGTTAATGTGGATTCCAGTTTCTCCACAGCTCATGAAGCAGTGTGTATGACTCATGTAGGACATCAGCTTCAGCAGCATTTAATGTCTCACCTAAATCAAATGCACACTGCTCTCATCTCATTAGCTGCAGTGGCTTTCACTGTGCAGTCACTCCAGGGAGTTTTCCAGGGAGATGGATCACTGTGATGAGACCAGGCAGAGTCCAGACCAAGATGAGTCTGCGTCCAGTCGGAGCCCTCCACATATTTCTGCTGCTTCTTTCTCACTGGCCGTCGTCATTGTTTGCCTCTGATAGAGGCTCAGCTCCTCTGTGTTCCCCTCAGTGAACAAGGGAAGGCAGCACTTAACAGAGGCGTCGACATACAATATTCAAATATAATTTTAGGTCATGTCAAGATTGAATGAAATCAGGTGAGAAACTTAAACAGAGTTTAAGAGATGTGCTTTGGTCTGAAGAGGAAACATTTACACTGTGGACACCATTTGTCACATGGGCATGGATGTTTGGATGAATGGATGGATGTATCATAGAAACTAATATGGATGAAGGTCTCTCAAACATGTTTCTGCTCTGTATCTGCAGGACTATCGTGTGAACATCTTCCTACGCCAGCAGTGGAACGATCCCAGACTGGCTTATGCTGAGTACCCAGACGACTCTCTAGACCTGGACCCCTCAATGTTAGACTCCATCTGGAAACCAGATCTGTTCTTTGCCAATGAGAAGGGAGCACACTTCCACGAAGTCACCACAGACAACAAGCTGCTAAGAATCTTCAAGAATGGAAACGTCCTCTACTCCATCAGGTAAGGAGTGGTCAGCCAGTCCAAAGCCCCCCCCTTTGGCATTAGTAAAGGATCACAAAGTCTGTCAGTACACCACAGTGGTGATGATGAGGAGGAGAAAGAACCTGTTATATCATCAGGACTTCTCTATGTGACAGCACTGGAGGATGAAAAATGTGTATTTCATTATGTAACAGAGTATGTCACATGTACAAGTCTTAAGTCAAACTCTGATGATCACCTCCAGTCTCCATAGTTACATCAGCTAAAGGCAGAAATTCATGAAAAGATTTGTTTTACTTTCAACATGGGTGAAAACTGAAGGAAAATTATATTTGACAGTTTGTGTGAAGGAGCCGACCCTGGAGGTTATTAGCTTTGTCTTTCTTGATTCAGAACTGAAGAAATCATTTGAAATAATGTTTTTAGCACATCAGGGACTACTGTCAGGGGGCACAGAGACCTGATAACAGGAAGCTTATGGGTATAATAGCAGTTATCTGCAAATTTGATCCCTTCTTTAAAGCATGTATGTAAAAAAAATATGGCAATGTTCACGATCATATCGCTCCTCAGAAACCTGTTTCTGAATTCACCAAACTGATGGGAGAGTGGGTCCTGATGGAGATTGATTTTTTATTTTTTTTTGGTAAACAGTTAGAACACAGGTCTGTGGTTTCACATCAATAACTGTTCTGTAGAGGACCTGAGCTGCAAAGCGATGAAATGTGGAGCTTAAATTCAGAGTCTTGACACAGTTTCACGCTTTATATTTTCCTTTAATACTAATTTGTTTGATGCATATGACTCTGACATCAACAGCTAATCTCCTGGGTGCTGTTAGTTCAAGAATGAAAATGGGGCTGATGCAGACTCAAAGAGTGCATCTAATACTGGACACGAGCAGGACATTACCGGACGACTGTCTCTGTCTCTTTCAGACTGACTCTGACTCTTTCGTGTCCCATGGATCTGAAGAACTTCCCCATGGATGTTCAGACCTGCATCATGCAGCTGGAGAGCTGTAAGTCCTACATATACACATGCACACATATGAGGGAATTCCTGAAAGGGACACACAAGTCAGGCCCAAAGGGGGGTACATGTTCTCCACCAGTGGAGTAGCTGCCAATGGTACCTCCTATGTCAGGGCCTTGGGCCAACTTTTTTGTAACCCAGTAAATGGCAGGTTACACATAATCAGTTCACAGAGAGCAGCAACTGTGTTTATTATCAGCATCAACTCAAAATAAAAGATAACAATGGGGAATTGAAGATGCTGGTTTTCATTAATGAAACATGAAATTAGAAGGGTTACTGCAACCTACTCATACTATGACCAAATGATCAAATTAATCTGGTCAGCAAAACAAGCACCCTCCTTCTGAACGAGACATATAACATACTGCCACAGATGCATACAACTGGCTACTGGTGACTTCTCTCCATTTTTATACTCCCTCACTAATCAGTAATATAACAAAGCTGCACAGAGCTCATCTGGTCCACTTAGGCAGAAAAGTCCACTTGAGGCTGCAGACATGTGTTTAAAAAAATATTTACCATTAAAAATCATTTGCCATACACGACTCTTCGCTGCTTGGCTTTTCCTTCCAGAGCCAAATTTTTCTCTGCCAGGCACAAGCGACTCATTTTCCAAATCACACACAGAGCTGATCTTCATAATAACCATGGATTTATGACTCAGAGCTTTTCATGTGCATTTGTGTTTCTTTGCTGGCTCCTCCCCTCCCCCTCCTCCCTGGTTTATTATTCATCACATTTTCAATGGAAGCTGTGAACACAACTGAGGCTTTTATCAGTGAAGCGGCCTGAAGCTTCTGCTGTGAACACACTCATGAAGTGGTTCAAAGATAAAGTGTCCTTCACTTCAGCACTGTAAATCACATATCATAGATGAATAAGTGAACACTCTTCCTCTTTATTATTCATCATTATATGTTCCCACCTCAGGAATGAGTCTGCAGGGTGTGAAACCCCAGGGACTTCCACTATGCACGCCACTCACTGCTTAGGTGCTGGGATTCATACAGGGAAGACAGCAACATAGCTCTGCCTATGCTGAGAGGAAGTGGATCCCGCAGAGGAAACAAAAATCAATAAAGATTGTTGGATGTTGTGTAAACTCAGATACTGTATGAGCAGATGGGAATAGATAAGCAGATGTTTGTTTATTCTTTATTTATCCATGCATCATATTCAGTATCACCCTCCCTCCCTCTTGGATCTTTTTAAGGAAACACAGTCATGTTTAATAATGTTGATAGAGCTCTGATGACTAGCCTAGCCTCTGAGCGGGGCCGGGCCAGAGGACACAGGGACAGTCTTCATTGGTGGTTTTATTCAGCTGCAGCCCAGAGGCACATGCAGATCTGTTTACATATAGAGATAGGCTCCAAATACACATGTATGTGTATATAGATATATAGATAGATAGATAGAGAGAGAGAGAGCAAGAGAGAGAGAGAGAGATAGTGCTTTTTAATACATATTCATATATATGATGCAGCAGAGAACACAGGAAGCATGATGACATGCACATAGAGGCAGGGGGAGGGAGGGCAGTGATGACATGATGCATGTTAGAGACAATAAAAGGTCTTGACCCAGCTGAGTTTAATATCTCATCACAATATAGATACACCACAGTAACTGACATGTTAATCCATGCTCAGCTAATCACATGTGACTGTGTAGAGGTGGTGCAGGCAGTCTGAGCAGCAGAACTCCGAGACGACAGTTGGAGACATTGTTATCACCGGGGGCGACTGAGACGTAAAAACATCCAGAGACAAACGCAAACACTGGTGTGGAGGGCTGGGGGCAGACTCTCCTCTATTCCCTCTTTGTGCACACACACTCCAACACACACTGAACCTGAAGAGGAACTACATCTTTTGTGTGCCTCCATCGGCCTGTAGCAGCACGAGGCAGCTGGTTTTTGCTTTCACCAAAAAGCCCTGAAGAGAGAGTGCAGCTTCATGCAGCCTAGTGTTTATACTCTCCCTCTCTGTATTAGTAACCTTCACCATGTCATGTGGGTGTATGTCTACTCTGTACACTCTGTGTACATCAGTATCTGTGTTTCTATCACAGGTCTGGATAAAACAGAAGTCATTTTTAATACAAAATGATACAACCAATTGTGAATGTTTTTGTGGCTATTTTGTATTTTAAATTGTTTTAATTCATGTGTCTCAGGTGTGACATGAAGAACGTTAAAGAGGAGCTGTGCAAGATTTGCACTTTAATTAAGAGTGAAGGCTCTCTGCCTTCCACCTACGGTCTCTTGGCCAAAAGCTAACCTTGAAAGATCGGCACCTCCATCTGTCCCAGATCTCATCTCGCGAGACACATAGACTGCTTTATGGCACTATGACACAAACATGCCCGGTAATCCGTAATCTCTTGTTAATGTAACCCATCTCGGTTGCCTTCTCGCCGGGTTTGTTGAAAACAAATGCACATGGCCGGGGGGTGGGGGGGGGTTAGCAGTGAGTTTTTACATTTTACATGAAAATTTGCATTTTGAAACTGTAGGGGGAGCCGTGTAGAGAAAAAAAAGCGACTAACACAGCAAAAAAGTGACCAGACCTGCACAGCTCCCCTTTAATGGAAACAACTATAGTCAAATTTGTCAGTGATGTGATGTTTAATTTCCTCTCAGCTGATCATGTGTTAACAGTTTGGGGATATTCCGGCGTAAATGTAACCCATGGTCTAACACACCGTGACACGGAGTAGAACACCCCCGCGAGAGATCAAGTTTGCCAACTGCAAACTTCTCTAGTTGTAGTGACTTCAGCAAAGACCGCACAATAGCAAAATACTGCTGTCTACTCCACGAGCTAACCGCGGTCAGAAAAGCCACTCATAGCCACAAACAATGCTCAGAACAGCACCAAACATCATCAACTGTACAAATAGGGTCCCAGCACATAAAAGGAGGCATCAAACACCTGCTAGCTTTGCCTGGTTTCTATTGAAAAGAGACGAAAAAAAGAAATCACCCACTCTCCTCCAGCCGCTTGTGAGTTTTAGGAAAGCCCTGATGAGTCGATTACCGAATGCAGTAGAAAAGTAAGGAGATGTTTATTCCCAAAAATTCTTTGCTTTCTCAACTCAACACTTTAAGTAATTATTCTGTAGTTTCACATTTACAGAATAAATCCTGTGAATACATTTTGGTTCTTTATGAAACTGTGGACAACTTTAGGTGATGAAAGGGGAACGTATTGACCAGGTAGTAAGAAAAAACACTTCTCAGTAGAGCCTCACTCAAGAGACATCCACGACACATGTGTCACCACATGTGTCACTAAGAAGCTCTGACCTTATGTGACTGCATTATTTCACCGGACTAATCTCAACATCTGACCCACGCCACTCACCCACAAGGGAAATAGATCTACACAGGAAGCTATATAGTCTTAACTCTCCATACCACACTTGCCCATCTTGAACACCAGGGTGCTTGTGAGACTGCTCTTTGTGGATTTAAGCTTATCTGCATCTAACACAGTAATCCCAGGCAGACTGGTCAATGGATTACTGACTCTGGATCAGTGACCTCCAGACTGATCATTGGTCCCCATTTCTCATCAGCACTGGGTGTTGAGCCCCATGCTCTGCACTCTGCTCACATGGGAGGTGGTGCGGTCATGGGTGTACAATGACATCATCAAATTTGTAGATGATACAACTGTGGTGGTGCTCTGGAGAGGATGAGTCAGTTTGCAGGGACAAGGTCCAGAAAACTGTCAGTGTGGTGTCAACTGAACTTAGAGCTAACTATGGACTTAAGGAACAAAAAAAAAACTGACCTGCATCCTGTCAAGAAGACGCAGCCGTGCCTCTACTTCTTTGGGATCCTTTAGGAGAGGAACTTTATCCCCAGTCTTTTTCTTATGTCACATTTATCCAACAGCAAATAAAGATGTAAAAATGATTTAATCATCATAATAGTTTTCAAATTATCTTTCCACAGCTCATGTCAACTCATGTCATTATTTGTTCAATCAGGATGCAGCTGGGCTCTGTAGTGAGAGGAACATCATCAAAGTGAGACACCTTTTCAGCATCATGCCCAAAGATTTTCGGACAGTCATAACATCAGCTAAAATGATGGCCAGTGTGGTGTCAAAAGTACAACATAAATGAAAATAAGTAACTAAACCATAACACAAACAGAGAACAATGTAATATCAAGTCAACACAGTGAAATCAGGACAGTCAACAAATGGAAGGAATATTGTAATGGTCAGATCTGTCATCCACCATTCCTCCTGGGATGCTCACAGTCTTAGGTCATTTCCGTCCTGTTTCACAGAGATTAGACTTTAATTAAAAAATGGATCAAAGAAAACACAGAGTTGATTTTGTCCTCGTCAAGGTCAATCTCTCCCCCTCATCAAAGCCACAGTGACAGTGTGAATAATGACATCTAGCACTGTATGACAGCAAAATATGAACATTATGACCATCAGAAGAGAGTACAAAAACAAACATGCTGCTATAGTTGTCACTAATGACAGTGAGTCAGCATTAACATTTCAGACAAATACAAAGATTTGAATAACACGACACTATTGAGTACTACTAGTAAGTTTATTTTGCTGATGCTAATAATGTGCTTTTATCTTAAAAACATAATTTGAACCACTTTCATTGTGTTGCTGCGTGTGTAGTTTCTGTTGCTTTCATAAATGGAACAAGATGTCTGATTTTACAATAATGAAATTAATTAATTAACAACAGTAATGATTTGAGTGGGTTATAAACTTGACTATTGAGTTGCTGAAGATAGATCTTTGTTCTTGTGCTGTTTTCAGTTGGTTACACCATGAACGACCTGATCTTTGAGTGGCAGGAGAATGGACCTGTTCAAGTAGCTGAAGGCCTCACGCTGCCACAGTTCATCCTTAAAGATGATTCAGACCTCAGATACTGCACCAAGCACTACAACACAGGTAACCACACCAACGTACACACACACTCAGGGTGAAACAGTCATCATCATCAGTCATGTTTTGATAACTGGAGAAAAAAAACACAACATCACCACTTAGTTTCTGAAAGATAGCATGAGGTGAATCCTGCTTTCATACGGTTAGCTAATGACAGCACACGGGTTACACAGATGTAGACAGTCGTCTGACTGTGTCTGCTCTGCTGCAGGTAAATTTACCTGCATTGAGGTGCGGTTCCACCTGGAGCGTCAGATGGGGTACTACCTGATCCAGATGTACATCCCCTCTCTGCTCATTGTCATCCTGTCCTGGGTCTCCTTCTGGATCAACATGGATGCTGCCCCTGCCAGAGTGGCACTGGGCATCACCACCGTCCTCACCATGACAACACAGAGCTCCGGCTCCAGGACGTCTCTGCCTAAGGTCTGTAAGTGTGTGTGCATGCGTGTGTTGTCTCAAGTCTGTCATTCTGGAGGTCCCTCTGGAGGTGTTTCTAGTTGTCCAGCTGGGTCAGTGTCAGGTAGAGGGGCACAGATGGGTGTCACTAGGTTTAGGTTATCAGTAACAGTAAGAAATGCAGTGTGTAACAGGTGAGTGAGGTTTGATGTGAGAACATGATGTCTGTATATCACATCGTCACAGACAAAATATCTTAGAAAATTTGGAATTCTGAATATAATAATTTGATTATTTGTAAAGAACATTTAAAAATGAGGATGTGCAAAGTGCTTTGACAAAAAGCTGTTTGCCGTTTGCTGACATCATGAAGCGCAGAGGGATCATGGGAGTTCTTGTCCTCAGATTCTCCTGGTTTGGATTTCTACAGTGCCATTCATTCAGCAGGCTTTTATCTGCATCTGAATCATCCACAGAGGCCTCCTCCTCTCCACAACAAACAGAGCAGCCAATTGTAAAAGTTATAAAAACCAGACGTACTTTAAAAATTTAAAAAATCACTGGTTCACCGCCAAGTCAGTGAAACAGGATTTGTCCAGCATTTTACACATCCTGGCTTCACTACGCTGCATACCTGTTGCCACTGATTATTAATTGATACTGGATTCCTACTGTTTGCTCTTGAATGCCGGACACATCTGGCTCTTGAGATCTTCTTCTTGTTGTTCCGAGGTTTAATACAACTACTCCGACACAAAGGCGGTGGAGCTGCTACTACAGTCTGGAAACCCTGGCCTCTGGAGTGTCTCATCTTTTAAATATCTTTTAAAAAGAACTGCTGCTCTGTGAATTATGTATGACTTTGTTGTTGTTTTATTCAGTTGTTTTTTTCAATCTTTTTATGGACTTGAAATATGTGTCCTGTTTTTATTGTAAGCCACTTTGTAAATGCTTTATATATATAAGGTTTGTTATTACTTAGGGACAGGTGAGGGGTCAAAGAGAGAGTGTGTGTGTGGTGTGTGTGTGTGGTGTGTGTGTGTGTGTGTGTGTGCATGCGAGTGTGTGCGTGCGTGCATGGATGAGTACACATCATGAGCATGCGTGAGGATGAGCCCTCAGTCTTGTTCTGGTATCTCGTATGCATGAGAAAAGATCAGACACGGAGAAATTTGTTACGTAACTCTTATTAGCACACTCGTCTTGCTCACACATACAGTTCACATACACCTCCACAACAAGGATGAGCTGTATGTGTGTGTTTAGAGGTTAGGAGGTTTCTCATGTTTCCAGTGCTTAACAGAGCTTTGCACTCTAGTATGTCACACATGTCTGAATTAGTTATTATTTCATATAGAAATGAGGTTACCTTATTCTGACACCACACACTTACAGCGGTGAGTACTGTGTGTGTGTGTAATAGCAGCAGCTTTCTGAATGGACATAGGACCTTAGCAGTTTATTTCTGACTTAGCCTTAAGTGAAAGTAGCAAAACAGCTACATAAAAATACTCTAAAACAGGAGAACTTTCAGGAGCTGGCTCCATCATCAGGGAACCACAGGAGCAGAACAGTCTCAATACTAGAAAGTACCCATGGTACAGTTGTGTTTCAAAACACTACTGCTGAAGCAGAGATTCAAAAGTCCTCTTCAGCAACCTGTGGATGACGTCCTTCTGTATTTACAAATCACTTTACAGCCAAGTGCCATTAACATCTGATGGGATTATATTTGAATATTCTTTGTCTCTATATCAATCTGAGACCGGGTTTGTGCAGCATCAGGGCTCAGAGATGATGGATCCTAATCACTCATGACATGTTTCAGAGGCCATTTCTTACTTTGCATCTGAAGCCCTGAAACAATCAGTCAGAACAGGATCCAGTATTTCTACAACTGTTGGGAAAACAGTCCAGACTGTGGTGCACAGGTCGTCTCCACAGATTTTTATTTTGAACATTTGTGAATCTAGTTTTATATGTGTATTATATTTCTGTGAGTTTGCAAATGTTTGTTTTGTGTTTGTAGTGGTGTGATTACACATTTACACCTGGATTAAAGTGCTGGTCACATGATTGAGACAAATCTACCCCCACACAAACACTCATCGCTTATCTTCATTTATCCGTCTAAAGAGAATCAATGTGTGTGTGTCCATGGTGCTTACAGGTGTCCTACGTGAAGGCCATAGATATCTGGATGGCAGTGTGTCTGCTCTTCGTCTTCTCAGCGCTGCTGGAGTATGCTGCTGTTAACTTTGTGTCAAGGCAACACAAAGAGCTGCTGCGGTTTAGACGGCATCACAAGAGCAAGAGCAAGGTACACACAACTCCTGCAACACACACACATACAGGAGGCAATATATCAGCCAGCGCGATCACTTTACAGACGGACTTCTACATGCTCTCTGTACCTGAGCACAGATACGCGCATATAAACTCCTGAGTGAGCTCTGGTATGAGGCTGCCACCCTGTGGTGAAAATGCTGCTATTGCAGAGCCACAGTAGTGAGTCAGAGGGGGGAGGGGCTGCAGGACCACTGGACCGTGCATGTTTGAGTCTCATGAAACTCCACAAATCACTCACTGTATTGGTGCATGATACAGCATGGCTGCAGCTGCATCTATGTGCTTTACGATTCCTCACAGAGGGCCATCCGCACTAAGGATGAGTCTGCTGTCACTGCATGATGAAGATCTCTGTGGATGGGAAAAGGATGAACTCATCATTCAGTCAACCCACATTCACAGACAGTGAATAAAACACACACACGGATATATGTGTGCATTAATGTATATTTAACATCTTAAAGAAGTCTGTCATTTGGTAAATGTTTAATCTTGAACTCTTTTTTTCAGCATGTATTAGTCAATACCATCAGTTATTGTGTGAATTGAATTCACACACACACACACACACACACCTGTAAGTTACCTGTGACACATATTTTGACTGAATCATTGGGCATCCCAACCCTGCTCTGGATGCTGTCTGTTCTTCCTCCTGGTGTGTTTGGTGTGCATGCTGCTGGCCTGTAGAACAGTGGAGGGGCAGTTGATCCAGGGGAGCTAGCTGAGTCCCTCCGTCGTATTAACACTGACAACGGCCTCAAACCATCAGACCCTGTGTATGGATCAATGACCAACATCTACAACAGCAACCACAGGGTAATGCACAGCACACGTGTGTGTGTGTGTGTTTGTGTGTGTGTGTTTGAGTGGTGGGGCGGGGTTGGTGTGTGGGTGTGGGTGTGGGTGTGTGTTCATGCATGTTTGCATGTGTTTATTTCACTTTGTCACTTGCATGACCCAACAGTGGTTTGTTGTGAGTTCTCCATCACTTCCTGGTCAGTGGGAAAGTCGTGGGAATGATGACTGTTACAAAAACAATAACACTGGATAACATGAAGTTATCATGTCAGTAAAAGGAAAAAAAATAATATAAAGAGGGAAACTGCTCCACGATATGATGGTCAAAGTTCAGAAGCAGAAGAGTGAAGCAACATCCTCCAACCCTTTAAAAACAACATCAGGAACATGTCACATGGCTCGTATGATGGGAACTAGTTCTCTGTGTCCTCAGTTTGATTGGTAAATTTGTTTTCACCATGTTCTCCTGTTCAAACAGTTCCAGCAACATCATGTTTCACTTTAGAATCAGATGCAAAGCACCATCCAGTGGTGCTGGAACTACATCATATTAACAGTCCACTGACTCAGCTGTTGGTATATACAGAGTTGGCTGGGCCTTAGACTTGTACAGGAGGTAATATTGTTAGTTTTTAACTTTTTCTATTGAAAATACACAATAAATATTTAAATGTACAAATGTGCCAACATTTGTGAGTCATTCTGTGATCATACTACTATGATATTTACTGAACACAGTGTTACAGCCTGTCCACAGCCGCTATAACAAGTCTCTGGTCCAGATAAATTAAGTCCAGGACTAAACTACTGAAGAAAATTGATGCACATGTTTTCTTCAGTGTCATAATCTTTGAACTGTCTGCCTCTGCATCCTGGTGAGTTCTGGGAGCTTCAGGTCTCACCAGGTCTGCCCTTTTACCAGAGTCAGATGGTTGACCTTTTTGACCTGTTAGTCCATGGACATTACTCCTGCAGACCCTCTGCTGAAAATACCTCGTTGAAACGCTTTGTTAACGCTTCTGTCACGATAAAACATGCAGGCTATACAATCTGGTGGAGTTTGGTTTATCACACATATAATTCAGACTGTATAATTTGTACTGGTACATTGAAACTGATGCGTGTTTTTCTTCTTCATTGAAGATCAGTGATCAATGATCAGTAAATGGAAAGCAGCGTCTTTGAGTAAATGGAATCATGTCAAATAAAGTCAGTCAGGTTGTTGTAGAGTTTGTCTGGGGTAAATAAGACTTTCAAAGCAGCAGTGGGGCTGGTTGACCTTAATTTTAAAGACTGTCATAAAGAGAAGTGGGTGAAAAAAAGTTTAAAGAATTCAGCAGAGAACACGTGGTCTGGGTGTTTTATTATGAGGCATTTATGTTGTGCAGTTGTGAAAATCTTGGTCGTCTCTGTTGTGTAGTTTTGATCAGTTTGATCCACTGACATTTGTGGTAAAATTAGATGAAATAGAGCAGAGTGAATGTTTTGTTGGGTTGTTTTTTGTCAGGGGATACTGTATGTTCAGTCACTGTATGGAGACACTGGTTTATGTGTGTGCTGTAGGCCAGTTTTACTAATGTTGGAAGAATGCAGCTTAGCCATAATCTGTACAGGCTGCACCACTCACACAGTGCTCACAGTGCTGCCAACATACACAATTGTTAACACAAAGCTGTTACAGATGTGATTTAATGATTATATTAAGTAGCTTCTTTCAACCAGACATAAACTGATGAGCAGACGACATACAACAAAACCTGATAATCTAACAGCATAGCACTACCGAGGAGGCCTCTGTAGATACTTCAGATGGCACTGTGGTGAGACAGAGATCACAACAAAAAGCACTGAGTCTTTTCAGGAGAACAGTGGGAGCAAGAACTGGAACCCGGACACCTCCAGAACTGGTGTCCAGACAAACGGATGGACCAGGTGAGAGGGACCTGGGTTGGTGAATAGCTTAAGAGGTCTTTTGCAGAGGTGGAGAACTGATGCTAACTGTCCCTGAGTAGCAGAGTTAAAGACCAGACCTGAAGCCTGTAGAACATCTGTGGACCTTAGACCTGATGAAAGTCCAGGTTCAGAGCTTGTTGTAAAGAACTGGAGAACTGAATGGTGTTGTTTATTAGAGATTCCTTATCAATTATTGATTATAGACTGATATGCATTGAAATCCACACAAAAGCATGTGCAAACTTCTGTGGGATCATTTATTTATGTTCAGCTGTGATCAGTTGTGATCAGTTGTGATCAGTTGTGATTAGTTGTGATCAGTTGTGAAACTCTTCACAGGGGAAGTAGGGTGAATTTAATAATTTCTACACTAACCAGTCCAAGCCAATGATTCATAAACAAAGTAGTTTAACCTTTGTGCTATTGTTCTTGGCTCGAGCCAGTGTAGGGAGTAATGAATGAGCTGTATGAAGTGAACTCTGACCCCGGCCCCCTGTCTCTCTCTCTCTATCCAACAGGAAGGGGAAGTACATGAGAGCAGGCTGACCTCCACCACTGCTGCTGTGACGTCCACTCCCAGCAACAGCAAGGACTCCAAAGCCAGTGCCAATAATGCTGTTACCACTCTGAACACACAAGGGGTGACAGCAAACACTACACAGAATCCATCTGGAGCGGCAGCAGGTGGAGGGGGTAAAAGCACTGAGGAGATGAGGAAGTTATTCATTGACCGAGCCAAGAAGATTGACACTCTGTCAAGGGCTGGCTTCCCTCTGGCCTTCCTCTTCTTCAACATCTTCTACTGGGTCCTGTACAAGATACTGCGACATGAAGATGTGCATAAGCAGTAGAGAGAGTATTCACACACAAACACACACACACACACACACACACACACACACATATACACATACACCTGTACTGTGCTGACCTAACCCTTGCAGGATGACCATTATCCCTCTGTTAGATCCCAGCTGACTCACAACCCACCTCTAGATATCAACCAATCAGCTGAGGTCCAGACAGGTGTGTGTGTGCCTGCGTGCATGCATGCGTGTGTGCGTGCGTGTGTGTGACAGGATGATGCAAAGAACAGCTGTTACACACTCTACACGGGCTGTGGTTGATCCAGAAGTTGAGTGGAGCTGTGTCTCTTCAGGTGCTCCTGTCTGAGGTGACTTCATCAGGAGGAGAAGGAGTTAATCAGTTCATTTGTGCCAAAGCAGCATGGGTAATGTACTGGATTGAACAGCTACATACAGTTAGACACATTGGACAAACAGCCTCTACACTCAGAGATAATTCTCAGGATCAAGTGTTAGACTAACACGAGCTGAATAAGAATCACTGTTTCCTCACTTTAATTCTCTAAATAATTAGAGTGTAAATACATGTACATGTTTGGTAGCACTATAATGAAGAAAAAAAACTGTAACTGACACAGGAGCAGGTTTCAGGCCTCAGCACAGTCACTGCAGCAGGTATGATCCCCTGCAGATGATCACACACCTGTTTCATCATCACAATGTAAACACAAGAAATTACACCATTGATAGGACCAATAGGATCAATATTACTGTTCATAGAAGTCACATTTTTTGACTTAACATAATGAAAGAGAGACAAAAGGCTGATGTACTAAAGGACCTGTGAGGTTGGTCAGCTGTTTTTACCTGTTTCACTTAAAGCTGATCCAGCTGTGTTTGATTTGTTCAACCTGTCAAACCTGTGTCAGGTGAAAACAGTGTGATGCCGTGGTTATTCTCAGCCCTGATAATCAATGCCATTATCAATATACAGTATGTAAAATTATACACTGACAATACATCCAGTAACTGTGTGGCTAACAAAAACAACAGGGTAGATACTCCCCAAAGACCATGACGCTGGACCTGCTCCAAGTATAGATTCTGCCGATCAGGCTTAACTCCAGTACAAATGGCAGTTCTTCACTGCAAGACACGACACAGCACCATTAGGACATGGACAGGTTCAAACATAATTGACAGTGGAGTGGAGGACTCAGCTCTTTGATGAACAATGTTTGGTCTGTCGCACAGTATTTTATGTCTTTCAAGTGTGGCAGAGTAAAAGTTACACAAATAAGATTAAATAATAAAGTACAATACTGAAAATAAGTTGAACTACACAACTGAAGTAAATGTATCTGGTTACTGTCCAGCCATGATTTTGATCAGATCTATGGAGACACAGCTGTTGTTGCTATGTCTACATCAAACAAACCAGAGAGAGTTATAGAATAAAGAGGAACATTGAACAGAGCTGTGCACACTGAACACAAACTGTAATCAGGCAGGTCAGGGAATAATGCATGTTTGCCAAAATAATCAGTATAGCAGCTGGAGTCAGGGTTTCAGTGTAAAGTGATCCTGAACCTATCCTATAAAAATCAGACAATCAAGAAATTTCATTCATTTTGACCATCCACCTCTGGAAACCCTCATATCTTCTGTTAAAAGCAGCGACACATATAAACCAGTTCAACCTGAGACTGGCTTCTCTGAGGTACTTGGGGTCAACTGTGGTATCCACACATACAGTATATACTGTACAGGTGGACAGGCGTCTTCTTCTCTAAGTAAGCTCGAGTCTTCATGTACTTGTCTAAGTACATGAAGAGCTGATGGTCACTCATCGTTTTTATTCTCTGCGTCTGACAACTTCTGGCACAGACAGTGTTTTTTTAATGCTGGATTAAGGGAGTGTCTTCATCCGTTTATGGTTAACTGAGTGAATGGAAATGAGGCTTGTGCGCATGACCCTGAGTTTTCAATGAGTATGATTTATAAAGGGGAACCATGCAAAGACATTGCTTTATAACTTGGATGAAAAGAAACTGTATTTATTATTCTGGTGTTATCAGTACACACACTTAAAGTCATCGACACTACACAGGTGAATCTAAACAGTGTTATGCATCTGGCCTCTGGTCTGTATAACAATAAGTTGTTATTCTAGATGACGTCTTTGTCATGTATGACCACAGGAAATCTAATCATTAACCCTCAACATGGCAGAATAATTTTACTATGTAATGGGTTAAATTATTTTAATCTAAAATTGTATTGAAAAATGTGTTATGGAGAGACAATCACACATTGTCCTTGATGATTTGTAATGGACACATTTATACTGTGAACTCTTTTCTCCTTTCACTGCGATTTCTTTGTGTTTGGCTCCAGTCTGAATTCCTGTCAGCTGAAAGTGTCGCCTCACCGCTCCAGTTCACTGTGTTCTGCAATGTCAGAGAAAAGCCATCAGTCATAGTGAGCTTAGCAATATGAAATCACTGTTTCAGGCCTGCACAAGTTGATTTACATTCCTCTGTCAAAAAAGGAGTCTGATGGTCTGGTGTGGTGAGATTTAAACAGAGTTATCATCTTAACTTTAACTCGTTCAGACTGTTTCCTGTTCATCACACTGCATGTGACCTCAGATATGCATGTTTCCAGGATGTTCAGTGTTTCCCCTCAGATATATTCTTGTGGTTCTAATGAAAACATCTCACTGTCAGCCCCCACCTAGCCTCCACCTAGCTCCTGCACACTCCACATTTATTTTTCACTGTCCATATCCTGTCATAGTAACCATTTTGTTCAGGTAATATAGTAGAATCTTTCTACTTGACTGTTTTTAAAATGAGCTTGTGCCACCTGAACCAAACTGCAGTTAAACACACCAGATCCTCAAAGTCCTCAAACTCCTCTTCACCATGTTCAGACACTTTCTTTTTTCAAGCCTGCTCAGAATCATTTTTGAAGAGTTTGTTGATCAGGCTGTCAGCAGTGCAGTTTGAAGGTGTAGTTGTGTTGTGTGAGGCGCTAATACTATTCTATGGTCCGTATTTTTCTTATCTATGGTTGGTGTGTTACCAGCAGTAGTTATGTTTTAGAGAAGCAACAGGAGCACTGGTACAGAAGCTGAATGATGAGCAGCTGTGAGCAAAGAAACATGTTTTAGACACTTATAATACCAACCAGTACCAATACCAATACAATACCAACCAATACCAGTTGAAGCTTCATTTTTTAGTCTTTAGTCACCATTTCACCTTAAAACTGCAGTTGAACTCCTGAAGTCAAACACACAAGTGCACCTACAGGCCACACTGTTGAACTACAGACTGTCGACCAGTATCTCACACAGCCCTGCATTAAACAACCTCCAACTATACTTTGAAACTGTGCTGTGATGACATCACATTAACATGTCATGTCCTGTTTTAACAAACTGAGCAGACAATTTCACTGTGAGCACCACTGCTTTCACCTTCACTCTGGATCCTGTCACCACACAACACAAACTATCTCAAGCAGGTTTCCAGGTGACTTTCACCATGTGACTCTAAAATCTGTGTGGATGTGGTCCACTGGTATTCTGATCTGTGCGTGTGGTCGTGTGGTGACCTCATCACAACTTGTTGACCTATGATGAGGTGTACTCAACCAGAGCAGCTGAGAATGCCTGTGTAGGTGTTTGATTTTTCTACTCTAGGCCTTGTGTTGTGTTTGTGTGGCCTTCAGTGTCTGTCCTCTTCACAACCTGTCATGGTGGGTGAAAGACTAACCATGTTGTACAAAACAAACAGGACTTGGATTAATGATGTGTTTCATTACTTTTAGTCTTAAGTTAAATGTTTTTGTTTTTTTCTGCAGCCTGTGAATCAGTAGGTTTTTATACATGGCACGCTTCCCTCTGCTGATTGGTCCCATCACTGCAGGTTCAGCAAACTGCAGATTGAGAGGTTAAACTGTCTTTGATCAGAGCCATCGGTGTCCATGGCTTTGTATTTATCATTACATTGTGGGTCAGATGAGGTGAACATGTGTTGGTTTGTAACGCAAACACACTTCATTACACCAAGCAGACTGTGAGGAGACCCTGGGTGAAGCTGCAGTGATGTAACAGCTGCATTACAGTTAACCTCTTGTTAAGGTTCAGTGCAGACTGAGATAAATACGTTTCTAACAAACTGTCACATGACTCACTTTCTTGTTGTAAGTTCTCCCTCCCAGTGAAGTAACACATGCGCAGCAGCTGTAATGACAGACTGTATACTGACAGAGGACTCTGTCATTAATCTGTTGGGTTTAATACATTTGTTGAGAGCACACTCACTCTTTTCTGTGATATAAGATGTGCATATTTTACCTTGTTCTGATTTGATTCTGTTGGAGTAAAATAAACTTGGTAGCCACTTCTTAATGTGAGCTTGTCCTGTCTTTTCTTGTCTCAGTCTGAAGAAGTTATATAACACTCCTCTGCTTAACAGCACAGGACAGTATTACACTGAGAAAATGTCTGTTTTATGAGGTCTTTAGAGGACCAATTATATTTCTCCTTTCCTATAGTGTGTTATAGCTTGTTGTGGATGTCAGTACATCCCTAGGAACTGCCCACCTGCAAGGCTGGCACACCCCCACACGAGTCACAGCATGTAACAACTCCTAATGGAGGGTTTTCTTAAGTTTTATTGCCATGCAGAAAACACACTCTTTTCTCAATAGCCTGAATAAATCTATTTATTTTTTTCCCTTTGCTGTTCCAACATTGTAATATAAGCCTGGTCCTTCAAGGACAACTGCTCCACAGTGCACAGTTAGATGCTTGATTTTCGCAGCAGTTGTGTCTATGCGTCATATTTAATGAGGCAGAACGGGTACTCAGGCTGACTGTCTGTCAGTCTGCATTATTATTGTGGATGTGTAATGTTTAACCACATTATCAGTAACCTGATCACATGAATAAGAAGCAGTGTATAACAACTTAATGTAACCTGACATGATACCTAGAGGCAACCTCTGAGGCTGAAAAATAGGGAAGTACCAAACACTGCACGGTCTGGTGTTGTCAACTGTCAATATGCAAATGGTAGATATGCCTTCAGTGCAGTGCAGCATGTCAAATGTCAAATTTATTTACTCAAAAGCCATTAGATTTACATGCTAATGTAAATCTAATAAGAGCTTTTAAGAAGAACTCCAGTCAGCTTAAAATGGTGAATCAGCAGTTTTAGATGAACAAGGAGTTTGGTAACTTTCCAGGACTTTTTCCCGAAACTGGCTCGAACCAGAAAAAAACAGCCACCTGTTCAATTTGGAAGAATATAATCCCATTACTTCTGGGTTTGTGAAAAGTTCGTGTAATGAACAAACAGAGATTTTCACTTTCCTGAAATTGGAGCTGGAAAGACTTACTGACAATACTGTATGAGGCGATAGACAGACATTGTTTCAGAGCCAACTCAGGTTTAACTCTAGAGATAAAATAAACTCTATTGTATTTATATTGCAGTTAAAGAAAAGTATTGGTAACGAGGTTCAGATTTACTTTGCGGCTCAGACCTAGACTTTTATTTTCAGTCTATCACCTATACTTAACAACTACGTTCTGTTTTCATTTACTACATACAATAAACTTTCAGATTTACTATCTTTTTTTAACATGAATGAGTGGCAGCCTGTTACAGCCGTCCCTGTTTGTTGTCTAGCTTTTTTCTTCATCTTTTCATTTTAGCTTCTTCTTCCATCAGTGTTCATGTTTTCATCAACAGTTTAGTGTGTTTTGCAGAAGCAGAGATAGGCCATCTGTCATAGTGATGTTACAGTACTATGCAGTTACTGTTTCAGGTCTCCACAAGTTGATTTACATTCCTCAGTGCGAAAGGGAGTCTGATGGTCTGATGTGGTGTTCACAGACTGAGAGATTTTACCAGCCGTCCCTCACTGCTACTGTGCACTGAGACATGGCCAACCATGTCAAAGATGGACACTAACACTGCATTTGATGGTTTCAGGTGGACAGCACAAAGGAAAGAGGAGGAGGTAGGAGGAGGAGTGAAGAATTACCACATGCTATTGTCAACACAGATGCTGGCTGTGATGTCCTCCGCTCTGGTACAAGTGGGCTGCAACCAGCAACTTCATGGCCTCTCGCCACTTTAACCATGCTTCTCTCCCATATCCGCCCAGTAGCTTACATCTTACATGGCCCACTAGAGACATTAAAACACTGGGCCGACTCTTTGCCAACATTAAAATGGCATTAAACTCATCACATGCCTTTCTCCTGGGAAGTTCCGATCACAGCCTGTTTTACCTCCTCTTTGTGTGCAAACTTCATGGTCTCATGAGGCTGAAGAGGCTTGAAAGCTCTGTTTTGACTCAACTGCGGAGGAAGTGCTTTGTGGTGAAGACGTCCACAGTCCAACACACTGCATCACAGACTGTATAAATTTCTGTGTGGAAAATGCTGCAGCCACCAGGCTCGCACAGTGTTTTTACTACAACAAACCCTGGATTACTCCTGACATCAGGGCTCTACTCATGCAGAAACAGAGAGCCCCCAGGTCAGGAAATAATTGGGAGCTGAAAGTTGTGCATTGGGAGCTAAGGAGAACAATCAGGGAGGTTGAGAGACTTCTACAGGAGGAGGATGGAGGATCAGCTGCAAATGAACAATATCAGCCGGGTCTGGAGGGGGCTGAAACATCTCAGGTCATGATGAACCTAACTCCCAGCCTGTGGGGGAAAAGAAGTGGGTGAATGACCTGAACCAGTTCTTCAGGTCAGATCAGTCTTTTGCCTCTCCCCCTCTCTTGTCATCTCCACTGCAGCAACCTCCATCTAAGCCCACATTCACATGTCACTCACTTCACAGTCATGTTGCTATTTTATTCCATCCCTCATCTGCTGGCCTTCCTTGTAATCCACAACCTCCAGCAGACAATCACCCGCCTCCAACCTGTCCCTCACAGTGAACCTGGTAAGTACAGACATCAGGAGGATTAAGGCTGTCCTTGATGGCATTAGCTCAGGGCTCCTCCAGTCCTGCGCAGACCAACTGTGCAGTATTTCAAGGACTTCAACAGCTACAGGCTGGAGGCATTGACATCCCACCTAATGAAGACCCTGGTGTGCCTGGTTGTGGTTCATCTTTGGCAACAGGTGAGCCTATCAATGGACCTGTTTCAGTTCACCTATACCAGCCTGACATTGGGGTGGATGATGCCATCTAACATCTTCATTGTTTCCACTCTTGCCTGGAAAAGGCTGGGAAAAGTAAGAGGAATATTCTTTAACTTCTCCAGTGCTTTCAATGCGACCCAGCTAACTGGAGTGCACAAGAGTGGACCAGCACCTCACCACCTGGATCGACTACTTCTACCTCGTCTTCCATAAGATATGAAGATCCAGGACTGTGTTGGGCAGAGTTGTCTGCAGTGCAGGACCACCACAGGGCACAGGGTTGTCTCTGAACGACTATCCCCCTACATACTGGTGAACACCAAGGGAACCAGCATTGAGATTGTCAACTCTTAAAAATGCCTACGGTTTCACTGGAACAACAAATTGGACTGGACTCAGAACACAAATGCACTGTACAAAAAGGGTCAGGTCAGGTCATATCCTCTGTAGAGACTCGGGTCTTTTGGTGTACAGGGGACCTTCCAGAGGACCTTCTTTTAGGGCAAATGACATCACTGGGTAAAGGTCAGGATTCATAGGTTTGAGCTCTTTGCAGATTTTTTATGAGGTTTTATAACAGGTAAAAGAGTTGATGAGAACACTGGGACATGTACTAAATATTTATTGCAGAAATTACACAGCATAGATTTATCATTTTTTATCAACTCTTTCATTAGGACAATGGCCCTTACATTTCCAAATGTTGATAGAGAAGGAAGATAAACAAAAATGATTATATATGCCCATTGCTAAGCACCTTAGACTAGATGACTCTGCAGTCGTTACAGGTATTTATCAGTTCTGATCAGCAGCAATGTAAACACAACACCCAGGTGACTTCGTGTATTCTCTGTAATGCTCTGACATCCTGAGAGCACAAATGCTATAGACACGCCTGCAACCTGTCCAGCACCTGCTGTTAAACTACAAACACCAGGCACACTCTGCGCTGGCCTGCAGCCGTGAGTTGCCTTCCAACCAGAAACCTTACACCTCCCTCTGCTTCTGAAATCACTGTCACCTGTCACCTTCCCTCAAGCTGTCTAACCAGCTGCCACTGCTCTCCCCTTACTTGTTGAAGACACAGACATGAACTGCCTTTTTGGGTCAAACCTCTTATTCTGACAGCTCCAAGCCCTGAAATGAGTATTAAAAACATACCATCAGCAGGCACATGAGCGTGAACCCAGCAGCCCAGCAGCCCGCTCTTCCTTCCCTTCCTCTGTGTGTGTGCTCTGTTAGTGACGGAAGGTGATGACATGGCAGTTGAAAGCAAACTTCTCTGGAACTGTAAAATTTGTTGCTCAATTTTTTATGCCATAGTCACAGTGATTGCACATTCTGTTAATAGAAACTGCATAGAGACGATTGTGTGTCAGAGTGTAATCAACCTGCCTTTCCTGTTCCCTCAGTCACGAGGAGGGGGGGCAGGTTGGATCCAGCAATCTCAGCCTCTTAAAACGGCATATGACTAATCAACCACTGGTAGGGCAGGTAAAACTTCCTCTCCTGGTGTATCAGTGTTTGGTCTGGTAGATCTGAAAAACCTGATTGATGACTGTGCTGAGCATCACAAGACTCCTGCTCAAGGATTTAGGAAGGAAGTGAGATATGAAGGATGAGGGAAGGAAGAGTGAAAAAAGGAGGGGGATGGGTGCGAAGAGATATTCCCAAAGCTGAATGTGATATGAAATTTAAGAAAATCATTGCTGAAATCCCCACTCTGAGGACAGTTTGCTTTACTTAAACAACCAAGCCACCCTGGTCTATTATGTATTTACATATACATATGCGAGATATATATGTTACATGTTAGAAGCGGTTGGTTTCCATTCATTTGACCACTGGATGAAACTCAACATGCTGAGACTTGAACATGTAATGCAATAGCACTGCATGTTGAGTAATGGCAGCTCCAAATGAACCAGGTCAGACTGAGAGCATTGTCTCCATGTCAATAAACACAACTGTGACCTGTGTGAGGAGCTCAGGTGTGTATATGAAACAGGAGTGGGAGGAGTTTATGGCAGCAGGAGAAGGCAGGAGGAGGGCAGGTACAACATGCTGGATAAAACATGTAATTATTATCCTCCAGAGTTTACTTAACCTCTTACTACCTCCCTCCCCCCTCTCTCACAGCTTATCAGTCTATACAAACACTGCATGTGAGTCTAGAGAGAGAGAGAGAGAGAGAGTGTGAGAGAGAAAGAGAGAGAGAGAGAGAGAGAGAGAGAGAGAGGCAGAAAGAGGGAGGGAAACTAGCCCAGCTTAAAGAGTGAAACACTGAAGAGTGAGAAAGTGATTGTGTTACAGAGAACAGGGAGGTACATGAACACAGAGGAGTCCTGAAGACGAAGAAGAAGAAGAATCAAGAATCAAGAATCAAGAATCAAGAAACAAACTAGGGGTAGGATTGTTTTGGCTGCTGTCCTGGGATCATGTCTCTGAATGGGAAGGTGGCTCTGGTGACTGGGGGGGCCCAGGGCATTGGAAGAGCCGTGGTTCAGTCGCTCCTGGAGAGCTCAGCCAAGGTTAGTATGGCTCAGTGTGATTGAAATTTAATGCTGTTGCCAGTTTGTTTAAATGGCATGTGATCGAGCTGCACACGAATGGCTCAGCTTCACTTTTCTGACTTATTTACTAGAATACCTCTCAGTGAACTGGAACTGTCAGCGGCTGAGCGAGCAGACACACAACCTCTGCTTTGATGTGTGTGTTTTTTCTCTGTATAAAACTGATTATAGCTTTTTGTCTTCATCACATGTTATTTTAACAGCTTTTAAAGTTTTTAGATCATTACGTGTTGAAACAGAGCCAATGGGAACTGGAAGCTTTAGAGCTTTAGATGGAAAACTTAATTTCAGATAAGAGTCTCTTTAACTTGATTTGTTTTTGTAGCAGTACTCCCTGCTGTGTGATGATTCCTCTAACAAATGTCATGTGTATTGTGAATCTATGTAGATGTTTTCCATTCTGGCTGTCGGTGCTAATGTTTTAGCCGTTAGTTGTGAGTCAAGCTAGTTCATGGACGAGACAATGATATACACACGCATGCGCGCCTACAGAATTGTGAAAAATGTAACAGGCATCTGTGGTCTCTTCTACAACATAAGAAGAGTCTTTGAGTCTTAATGATGATACAAGTGTAATTATGTTTAAACTGCACGTCTGAGGCTTTTGATTCTGGGAACTTGTTTCACACATTCTGAAGGAAGCTGAAAATGGTGCAGCAAGATCAACGTGTCATTATATTGGTATTTTGGTTCCTCATCAGAGCAGTGTCAAACCACATCTGTCAAACCACAGGTCTAATTCAGCATCATGACAAGAAGAGAAAAGAGTTGTGTACCCCTGCACAAATGGATCCATGTATCAGTGGTTCACTAACAGAGATCTTTCACTCAGGTGGCTGTGGTCGATCTGAACAAGGCATGTGGCGAGAAGTGCAAGGCACAGCTGGATGCTGAGTTTGGAGACGGCAACTGCACCTTCATTCAGTGTGACGTCTCCAATGGAGATGCACTAAGAGGTAATACTGCCCTGTTTGACAACTGAGATCTGATGCATTGGTTTGTTTGCATCAAATGCTACTAACTAAGCAACACAACATGAAACTTGAGTCACTGAGTCACTGCACACCCAGGTTCTGCTTTGCATGCTTATTTCGAAGTTGTTTATGATAAATGAAGAAGTGTGATAAAAATTAAAAAAAAAAAGATGTACTATATTTGTCCCTCATTGATAATGTTTTCCTGAAGAGTCACTCACTCGCTTCCTCTGGGCTGCAGCTGTTGTGGGTGTGACTGAGCAACGGCGTCTGTGACATGTGTGACGCTGGCAGGTTGAACAGGTTACATCAGTGATGTGGCTCAAACTCAAACTCAACTTGTCCACTCTTGTTCTCAAGTGACTTTGTGTCAGTCTGTGGTTTAATACGCCTGCTTACCACGTGCTCAGGATACCGCGCTGCTGGTTCTCACTCACAGCCTCCTGTTTTGCACATCTGCTGGTGTGTGTGTATGTGTGTGTGTGTATGTGTGTGGGTGGGTGTGTGTGGGTGTTGGGGGGTCGGGAGCATAAAACAGAGGAAGGATAGAATTAAACTGTATATATGTGTGTCTCAGAGCAAGTGAGAGAGGAACAAGGTTTCATTGTCTGACATTGAAAAAGTAAATCCCTGCAGGCTAACAGCTTAGGAATGCTGTTTGGTGTTGCTCCTCACTGTGATTGAGTGTGTGTGTGTGTGCGTGTGTAAGCGTGCGCATGCGTGTCATGCTTTTAAATGTGTTAAAAGCTGGTATGTTTGTTTCTCATCGCCAGGTGTGGAATGCAGCAGGTTTTACCACCTGCTCGTCCAGCACATGTCTCTGCTGTCTGTGACTGCTCATCCAATAAGGCAGAAGTCACTTTAGTCTCACAGGTCCAGACTGAGTAGTGAGGGGTCTCTATTCGCTGGGGTTTCAAGTTCACATTAGCATCACCTCAATGTAGTGGACCAGTGTTCACTAATACTGAGACACCTGTACATGTATAAACAGCTCTGTCTTCATTCATTTATTTTAGTCTCATTAGTTTTCGGGGAGAGGGCTGGGGCCAAAGGTTTTCATCTCTGATCAGATCCTGTGTTCTTGTCTCAGACACCTTCCAGAGCACTGTGGACCATTTTGGACGTCTGGACATTGTCATCAATAATGCCGGTATCAACAATGAGAAGAACTGGGAGAAGACCATACAAGTCAACCTAGTAAGACTATGATTGAATCAAGTCAACTTTCTGTGTGTAGTCCAAAATCACAAATGTATGAATCTGTCTAAAACACAACAATCTTCAAGTCACATGACCAGGCAGCCCAGGGTCAAGTCTGATTGTCATGCCCTCTCTCTCGTTCGCAGTTATCAGAATGACGATCAATGATAAATGTCAAAAACAAAAGAGTCCTAATGTGCGACTGTAGAGTGAGATTAGACAGGCAGGCGGTTGGGGGGTCAGCTCAGGACTACATGACAAATAATACCAGGAACAGATTGTAGGTTTCCAGTGAATTTCCACTGAATCCAGATCAGCCCAGCCTTTTATTACCTACACCAGCGAGAGAAACAACTAAAGCAGGAAGCAGATAGGGTTTGTTTGTTTGCACCCTGATACAAAAACACTTTGGCCGTAATAGGTCATTTTCTCTTCTACTGTACAGGGGTTCATTTTGTACAACTCACCTGTTAATATTTTATTAACACTTAAAGTGATGTATAATTGAGGGAATGACCTCTTTGATGGGTGGACAAGCGTATTCCACAAAATAGTTGTGCATATACTCTACCTGGGTTAAAGGTTCTTTATATTGAATCTTGGCAAGTGAGAAGATGAGCTGGAAGAACATCCTGTCTACGCGTGTGTGTGTTTCTATGATCGAGGTGCAAGTAGATGGGTCAGGAAAGACATTCTCTTTTGTGGCCACAGCAGTGGAGACATCAACATAAGAAAACACTGTGAATGGCAACTCGCTGCTTCTGTAAATGCAGTTTGTGCAACAGGGGGGACAGTGCCCAAAAGGTGAGCAAATTTAAAGGTGAATGCAAGAAAGAACTGTTGGGACATCATGTCTGTAATTAGTGAGGGCAATGGTGAACCCCTGCTGTCGCTACTGGAAACCCAAATGGCATCTATGTTTGGAGAGTCAAGTCACAGACACAGACATGGCTGAAACTACAGATGTGAAGCACAGCTTTATTTTCTTGTATAGCTGTGTAAACAACCAATCAGATGTTAAAAAAAAAAAAGAAAGAAAAAATGAGTGTTGTGCTCTGTTTTCCAGAGGCAATGAGAGCAATAGCTTATTAGGGGTCGTCCAATCGTGCCCTGGCCTGCACCAGTGCATCCTGAGCACATGGGTGGTGAGGTCCTGACTGAGCCTGTCCTACAGAGACACAGGGACACTGTCAGTGCAATTAATGTAATTGCAGAAGAACTAAAACAAATTAGATAAATGCTGTCTGATCTTGTTAAAGATAGAACCTTTGCATTGTTTTGGTTTGGGGTTTTACTCATCCTGTCAGACCTTTTAGGGTAGTATGAAGATCTCTCTGATGATGCATCCAAACATCTGCTAGTAGAGCACAAATGAGATAGTGTTATGATATTGTGTAATACTTCCTCTGCACTCTGAGTTTCGGAGTGGGTTAATGAGGGAGTGGCCATGTGTCATCTGCAGCTTTCAACTCATCAGATGAGTTGGAAGTATTGTTCCCTAACGTACATGTTCTGTTACCTTGCCAAGAGGATAGGAATCATGTATAGAATCTGTTTGTAGTCCAATACTACTGCTGAGTGGTAGGATAAAAATGTCATGTGTTTAGCCAGGGCATCGTGCCACCTCCACATCTGTCAGTTAGAGTCACATATGACTTTGACTTTCATTCACTACATGTGCCCTATGTACACAAACAAATCTGTTTTCAGATTCAACACTGCAGTAAGTACAGTAACTTGTGCAGATAACATTTGGGAATTTGGCAATTCGACTTTTTGTGTCTGCTTGTTCCCCCACAGAGGAGGAACTGGATGTATTGACAACTCATTAGGGATGCTGCGATATCCCACACTAGGGTGTACTAATATAACAGAATTATATTATTCCTAAAAGAAGAAGACAGACAGGTAACCATTATACCATTGTACATAAACATACTGAACCTGTCCACTAACTCCCACTGGTAATAGCTGGTTGCCAGAAACCCCAGAGTGGTAAGAACTTGTATTTGTACTTGACTGGTTCCATCCCGACTGTCAGTCCAATGGGATTTTAAACCTTCAGATGACTGGCTAGTCATGATTATAGGCCAGCAGATTATGGCCCCTGCACAGTTGTTCCCCTCTGACTCGTCCATTCATATAGTCCTCTAGTGCCCATTAGTATCCATTATGCAGCAATACACACACATGTCACTGCAGTTTTTATATGTTTACAGCAATTACCCTGATGGCTTCAGATCTTGCCAAACTGACTGCAACAATCAATTTTTATTGAAGTGATGTGGCATACACACCTTTCAGGCTCCATTTTGTGCATGTGCAATGGTTTTACTGAAAATGAGGCCCCTGGGCTGGATCCATGGTGTGTGCTTGCCCAGGTGAGACACCCACAGCTCTGTAATCTGACACAAAAGTACTCATATTTATAAAAAAAAAATCACGTAGCTGTACTGTGTAAACTTTCATGACTGGATGTGAATGTAATGCTATCATCTGACTACAGCGAAGAGTATCAGCGACTGTGCGTGTGTTTGTGTGTGTGTGTGTGTGTGTGCGCGTGTGTGTGTGTGTGTCTAGACATTCCTCCTCATCTCCTCATCTATCGATGTTATCGGTTGTTCTTCCTCAGGGCTCCATGTCTCATTCTTCTGTTTTCAAAATATTGGGAACTCCTCTTGTCTCTTGTGAGACTCAGCTGTGAGTTCTGATGTGATTTTAACTTCCCTCCTCTCTGCTAATGGATAAGAGAGGTACACCTCCACTGTCCTACACTTGTACATTTTAGGATGATATAACTTCGTGCACTTCGTTGCACGTTGTAGTGAAAAACCTAACTATAAACACCTTCTTGTCTAAGACACACATTCTCAGCTTTTAGTTTCAGTTCCTGCTTCTGTGACCACATTGTCTCTTTATCTTCACAGACATCTGTAATAAATGGGACCTACTTGGCCCTGGAGCACATGAGTAAAGAGTATGGCAAGGAAGGAGGCACCATTATCAATGTGTCCTCTATGGCAGGTAACATAATGCACACACACCAACAATTTGTACAGCAGTTCTCATTTAAATACCAATAAATCAAATACAAATGTGAACAACAGACACATAAATACAACTACAGAGCATAGGAGGATCAGGTCCTCAGGCTGCAGCTCAGCTTAATGGGTGCAACTGAATCTGTGACATAAGAAGGAGCAGGCCAATTTGGAGCTATAGCTGTTATCAGTAACCATTTAAAATCAGGTACATCACTAACAGCTAGTGTGTGGTGTGGTCCCGTTGTCTGTCCAAGCCTGATCCTTAAGGACACAGAGGGGAAAAGGCTCATTGATCCAGGCCTGACCAAGTAAAAGCTTTAAGATAGATGCTGGAAACACTCAAGATTGTCACAGCACAATGACAACTGATGCCAAAGACTGAGTCTAAACTGTGATCCTGAAGATTGACAGATGGGCTGAAGACTGATCATGAGCCTTAAAGATCAATCATGAGGAATGACCCTACGACTGAGCCTAAAACTGACCCCGAGGAGAAGTGTGACAGATTGACTGAGGACTAATGCTGAAGACATTTCTACATTATAGCTATTTAAATTCCAGAGTTAAAAAAAAAAACGAGTCCATCATTAGCTGATGAAGTTAATCTGTACAGAATTGTGTCAATCTCTTTTCATATTTAATGAGTGAGAGCCATCTCTAAAATGGCTGGTTTGACAGAGACTCTGCAGTGTCCCTGACGCTTCAGTTTGTGTTTAACTTTCTCCACCTCTTCCAAAAGAATACAGAAGCAGGGGGATTTATTTATGTCTAAATGTTTTGGATGATGAATTTCTCAGTGTCTGGAAGCCAAATTTATGAAAACAGTCCCCCTCTTCCAAATAGGTGTATTGTATAGGAAACACATGTGACAAAAAGCAACCATGAGGTGCTGGCAGGGGCCACTATAACTGAAACTAATGAATCTGGATCATTCTGCACCTCTGTGTTTATCAAGGAAAAACTCACACTGCTCCAAAATCTTTTGTTCATCTGTGTTTTGCTCTTTGAAAACACACTCTTTTCCCAGGCCAGAGCTGCAAATGCTCTTATCTTTTCTAAACTCAAACACATATCCTGTATAAACTCAGTTTCTCTGAGGACGTACCCATTTGCAGAAATTGTTCGTGGGGAGGTTACTGAAGTTCACTGAACTGATATTAGTCACACCATCACACCACTAGCAGCAGCAGCAACAGCAGCAGCGGCCTGGTCTGTTGAGATAAGGCAGGTTGGTATATAGATTCAAGCTCTGGCCCTACCATCTGCTGCCTTAGTACAAATCCAGATCCATTTGACCATTAGTCCTCTGTTATCTAGTATTGGTGAGCCTGGGTCTTCTGCAGACTCGGGTTTCTGTTCTTGGTAGCAGGAAGTGAAACCTGTCGTGGTGTTCTGCTGTTGTAGTCCATCCACCTCAGTGTTGTTCACTCAACAAGCTGCTCAGTACTGAAGCTGCTCAGCACTGAAGCTGCTCAGCACGGTAGTGAAGTCACCTCGGCTTTTCTGAAATGTGGTGAGCTGCCCGCTCTCCAGTGTAATGTAGCAGCAGATAAATCTGCATATTTGTCTTTATTCTGGACACATAATCTCGTAGATCTGGAACAGTTCATCCACTGGTAACAGCATATGGTGATAATTTTAAACTTATCTCACTGTAGCATCTGTGTGTGTGTGTGTGTGTGTGTGTGTGTGTTTGTATATGTACTTGCCATTCCCATAACAAACATGGACTTGTCCAAACACGGGCAAATATGCAACATATTGTTTTGTGGGAAAGAATGTAAAAATGTGTGTGTGTGTGTGTGTGTGTGTGTGTGTGTGTGTGTGTAAGTTTGTTTTAAGCTGTGAAACAGACATTGTAAAGTAAATACAACCTTTCCTGACGTGCACATGTCCTGACGTGGACCATAAACTCAACACTTCACTTCAGTTCAATTGTTTCTAAAAATCTTAACACTCAACCTGAAGGGCAGTTAAACATCCTGTACCACATTTGACCTGTATTCACCCAGTGTGGAGCCTCTCAAACAAGATTTGCTGAGGAGCCGCATCACTAGACCAGAGGAATTCAATTTTAATATTTTAGTTTAATAGTTTCTGTATGTATCTAAATCTGAAAAAAAAAGCTCAGTGAAATGAATTTAATGACAACAAATGTAACATGTATTTCACTTTGATGTGGGATCCTTGGATGTGAGAAGGTCAAACCTGTTGACTGGGATGTTCTGGTGCAGCGGAGCCTGAACCAATTGTGATGTTACTGTTAGTGTGAATATGCTGTTCAAAGGCAACTGGTTTAACAAACTGATGATGAAATAGTTAAAAAAAAAACATAACTCACAGTAGGGAAAACACTGTTTGTTTATATCATGGTGTCACCACTGGTAACATGGCTGCTCTTTTCTCTCCCCAGCTTTCCTCCATTCTCCTCATCAGCCCGTTTACACCGCTACTAAACATGGAGTAATTGGCTTTACCAGAGCTTTGGCAGTAAGACTCTCCCTCTGTCACTCAAACACATACACACACACACACACACACACTCACAAATGCAAGTTTGCCATTTCCTCTCACTCTACATGTTCCTGCAGGATGCATCGTCTCAGGGAAACTATGGGGTTCGTATCAATGTCTTGTGCCCAGCCTTCGTGGACACTCCTCTGTTGCACTCAGTGGAGCACGAGGACAACATGGGCAAGTTTGTCAAGTTCAAGGACGATTTCAAACGCAGCATGAACAAGTTTGGAGTTTTACAGTGAGTTGACACACAAAAGCACAAAAGATACATGGTTACTTTTTCTTAGGTCTAGCTAGATCATTTTTAACTGTCACCTGTCAGTTAGTTTGTGGCATCAGTTAAAGGTTAAGGCTTAGGTTTGATGAGAGGTCAGAGGAAGGTAAGATCTTCAGATGCAGCTAGTTAAAAACATATGAATTGTCTTGATTAGTGTGAGGATCCTTCATGGACAAAATAAAACTTTGAAAATAACTCATTCCAAATCCCGGGATGATACTGTTGGCCATTGTTCTTGATCAATTTATTGGCCATCATAAATTACTGAAATATTCACAAGTTTGGCTTTTGTTCAGGCTGAGGTCGCACACGGCTACAAGGAATCATGGACACACAAAACACAAACACACAGATGTAGTAAAACAAATCTGTCACATCTCATCAGTTGTTGCTGCCATCTGATCCTCCATGTGAGACACTTCGATCGATGATTGCATGTTTTGGAACTTAGAGTGAAACTCATCTCCATGCAGAGCGAAGCTATCAGCCGGCAGTGCTGTTGGACAGAAGACAGGTCTCATTTCAGAGTCTTTACTCCAAAAGAAACAGAAGGGGGGGGGTCAGGTGTAATTGAGATGAAACCCCTTTCCCTTGCCTGCCTAAGCCTTATATTAGCAGCATGAAAATGGGCTTTTGTTAGCTAACTCATGTAGCCTAAAAGGATGCCTGATAAAAAGAGTGTTTCCTTGCATACAGCTGAGGTTGATGGAGAGGATTGTGGTCATAAACTGAAGTCATGCACCAGTGCTCATGTGGTCCAGTTCATCCAGAGGTGGACATGATATGTGGACCAGTTGCTGGAACAGTGCACTTTGGGCAAATGATGAATTGCCTCATGTATTAGCTGAGTGAATGCCTCACGCAGACTTAGTTATTTGGCAGAGGAGTTAGTCTGCAGAGCCTGAGGTACTTGTGTGCGTCAGCCAGAGGACATGTTGAGCTGTGTCTGCTAAAGTGTTAACAAACTGTCCTTCATACTCAGGATTTTCTTCTTGCGTTGTGTCTGTGTGTTTGTGAACTGATTTCTATTTCCAATAAAATACAAGGTCTTGAATACATTCAGAGCAACTCTGCTTGTGTCTCCTGTGATTACATTCTTGTTGCTCAATGATACTTGTGTTTGATTGGAGCAGCTCAGAGAAAAGCTTGGAACAGACCATCTGAGGTTCTGTATCACGTCACTATAAGGTTTCATCAGAGCTGTTCACACTGTGCTGACCCTGCTCAGGATCACTGAGACAAGCAGCAGGAAGCTGTTTAATGTTGCAGGAAATTGAGTCCAGATGACTTCCTGATTACACACACACAAATGCACATACACACACAAGTAATTAGTAATGTATTTCCTGTCTAAATTGCCATCATCCTAAAAATACAAGATACTTGCTGTGCTGTTGTTGTTTTTTAGCGTGTGTGTGTGTGTGTGATTGCCTGCCTTGATGTGTGCATGCATGTGGTCTAATGCCCCTCTTGTCCTTTGTTTGCCTGCAGGCCGTCACTGATAGCAGAGGGCATGATGAAGCTGATCCAGGACTCCACTCTAAACGGAGCTGTGATGAAGATCACCTGTTCCAAGGGAATCCACTTCCACACCTATGAGCCCATGTCTGCCTGAGCATTGACTGGACCACTGGACTCTGGACACCTGGTGCTGGAATGTAATCATTTAATAATTGTATATAAAAAAAAATCATACAAATCAAAATGAGAAAAGGTCAGCTGCAGCTGCAACCACAGTCTGCATCTTTACTGAACCATGCCTTTGTTCCTATGTCAGGTTTCTAGATGTTTCAGGAAATATCAGACAGTCATTGTCATACACCTCAGACGCGACTGATTATGCAGCTTTATTGATTAAACAGTGTTATATGAAAAACTGTAACAGTTCAACACCAGCTGTGCTGGGTGATGTTAACAGCTCCTGACTGTCTGAGCATCTGCACACTTCACTGTCCCACACGCTCACAGTGGAGCTGCTCCCATTTACATAATTTATCCAGGTTTACATGGACACGATGCTCAGCACTAATCAAGCAACATACAGATGATTTTACTCTTCAATAACTCCAGAGAGTCACATATATCATGTCCCAGTTTATCATTATGAATAGGCAAAAGGCAGAAATCACAGCAGAAACTCACCTACATGGAGCTGAAGTTCGTTGAATCCTCAGGCCCCATGTTACAGTTCAATATGAGGTGTTAATAACAGTTGTAATCTGTTTAATTTATGTTTCAATACAAAATACTTAAATGATAAAAAAAAAAAAAAAAAGATTAAAAAAAACGGTGAATACAATGTCAGATATCTTCTGAGTCTGGACATTGTGAAAAACAGGGTCATATCTTAATTTTAATCTTTGTCTTAATCTTTACATTAAGTCAAATGCTGGTTTAGCTCTGGTTACAGTGGACTCTTGATCCACATTAGAATGTGTATTTGCATTTTTAATCCTGGAATAAAAATATAAAAAGTGCCAAGACTCGTGGTGCTGCTGTCGTCATTAACAACAGATCAAGTTCAGGATCTAGTCTCAGTCAATGCATTTCACGACCTTGACTAGTGGACTGGTGGAGATGGAAATCGAACCACCTACTCCACCTGAATTTATCAAGATAACACAAAGTATACAGTGTCATGGTGTGCTGAGGGCACCATACAAGCTAGAACCATTACTGTGACTGTACCTTTCATTTCATGCACGTTACTGTGTGTCAGTGTCATACAAAGCAACAAGTCACTTATAAATCAGCAGTGGTTGTTTTATTCCAGTTTTCAGAACAACAGAAAAAACGTTCAGGTTTCTACCCTGTCAACTAGAGTCCCCCTTCTTTAATGAACATGATGGTGTGTTTTCATCACATGACAGGCGTGTCTGTTCATGTCATCATGTGTTTGGCTCAATAAACTGTAAAACACAGAGGCCACAAAACTCCACCACTACACTTCATCCTCTTGTTTTCTGTAAACCTTTCGTGTGTGTGCGTAGGTCTGTGTGGGTGTGGGTGTGTTAAAATGGGTTGATGCGGACTCCTGTTCCCAGTGGGGAGAAGGGGTTAACTTTAGCCCACATGAGTGCATCATTTAGGGAGATTGCTGATTTACCATCCTCCAACACAAACACTGGACCCTGAACAAGAACAGAGATAAACATGAGTGTGACATGATGTCAACATCATCACATGTACAAAAGACGCAAAGACACACCTGTATCCTGTGTCCAGTGAAGCATGATAGCTGAGCATCTGAGTGGCTCGGCAGGTTGGAGCCTGTCACATAATCAGCTCCACACAAGACCAACGCAGCTGAGATCAAACAAACACATGATTGTAACACTTGATATGTTTTCAGTGAATATTATCCATTATCCACCTGCTTCACTCTCTACTCTCTCTAAATAATTTGGGAGTAAATGAGTACTCCATCCCTACTGACTACACTGGGATATGCTAAGGAAACTGAAGTTAAACTTGTTTACCTGAGTCTGTGGGCTGGATCCTCCTCTGGAGGCGGCTGAACTCTTCTTTCTGATGCTCCGATGGAGGACTGCTGCAAATAGAAACAGACAAGTGCTCAAACACACTGCAAATTTCATGGTAGCTTTAGCATCTTTGGCACCACTGATGTGTAGCATGAATACAAAATGATGATTCAAATCCTGATGAACAGGTACACTTTTGTTCCAATCAATCGAGAGCACACAGTTGGATCAATCGACTGTCTGAAGATGGAGGTCAGCTGATAAATGAGTTAGGTCTGGTGTGTTGCTGCTTGGTTGGAACAAGAACCTGCAGCCACAGCAGCCCTTTGTGGAATGAGTTGCCTGTCTGTAGCCTAGATAGATTCACCAGCTCCACACTCGCTCCTTTGCCAGATTGTTCTTCGCATCTACCCACCTGCTGCAAGTGGGTTCCTAGTACACCCATTTCAGTTTCGGTACTCAGATGTTTCATAACTCAGACCTTCATCGATAACATGATGAAGGTCTAAGTACCAAAATGTTGTTTCTAATAAATCCACAACAGACTTTCAAGGAGAGGAGTTTGATTCTCACATGAATTTTGTTCATGCAGGAATGTTAACAAACGGAATATCAAAACGAGAAATCATGATCATTACCTGAAGCTACAACCATTATTATAGTAACCAAGTGACAATGACAAGTGGTATAACAGTAGAGCGTCTGTGTTTATGCATGTCGCAGCAGCACGTCTGACCTGACAGATGCTACAGATGCTAACAAAGCTGTGCAGCCATCTTATCCTTGTCATCACTCAGAGGTGAATCAGCCATCTCTCCAGTATTGCCATGGTAACTGACACTGACTGAGATTAGCCCTGATTACAGAGGAGCAGGTGAAGAACTCCACTATGTTAATCATTTCCACTGAGTGGAGGAGGAGTGACATGAAGTCTCTATCTTCCTTTAAACCACATCACAACACACTGATGTTCAGATGTTTAGATGAAACTGTAACAACATAATCTGTGGGTTTATATGTTTGTGTGTGTTTGTGTGACCCACTTGCTGTTACTCTGTGTGCAGGCCCTCCAGGCATCCAGCTCCACTGACAGCTGCTCAATCTTCAGAGGGACACAAACCTCCCTCCGCTTCAGCAGCTGACTGAAACATGCAACAGACAAGTCAGATGCACAACAGCCAAGTAGATAGGGCATCATCAATATTCCTAGACACAGTTTAATAAAAGATCATTAAAAGATTCTGTGATCTTATCCACCTGGTATATTCGTAGAGTGCAGGTACAATGCTGGAGTACTGTCTTCTAATTGCCAGCAGACCTCCAATATAACCACACAGGATCAACAGCTCACTGCGGACTCTACACTCGCACGCACAGACAAACACACACACACACACACACACGATCATTTATACTCAGTAAAAACATATTGGAATTGATTAGAACGAGTATTAATCGTCTCTACATCTATCACCAGCCTGTCAGCAGGCACTGATGACATTACAGATGGCTGCTGACAGACTGGTGTTGCAGTAAAAAAATGGCTTTACTCAGTCAGCTTGGCAATGATGAGGCGGTCAGTCCTGATGTAACTCATCATATCCATGATTGGTTGAACACTGTCCACCGTCCAATCAGATCCAGTCAACTGTTCTGGTGAGAAGGAGCATTTCAGAGAGACTCTGTTTAATTTGTGTCATAAAGATGCACACCTAGACAATCACATATACACTATATGTGGATATGATAGTCATTTATCAGTACAGAGTCTGCCAAGTTCAGACTCTGATACTTCGAACTGTGACAATCAGCATGAGCCTCTGCGCATGATATTTATTGTTTTTGACTGGTGTTAAATTGCCACAGTAAAAAATAAAAACTTAATAAGAACAGTATTTGGATGAAAATAGTTTCTCCTTTGAACCTGGTTCAGAATTCCTGCTGTTGTCTCTATTTGGTGCAAAAAGCATTCTGGGATACCTAGCTGTCCCAAGTACATGCACTAATGACATGTCAGATCACACCTTTACTGGGTAGCACCTCTGCCATGGTCATTTCAGTGTTGTTATATTTGAATTGTGCAGTTATAAGGTGATGACCCAGAGTTAAACACAAGTATATGGTGGCACACAGACACACACAGTGACCAATGGGTGTCAGTACCTTTGACATGTTCTATTCCTATGTGCAGAGCGGTCTCTGGCTCAGAGCTCAGCAGGTAGTACTGAACAGCTGAGAACAAGTCTCCTTCAGACATAGCTGCTTCTGCCAAGGCCTTACACTCCTCTGAGGAGGGGAGACCACACTGGAAGACACACAACAGCTGCAATCATTCAAATCATCACATATGTTCATATCACTGACAGGTAATCATAGATGTCTACTCACCCGTTCATGTAATTGATTGATCTCAGCAGCACTTCCAGGGTAAAATGCACACAGCTTAGCCAATATGATGTAGTTGTCTGGAATCATTTGTAGCAGGTCAGCTGACACTTCCCTGAAATGTGAAGACAGGAGTGAGAAATACTGGGTGTTGTCAGGGCTTCACCTCTCAATAACAGGTGACAAGAAGCAGCTGCTGAGTCTGGGGGGTGCAGGTGAGTGTGACAGTTGTATACAGGCCCAGCTGGAAGACAGTGGGGTATGTCCTGACTGGCAAACAAGGTCAGAGGTCAGCTTGGTGAGGTGATCCCTGGGCTCAAGCGGTCAAAAAGTCGGACAGCTGGACACAGTCAGCTTATCGAAGTCAGTCAGCTCGTTATAGTCAACGAGCTAGACACAGTCCGTCTGCTGGGGCTGAACTGGACCAGTGTGAGTCTGTACCACTTCCAACATTCACAGGAAACTAGCAGATATAATAGTAATAGACACACTAATTGCACACATTCATAGACGCACCAAGTGGGTGTGGTCATGTATTTTCTCGCCAAGAGTTCAAGGCAGTACATGGTGCTCTGATTGGCTGCCTCTCCCAGGACGATGCCCACACAAGCAGCCAACTCCAGCTCATTCCCTCGGATCAGACTGGACATAGCCAACTACAGATACAACACACAAACAAACACACACACATTTCAACAACATGTTAATATTATGCATAGCAAAGGCTAAAGTATGGATAAGGTACCATATACAAATTGAGGGTTGTACCTGGACATTGTCTACAGTCAGATGACAACATGCTGCCAGGACAGAGCACCCATCCTGGAAGTACCACTCAGCAAGCTCTGCACACACCTGATGGAGGAGACTGGACAAAGAGGAGGCAGGTAAGCCAGACACACATCAGCTCACAGATATTCTGGGCCCGACATTAGAGAGTTGTGTGTGTGTTTGTGTTTTTGGGTATACCTCTGGTACTGTTGTATGTTGTCCACATCATTACAAGTGTGGTTGACTGGGGAGCTCTGAGGTACACGGATGTTGCCTTCACATGCTCCCTTGAAATAAGAGATATGATATTATTGGTGAATGACTTCTGATCAGGTATTGTCCAAGTGTTTCCTCCTCTCCCTGTCTTTGTCCACCTTTGTACCTGTGCTATCAGTACAGCCTCCAGCAGCTGTCCTCTACCAGTGAAGAAGGTTACGAGCTTTTTGATGTCTCCTGTAGCAATGCAGTATGGGATAGCGTCATCATTATCCTCAGCCATCAGCTGCTCCGCTCTCCTGCAACATGAGCACATTCTGATACATCAGACTGTGGTGTAGTGACAAATATGCAGCACACAAAGATTTGTTTTGACTCTGAAAGTGAAACTGTCACAGCAGTTTTAATGGTATCAAATCGTATTCACAGTTGACATAACACTAAGCTCCCATCTATGCAGATATCCTGTCTGACATCCTGTCCCTAAAAACCCAAAACATCAAGTCTGACTTTTCACCTAAACAAATGATCAGATAAACAACCTGCAGTCCATGAAAAAGACCATAACAGCATACCATAAAGCCTTTGTGAGGAGCAGTAATTAACTCTGATGGTGTGGGATTATATTCAGATGACAAATTTGAATGAACACGTCTCTGACTCAGCTCTGCGTTGAAGGTGGTGCAGGATTTATGTAGGATTACTGATATTGTTTTGACCATACTTTACCAATGCTGCTTATGCTCAAACATTTAGGACTCCAGGTATTTGTAGATTTTCTCCTTTATTCTAGTCACACTGAAGTGTGGTTTACCTCTGCATCAGTTTCTTCCAGTACCTCATGGAAACTCCTGGAGCCACAGCTAACGCCTTCTCCCACTGAAAGAGATAAAACAAGACTCCCTTTACTTTGAGTAATGTCATCATGTGTGATGATAGAAAAAGAGCTTTTAATGTGGCTGACAGGTTTATGTAAGGCCCAGATGTTACTCTCCATGACCTCCTCAGACTCCTCTACACCTGGCTTCTGGATCTGCAGCTGTTGCAAGCAGCTGTACCCTGCCACTGCCGTGGCTCGCCAGCAGCTTCCAAATGTGTTTCAGGGTATGACAACCAGAGCATTAAGCTGGATTCTCTGCCTCCACGATGACAGAGGCAGAATGAAGATACTGATATAACATCAGTGTTTTGATATCTGACCTAACCAAATCTTGTTTGGTTAGGGTTAGGGCCTTTTAGTAAACAAGCTTTCATTTGCATGCTTTCATTTGTATTTGAGACATCTTGTACATAGTGATAACAAAAAAAACCCAAAAGAAGCCAGCCAATGATTTAAGAAATATCAAAATAGTGCAAGTCACAGACAGGATCAGTGTCAACACGACTAACAAAGTGTCACATGCTGTCTCCTCTATACCTGTCCCAGCTCCACCATCAATTCACAGTATCGTTGGATCTGTCCCAGTCTCAGATGGATATCCGCCGCTTCTTTCAGCCTGTCCTCTTTACTGGGAGCTCCAATGCCTCCTCCAAACTTAGACATCTTGACTATTGTCAGCTCCTGGGCTTCAGACTGGAGGACAATTTAAACAAAAAACAAACAAAAAAACAAAAAAAAACATTAGCTGTCTGTAGAGCTCACTTGCCCCAAAATTTATACTGTGCATTTTCTGATATTAAGGGGATTAGTGATGGTGGTAGCTTTTTTGTGTTCACAATAAAACTGATTAAAACTCATTCTCAGAGCAGCCACCCCCAAACACTGGAGGTAAGCTGATGATCAGGCCAACTAGAGTAGAAAAAAATAGAAGCACAACAGCACAACATTTACGCACAACCTTTACACCAACAGCTGTGGAGACAGCTGTTGGTGTAAAGGAATGAAGTTTTTTCTTTCTTCTAGACTGGAAAGTGAACAGCTGCTAATGCTAATATTAGCTATGTTGCAGCAGTTTGATGTATCCACATTATTTTTCAAGAGCCTTTTAGATAAAGGAAGGACATCCAGATACATAAAGACACCATCATAAAAGAATATCTGGTGTCATGTAATCTGAGTAACATATTTCAATTTTATACTATATACTTCATCTTTCTAACCTACTGAATGACAATAGAATAAAATAAACTGAATGTAGGGTAAAACATAATTACCAATAAGGTAGTAGCTCTTGGTGGTGTCAGCTGTCTCTACCAGACTGTATAAACCAATAGCATTCGCAGCCTTAACAGCATTATTTCTTAAGATATTCACTGAGAGAAACCACCATAATATGTTTACTTCTACTTGAATGAAGTCTTTCATCTAACGAGATTAGCTGATTTAGTGTGAAGCTTGGAGACTTTTGTGTTGCTAATGGTGACTCTGGAGGTGAGAGCAACTTACTGTCTTAAACTTGAGCAGGTGCTTCATGTGCATCACTCCTTTGCTGTAGCTTGCTGGAAGCAGTGAGTCATCCTGACCATTAATGACTGACACCAGGTCCCACAGGTTACTGCTGCCTCCTGGAGGCTGGCATATGAGAAAGGACACACAGTTGGGTTCACACCACACACAACATGCTCACTCACACAAAGAAAACAATCTTCAGCTCTGTATGCATCAACCTCTACAAAATGTGTGCCACACGTGAGACAAAGGGTCGCACTGACTATGAGAGGTGAAGGCCGTTACACCCTGCTGTCAACCTGACACGTGCATGTATCAATACTACAAATGTTTACCTGTATGTTTCTGTGGCGTTGCTGGTGTGAAGGCCATGCCACACAGAGAACGATGAAACAACATTTTGTATCATTCTTCAGATTCCCATTTCCCTCATCTCATGTATTTTATTTTAAGTATTGTATTATGTATTATATATTGTGTCTTTAGGAACAAAAAGTCATTTCAGTGTAGTTTTACAACTCCTCCCTCGTGCCTCTCCTTGCAGCTCAAGTAGCAGAAACAGGTCAATGAGCTAGTCAAGGCTCTGAGTCGCTTTTCTTAGGAGGTAGGAAGGTAGGTGGATGGATGGAGGGATGTATGGATGGATGGACAAATAGACAGGGAGTTGGATTTGGTACAGCCATTATCATGGTTGTGTCATGTTATGACACAACATCACCACTGAGAAAGAAGCATTCATAGTGTAGTTACCGAGAAGCACTCAGAGAACCAGCGCAGCTTCTTGGCTCTGATGTCTGTGCTCAGCTTGTCCAACTCCTGTTTTATATCTCGAGACACTTTACCACAGAGCAGTGGAGGAGAGCCAGGAACCATAGCTGTGTCTGCAGGCATACAACCAATACAGGCAGATGAGCACATGGAGCAATACACCTGACAGCAGAGGACATCAGAGGTCTGCTCTCACCTGTGTTTCCTATGATCTTCTCCCACGGCTGGTCGGTGAGGATGTTCAGCAGCAGGGGTGAGATGAGCGGAGTGAGAGACCACAGCCTCACTGTGCTGTCTCTGCTGCAGCTGGCCATGGTGAATGGACGACTGTGGTGACAAGTCAAACCTGCAGACACACACACACACACACTGATTGGTTCATGGGTCTAAAGACGCGGAAGACAATGACAGCTTCGAAGCTCTGTGTGGGAAAATATGTAGGATGTGAACATTTTACACAGAGGGTAAGGGATTGCATTACAGTAACATATTCATACACAACATAATTCTGGGTGAAGGATACTACAGAGCAGGCATCACCAAATGGCAGACCTCGGTCCAGACCCAGACTGAGTGATGATTCTATCCGGACCTGTGACCAATCTCTGATAAATTAACAAGAATAGATAATTGTCCTGGAGCTTTATTTTTTTTCGACAGACACAGCTATAGACAGCGGGTGCAGCTAGATGTTAACTGTCAATACAACAATAACTTCACTCAATTGAGCCAATCAAATCATTTGTTTACCCCTTGCGGCCAGCACACCAGAGAGAGAAAGAGAAAGGAGACTGAGTGATGACATCATGGCCTAATCCAAAATAAGGAAAGTTGATGCTGAAAGCTGAACTCTTAAAGATGAATGACTCCAAGCCAAGATTCAAACTACTGGGTGGGCAGTCACATGCCCATTTCTCTCACTAAGGGTGCGGACCGAGGGTGTGACTGTTGTGTTCACACTGACCCAAATGCACCGCACTCGGGCCCAAAGTTCAGCTGGGCTGATCTAAACACTGCCTGTGTGAAAACACCCTGAGCCTGTCTTAAATTGAGGTTCAGAAACTTTTACTTGGACAAAAGATTAGTAACTGGACCTCACCGAATTTTAATTGAATACCCCTCCTGTTGAGTGTAGAGTCAACAATGCTCTGAATGCATTTGCGGTGAATTTGTGGTGTTCACAGTGACATAAACACAACATTTGGTCAGTGTGAACTCTGTCCTCTAAACCAACTTTACATTGCATTGTGTGTGATAAGAGTCAACATCACTTATAACTTCAGTTCTTTCGTCTCTCACTGTCCTCCACAGCATCATGTATCCACAGCATGTTGTTCTGTGATCGCCTCACCGTACACATCAGCTCCGTGGTCGTAGGCTGTGTCCAGACATGTGCCGTCTCTCGTGTCCCACACTCTGATCGTGTAATCCCAAGAACCTGCAACATCGCACAACATGTAACATCAACCTAACATTTGCCAGGATCATCCATAGTCCATATACATGTATTAACAAGAGTTGTTGTGCTGTGTAAAAACTATTATATTCTTTATTCTTCTCTTTTATATTCTTTTTCATTCTTACTTTTCCTGAAAACTCCCTTGACTGTGAATAATAAAAAATATAATTAACATACATTGATGTTGTTGCAGTTTCCTACAGCTGCCACTAGATGTTCCCAGAGAGCTATTTTTCTGTCCTTGACGTTGGGTCAAGAAGATGTCATTTTAGGATTCTCTGTCAGGTAACAGTCCTTGGGAGGTGTTCGAACAACTTACATGCACCTGGTTCTCCACCACAGCTCACCTGTTGTCTCTACTCTGTTTTGCAACAACACACTGACCATTACACAGCTGACAGAGGGACGGTCTGTGGACTTACCTGAGATGAGCAGGTAAGGAATCTCCGTGTTCCACATCAGTCCTCTGACTGGAGCTGTGTGACCACTCAGCACATTGATACATGCATCCTGTGTGTAGTCCCATATACGAACAGTGCTGCACACACACAGGGATTCAAGCCTTATTTTTCTTCTCCATGTATATGCAGGTAAATTCACATGTGATGAATTATTACTACTGATGTTCAACAGACCAGCCAAATAAACCTTTCATCTGAAATAACTCAACAGATCAGAGTTGGCAGATGTTTAAATCAACTGTCAATTCAAAGAGTCCTGCCATTTCAAATTAGCTATCAATAACACTTTGGGAATTAGATTTAATAACACATGATAAGATGCCCTGAATTTACTCTGGGAAAGAAACACTGATGTTAAATAGTGTCAACTTGTAATTCAGACCTTTTATACTCAATGTTTTGATTTGACTGATGTTCATTTTTTGTGTCACTTGTTACTGATTCTTTCATTGTCTAACCTTATTAGAGTGCACCACTGTGCCCCCAGTTATGTCATTTTGCTCTCACCAAATTATGAAATGTACATTAAAAAAATCGTAATATCATAATAATTTCTTTGAGCAACTTAGTTGATTTTTTTTCCAGCCCTTTTCATGTGTTTTTGCTGCCTTCTTGATCATCTCCACTTGACTACACTATTCAGTCTGTGTCTCTTTTCCTTTTCATGTCCCTCAAACTCTCCAGGAATTGCTGCTACCTCAGTCTGGATCACTTGAGTCTGGATCACTTAAGTGTGGATTCGCTTGAAACTCTTTGTGCCTGTGTGTGAACGTTGTAAACAGTGTAGGACGTTGAGGTCTGTGTGAAGGTCCTGACCCGTCATCTGATCCAGAACACAGGATCCCCTCTCTGAGTGGAGACCAGCGGACATGAAACACTTTAGCCAGGTGTCCAGTGAAGACCTTGAGAGGCTGGTCAGAGCTGGTGGCCAGATAGTAGACCCGCACGTTTTTGTCCTCACAGCCTGTTGCTATCATGTCCCTACAGACATGGGAGGGGAGACAGATGTTAGACATAAACATGAACAGTAGACATACTTATTCTTGTGTTCTTCACCCAAATCAGACTCGCTGTGTACAAATTATCTTTGATTAAAGCAGTAATTATGAGGCCTGTGACATAGCTATAGTGTGAATAGTGCACTGTGGTCAGGTAACAGTGGCCTTGGGTGAGGTCTTACTTGTTGTTCTGGCTCCAGTCACAACCAAACACAGCTGCAGGATGTTTGTATTTGTGGAGGATTTTACCATCAATGGTCCGAATGATACTGTGAAACAAGAGAAAATAGTTAAGACTGGCTGTGATGAACAAATCCAAGACTTTGATAAAAGAGGAAACTCCATCTCACCAAAAGCCATCTCCGCTACAGGTGGCGATCCTCTTTGAATCCTTATGGCTCCAGGAGATACAGAAGATCCCATTCTTCCCATGCTAAAGGGGGACAGAGTGGAGACACTGTGATATCATCACATCATCCCACAGCTCTGTAAACAGCTATTTACCAACAGGATAGAATAATAATGAGGAGGAGGAGGAGGAGGAGGAAGAGGAGGAGTTTTTGGCTGGACTACAACAGCAAGGACTGCAAAAGCAACGGCAATCAGACAGACTGATTATATTTCCTGTGTTGTTACTGAGTTTCTGACTCATAAACACTGATCGACCAGTCAAGTTTGCCTTTTAATTTACATTGAAGGCACATCCCAGACAAAGAAGGCTGTGTGTGAAATCACGGCTCAGTCTGTCTTTAATGTATGTGTTTGGTGATTCTGTCAAACAGCACTGTGATAATTAAACAGACTAAACCCATTAGTAACCTCGTTAAAGCGAGTGATGATTTTTCCCTTCCTCACATCCCAGATGAACGCTCCGCTACGAGACGTCGCCCCCGCGATACAGTTAAGGTCTCCTTCAAAACACACAGACACACAGACACACACAGTGACAGAGAGGTCAACAGCCTTCAACATGAGGAGATGTGTGAGAGCGTGTGTGTGCATGTGGCTGCTCAGTGTTCATGTGTTGTTTTCATGTCTCTATGTGTTGAGTCAACTAGTATGTGTTTTTATTGTGCACATCCTGGGAGTGTATGCATGTGTGTGTGTGGGTGTGTAACAGTACCTGGAGCCCAGGACAGGGAGTAGATCACCCCCTCGTTGCCAGGGGAGGTGTAAACAGCTGTGAGTGTGTTTGTGTCCCAGATCTTGATTGTTCCATCAAAACTGGCCGTGGCCAGAAGGTTAGGATCATCTGGTTTAAACTTACAGTCAAAGATAGTCTCCACGTGACCCTGGAAGGACAAAAGAAACCGGTCATCACGGTCTGTACTGGTCTGGTCTCTGAATCTGTGAATGTATGTGTGTGTGGGTGTGTGTGGGTGTTTGTGGGTGTGTGGGTGTAAAATACCAAGTCCCTTAGAAAGTCCCACTTCTTGGCCCCCATGTTATACAGTCCCACTCCTCCATCCATGAAGCAACACACAGCGTGGCCTGGGGGCAAAGAGAAGGACCGGTTCTGGGACAGGGTTGGTGGTGGCACCGCCTCACTGGTGGAACTGGTGTGCTGACTCTTACTGGGAGAAGTGGAGCTGGAAGCTGCAGAGTGAGAAGAGGAACATCTTGACATCTGACCAGAGAGCTGAGACATACACAACACACAGTGTGGAGCATTTACCCTTCTTGGAGAGAGGAGAGTGGAGGACATGTAGAGCATGAAATCCAGTCTTCTTCAGTTTGAAGCTGTCCAGAGGTGTGGAGCGGGACACGTTCCACACCCTCAACACCCCGACTTGGGAGTCTGAAAGTGAAAAAACACAACCAGCTGGATATGTCACAAATTCTGTCATCAAGAAGATGGATTGAATGTTTGTGCCCTCTTATCATCAGCAGTACATCTACAGCCGGTGACACATGCACGCACGCACACACACACACACACACACACACACACGTTTACCTCCAGTAATGAACATTCCAGGTGCAGAGGGGACCCAGGCTAGACACTGAACTGATGCAGCAGCTGATGGGAAGCAAAAGGACGTGATACAGCTCAAGGCCTCGCTGTCCAGTAGCCTGATCCCATTATGAAGGTTCGACACTATGAGATAAAGAACACGTCTATTTATCAATATCTATATGTATATGTATATATGTCAAACACTGGCAGTGAATGCTTTGTGTATGACAGCTACATTATTGTGTCCTACTTTAAGTAGCTATTTTTTTAATATATATATCTTTTTCTTTTTCTTTTTTTTTAAATCACATGAGTAAGTCCTGGTCATGAAGTTAGTGCTGTGTCTGACCTAGTAAATAGGCAGTGGACAGAGGATCCCACTCCAGAGCACTGACTGGGTCCTCTTCGTCTGTGCCCTCCAGAGACTCTGGTCGCAGCACATGCTTTTGGCTTTTACTCCCTGAACAGACAAGAAAGAGGTTAATGAAGGTGTGTTTACAGTAATAGCTTAAAAGTGTGTTTACAGGTACAGTTTACAGGTTCTGCTGAGGGAATGTGGGAAGTTTGACAGGTTCAGTGGTTCCAGGAAATATTCCATCTTAGCTAGCTTCAGTCTCTGCGACCTGAATCTTGGACTTGACAGGAAGTGTCTTTGAACTTTTATCTTCAGGTTATCTTCAGGTTATCACACAGATGTGGTTTAGATGTGGACTTTGGCTGAGACACTCAGGGACAGTCGGAGACTGGTCCTCAAGACAGCTTCAGGTCTTGAAGAACAGGTCACTCAAGTCAAGGTCCAGAATCATGTTAGTTATGAGTAACGTAAACACAAAGCAGCTAATCAGAGTTTGGAGGTGTGGTCAAGAGTCTGAAGACTTAGTTAATCAGAGATATAGATTGTAACTTTTTGATATTAATAATTAACACAATTAGTTGTTGTCACAATTAGTTGTTGATAATTTCTCATTCATGTTTGTGTGTTAGTGACAACAGACTGACATACATGTAACGCTTATCCATTTCAAATGAAATCTACATTATAACAAAGTTAAGTGTCTGAATACTTCCCATGTCACTGTACATATTAGAGTTGGCTCAGAGTGTGAGTCTCCTCCACATGATGGTTGAGCTGTAGGTCATGTTTGAGTGTGTGCATCTTTACCTGGCTGAAACACAGACAAACTTCCATCTGTGTGTCCAAACACCAGCTTGCCCTTCTTAGTGGGGTGCCATCTGAACAAACAGATGTCAGACAGGAAGGAGTGGGCTTCTTTGTGCACCGTGAGCCCGGGGTCAGTATCTCCATAGGTCCAGATATACAACGGACCACGCTGGGAGACAAACGCCACTCCGTCAGCTGAGTTCCAGCACCAGCTTACAGATGCAGGGACTCCTGGAAAAGCAGAGGAGAGGCTGGCTGTGAAACCTCAGAGATGGGGTGGGGAGACTCCTCTGAGTCAGCATCACTTGACGCAGGTCATCCATCTACCTTTAGTGTTGTCCAGTCGTGCCACAGCCTTTTGTTCTGCTACGTTCCACACAATGAGCAGGTTGTCAGCAGAGGCAGATGCAAACAGATCAGGGTTGTCGGGACACCAGCTGATGGCTGTTATGGTCTTCTTGTGCTCTGACATGATGGATCGCAACTTAAATTCATTGTATTGCTGATCCAACTGCAACAAGAGAAAGGCAGAGAACTGACAATAAAAAACAGTGGCATCCTTTGGTTTGTTCATGGTCAACTCTGTCAGAGCCTGAGACCTCTCTGAGGTAGTAAACATGTGACTGAAGACAGTAAACATCAGACAGTCTCAGAAGGCTTCACATCAGAGATTGACCACCCTGGGTAGTTACCCCGGGACTCTGCATTCGCCTTGGAGTATATGGGCTTTTAGACTTTAGTTTCAGTCCCATTATGTGGGCTCATCATTTGTAGAAAGCACATCATTGTACATCATTCCCAGTTGTACAGCGCTGCTTGGAAGTTTGTGAACCACTTGTGTAGTTTAGATTTTTTTGTTTTACCATGATTTTCTTATTTTATTATCAGCAGTTTTTATATATGAAATGTCAGGGTTATTTTTATCAATTCCATGTACGTGAACCCCAGCTGCATTGGTAAAATCAAGTGGGTAACAGACTCGGATGAAACATGTGGGTGCTCAATTAAGCAGACCAATCAAATACGACATCCTTAGAAAAGGTTTTGAGCTGCACTGATTAAAAGCGAGAGGAGTTGCAGACGTCTTTGGCAGCATCTGGGATAAATGTACATGTGTCAACGATCAGGCAAAAAAGATAGACACGGCATTCATGGGAGAGTTGCTAGAAGGAAGTCTCTGCTCTCAAAAAAGAACAAAGTTACCCATTTAAACTTGGCCAGAGATCACTTGGAAGTCCATTCTGTGGACAGATGAGTCCAAAATTGAATTATTTGACCACAATCGACATGTTTGGAGGGTTCACACACTTTTGAGCTGCACTGTATGTGTCTGGTTCATTCTGGGTCACGTCAGTTTGAGCCAATTCACTAGAAAAATAAATAGATAAATAAAAATAAACCAACAACATACAAAATAATAGAGGCACAGGACCACCACCACCACTACAACACAAATACTCACACTGCTAATTCACCTGGTAAATGTATATGGCCAAAGTAGCACAATAGGCAAATCGGTCTCCACTAGCAGCACATACATCTTTGTTCCAGGGCTGACAGCCTGCTGCCAGCAAGCCCACCTGCTTCACTTTGACCATCCTCACCTGGAGACAAACAAAACAAATACAGTTTTCACTTTTACATTGTGTTGTATTACAAACTGTTGTAAGACTTTTGTAGTGGTTATGACTTCATTCATGCAATCCACACAAATGGAACAGAACATCCACAAATGGTTTTGTAATTTAACGAACAGAAATCGATTCACAAATGTCTTTGAAGATTGTAAATGTCTCGACATACACCTGTCATACAATTGCATTTCTTTTCCCAAGAATGAGTTTATGGATTCTCTTTGTTTTGATCAATAAAAACTACTGAACTGATCTGAAATAAATGTAGTGGAGTAATAGGACATCTACCATTGAAGAATCCATTGAATACTGGGGCCAATCCTATTAAAGGAGTTAATCCAGGCAGTGTTTATGAGATTCCTCCACATTGTGAGACATTTTTCGACAGTTTCATCAGTTTCTCAGGGAACACTTCTGGAGCTGGAGCAACCAGGACAAAATACTGGAGTCGATCTATGAGTTTGTTTAATTTGGTGCAGATCCAGGCAATAATCCAGACATTAGATTGTTTGGCCATATCAGTGGGATCCAACCAAACAACCTGCACAACAGAATTACACTGACACTACGCTATCCAGTGTTTATCACAGAGCTGTTGTAAGAAACTTTATTATAGGATACCTCTACTACAACCAGGGTAACGCGTCTCTACTGAACAACAGATCCACACGTGTGAGACATAAGGTGATTAAAGAGAGAGGATTGAATTAATCTGTGCTGCAATTGGCTGGTGCTTAGCTGCTAACTGGTCACTGTAACTGTGAGGAAGTGACTGGAGACCCAGCATGCAACAGTCGAAGACGTGGTACTGTGCTCTCACAGTGAAGTTCCAACACAACACAATTTATTTTCAGTAAAGATGCTGTGAGAGATGATTATAAATCATGGATTAGATTAGAAACACAAATACACAATCATGGATCTGTGAGCCCAGGAGGCAGCTGTGAGACACATGCTACGTTTTCATCTTTTGAACTTTCATAATTACATGTTTTCAGGCCTCATCTGGGATTATCACCGAAATCCCAGAGGAGATGAAGACCTGAAATAGTGAATACTGGGATTAAGATTTCCTGTTGAAGGTGATCACGTGTTGATCAGTTATCCTGTCACATCTTCCTGTAAGGTGCAAATTGACCGATTTACATATAAATTTCTTTTTGATTACATAATGGTGAGGTAATGGGAACACTAATGATATGCAGCTGTCACAGTAATGACTGACCAGCACTTTGATGGAGGAAGGTGTGATCCCATGTCAACCTTTTAACTCTATACGTCAGTGAGTTGAAATTATGATGCCCAGAGGAGGTTAAATTAAATCTATTGACAGCGACAACACCTACATTATCTTTCATACTGCTCCTGCCCACTACTTGACGTCAGGCTAAATAGTACCATGTACATCAAACACCTGATTGATTAAATGACACCAGACCCTTTTGAGCTGTGAGCTGTAATTGAGCTGTGCCCCCAGTATAAATGGCATATGACGATACACTTTAATGCTTATAGAATAAGTAAAGTCAGTTCAGACTGAGTTGTGCCGCAGTAGAGCTTAATGGCCAGCTGCGCTTCTGAATGACACTGAATCTAGATTACCTGGTCATACTATGTTGTTGCCATGTGTTTTTTTAATTACAGAAGTTATTTAACTAAAAACATGACCATCCTCTTCTCCAAGTCCAGACTCACTGAAACAGAAACATACAGTCCTTCTGTCGTAATGTAAAAACTAACCATTGTTTCCCCTACCATTGTCCAGGCCTGGCAGGCCACCAGGCCATCAACACCCACCACCAAGCCAACAACAAGCCATTTTTTTTAATATATGCTGGCACGCTGCCTCAGCTACTTTATGAGCGCCCCCACTAAACTATCACACATTCGTTAATATCAACAGGCTACTGATGACTTTACTTGCCACAACAACTCAGGTTTGTTTTGAGTCATTGACAAGTGCAGAATGCGTGGAGCGGACTGGCCTTCTGCCTGGGCAAAAAAAATTAGACGAAACAATATCAGCTATCTAATAATTACTGATTCTATTGATCAAGTGAAATGGTTGATACAGTCTGTATTTCCAGACATGCAAACAGGCTCATTCTGGGAATAGCAGAATTGATGTTTTGGTTGTATACTCGTCTGGACTCATTAATGTCTGTCTGTACTCGTCTGGACTCACTCATGTCTGTTGTTGAAAGGTGGCTGCAATGCAAGATACATTTTCCACAATATGCTGGGCAGGTGGTTCATCTGGTAGGCTCAGTTATGTTCACACCGGACATCTTGACTTCTCATTGAAACACTAACACAGTAACAGCACTGTCCTGTAATCCAGCATGTACAACCCTGCCCCTGTGAATTACCCCAGGGCATTTCCTGTTTTGACATGTCAATATATCTGCCATGCTAAAAGGTCTATTTACACCTAATATGTTCCTAAGAGACCACTCCAGATATGTCAGCTTCCCCAGCAGGCAGTCCCTGCACTCTACTGTAGTTCACTTTAATGAGCTGAGGTGTTGAAATTCCTGAAAACAACAGCTACTTACATTTACACAGTGTCTATAGCTTGTGTGGGACTGAGCCACTGGTGAGTCAAGCAGTTAAAAGTGATGTTAAACACGGTAGACCTATTGGTTACCACGAGAGTCTTATGTGTGCCTCATTTCCTCAGGTAAAGGTGGCAGCCCTATGTCATCTGCATCTCTTGGGTTTACCTCATCATAACAGAGCCATGTTGTTCTCATGTGAACCCGCCAGAGAAAGTAAGGTAAACACAAAGGGTTAGGGTTTCACGTATAGGCTGATATTGATCAATAACCAATCGACCCCCAGGTAAATCAATAAGTTGATCAGCTACTAGCGTAAAGGAGCTGCTCAGGGCTCGAGCACCAGCAGCAGTAACTGCAGCAGCAGCTATGAACCCGAGCCGGTGTCCGTCTCCTCCGTCTGTTTCCTGGTCTATTTGAGGATCATGTTAGACCCATCAACAGGTCTGATCCGTGTGAAGCGGTCTGACGTAACACACCGTAGCAGATGTTCCCCGGTTGAGCGGCTTGGAGCGGCCGCTGGTGTGTGTATGTGTATGTGTGTGAGTGTGTGTGTGCGTCTGTGTGTATGTCCCCTCACGCTGTCTCTCTGTCTCCCTCTCTCTCTCACTCTCACACACACATACGAACACGGTGTATGTTTTTTTTTTCTTACCGTGAGGTGTCGGCTGGCTCGCGCACGATGGACAGCTCCCAGGTGCTGAAATGTGCCCCGATCACCGTCCTTCGCGTGAGGTAGGTCTTAAAATCGACATCGCTGATTGGTCCGTAGAATTGTTCATCTTGATCAGTCATTGGCTGTGCAGACTGTCGTCCAGGCCGCTTCCTCGATCTATGTAGATGGTTGGTCTGAGACCCCGAGGATCTGGAGTCCGTTCCTCAGTCGGCATGTGTTTCCCCCGGACCTCCACCTGAATCACATATCCACCTTAACCTGACCTCCATCTGAACCTAACATCCACCTGACCCTAGTGTCCACCTGTACTTCATCTCCACCTAACACTAACACCCACCTGAGTGACTGAACCTTACCTTCTTACTGAGCCCCACCTCCACCAGAGCCATAACCTCACCTGAACCTGACTTTGACCTGAACCTGTCCTCCATCCAAAACTTACTACAATCTGAAACTAACTAACTTAACCTGCACTTGAGCCTGACCTCCACCTTTGCATAAAAAAGGACTAGCTAAGATCATTTACTGGCCTGTAGGAAATTTGTGGCTAAAGTGCCAACCACAGCTGCATAATTCACACTGGACATAACAACTGCACAGAGACAACAACAACAACAAGACTGTAATGAACAGGGAACAACAGAGAGTCAACAAAATTCAACACATATGTGAAGTGCACATATCTAAAATAGTCATATTAAGCCATACGGAATTGATCCATAGCTTCTAATATAAATCATAATCTATAGTATTTGTAACATCTACCTGGTGCCAACAGCTTGTAGGCCTGGTAGTGTAGGTGCATTATAGCCGGATCAGGCCAAGTCGAAGAGCCTGTGAAGGTGGATGCTGTTTTAAGTCTATGTACATGACCTGGTAACTGTACAGTGACAGATCATTCACTTTCACCTCTTCCCTGAACCCTTAACTCCCAGTCTACTGTGAAGAGGCCTGCTAACCACATTTTCGGCCAACAACCTAAATCAGCTGATTCTTGATGAAGTTAAGTCATTTGTTGGCTGAGAGCAGATCAACAACCAGGCTGAAACCATCTGTAGTCCTGAGTCACATTTCTAATTTTCCTAAACAATGAGCACGACTTCTCACAGATTTTAATCAATATACAAAATTTTATTATAAAAAGAAAAATTCATTCTACATGAAAGTTTTCATAGTTCCACATTAAAAATGGCTGCAAACATTTAATCAAACTAGAGAGAACCTGGTAGTAAAATGACAGTGAAGAAACAGCACCACTAAAGAGAACATGAGCAGTGCTTCCAGGAACAATAACTTTTAAAACTTTACTGATTTGCTGCTGTCCACTGCCTGTAAAGGAGTCTCAGTCCATTATATTATCACAGGAAGTTCATATATGGCTGTCCGGTCATAGCAACAAGGACCTAAAATATAACAAACACAAGTTCAGTGGGTGGGGGCAGGGGGTCAATGGCTAAGTGAAAACAAAAACTAAATCCCTGAATTAGAAAAAAAAAAAGGAGTATAGGTCTGGTATCCTATAGAGGCAGACCAACAGGGACAGCAGGCTATACTGATGGAATCATACACACAAAAACAGTTAAGCTGAACACCACATTGCAAACTTCACATCCTTATATTCAAACAATGGCTTAATCATCATCGTCATCATCATCGTCGTCATCTTCCTCCTCTTCGTCGTCGTCCTCGTCATCATCATCGTCGTCATCGTCAGCTGGTTCCGCTTTCTTGCCGGTGGGCCTGCCTGGGCCGCTCTTCTTACCGGCATCACTCTTCCCTGAGCCTCCTTTGGCACGGTAGGCAGCGACATCCTGAAACACACGAAATCTTTAATCCACACAGCACTTCATGTGTTCTCATGTAATGCCTTAGCACCTTTATAGTGAGACTAGTGGCACTGCAGTCTTTAGCAAATATTTGTAAATTGTTGTGCATTTACACTAATAGATATTTTCAGTATGGTACATCCTTAAATGGCTTTAACCTGATGACACTATGCAAAGATACTGCATCATAGGTGATTACCTTCTCATATTTTTCCTTCAGTTTGGCAGCCTTGGCCTCATAGGGAGCCTTATCTTTGGAACTCTGCGTAGCCCACAACTCGCCGAGCTTCTTGGCAATATCACCAATTGAGATCCCAGGGTTCTCCTCTTTAATCCTGGGGCGGTGTTCGGAGCAAAACACGAAGAATGCAGAGCTGGGGGATAGGGGGTAGCACAAAGCACAAATTACAACTGTGCATATGGAAATAAAGCAAAAACTAAACTAAATTCATTTTAACTCTGTATAAACAGTGTAGTGATATTAGAGACTTACGGTGGCCTCTTTGGGGCATTGGGGTCCTTCTTCTTCTTGCCCTTCTTGGCACCCTTCGGGGGTACATATGATTTCATCTCTCGGTCATAGCGGATCTTGTCGTTCTTGGCCATCTCTTCGAACTTCACCTTCTCCTTTGCTGACATGGTCTTTAAAAAAATGAAATGAAAATTTTGAAAAAAAGAGAAAAAAATAGTTTAATGTCCATTTCAACTTCCTAATTCCAAACAATATATGCAAGGTTAGTTAACATGCACTTGTATCACTTTAAGGAGGTGGGGTTTAAATGGGGGTAGGAACAGCAGCTGCACTGCACACAACAATGTAGTCGTTCAATAAACTCAGTGAAGTCATTTCACAACACTTAGGGAAGATCTCTCGTGTCCACTCCCAAACATTTCGATCACAAAAACACAATTTTAAATGTCATTAGAAATTTGTGTGAATTACCTTCCATCTCTCGGAGCATTTCCTGGAGAAATCTGCAAAGCCGACGGTGGCCCCTGGGTGCTTCTTTTTGTGCTCTTCACGGCAGGTCGCGACAAAGAAGGCATACGAGGAGGTCTTTCCTCTGGGCTTGTTTGGGTCTTTCTTCATGGCTGCGTTTAATCTGTGAACAACCCAGGAAACACCACATGAAACAGGCGTGACAAACAACCTACTTTAGCGTCTAAGCCGGCAAGCGTGTTAAGTTACTGGCCCGCTCTAGTTTGTATGTGCATAACAACGCTACCCTACCGTGCGTTACAAACTTTTCGTTTAGTCGATGTCGTTATAAGTCGTATATGTTCAATCATTTACCTTTGATGTAAATAACAATACAATGACAGTAACTGCACAAACAGACACGCAGGGCCGTTTTAAGGTTCTAATCGGATTTCTACATCTCTGGGACAAAAAGACGCGACTCCATTTTGTACCTTCCCGCCTAAACTAAACTGCGCCAAAACGCTCTAGATAAAGTGTTGTTAAAGTAAGTATTTCAAAACCTAACTATTTTACACTGAGCAACCGAGCGACTGACCACAGGACTGCGTATGAACACTAATCCAACTTTAAATGCGGGAGCCGCCGTCGTGGTGCAAGCTAAGCTACCAAGCCAAATGGCGATTGAACTGCATGTTGCTCGTTACTTCATACTACACCGCCTGACTCGTCGTTTTTGAGAACATCAAAATTTTATCGTTTCTGGTCGGAAAAATAACAAAATCCGACGTTTTCCATCACTTGGACCATATCTGTGACATTGTGATTAAGGTCATAACATTATAAAACAAATAACTTAATCACTCTTAAAGTTTAGATAATATCACGGAACTAAAGTGCGAAACTCGGCCGTCGTAGACATTACAGAAAATTAACAAATAAGTCGTTGTTTAAAATAACAAAGTTATCCAAGCGCAACTGCAAAAACCAATCGCTCTTACCTGTTTGCTGCAAGACAAGTTGTAAACGAGTGAATGAGGAAGAAGGCGCAACTGTTTTGTCACCGTCTGTAAGGCCGAACTAACTTGATTCGATTACTTCCATAGCTCCTCCTTGTCCTCACCGGATTGGTTGGAGTGAAGCATTTAAATTTGAACGTAAGACACAAAACACAGGCGGTTCTCTGATTGGTTGTAATATGCGGGATTGAGATATCAAGTTTGTATGCGTCACCTGTACGCTGATTGGTTGAACTGGGGTTTTAAACATTCGGCGCGAAACCCCCTTTGTTAGCTCGGAGTCAGTTTGTGTTGATGTGTTGGTCTGTGTACGTTTTAACCGTTTGTTATCTCTGTGAGATGAACCGCGGCATAATTAGACAAGTCCCGTTTTGTCGAGTCCCTTTCAACTATAGACCTAGCTGGGTCACAAACAAAACTGCTCAGTTATTTAACGGTAGTTGACTGCTAAACTAGAGAGTAAATGAAAATAAGACTTCCGGATTTGCCCCTCCTCCCTTCAAAATATAACTTCAGTGACTGGTGAGCCATTTGTGTTTACTGGTCTAATAGACGAAAAGTAAAAGAGAATATTGTAAACTACTCTGGTGCACTGACTGAATATACACATGCATCAAATCATTGCCTGTGCAATATCAAAGTATAATATAGAGGCCTTCAGTTCTCAGACAAAAGAAACCACCCTTCATCATATTTTAAATGATGAGTATGGAAGTAATGAGCAGTTTATTCAACATGGAGCCTTACCACACTAAAACAGCAACAGAACAATAACAAAGCCCACAAATGTGTGTTTATAATCTCATTTTCTTCATGGACAGGGAAATGCACAGCACAAAAAAATAACAGAAAAACTTTATAGATAATTAATTGAAGCGATCTTTGCTTATGGGTGAATTTTCACTTAAATTTAATTCTTGGTGTTAAGTGATATGTGCTTGCAGCTGAGGAAACTACAGATCTTTACTGATCTACATAACAAATAAATGTTTTGATTATTGTTTACACAGTCACACACGCAAGTGTTACAAAAGACAGCTTGAACTTCAATTAAAGTGACAACAAATAAATAAAAAGTTTAACCAAGTGTACCAATCACTCAGATCATTAGCTAGTCAACAGAGGAGTTAGAGAGGAGTTATGAAAGAAAACGTGGACTAGTCACAATAATTATAGCAGTGGGCTATAAAAAATCTAAATCCTACAGGACCAGCTTCAAATGCATGTGAAGTGATTGCACACATATAACAAGAACACGAATGAGAAGTGTAAACCACAGTTTCGACATCTAAGGTAGACGTTCAGACTGGATAGAGAGGGTGATCAGACTCACCCATTGTCTCCAGGTCAACCATGCATTAAGTAGATGGACTATCTCTCAGAGGGTGGGCAGCAAATACATGTCAAAGGAAAAATTCTGCTGAATGCTGCTCCCTTTGTCATAGCAAATGACTTAGATATACTCCCTGCTATGTCTGACAACCTGAACAATACACCAGTTGGAAGTCTAATGCATACAGCACCACAAACCTTTCTACAGCAACTTTATACTGGTTGTAATCATACAGCATGTACAGATGTTGCTCCATTTTGATCGTCTGCAAGAGAGCAACATTATGTTTATTATTGAGGTCTTAGTTTGCAGCAGTGTTATACTGGAGTATTTGTAATATTTACATATACATTTTAATGTACTGTATGCAGACCAGCACCAGACCACAACTAATACATCACATATGAATTCATGAAAAAAGCATAGCCTGTAACTCTGCAGCTGCATTAGGCTGCAGTTTAAGATGTACAGGTGTAGGTAATAAATTAACGATGGAGTTTCTTCTCAGTGATGTTCAGGTCAGACTGTGGGGCGTTCAAAAACTTCAGTCTGTGTTTGTTGAGGTGGGTCATGGTGGATGTTGAGACCTGCTTTTGGTCATGGTCTTTTTGTCTGCATCCATAGCCTGTTAGTATTTAGAGAACTCAGTCTTCCTTCTGTGAGGTTGATATGCACCTCGTTGAAGAGGTGATCAGTTAACAAAGTGTTGTTTTCATTAAAATCTGCTGCCCAGGTTAAACTTTATCACATAGTGATGCATATCACAGATGGTCCACATAGATTTCCTACTGTTGTATGTGCTGCAAGACTGCAAGGAAGAGACTTTAGGCTCATGTTGGTCCTGTACACTTGGTGGCAGCATGTGACTTAATTTGGCAATCCATAAACACTTCAGAGGAGGAAGCTGCTGTCTTAATCATCCAGCTGATTTCATTCAGCTGCAGCCCCAGAAAACGAGGCCCCTGGCTTCGCAAACTGACAGAAGTGGACATGAAATAGAGTGTTACGTAAAAAATGTATAGAGATATTTACATTTTTAATAAGATGTTAAAGGAGCTGTATGGCTTTTTTCCTTGGAAAGTTTGTACAGTTTGGCTAAATGTGTGTGAATTGTGCTATATTACAGAAAATAAACTCCCTTGAGTGACCTTTTTTCATAGTAATGTGATACTCTTCCCATAGTAAAAGTGGACATGCATGTGATACCTATAGATAACATGAAATCCATGTAATCCTATTGGTTTCACATTGGCTGATCTATGAGGTTATTTGGATTCAACATGTAATCACATGAGCCTCACATGTTATGCCATAGGTTTTCACATGGGTTTTCATACATTGCATCAGCTGGGACACATTACAACACATTGATCCATTGAATCTACTCCTCCCATATGCTGATTGTACACAACTTCATGAAAATGGCCTTTGGATGTTGAGTATCTTTTTGTCTTTCTTGTTCCATCTCCGAGGCCATATCTGGTGCCTGGGGCCTGGCCAACACAGGAAGACATTATGTGGAACACTGAACTATCCAACCAGTGTATGGCAACAATGTTTTTCTGTCCTTAAAACACCTTTTGCTTTTCGTTATCAAAGAGAGACATGTCTACATCTGCAACCACTCCCATTTGACTGATCTGACCTCATCCAGCTGACGCCTGATACACTTCACTGTACCGTGTATGTATCCAGAAGTCTCTGCTCTCACCCACACTGTCACATACCAAGGTTTAGGTTATAGTTTTTTTAGGATGTAGCCTACAGCTTGAAAGACAGCTGTCCCTTGAAGGGAATGATCTGCCTCTCAATCAACCGATCAACCAATTCTTCAGGATCAACTGCTTGGTTTTCTTAAGTGCAGTTAAGAGTGGGATTCTTATGTGTAATTATCAACTGAGTGAATGAAACTGGGAATGTGCTCAAACCTGTTCACTGCTCACAACGGGTCCTTCATTAAACTTACCTTATACGATTCTCACACACGATGCATAGTACCAGGCTACTGGAAACTTCATAGCTCTTTGCTGAAAAATGAAGAAATACATTGGAGATAAGTAATATTATTAGTATTAGTATTGGAATCAAGCCAGTGGTATTTTCGGATTTTGAACAAATAATGAAATAGGAAATCCTTAAGGTCTTTATTTAAAAAAGGCAAATTATCAGCCAAACTAATAAAAGAAATTCTAATTATTAAAGAAATTTTAGATTTTGGTCCAGTCAGCATATGATTAATGTGAACATGTTATACAGACAATTAGAGAATATTTATGAGGAGGTATATAAATAAAGCTGCCTTTATTAGATCAAGGTGTAAGTGGATAGAACAAGGCGAGAAAAATAATACAATACGTTAAGTTACATGGGGGCTAGGGTTGTATTTGCATTACAACAACAAACCAAATTTGATATAGATAATAATTACATAGCCTCCGTGTCAGAAGGTGGCGGTAATGCATCTATAATCTGTTTGTAAGGTGCCTCATAACTGCACCAGAAGAAAAAGCTGCATTGTGTGACAGTAGTTAAACTCTCAGCTGCAGTTTCTCAGCTGGAGCGCTCAGCTGACAGGACGACCTGTGTGGTCACACCGAGGGACCACAGCGGGGAACAAAGGGACCGTGTACGCAGGGAGGTCGCAGCTCACCCGGACACAAGATGAGTGACACCACCGTGGACTCGAGCACACTCTGCCTCTTTGATGTTGACGGCACGCTGACTGCCGCGAGACAGGTAAAACTAAATCTGTGCGTGAGTGTGTGGTCACAACCAATGTTACAATTTACTCTCAGCACTTACACATTTAGATAAATAGTTTGGCAACATCCGGCTCCACGTTGTCATCGTCGTTGGTCCGAGCGACAATTCGCTCCGTGTTCCCTGAAATATGGTTCCACTTTAACTCCTGCAGATGTGTAAATAGTCAGTCGAAGTGTCAGGCATCCACCTTTTGTCCCATTGTAACCTGGGTGTCACTTCCGACTGTGTTTCATCCTCGGCTTGACACTTAAGTGTTAATGAACTTTAATTTGCACTGATTTGATAACCAACGTGAGCTTCTGGTGACTTGAGGGGCTGAGTATTAAACAGGTTGCTTGCCATGGTGTATATTGAGTGAGCTCAGTAAACTGTGTCACAGTCAGGATTCAGATTGCACCACAGATCCATTGCAGTAATGTTGCATCACCGGTTTTAGGCTCAGTTTCACTGCTGCAGGCATGATGTCACGATTCATGAAAGGCCAGGTCTATGCATTGCGTAGAGTCCCTACAAATACCATGGGACAAATATCCACTCAAAATTTAACTTTGAAGAAAGTAATGCAGCTGTGTGTAAAAGGTGCTGCAGTGACTCTACTGCCTAAGCCTGGAAACCATCTTATGTCTGTACTGATACAACTAATAAGGACCTTATTTTCGTGGATCATTTGTGTAAGTTTCCTTGGTGTTAGAAGAACAAGAACTTCCTCAATCAGTAAGGTCATTGGGGGAGCCCCCGCTGAACCCGGCCATCATGTATACTAGACAGAAGATATCCAGATTCATTTTAAATGACAACCTGCTTCCACTTTTCCCCCTCTGGACAGTGGTTTTTTTGTCACAAGGTCTATGAAAACAACTTTATTCCAGCTGGTAAATTAGCAAGTTTGTGTAAGCTCTCTATGGAGCCTGTATTGATAATGATCTATTTGTACATAGGTCTTAGCTTGTCTTATTTTGGGGTTTGGTTATGCAGTTTAGATGATTTTATCGGTATTAAATTTATTTTATTATCATGTTTAATCCTGTGGATGTGGTGTCTTAGAATGTGTAAATGGATGCCTTGTGCATTTTTGCATTTTGTATTTTTACTTTCAACCATGAACTAAATCTACCTAAGGGTACAAATAAAGTAACTTGACCTGATCTGGCTCTAGGACAGGACCTCAGTTTCCCTCTCCCAGGCGAGCTAGCACAGCTCCCACATGTCCTCTTGATTTAGCCTCTCTGCAACTGGCTGTGTTGTTGGGAAGGTTTGGTGTATTGAGGCTTCAGTGTTTTTATCATATTGCGGGTCTTTGTGTGTGAACTTGTTCCAGATGTAGCACCATCAGTGTTTGGACAGGGATTGTCCAAAAAGACAGGGACATGATGATGTTCGAACTTTTAGTGTAACAAACAGTTTTCTCTATAAAGAACAAATGGAAATAATTCAGCTGTAAAATAGTTAACTCATCACACTAACTGTGTTAAATCTAATGGATCAGCCTTTGTGACTTCAGCATGGCTTCATTTGCAATATTGATTCACATTTATTTTTCCTTGAGGCATCACTTGGATTAAACCTAGTTTCTGCCATTTGTTGCAGCGGGCCACTCAAGACATGTCAGAGTTCCTTGAGAAGCTCAGGTCTCGGGTTCGGGTTGGAGTGGTTGGAGGTTCAGACCTGTGCAAGATCAAGGAGCAGCTGGGAGATGATGGTGAGGCACACACACATGGACACCTGCTGCAGACCAGTGATTTATTTACTTGTTATAATGTTGTTCTGTTTGTCCCTAGTGATCCAGAAAGTGGACTACGTGTTTGCTGAGAATGGTCTTGTGGCCTATAAGAATGGACAGTTGCTTTCTGTCCAGGTGAGACTGATATAATGTGTCCATACCACACACAACCACACACTTTGTTCTGTCCAAGCCCGTGTGGATTTGTTCCAGCAGTGCTGGGAGCCCTGTCATAATCATTCAGATTTCTATTAGGGGTCCAAGCAGCTTGGCTTCAGAGGTGTTCTGCTGTAAATTTATAAATTCTGTGACATTTTGTCAGGGGAAAAAAACTGTTGACATCTCATCAGTTTTTTCCTGCTGAGGACCTTTTTTCTGTCAGTCTGCTTAGAATAACAATTTCTTTCTTAAAGGAGCTTTGTCTATTGTGTTTGTTAGTTTTTTAAGGTGCTTTGTTTTTGTCTTCAGTGTCAACCTCATTGAAAATGAGGGTTTATCCTAAACGATTCAGCGACACTTTAAAATAATGTTTTGAAAAAGGGACAACAAAATACTTGTGCTTTTGTGCAAACGGTGATTGTGCATAAATGACCTGACAGTGCTACTGCATTTTATACTATACTAGGGGTGAAACATTGATACAGTCCATGTGGATCTTGGTATTGGTCACAAAAAACCCTGATTACAAACTCCAGATTTAAAGATCATGCACATCATTCAGATCTGTTTTACCCTACTGCATAGTTTGAGTAGGTTTCCTTGATGGGTTGGATCATCTCATCTGACACGAAGTTTACTTTGTCAGTCCATACAGGCTCATATGGGTGAAGAGCTGCTGCAGGACTTCATCAACTTCTGTCTGAACTACATGGCCAAGATCAAACTACCAAAAAAGAGGTACACCCCACATCACATCGTCAATCACAATCATCTTCATAAACAATGTTTTTTGTGGTTTAACAATTGAATAACTGATGTGATGTCGGAGGTGAACAGGGAATCTGACAGCACATAATCTCGATGGACACAGACGGACATTGGTCCAGCCTCATGGGACTGATGTAATGTGGTTTATTTTGCAGGGGGACATTCATTGAGTTCCGTAATGGCATGTTGAATGTGTCTCCTGTTGGTCGCAGCTGTACGCAGGCGGAGAGGGAAGAGTTCTTTGAGCTCGATAAGGTGACACACAGAGTTATACACTTAAAGCTCAACCAGTCAACATTCAACATAACATAGGTGTCATTACAAAGGTGAATATCTGATCGACTGTCTTTGTTCCAACAGAGGGAGAAGATCCGAGAGAAGTTTGTATCTGTGTTACAGGAAGAGTTCAAAGGAAAAGGACTCTCGTTCTCAATCGGTGAGTGAACATCACACACACCAGGAGGCTGAGGCCATCATATGAACATGTAGAGTTTTTTCTAGATTGTGACCTCAGATGAACTCAGGTGACCTTTGGCTGTTTTTTTTTCATTGTGTTGTGAATGTGTGATTCCTCTACAGGGGGCCAGATCAGCTTCGATGTGTTTCCTGACGGCTGGGATAAGAGGTACTGTCTGGGCATCGTTGAGAAGGACAGTTTCTCCACCATCCACTTCTTTGGAGACAAGACCAAACCTGTGAGTAATAGTGTGTATAGCGCACTTGTTAATGGGAGAAGAAGAACATGGGAATTACAGCTTATCACAACTGATCAATCAAGAGACACATACAGAATGCATTTAAAAGTGTGGACAGACATATTTTGAGCTGAACACTTGTGAATGGATCATTGAACACGCAGGGTAAATACCAGGCCTGAACAGGCCCTTAAGCTACATACACACCATGTTTTCATTGTAAAACACCATTTGAAAACAAAACTTGTCTGTATCCTGTTACACCAGCTTGTGCATGCTCAGTGTGTTCATCAGAGTGATTAGTTGCAAAAATACCGCAAACAAAGAGAAGCAAATTGCTTCAGTGTTGAAATTCTGACTTTAACCACTGCAGCAAAGAGAACAAGGTCAAAAACACTTTATTTTATTATTTGTGTTTTCACCAATACTAGTCAGGAAAAAACCTAATCAAGGAGTGACATCGGAACCTAAGTCATCGTTTCTAAATGACAATGACAATGACACACCCCGGAGCATTGTGGCAGCAAAAAGAGATGCATTTTTTGTTTGTTTTCAAGTTTAACCCAATTATGCAAGAACAGTATAACTTATTTCCACTAGAAACTCAGTTACACAGTTAACAAAGGACTGAGCTAAAAGAATAACAACAGAAGACAAAGTAATATAAATAATAGCGACAAACAAATAAATGAAAAAGAAAACAAAACAAAACATTTATTACATTGAAACACATTGTCACAAAGACACCTCTAATATTGTACCAGGACGTTAGTATTGGTTTACAGTTGAGCCAGTTCAAAGTTTACAGTGAGTCCACAGCTGTTGGGCTAATGTTTCTATATATTCAGTAAAAGGTTGCCAGATCTTTAAAAAGGCATCCTATCAGTTTCTCGTGACATAGGTGATCTTCTCTAAGGGCAAACAGGTCATCATTTCTGATATCCATTTTGATATAGAGAGGGAGGAATCTGACTTCCAGAGAGATGCGTTTTCAAATGAAAACACAGTAGTGGAGACGTAACATAGGAAGGTCTGTGTTTGACTCCAGGTGACACCTACAGCTACACCTGCTGAGAAATCAATAGCTTGGGTTGGTCCACCATCAGAGAGCAGCTGCTTTTACAATGTTTTAAACAGATGATCTGCCTCACCTGTAAACCAGGTGAACTGGTGTCTTACTTTGGGTGGTTACTGTAGCTGACGATGTTTATCTGTGTGTGTGTGTGTGTGTCAGGGAGGAAACGACTATGAGATTTACAGCGATCCTCGGACCATCGGCCATGAGGTCTTGTGTCCAGAGGAAACGCGGCAGCTGTGTGAACAGCTGTTCTTCTCCTGACAGAAGATCCTCTGATCATCATTCATGTGAAGATCCTCAGCTGAGCCAACATCACCATGTCTGTGATGATGAGGGGGGGCAAGAGGAAGAATCACTGGCATTGGAGACATCTGTGGGCATCTTTGGTTGGGTTTCAGAATCAATAAAATAATAGTTGTGGGTAAAAACTGAAGTTTGAGCAGCAACACGATGCTGATGAGTTAAAGAGCGTGAATGAAAGTGGAGAAACAGGACAAGCCTCCATGTGCAGGTCAGAGGTCACAGATGAGGGTTTTTGTTTTAATCTGTCACTGTCTATACTTTTTTAAAGATTCATGTAACTTTTAAATCTGACAAATCAAAACTGTAAATCAGTTGAAGGCTGGAAACATTAGAGATTTGTGTTTGTGTACTCATGTCAACATCATCTGAATTAGCCTGTAACCACTGAGCCTCGGTGGCGCTCACTGAGGCTGCATTCACACTGAGTCACTGAACATCTCATCTGAGTCCAGATCTCCGTCCAGTCACACCAAAGCACACTTGAAAACATGAATCACATGATCCATCACTCGGCAGTGAAGACAGTGAATTCTGAAACAACAGGCAAATTCTGGAAAAGAAACTAAATCTCCATGGATCTGTGTATATGTATTGATATCTGATTGTGTTTTATAAAGGCTCGACCGTCCATGGCTGGAGCGTTCATGGTTATCATGGCTGATTATCGGTGGAAATTATCAATATGTTCTAATTCTGAATGTCATTGCTTTTTTTTTTAAGCGATAAAATAAATTAATTTCAAATGTGCTACATTGGCTCTCATTGGTTACACTTCACAGATGAAGGTGTGATAACTGACATCACTGCAGTTGCAATAAAACACAATCACAATCCTCTACACTGAAGTTACAACACGCTTTGATGAAGCAGCTGCTCTTGGTACAAGAGCCAAAAAAAACTGCTGAATACACTTGATCATGTAGCTAAAACTGATGTAATTCAATAATCCTGCAATAAACCCACCTTCATCAAGGTTAAACTGTTAACCGGGGCTGCTGCAGCGAGGACTGTAGCCTCTGGATGTGGGGCGCCTGCTCAACCCAGTGAGCTATATGATGCCCCATCTCGGTGTGATGTTGAAGGAAACTTCAGACTCAGTGTGTTACACTTCTTTTCCCTTTAACTGTGTTTTTTATTGACACATCACTGAATACACAACACACATACACCACACCACAGGCTACAGGGACATGTATGAGAGGGAGAGGCGACCCAGAGCCTCAGTCAGTGACGCTGGTTTTACATGGTCCCTCTTGTCAGTCAGTGAGTAAGAACCAGCTGATGAACCACTCTGGGGTTTGTCTCCTCTCTCTCTTTGCCGGGTAAAGGTCCAGTGAAGTCCTGTATCCATAACACGAATCTGAAAAGTCTCACTAAAAGTGGACCACACAACACCTGTGCTTCTCCAGTCCCATTATGTAGCAAGTGAATCTTAACCAGTGGTAAAAGAACTGTAGCTTTAAATACAGTAACAGATCAGCTGTTCACAGAGACCCACAGTCAGTCAGAAGATCTGCTTGTTGCTGATTCAGTGGTTCTAACTAGAAAAATGCCATTTCCGAGGAAGTCTCATGGGGATTGCTGCCTATTCCCAAGCTGAAGATAAGCTGTTAATGACTTTAATTTGTAAGCAGAAACAGCTGAAGTTGTATGAAGACACTGAAAAATGAGAAAGCGAAAGAAAGAATAAAGAATAAACTGTAGTAAAAGCAGTCAAAAAAGGTTGAATGGAAAGAAAAATTGTGAGAAAAACAAAGTTCCTAATTTTTGTGGCCAGATCTAAGTGAATGTATTTCTTCTACAGGAAAGTAAGAATGTGTAGAAAGTAGCTGAATGGCTCTAGATCTGAGTGCTTGCCTTCCCTCATGGCTATAATACATACTTTAAGGAACAGCTGGACCTTAACTGCAATGATTAATGGCTGACCTGTGCTGCTGGGCTGTTGTTATGCTGCTACCAGGTTACTGTGCATGTGTGTGAGTGTGTGTGCATTTGCCTATCTGTGTTTCTGAGTGCTCGTGTGTGTGCAGTCTAATCAGTTGATTTGTATTAGGAGTCACCTGTGTAGTTAAAGTGTGCTTCTTTAGCAATCGCACCAAAATATCAGTCAAACATGGTCTCCATGACTACAGAGCCCCTAAAGTCCTGCCAGGTGGTGTTTTATTTTATAAGGTAATGAAAAACACCACCTTGCAGGACTTACAGTAATGGGGCTCTGCATCATGGCAACACCTGGAACAACATGTGACAAGCTGAACAGGATAAATATCATCACTTCATGTAATACACTGCCACAGAAAAACGTATTTCACACTGAAACATAGAGAGTTCAGGTTGAATCTGTAACTGTGACTCCGTCAGAGCGGAGGACCCACTCTGATTTGAGTTGAAAACCTGCATGTGGACCACCAGAGGCAGGTGTTATGGACTGATGTGGTTTAAGAAGAGCTTCAAAGACAAAAGCATCATCTGAGTCTGGGTCCAGTTCCAGTGTTAAGACCTCATGTTTGTCTGTAGCAGCAGATCCAGTTTCTAGAAGTGCACACATCTGCACACTCCTGATCCCTGTAGACACTAATTATATCTACGTGACTACAAGAACATTACTACTGTAGTCCCCTTACACCAGACTAGGTGCAGACTGGACCAGGATCATAATGGTAGGCATGATGTGACCGACATGATTCAGCATTATCTTTAGAACATGATGTACAGTCATAAAGAAGCAAAATGAAGCATCACAACTATGCCGACACACTGACCTTTGTTGTTCTGAACCATGTGTATCACAGTAACAGTTCATCCCTGAAACTAAATATAAAACAACAATAAAAACAATGTCATGTATAAAAACATCCTCTCAAATTAAAATGCAGGAAACTGATGTTTCTCCCTTTAACAAGACAGAAAACATAAGAAACTCAGTTTCTATCTTTAAATGAACAGTTTGGGTTTTTCGAAGTGTAAGGTAGTCATAAATAGACAGTACATTACCTGCAATGGATTATCATCAGCAGACTCTCAGTTAGGAGGACTGACCAGGAGCATCAACATTTAAAATGCCTGTGAAACGATCCAATATTATTTACATATTTGTTGCATGGTAAATATTTTCAGCAGTTGAACTTCCTGTGAAAACAACACCTCTTCCTCTTTTACGTTGCTGTCTGATTCACTCAGCTGACCTGCAGCTGTTGGGTAACTATGCAGCTTCGCTTGTGCATAGGGATACAGTGGTTCAGTGAACATTTCAACAAATATTTTATGTCTGTGTCCAATCTAAAACATGTTTTTTCTCATGGCCCTGCCACTCTGGTTGTGCCCTGATCAGACTCTATTTCAATTAATGTACCACCTGTATATGACCACCTCACTCAACCCTGTCAAAAACCCTGATCCATCCCTTTAATCCTCCTCTTCCTCTCCAGCTGTTTAAATAAATATCTGTAGAACTCTGACATTTCCTCTGTCACTTTCACCCTGTTTTGTAGTAGCGCAGGAATCCCTCATTCCAAGTCCGGGTCCTTGGTGTAGTCCCCACTGCTGGACGAACGGCTGCTGAGGTCGGCTACACCCGACTCCAGGTCGCTGCAGGTGGACAGGTCCTCGAGGTCGTGACTCTTAAGCTGTGATTGTGGCTCTATCTGCAGGTTGAGAGCGGGGTTCTTGGTCTGAGCCTTCTGATTGGCTGCTTGACCGGTGTCCTGTGCAGAGCTGGTGATTGGGTCTGTGTAAATGGTGGGTGGGTCCGGCCCACAGTGTCTCTGCGGCAGGTGGGTGGTCCTCCTTCTCCTTGGAACCTCAATCTTCTCCCATGTGATTGGCTGCCCCGTCAGGACTGCTATCCTCTACAAAGGAAAGAGACACACAGCGTTCAGGAACTGGTCACAGAAACACATCTGCAGCCTCATGACATCATCATCACCCTCACCTGTCTTTCTGACTGTCTATCTGTCTGTCTCTCAGACAATCTGTCTTTCTGTTAATGCTTTACGGTCTTTTTTTCTGTCTGACTCTTCAACTGTCTCTCTGGCTGTCTGTCGTGCTCTATGTCTCTCTCTCTCTCTGTTTGTCTGGCAGTCTCACTCTCTCTGCGCCTGTACCTCTGTCTGAATATCTGTCTGTCCCTATCTCTCAGACTGTCTCTCTCCGCATCTAGCTGTCTGGTTGTCTGCCTGAATGTGTCTCTCTCTGTCTGATAGCAAATTTATATAAAAACCGCTGAAATAATCGGTACCAGACTTGGTGGAATGATGCAATGTGGACCAGAAGATGTGATTACATTGTCAAGTGATGGATCCTGTTAAAGAGGTAGATTTCTTTTGTTGAGTTGAGATCAGTGACTGTGTACAATGTAGTATAGATCCAATAATCTAAACCTAGATTTGTTTTATCTAGATTTGGACTGTTGTTGGTCTGGACAGATGTTGATCTGGACAGATGCTGGTCTGGACTGACGCTGATCTGGACACATGTTGGGCTGGACTGATGTTGATCTTGACACATGTTGGGCTGGACTGATGTTGTCCTGAGGTGATGGTGGTGTGTCTTTGTGTGTTGTATGCCTTGTCTGGAGCCCGGGTGGTGGTGGTGGGCGGTTCCTCCTGGTGGTACCTCCTGGTGATTGGTCAGCTCCTCCTCCAGCTGCTGGGACTCTTCCCTCACAGCAGACAGGAAGTCGACAGGTGACTGGCTAGGAGGCATAGACTTCTCCATGTGGTTGTAGAGACCTTTCCACATTCTGGAGACCAGGAGGGAAAACAAATGGTTTTTGAGTTTTTGTATTACAGAAGTGACAATATAAAGTATATATGTATGCAGTATAGTATATTATCATATCTTAATATAGCAATGAACCCTAACCCATGAGCAAATGTGGTTGTTTTGTATTTCTAATAGTCAGATATTTGTATAACAGGCTACAAGAGCATATGCGTCAGCTCTGTTTGCTGCAGAGACTCACTTGAAGCAGTAGGGGGTGGTGTTAGGTCTCAGGATGCCCTGACTTTGGCTCAGCTCGGCCTTGTACAAAGGGTTTGTGTAGTTGGCTCTGTCCTTCCACAGGTGAGGCCACACAGAGTGAGTCCGTTCACGAAGCCTGCACAAACACACAGACACAAAATACAGTCAGCAAATACTGCACTGAGGAAAAAAAACATCTAGAGAGATGAGCACTGGTCTGGTTACAGACAGCTGAGCAGCAGATTCAGTTGATCATTCTCTGTAGCTTCATCACTCCTCTCACACTGTCACTGTGTTTTCAGATTGTTATCTTAAAGGGGAACTATCATCCGGGCCATGTGCATTTGTTTTTAACGAAGCCGGCGAAAAAAAGCAACCATGGAGTTAAAGTTACAAGTAATGAGAGCCTCCATTCTCCCTTGTAACACGTGACAAGTCATGTATGTAACCATCACAATTACTCCACAGCTGTTTAATTAAGGTAAAAATGTAGCATAGCCACGAGAAAATCCACATAGTTCCTCTTTAAAATACTGATAGCAGCTACATTAAGCAGTTTCTTACTTCATGTCCCTGCGTTCCCTCTCACAGTTGCCCAGGAAGGTCCCATACTGACAGGAGTAGACGTGTGTGTGTACGGCGATGAGGAAGCGCTCGTTGAACTCGAAGGCACATGGAAACTGTTCTGACAGCTGCCACACACACTCTAGGAACTGATCAATGACAGGCGACACCTCCTTGGGATCTCCATCCAGGTGAGCGTATCTGCAGGAACAGAGCTCCGTCTTTGATGTGCATTCCCTCAATCATTCACAAAACTTCCACTATGATGACTTGTTTAGAAAATCATGAACGGTCAGGTCCAAAGGGCTACTTTCCAATGACTTATATTATATTATGTTTCAAATAAGACCCTGTGTCTCAATTAGATAATGCAGGTTAAATAAAATAAATAAAAAATATGTATAATGATGGTAAAGTGGCTGCATTAATAACAGATTTAAGATCACATTTGACATGTCCACAGAGGAGGATGATATATCAAGGGTAATTTAATATTCAATGTTTGGTATCACTCTATTCCCATTCACTGAAAGTGGAAAATGTTTTAAGAAATATTTGCAAATTCATTAAAAATCAAATCTTCAATCTCTCACTCTGGACTCTGGATCAGATTTTCTTCAAGATCTCTCTGTATCTCTCTCGCCTTGGGCTCCTCCCGGAAGAGCTGGAGGAAGTGTCCGGGGAGAGGGAAGCTTCCCGCTCAGACTGCTACCCCTGCGACCCGGCCGCAGATAATTGGGAGAAGATGGATGGAGGGATGGATTACTGACCTGTGGGAGAACTTGTGTCCAAAGGAAACCCAGTCTTTCTCTATCAGCACCTACAGTAGAGGAGGAAGAGAAGGGATGAAGAGTGTAAAAGAGTAGTAAAGAGTGAGGAAGAGGAGTGAACAGGATTAAACAAAGATAAGGACCGAGATAGTCATGGTTGTGTGTATGTGTGTGCGTGCGTGCTACCATCAGTCCTTTGATGGTCCTGTAGTAGGGGTCCAGCAGTATACTAGCCACAGAGCAGGCCTGGGCGGTCCTATCCCAGCCATCTGAGCAGTGGACCAGGACACTGACACCTTCATCTGCCACGGCCTGGAGAGAGAGAGCAGGTCAGATGTCACTCACTGCAGTTACATATTAACATATTAAAATGTATTGTGTGTACACACTCTGGCTATGAAGACTCCAGCATCCAGTACGGCTTTAATGTGCTTGAGCCAACCAGAGTTTTCCAGACCCCACAGGAAGTCTGTCATGGAGGGAGACCGCATCTCACCCACTGCAGGAGGACAACAGGAGGACATACTATCAGAGGAAGGCTTTGTGTTTACTGACAGCAGCTCTGTGGGGCCCTATTCAGACCTGGTACTCACATCTATCTCAGGTGATCACATCACAAGTGGTCACCTCTAAATACAGATGTGAACACACCCAAGACACACTTTGGATCACTCAAATCACATTCAGAGGTGGTCTAGACTTAGACTCTGACCATGTGTGTCAACACTCTGTTAGCAGTGTGGAAACGATTTGCTCAGCCATATGTAGCCACATAAATACACACAAGCACAGTGACAGTGGACAGTCGATTAATTTGCATTTAAAGTGATGAAGTGAGATCTGATCACAAGTGGTCACTGGAGACGCACTTCAAATCAGGTGTGAACTCATGTACTTTGAGCTGAACGTGATAGGATCACTGAATATGGATATTAATGCAGGTCTGAATAGGGCCTGAGATTCCCTCTGTGCTCTCTCTCTTTCTCACACACACACACACACACACTCCTTACTGTCGATGATCTTCTGTTGGCTGCTCCTCATCACATGGATGTTCTCAATGCCAATGAACTGCAGCTTGATGTTGGTGTAGTGGTCCTCGTTCTCGTAGCCTTTCCCTGCTGCTCGGTTGGCCATGGCATTCAGCTGCACGCACACACACACACACACACACGCTGTATATGTGAATATTTTCTGCTCCTTGCGTATTTGTATTATTTTATGTGGCGGCGTTGGTCTGTGAGGTGTGTATCACCTTTGGCCTGGTGTCCACCACGTAGATGTAGTCACTGCCAGGGTTGGACTTCATCACAGCTTGAAGCATCATCTCATCCTCCTGACAGCGTCCACTGAAGCCTGAGAGAGGTTGACTACACCGACACACTGCGGCCTGTAGAGGGATAAAGCATCACCACCACCACCACCACCATTATTATCATCATTATAAGATATGTGTGTGTCTGTGTCACTCACCAGTGTGTCCTGGTGGAAGTAGGACAGAGCAGGAATCTCCCTCGACTCCTGAACCTCGAGCTGCCTACGATGATGGTGGGTGTGGCTGACTTTGGAACAAACAGCTCGGAGGGGTAGGAGTCACACACCTGAAGGGAAGAGGGGCATTTTCAAAAAGATGATGAGACCCAAAGGTAGCTGAGCATTTTGGTCTTCAAATGTCACTTCAACAGTATCTGCCTCATTTCAGAGGAAATGGTTCTGCTCTCTTAAAACACAGACTGACCCTGTATTCACTGTTGGCTGCTGTCATCACCCAGAGGTTGTTGGGAACGCCCATCCTCTTGTAGTCGGACAGGAGGTCGATGAAGTTCCATGACTCCTCCCTCTCCTCTTTGTTCACACTGGGGTTAAAGGAGAGGCAGTACAGCTCACTGTACTTCTCTAAAGTGAGAAAGAGAATGAGGAGGAGACAGGAGAGGCAGAGAGAAGACAGACCTTTAACCAAATCTTTATTGGTCAATTTTTCTGAAACATTAAACAAACACAGGGAAATTTAACACATGCATTGTACTTTTATACATATTAAATCACACTTCCCAATCAAAGAAAATAAATAAACTCTATTATAATATATACAGTCACCAGAACATCAACATCAACCTTTGAACATGAGTTCAAAATCCACAGAACCTGGCCCCACAATTTTACCCCTTCTATTTAGCTGAATGGTCGTTGTGGCTTTACACAGAAAAAGACGAACTGAATGAAGAGGTCAGTGATGTGCTACAGAAAAACTGGGCCAAAAATAAAATGCTGTCTTATAAATGTGCAAGTCAAGCTGCTAGTAATGTAAGAAAAGAGTGGAGCCAGTGTGGGACAGCTGGAGAAGAACAGTGTGGATGAGAACAGGGACAGGGCCTCTCGGAGACGACTGCGGTGCCAATGCACAAAACCACCTTGACCACACATGGGCAACATAGAGCAAACTGGCCAAACCCAGCCATACAGTTCACTAACATATACGCACCTGGTCGTGACAACCTCACCAATGAGGAGGCGTGGACGTCCACACAGTCTCTCTCCTGTGGGACCAGGATTTGGAAGACCCGAAAGTCCTTACAGTGCAGGATCAGTTGGCTCCCTACAGGACTGGTAGGCAGCCTCTCCACACTGCTCACCATGCTGTGCAACACCTGGAAACACACACATACACAGACACACTGTTCAGGTCCTTCTGACTCTTACATCAATAAGCATATAGAAACCATCACACAGGAAGTAAAGGTCATGGTGATGGAGAGAAGGAGGCAGAAGAGGAAAAACTTGCTGCTTTGCAAAAAACTAATGAAACCTATTTTTTCCTGTGAGCACAGTGGACACAGTTGGTGTCTGTAGACAATCTGACCCCCTCCACCCAGATGTCTTCATCATCTAGTCCAGTCCAGATGGACAGGGCAGACTTCTGATCTGCCTTGTGCAGGAGATCTGACAGGGGAAAGATGACATCTCTCCCCTCCTGAGTCTCCTCAGTGCTCACTCAGTCCTAACAGCAGCAGAGTACTGACACTTAACGTCAGCTAATATTCACTGAAGAAGGATGGACAGTTCTCTCCAGGCTGCCCAACTCCCCACTGCCTTGGATCACTTCATGACACAAGGCAGGAGCAGTAAGAGGGGAAGAGGAACTGCACTTCCTAAACTTCCTGTTTTCCTTTCATCTGAGTGTCACTGTTATAAAACCACCTCTGTAAATCATGTCAGGTTTTCACTCTGCAGCTGCCACAGTCACTCAGTTGTGCCCACACTAAATCTCTTTCCTTCCCCTGGAGTTGTGGAAGCACTTTTTGGTTGATGAAGGAGAGATATACGATCAGCCTACCCGTCAGATATAAGGGAGGTAACTGTTCATGATATCATGGACATGAGGACATCATGGACATAGCTTACCCATGTCTCCTTGCGTGTCTCAGGGTTGTTCTCAACAAAGATGGAGTGAGTGGCCGAAAGGTACAGTGTCCCAGTGCTGGCCTTCCTCTGGCCTGAGGACCGGTCCAGGAGACGCACATGTTCCACCTGACACAGACAAAGAAACACGAGTCAAACCTCAGAGACAGACAAATGCATTAAAAAAAGACACAGCAAGTCTGCGCACTCACATCATTACACTGTAATATAAGATGTTAAATTAAAGTGGCTAATAATAAAATCTGGTTCATTTGGTGATGCACACACACACACAGACTGAGGAGGGAGAAGGGGAAGTTCACATAATAGAAGTAGTCATTCGTAGTGGCACAAGGACTCAGGACTGTTGGTGTTCATATATGCAATGTAAGACGCATGTATAAACACAAACCACCCATTCCACAATATTGTGAGCTTGTCAGCGAAGCAGCTACAGCAGCAGACAACATCTGATCTCACTGCACTGCAGGACAGAGAGTTCAGGAGATCATCTGTCCCACTGTCACCTGACTGTACACCACCTCAGCCAAAGGATGTAGCTCATGAATGAACTCAATTAATTAGCATCCTTCTTAGTTTTGTTATCATTATCACAAATGAACTGAATGAACAAATGGATTTTCCATGGGGAGTAAACAAAGTGTTCATCCAGAGCAGATATGATTATGTCTTTGCCTGGTCAGCACACAGGAGGAAGATGGCGGTCACCAGGTCAACAGTGCTTCATCATCACCGAGTGTCCAGCAGCAGCCCTCAGTTCAACTAGACCTCTCTGAGTCCATTATCGGACGCACAACAGTCAACTGCAGACTGTGATGTCACTGAACATGGTGGATGACCGTTAACTGAGCAGGTGGATACAGAGCAGCACGGGACAGCTCGCTGCTGCTGGTCACATACTGGTCAGTTAATGGTCACGTTCTGGTCAGTTATTGGTCCTATACTAGTCTGTTATTGGTCCGTTACTAGTCACATACTGTTTGCATACTGGTCAAACGCGGATGTGGTACTGCACCGCGTAACAAACAAATGACTGTGACCGCATAGCAAAACCACAGTGAGGGACAAAGACAAAGAGCCGAGTCATCGGCGCTGAGATGCTGTGAGTCGGTACCTTGGGCGTCCGGATGTGCTCCATCACTGACAACCAAAATGGAGGAGATGAAGAAGAGCCGCCCCGACGTGTTAAGTGCGGTTTCTACCGTCAGCGGTTTAGAGTCGCGGTGTCACGTCATTAGCGGTTACGACTTCCATGGCTTCCCTGCGTGGATCCGGATGAGCCCGGAGGAGACGGGATTCTGGTCTGCACCGGCCCCGGTCCTCCCTCTGTCTCCGACACCCAGTGTTGCCAGATCAGATTGGCAGTTGACAGCCCAATCACAGTTTAGAATCCGCCCAATCCAATAAGAACCCGCCCAAAACACGAAGTTGCCAGACGCCATTTAAACCCGTAAAATCACAATACATTCAATAGAAAACGTATTCAGAGCTTCGTATCTGAATGAAATAAATAATAAAAATAAATTATAGATTAATAGGTTTTAGAAAATTTCAACCAGCGTGGTAAATCAACCAAGGATAGACAAATTGCAAAATGAACCTCTGTCATCCTTGCCAAGACTTGTGTTTTTGTGGCGCCATGTTCTTTCAAATCGTTAAGCTTTGCTCTTATTCTGTATTACAATACTTGCATTGCGCTTTAGAGTGGTCTCCTTGGACAGGCGCGATCCAGGATTTAAGTTCAGGGTCGGCCTCCCACTCCTTCCTGTAGGATTTTTTGTATTTTCCCATTTCGGCATGATGCGAACTTCTCTGGGCCACTCACTTCAAATTTAGTGCGGCTTCAGTGCATTTGCTGTCTGCTGAACTGACGTCACGGTTAAGTTGCCAAATCCAAATTCATTTTTTATTTTCAAAAGAGAGAGAGAAAAGAGAGGCTTGTGTGTGTGTGTGTGTGTGTTGTTTTCACAATATTAACCTCTTCCACTCCCACCCTATTTTGAAGCAAAAACGCTTAAAATTCCATCCTCATATTATAATGGCTGTAGTTTCTGAACCAATTTGACTACATGCATGAATGAGGGCTTGCCAGAAAGGGGACACTATAGAGTTTCTTGTGAAAGTGTCAAAAACACTTTAGGTATTACTGGAACAGAGCAGTGGGCCAGTAAGTGAGCAAAAAATTCAGATTTTCTGTCCGCCTAAAAAAAAAAATTAAAAAAAAAAAAAATGGTCTGTGTGGCTTTATCCATATAGATAAATGACAGTATAGGCCTGTAAGCACACTATCAGTGAACACCTGGTTCAAATTTGAAGAAGATAGCACAAAGTATCCGAGGTTCTGGGTTAGACTGGCTGTAGTCTCCGCGGTCCGGTCCGGTCCATCTCCCGTAGCGCTATCACAGCGGTCAGCTGCCTGTGTGTGTGATCTGCTGTGTGTGTGTGACTGACCCCCCCCAGCGACTTTTGAGGGGTCCTGTCCGTTCTGCTTTCCGGCCTGGCTCTCAGTCTCTGCCCAGTCCTCCCTGGTCTCTCGTGGCTCCACTTACTACCACCGCGGCCAGCTGCCCCGCTGGCCCAGCTGGCCTGCCCCCCTGATTCTGCTCGCACAGTGTTCCCCAGTGTTTGAAACGGGTGCCTGTGTGTCTCTGCTGAGTCCGGCCCGGTCAGCGTGGCTCACTTACTATTCTCACCGGGGGCCAGCGGCTGCGGCCAGCTGCCCCCGCCCCCCTGATTCCTGCTCTGCACAGTGTGCCCCAGTGTTTGAACGGGTGGCTGTGTGTCTCTGCTGAGTCCGGCCCGGTCAGCGTGGCTCACTTACTATTCTCACCGGGGGCCAGCGGCTGCGGCCAGCTGCCCCCGCCCCCTGATTCCTGCTCTGCACAGTGTGCCCCAGTGTTTGAACGGGTGCCGCTGTGTGTCTCTGCTGAGTCCGGCCCGGTCAGCGTGGCTCACTTACTATTCTCACCGGGGGCCAGCGGCTGCGGCCAGCTGCCCCGCCCCCCTGATTCCTGCTCTGCACAGTGTGCCCCAGTGTTTGAACGGGTGGCTGTGTGTCTCTGCTGAGTCCGGCCCGGTCAGCGTGGCTCACTTACTATTCTCACGGGGGCCAGCGGCTGCGGCCAGCTGCCCCCGCCCCCCTGATTCCTGCTCTGCACAGTGTGCCCCAGTGTTTGAACGGGTGGCTGTGTGTCTCTGCTGAGTCCGGCCCGGTCAGCGTGGCTCACTTACTATTCTCACCGGGGGCCAGCGGCTGCGGCCAGCTGCCCCCGCCCCTGATTCCTGCTCTGCACAGTGTGCCCCAGTGTTTGAACGGGTGGCTGTGTGTCTCTGCTGAGTCCGGCCCGGTCAGCGTGGCTCACTTACTATTCTCACGGGGGCCAGCGGCTGCGGCCAGCTGCCCCCGCCCCCCTGATTCCTGCTCTGCACAGTGTGCCCCAGTGTTTGAACGGGTGGCGTGTGTCTCTGCTGAGTCCGGCCCGGTCAGCGTGGCTCACTTACTATTCTCACCGGGGGCCAGCGGCTGCGGCCAGCTGCCCCCGCCCCCCTGATTCCTGCTCTGCACAGTGTGCCCCAGTGTTTGAACGGGTGGCTGTGTGTCTCTGCTGAGTCCGGCCCGGTCAGCGTGGCTCACTTACTATTCTCACCGGGGGCCAGCGGCTGCGGCCAGCTGCCCCCGCCCCCTGATTCCTGCTCTGCACAGTGTGCCCCAGTGTTTGAACGGGTGGCCGTGTGTCTCTGCTGAGTCCGGCCCGGTCAGCGTGGCTCACTTACTATTCTCACCGGGGGCCAGCGGCTGCGGCCAGCTGGCCCCGCCCCCCTGATTCCTGCTCTGCACAGTGTGCCCCAGTGTTTGAACGGGTGGCCGTGTGTCTCTGCTGAGTCCGGCCCGGTCAGCGTGGCTCACTTACTATTCTCACCGGGGGCCAGCGGCTGCGGCCAGCTGCCCCGCCCCCTGATTCCTGCTCTGCACAGTGTGCCCCAGTGTTTGAACGGGTGGCTGTGTGTCTCTGCTGAGTCCGGCCCGGTCAGCGTGGCTCACTTACTATTCTCACGGGGGCCAGCGGCTGCGGCCAGCTGGCCCCGCCCCCCTGATTCCTGCTCTGCACAGTGTGCCCCAGTGTTGAACGGGTGGCGTGTGTCTCTGCTGAGTCCGGCCCGGTCAGCGTGGCTCACTTACTATTCTCACCGGGGGCCAGCGGCTGCGGCCAGCTGCCCCCGCCCCCTGATTCCTGCTCTGCACAGTGTGCCCCAGTGTTTGAACGGGTGGCCGTGTGTCTCTGCTGAGTCCGGCCCGGTCAGCGTGGCTCACTTACTATTCTCACCGGGGGCCAGCGGCTGCGGCCAGCTGCCCCCGCCCCCCTGATTCCTGCTCTGCACAGTGTGCCCCAGTGTTTGAACGGGTGGCTGTGTGTCTCTGCTGAGTCCGGCCCGGTCAGCGTGGCTCACTTACTATTCTCACCGGGGCCAGCGGCTGCGGCCAGCTGCCCCCGCCCCCCTGATTCCTGCTCTGCACAGTGTGCCCCAGTGTTTGAACGGGTGGCCGTGTGTCTCTGCTGAGTCCGGCCCGGTCAGCGTGGCTCACTTACTATTCTCACCGGGGGCCAGCGGCTGCGGCCAGCTGCCCCCGCCCCCCTGATTCCTGCTCTGCACAGTGTGCCCCAGTGTTTGAACGGGTGGCCGTGTGTCTCTGCTGAGTCCGGCCCGGTCAGCGTGGCTCACTTACTATTCTCACCGGGGCCAGCGGCTGCGGCCAGCTGCCCCGCCCCCCTGATTCCTGCTCTGCACAGTGTGCCCCAGTGTTTGAACGGGTGGCGTGTGTCTCTGCTGAGTCCGGCCCGGTCAGCGTGGCTCACTTACTATTCTCACCGGGGGCCAGCGGCTGCGGCCAGCTGCCCCCGCCCCCCTGATTCCTGCTCTGCACAGTGTGCCCCAGTGTTTGAACGGGTGGCCGTGTGTCTCTGCTGAGTCCGGCCCGGTCAGCGTGGCTCACTTACTATTCTCACCGGGGGCCAGCGGCTGCGGCCAGCTGCCCCCGCCCCCCTGATTCCTGCTCTGCACAGTGTGCCCCAGTGTTTGAACGGGTGGCCGTGTGTCTCTGCTGAGTCCGGCCCGGTCAGCGTGGCTCACTTACTATTCTCACCGGGGGCCAGCGGCTGCGGCCAGCTGCCCCCGCCCCCCTGATTCCTGCTCTGCACAGTGTGCCCCAGTGTTTGAACGGGTGGCCGTGTGTCTCTGCTGAGTCCGGCCCGGTCAGCGTGGCTCACTTACTATTCTCACCGGGGGCCAGCGGCTGCGGCCAGCTGCCCCCGCCCCCCTGATTCCTGCTCTGCACAGTGTGCCCCAGTGTTTGAACGGGTGGCTGTGTGTCTCTGCTGAGTCCGGCCCGGTCAGCGTGGCTCACTTACTATTCTCACCGGGGGCCAGCGGCTGCGGCCAGCTGCCCCCGCCCCCTGATTCCTGCTCTGCACAGTGTGCCCCAGTGTTTGAACGGGTGGCCGTGTGTCTCTGCTGAGTCCGGCCCGGTCAGCGTGGCTCACTTACTATTCTCACCGGGGGCCAGCGGCTGCGGCCAGCTGCCCCCGCCCCCCTGATTCCTGCTCTGCACAGTGTGCCCCAGTGTTTGAACGGGTGGCCGTGTGTGTCTCTGCTGAGTCCGGCCCGGTCAGCGTGGCTCACTTACTATTCTCACCGGGGGCCAGCGGCTGCGGCCAGCTGCCCCGCCCCCTGATTCCTGCTCTGCACAGTGTGCCCCAGTGTTTGAACGGGTGGCCGTGTGTCTCTGCTGAGTCCGGCCCGGTCAGCGTGGCTCACTTACTATTCTCACCGGGGGCCAGCGGCTGCGGCCAGCTGCCCCCGCCCCCCTGATTCCTGCTCTGCACAGTGTGCCCCAGTGTTTGAACGGGTGGCCGTGTGTCTCTGCTGAGTCCGGCCCGGTCAGCGTGGCTCACTTACTATTCTCACCGGGGGCCAGCGGCTGCGGCCAGCTGCCCCGCCCCCCTGATTCCTGCTCTGCACAGTGTGCCCCAGTGTTTGAACGGGTGGCCGTGTGTCTCTGCTGAGTCCGGCCCGGTCAGCGTGGCTCACTTACTATTCTCACCGGGGGCCAGCGGCTGCGGCCAGCTGCCCCCGCCCCCCTGATTCCTGCTCTGCACAGTGTGCCCCAGTGTTTGAACGGGTGGCGTGTGTCTCTGCTGAGTCCGGCCCGGTCAGCGTGGCTCACTTACTATTCTCACCGGGGGCCAGCGGCTGCGGCCAGCTGCCCCCGCCCCCCTGATTCCTGCTCTGCACAGTGTGCCCCAGTGTTTGAACGGGTGGCCGTGTGTCTCTGCTGAGTCCGGCCCGGTCAGCGTGGCTCACTTACTATTCTCACCGGGGGCCAGCGGCTGCGGCCAGCTGCCCCCGCCCCCCTGATTCCTGCTCTGCACAGTGTGCCCCAGTGTTTGAACGGGTGGCCGTGTGTCTCTGCTGAGTCCGGCCCGGTCAGCGTGGCTCACTTACTATTCTCACCGGGGGCCAGCGGCTGCGGCCAGCTGCCCCGCCCCCCTGATTCCTGCTCTGCACAGTGTGCCCCAGTGTTTGAACGGGTGGCCGTGTGTCTCTGCTGAGTCCGGCCCGGTCAGCGTGGCTCACTTACTATTCTCACCGGGGGCCAGCGGCTGCGGCCAGCTGCCCCCGCCCCCCTGATTCCTGCTCTGCACAGTGTGCCCCAGTGTTTGAACGGGTGGCCGTGTGTCTCTGCTGAGTCCGGCCCGGTCAGCGTGGCTCACTTACTATTCTCACCGGGGGCCAGCGGCTGCGGCCAGCTGCCCCCGCCCCCCTGATTCCTGCTCTGCACAGTGTGCCCCAGTGTTTGAACGGGTGGCCGTGTGTCTCTGCTGAGTCCGGCCCGGTCAGCGTGGCTCACTTACTATTCTCACCGGGGCCAGCGGCTGCGGCCAGCTGCCCCCGCCCCCCTGATTCCTGCTCTGCACAGTGTGCCCCAGTGTTTGAACGGGTGGCCGTGTGTCTCTGCTGAGTCCGGCCCGGTCAGCGTGGCTCACTTACTATTCTCACCGGGGGCCAGCGGCTGCGGCCAGCTGCCCCCGCCCCCTGATTCCTGCTCTGCACAGTGTGCCCCAGTGTTTGAACGGGGGCCGTGTGTCTCTGCTGAGTCCGGCCCGGTCAGCGTGGCTCACTTACTATTCTCACCGGGGGCCAGCGGCTGCGGCCAGCTGCCCCGCCCCCTGATTCCTGCTCTGCACAGTGTGCCCCAGTGTTTGAACGGGTGGCGTGTGTCTCTGCTGAGTCCGGCCCGGTCAGCGTGGCTCACTTACTATTCTCACCGGGGGCCAGCGGCTGCGGCCAGCTGCCCCCGCCCCCTGATTCCTGCTCTGCACAGTGTGCCCCAGTGTTTGAACGGGTGGCCGTGTGTCTCTGCTGAGTCCGGCCCGGTCAGCGTGGCTCACTTACTATTCTCACCGGGGCCAGCGGCTGCGGCCAGCTGCCCCGCCCCCTGATTCCTGCTCTGCACAGTGTGCCCCAGTGTTTGAACGGGTGGCCGTGTGTCTCTGCTGAGTCCGGCCCGGTCAGCGTGGCTCACTTACTATTCTCACCGGGGGCCAGCGGCTGCGGCCAGCTGCCCCCGCCCCCCTGATTCCTGCTCTGCACAGTGTGCCCCAGTGTTTGAACGGGTGGCCGTGTGTCTCTGCTGAGTCCGGCCCGGTCAGCGTGGCTCACTTACTATTCTCACCGGGGGCCAGCGGCTGCGGCCAGCTGCCCCCCCCCCCCTGATTCCTGCTCTGCACAGTGTGCCCCAGTGTTTGAACGGGTGGCCGTGTGTCTCTGCTGAGTCCGGCCCGGTCAGCGTGGCTCACTTACTATTCTCACCGGGGGCCAGCGGCTGCGGCCAGCTGCCCCCGCCCCCCTGATTCCTGCTCTGCACAGTGTGCCCCAGTGTTTGAACGGGTGGCCGTGTGTCTCTGCTGAGTCCGGCCCGGTCAGCGTGGCTCACTTACTATTCTCACCGGGGGCCAGCGGCTGCGGCCAGCTGCCCCCGCCCCCCTGATTCCTGCTCTGCACAGTGTGCCCCAGTGTTTGAACGGGTGGCCTGTGTGTCTCTGCTGAGTCCGGCCCGGTCAGCGTGGCTCACTTACTATTCTCACCGGGGCCAGCGGCTGCGGCCAGCTGCCCCGCCCCCCTGATTCCTGCTCTGCACAGTGTGCCCCAGTGTTTGAACGGGTGGCCGTGTGTCTCTGCTGAGTCCGGCCGGTCAGCGTGGCTCACTTACTATTCTCACCGGGGGCCAGCGGCTGCGGCCAGCTGCCCCCGCCCCCCTGATTCCTGCTCTGCACAGTGTGCCCCAGTGTTTGAACGGGTGGCCGTGTGTCTCTGCTGAGTCCGGCCCGGTCAGCGTGGCTCACTTACTATTCTCACCGGGGGCCAGCGGCTGCGGCCAGCTGCCCCCGCCCCCCTGATTCCTGCTCTGCACAGTGTGCCCCAGTGTTTGAACGGGTGGCCGTGTGTCTCTGCTGAGTCCGGCCCGGTCAGCGTGGCTCACTTACTATTCTCACCGGGGGCCAGCGGCTGCGGCCAGCTGCCCCCGCCCCCTGATTCCGCTCTGCACAGTGTGCCCAGTGTTTGAACGGGTGGCCGTGTGTCTCTGCTGAGTCCGGCCGGTCAGCGTGGCTCACTTACTATTCTCACCGGGGGCCAGCGGCTGCGGCCAGCTGCCCCCCCCCCTGATTCCTGCTCTGCACAGTGTGCCCCAGTGTTTGAACGGGTGGCCGTGTGTCTCTGCTGAGTCCGGCCGGTCAGCGTGGCTCACTTACTATTCTCACCGGGGGCCAGCGGCTGCGGCCAGCTGCCCCCGCCCCCTGATTCCTGCTCTGCACAGTGTGCCCCAGTGTTTGAACGGGTGGCCGTGTGTCTCTGCTGAGTCCGGCCCGGTCAGCGTGGCTCACTTACTATTCTCACCGGGGGCCAGCGGCTGCGGCCAGCAGCTGCCCCCCGCCCCCTGATTCCTGCTCTGCACAGTGTGCCCCAGTGTTTGAACGGGGGTGGCCGTGTGTCTCTGCTGAGTCCGGCCCGGTCAGCGTGGCTCACTTACTATTCTCACCGGGGGCCAGCGGCTGCGGCAGCTGCCCCCGCCCCCCTGATTCCTGCTCTGCACAGTGTGCCCCAGTGTTTGAACGGGTGGCCGTGTTGTCTCTGCTGAGTCCGGCCCGGTCAGCGTGGCTCACTTACTATTCTCACCGGGGCAGCGGCTGCGGCCAGCTGCCCCCGCCCCCCTGATTCCTGCTCTGCACAGTGTGCCCCAGTGTTTGAACGGGTGGCCGTGTGTCTCTGCTGAGTCCGGCCCGGTCAGCGTGGCTCACTTACTATTCTCACCGGGGGCCAGCGGCTGCGGCCAGCTGCCCCCGCCCCCTGATTCCTGCTCTGCACAGTGTGCCCCAGTGTTTGAACGGGTGGCTGTGTGTCTCTGCTGAGTCCGGCCGGTCAGCGTGGCTCACTTACTATTCTCACCGGGGGCCAGCGGCTGCGGCCAGCTGCCCCCGCCCCCCTGATTCCTGCTCTGCACAGTGTGCCCCAGTGTTTGAACGGGTGGCGTGTGTCTCTGCTGAGTCCGGCCCGGTCAGCGTGGCTCACTTACTATTCTCACCGGGGGCCAGCGGCTGCGGCCAGCTGCCCCCGCCCCCTGATTCCTGCTCTGCACAGTGTGCCCCAGTGTTTGAACGGGTGGCCGTGTGTCTCTGCTGAGTCCGGCCGGTCAGCGTGGCTCACTTACTATTCTCACCGGGGGCCAGCGGCTGCGGCCAGCTGCCCCCGCCCCCCTGATTCCTGCTCTGCACAGTGTGCCCCAGTGTTTGAACGGGTGGCCGTGTGTCTCTGCTGAGTCCGGCCCGGTCAGCGTGGCTCACTTACTATTCTCACCGGGGGCCAGCGGCTGCGGCCAGCTGCCCCCGCCCCCTGATTCCTGCTCTGCACAGTGTGCCCCAGTGTTTGAACGGGTGGCCTGTGTGTCTCTGCTGAGTCCGGCCCGGTCAGCGTGGCTCACTTACTATTCTCACCGGGGGCCAGCGGCTGCGGCCAGCTGCCCCGCCCCCCTGATTCCTGCTCTGCACAGTGTGCCCCAGTGTTTGAACGGGTGGCCTGTGTGTCTCTGCTGAGTCCGGCCGGTCAGCGTGGCTCACTTACTATTCTCACCGGGGGCCAGCGGCTGCGGCCAGCTGCCCCCGCCCCCTGATTCCTGCTCTGCACAGTGTGCCCCAGTGTTTGAACGGGTGGCCGTGTGTCTCTGCTGAGTCCGGCCCGGTCAGCGTGGCTCACTTACTATTCTCACCGGGGGCCAGCGGCTGCGGCCAGCTGCCCCGCCCCCTGATTCCTGCTCTGCACAGTGTGCCCAGTGTTTGAACGGGTGGCCGTGTGTCTCTGCTGAGTCCGGCCCGGTCAGCGTGGCTCACTTACTATTCTCACCGGGGGCCAGCGGCTGCGGCCAGCTGCCCCCGCCCCTGATTCCTGCTCTGCACAGTGTGCCCCAGTGTTTGAACGGGTGGCCGTGTGTCTCTGCTGAGTCCGGCCCGGTCAGCGTGGCTCACTTACTATTCTCACGGGGGCCAGCGGCTGCGGCAGCTGCCCCCGCCCCTGATTCCTGCTCTGCACAGTGTGCCCCAGTGTTTGAACGGGTGGCGTGTGTCTCTGCTGAGTCCGGCCGGCCCGGTCAGCGTGGCTCACTTACTATTCTCACCGGGGGCCAGCGGCTGCGGCCAGCTGCCCCCGCCCCCCTGATTCCTGCTCTGCACAGTGTGCCCCAGTGTTTGAACGGGTGGCCGTGTGTCTCTGCTGAGTCCGGCCCGGTCAGCGTGGCTCACTTACTATTCTCACCGGGGGCCAGCGGCTGCGGCCAGCTGCCCCCGCCCCCCTGATTCCTGCTCTGCACAGTGTGCCCCAGTGTTTGAACGGGTGGCCTGTGTCTCTGCTGAGTCCGGCCCGGTCAGCGTGGCTCACTTACTATTCTCACCGGGGGCCAGCGGCTGCGGCCAGCTGCCCCCGCCCCCCTGATTCCTGCTCTGCACAGTGTGCCCCAGTGTTTGAACGGGTGGCCGTGTGTCTCTGCTGAGTCCGGCCCGGTCAGCGTGGCTCACTTACTATTCTCACGGGGGCCAGCGGCTGCGGCCAGCTGCCCCCGCCCCCCTGATTCCTGCTCTGCACAGTGTGCCCCAGTGTTGAACGGGTGGCCGTGTGTCTCTGCTGAGTCCGGCCCGGTCAGCGTGGCTCACTTACTATTCTCACGGGGGCCAGCGGCTGCGGCCAGCTGCCCCCGCCCCCTGATTCCTGCTCTGCACAGTGTGCCCCAGTGTTTGAACGGGTGGCCGTGTGTCTCTGCTGAGTCCGGCCCGGTCAGCGTGGCTCACTTACTATTCTCACCGGGGGCCAGCGGCTGCGGCCAGCTGCCCCCGCCCCCTGATTCCTGCTCTGCACAGTGTGCCCCAGTGTTTGAACGGGTGGCCGTGTGTCTCTGCTGAGTCCGGCCCGGTCAGCGTGGCTCACTTACTATTCTCACCGGGGGCCAGCGGCTGCGGCCAGCTGCCCCCGCCCCCTGATTCCTGCTCTGCACAGTGTGCCCCAGTGTTTGAACGGGGTGGCCGTGTGTCTCTGCTGAGTCCGGCCCGGTCAGCGTGGCTCACTACTATCTCACCGGGGGCCCGCGGCTGCGGCCAGCTGCCCCCGCCCCCTGATTCCTGCTCTGCACAGTGTGCCCCAGTGTTTGAACGGGTGGCCGTGTGTCTCTGCTGAGTCCGGCCCGGTCAGCGTGGCTCACTTACTATTCTCACCGGGGGCCAGCGGCTGCGGCCAGCTGCCCCCGCCCCCCTGATTCCTGCTCTGCACAGTGTGCCCCAGTGTTTGAAACGGGTGGCCGTGTGTCTCTGCTGAGCCGGCCCGGTCAGCGTGGCTCACTTACTATTCTCACCGGGGGGCCAGCGGCTGCGGCCAGCTGCCCCGCCCCCCTGATTCCTGCTCTGCACAGTGTGCCCCAGTGTTTGAACGGGTGGCCGTGTGTCTCTGCTGAGTCCGGCCCGGTCAGCGTGGCTCACTTACTATTCTCACCGGGGGCCAGCGGCTGCGGCCAGCTGCCCCCGCCCCCTGATTCCTGCTCTGCACAGTGTGCCCCAGTGTTTGAACGGGTGGCCGTGTGTCTCTGCTGAGTCCGGCCCGGTCAGCGGCTCACTTACTATTCTCACCGGGGCCAGCGGCTGCGGCCAGCTGCCCCCGCCCCCCTGATTCCTGCTCTGCACAGTGTGCCCCAGTGTTTGAACGGGTGCCTGTGTGTCTCTGCTGAGTCCGGCCGGTCAGCGTGGCTCACTTACTATTCTCACCGGGGCCAGCGGCTGCGGCCAGCTGCCCCCGCCCCCCTGATTCCTGCTCTGCACAGTGTGCCCCAGTGTTGAACGGGTGGCCGTGTGTCTCTGCTGAGTCCGGCCCGGTCAGCGTGGCTCACTTACTATTCTCACCGGGGGCCAGCGGCTGCGGCCAGCTGCCCCGCCCCCCTGATTCCTGCTCTGCACAGTGTGCCCCAGTGTTTGAACGGGTGGCCGTGTGTCTCTGCTGAGTCCGGCCGGTCAGCGTGGCTCACTTACTATTCTCACCGGGGGCCAGCGGCTGCGGCCAGCTGCCCCGCCCCCCTGATTCCTGCTCTGCACAGTGTGCCCCAGTGTTTGAACGGGTGGCCGTGTGTCTCTGCTGAGTCCGGCCCGGTCAGCGTGGCTCACTTACTATTCTCACCGGGGGCCAGCGGCTGCGGCCAGCTGCCCCCGCCCCCCTGATTCCTGCTCTGCACAGTGTGCCCCAGTGTTTGAACGGGTGGCCGTGTGTCTCTGCTGAGTCCGGCCCGGTCAGCGTGGCTCACTTACTATTCTCACCGGGGGCCAGCGGCTGCGGCCAGCTGCCCCCGCCCCCCTGATTCCTGCTCTGCACAGTGTGCCCCAGTGTTTGAACGGGTGGCCTGTGTGTCTCTGCTGAGTCCGGCCCGGTCAGCGTGGCTCACTTACTATTCTCACCGGGGCCAGCGGCTGCGGCCAGCTGCCCCCGCCCCCCTGATTCCTGCTCTGCACAGTGTGCCCCAGTGTTTGAACGGGTGGCCGTGTGTCTCTGCTGAGTCCGGCCCGGTCAGCGTGGCTCACTTACTATTCTCACCGGGGGCCAGCGGCTGCGGCCAGCTGCCCCCGCCCCCTGATTCCTGCTCTGCACAGTGTGCCCCAGTGTTTGAACGGGTGGCCGTGTGTCTCTGCTGAGTCCGGCCCGGTCAGCGGTGGCTCACTTACTATTCTCACCGGGGGCCAGCGGCTGCGGCCAGCTGCCCGCCCCCTGATTCCTGCTCTGCACAGTGTGCCCCAGTGTTTGAACGGGTGGCCGTGTGTCTCTGCTGAGTCCGGCCCGGTCAGCGTGGCTCACTTACTATTCTCACCGGGGGCCAGCGGCTGCGGCCAGCTGCCCCCGCCCCCCTGATTCCTGCTCTGCACAGTGTGCCCCAGTGTTTGAACGGGTGGCCGTGTGTCTCTGCTGAGTCCGGCCCGGTCAGCGTGGCTCACTTACTATTCTCACGGGGGCCAGCGGCTGCGGCCAGCTGCCCCCGCCCCCTGATTCCTGCTCTGCACAGTGTGCCCCAGTGTTTGAAACGGGTGGCCGTGTGTCTCTGCTGAGTCCGGCCCGGTCAGCGTGGCTCACTTACTATTCTCACCGGGGGCCAGCGGCTGCGGCCAGCTGCCCCCGCCCCCCTGATTCCTGCTCTGCACAGTGTGCCCCAGTGTTTGAACGGGTGGCCGTGTGTCTCTGCTGAGTCCGGCCCGGTCAGCGTGGCTCACTTACTATTCTCACCGGGGGCCAGCGGCTGCGGCCAGCTGCCCCCGCCCCCCTGATTCCTGCTCTGCACAGTGTGCCCCAGTGTTTGAACGGGTGGCCGTGTGTCTCTGCTGAGTCCGGCCCGGTCAGCGTGGCTCACTTACTATTCTCACCGGGGGCCAGCGGCTGCGGCAGCTGCCCCCGCCCCCCTGATTCCTGCTCTGCACAGTGTGCCCAGTGTTTGAACGGGTGGCCGTGTGTCTCTGCTGAGTCCGGCCCGGTCAGCGTGGCTCACTTACTATTCTCACCGGGGGCCAGCGGCTGCGGCCAGCTGCCCCCGCCCCCCTGATCCTGCTCTGCACAGTGTGCCCCAGTGTTTGAACGGGTGGCCGTGTGTCTCTGCTGAGTCCGGCCCGGTCAGCGTGGCTCACTTACTATTCTCACCGGGGGCCAGCGGCTGCGGCCAGCTGCCCCCGCCCCCTGATTCCTGCTCTGCACAGTGTGCCCCAGTGTTTGAACGGGTGGCCGTGTGTCTCTGCTGAGTCCGGCCGGTCAGCGTGGCTCACTTACTATTCTCACCGGGGGCCAGCGGCTGCGGCCAGCTGCCCCCGCCCCTGATTCCTGCTCTGCACAGTGTGCCCCAGTGTTTGAACGGGTGGCGTGTGTCTCTGCTGAGTCCGGCCCGGTCAGCGTGGCTCACTTACTATTCTCACCGGGGGCCAGCGGCTGCGGCCAGCTGCCCCCGCCCCCCTGATTCCTGCTCTGCACAGTGTGCCCCAGTGTTTGAACGGGTGGCCGTGTGTCTCTGCTGAGTCCGGCCCGGTCAGCGTGGCTCACTTACTATTCTCACCGGGGGCCAGCGGCTGCGGCCAGCTGCCCCCGCCCCCCTGATTCCTGCTCTGCACAGTGTGCCCCAGTGTTTGAACGGGTGGCCGTGTGTCTCTGCTGAGTCCGGCCCGGTCAGCGTGGCTCACTTACTATTCTCACCGGGGGCCAGCGGCTGCGGCCAGCTGCCCCGCCCCCCTGATTCCTGCTCTGCACAGTGTGCCCCAGTGTTTGAACGGGTGGCCGTGTGTCTCTGCTGAGTCCGGCCCGGTCAGCGTGGCTCACTTACTATTCTCACCGGGGGCAGCGGCTGCGGCCAGCTGCCCCCGCCCCCCTGATTCCTGCTCTGCACAGTGTGCCCCAGTGTTTGAACGGGTGGCCGTGTCTCTGCTGAGTCCGGCCCGGTCAGCGTGGCTCACTTACTATTCTCACGGGGGCCAGCGGCTGCGGCCAGCTGCCCCCGCCCCCCTGATTCCTGCTCTGCACAGTGTGCCCCAGTGTTTGAACGGGTGGCCGTGTGTCTCTGCTGAGTCCGGCCCGGTCAGCGTGGCTCACTTACTATTCTCACCGGGGGCCAGCGGCTGCGGCCAGCTGCCCCCGCCCCCCTGATTCCTGCTCTGCACAGTGTGCCCCAGTGTTTGAACGGGTGGCCGTGTGTCTCTGCTGAGTCCGGCCCGGTCAGCGTGGCTCACTTACTATTCTCAACGGGGGCCAGCGGCTGCGGCCAGCTGCCCCGCCCCCCTGATTCCTGCTCTGCACAGTGTGCCCCAGTGTTTGAACGGGTGGCCGTGTGTCTCTGCTGAGTCGGCCCGGTCAGCGTGGCTCACTTACTATTCTCACCGGGGGCCAGCGGCTGCGGCCAGCTGCCCCCGCCCCCCTGATTCCTGCTCTGCACAGTGTGCCCCAGTGTTTGAACGGGTGGCCGTGTGTCTCTGCTGAGTCCGGCCCGGTCAGCGTGGCTCACTTACTATTCTCACCGGGGGCCAGCGGCTGCGGCCAGCTGCCCCCGCCCCCCTGATTCCTGCTCTGCACAGTGTGCCCCAGTGTTTGAACGGGTGGCCGTGTGTCTCTGCTGAGTCCGGCCCGGTCAGCGTGGCTCACTTACTATTCTCACGGGGGCCAGCGGCTGCGGCCAGCTGCCCCAGCCCCCTGATTCTGCTCTGCACAGTGTGCCCCAGTGTTTGAACGGGTGGCCGTGTGTCTCTGCTGAGTCCGGCCCGGTCAGCGTGGCTCACTTACTATTCTCCGGGGGCCAGCGGCTGCGGCCAGCTGCCCCCGCCCCCCTGATTCCTGCTCTGCACAGTGTGCCCCAGTGTTTGAACGGGTGGCCGTGTGTCTCTGCTGAGTCCGGCCCGGTCAGCGTGGCTCACTTACTATTCTCACCGGGGGCCAGCGGCTGCGGCCAGCTGCCCCCGCCCCCCTGATTCCTGCTCTGCACAGTGTGCCCCAGTGTTTGAACGGGTGGCCGTGTGTCTCTGCTGAGTCCGGCCCGGTCAGCGTGGCTCACTTACTATTCTCACCGGGGGCCAGCGGCTGCGGCCAGCTGCCCCCGCCCCCCTGATTCCTGCTCTGCACAGTGTGCCCCAGTGTTTGAACGGGTGGCCGTGTGTCTCTGCTGAGTCCGGCCCGGTCAGCGTGGCTCACTTACTATTCTCACCGGGGGCCAGCGGCTGCGGCCAGCTGCCCCCGCCCCCCTGATTCCTGCTCTGCACAGTGTGCCCCAGTGTTTGAACGGGTGGCCGTGTGTCTCTGCTGAGTCCGGCCCGGTCAGCGTGGCTCACTTACTATTCTCACCGGGGGCCAGCGGCTGCGGCAGCTGCCCCCGCCCCCCTGATTCCTGCTCTGCACAGTGTGCCCCAGTGTTTGAACGGGTGGCCGTGTGTCTCTGCTGAGTCCGGCCCGGTCAGCGTGGCTCACTTACTATTCTCACCGGGGGCCAGCGGCTGCGGCCAGCTGCCCCCGCCCCCTGATTCCTGCTCTGCACAGTGTGCCCCAGTGTTTGAACGGGTGGCCGTGTGTCTCTGCTGAGTCCGGCCCGGTCAGCGTGGCTCACTTACTATTCTCACGGGGGCCAGCGGCTGCGGCCAGCTGCCCCCGCCCCCCTGATTCCTGCTCTGCACAGTGTGCCCCAGTGTTTGAACGGGTGGCCGTGTGTCTCTGCTGAGTCCGGCCCGGTCAGCGTGGCTCACTTACTATTCTCACCGGGGGCCAGCGGCTGCGGCCAGCTGCCCCCGCCCCCCTGATTCCTGCTCTGCACAGTGTGCCCCAGTGTTTGAACGGGTGGCCGTGTGTCTCTGCTGAGTCCGGCCCGGTCAGCGTGGCTCACTTACTATTCTCACCGGGGGCCAGCGGCTGCGGCCAGCTGCCCCCGCCCCCTGATTCCTGCTCTGCACAGTGTGCCCCAGTGTTTGAACGGGTGGCCGTGTGTCTCTGCTGAGTCCGGCCCGGTCAGCGTGGCTCACTTACTATTCTCACGGGGGCCAGCGGCTGCGGCCAGCTGCCCCCGCCCCCCTGATTCCTGCTCTGCACAGTGTGCCCCAGTGTTTGAACGGGTGGCCGTGTGTCTCTGCTGAGTCCGGCCCGGTCAGCGTGGCTCACTTACTATTCTCACCGGGGGCCAGCGGCTGCGGCCAGCTGCCCCCGCCCCCCTGATTCCTGCTCTGCACAGTGTGCCCCAGTGTTTGAACGGGTGGCCGTGTGTCTCTGCTGAGTCCGGCCCGGTCAGCGTGGCTCACTTACTATTCTCACCGGGGGCCAGCGGCTGCGGCCAGCTGCCCCCGCCCCCTGATTCCTGCTCTGCACAGTGTGCCCAGTGTTTGAACGGGTGGCCGTGTGTCTCTGCTGAGTCCGGCCCGGTCAGCGTGGCTCACTTACTATTCTCACCGGGGGCCAGCGGCTGCGGCCAGCTGCCCCCGCCCCCTGATTCCTGCTCTGCACAGTGTGCCCCAGTGTTTGAACGGGTGGCCGTGTGTCTCTGCTGAGTCCGGCCGGTCAGCGTGGCTCACTACTATTCTCACCGGGGGCCAGCGGCTGCGGCCAGCTGCCCCCGCCCCCCTGATTCCTGCTCTGCACAGTGTGCCCCAGTGTTTGAACGGGTGGCCGTGTGTCTCTGCTGAGTCCGGCCCGGTCAGCGTGGCTCACTTACTATTCTCACCGGGGGCCAGCGGCGGCTGCGGCCAGCTGCCCCCGCCCCCTGATTCCTGCTCTGCACAGTGTGCCCCAGTGTTTGAACGGGTGGCCGTGTGTCTCTGCTGAGTCCGGCCCGGTCAGCGTGGCTCACTTACTATTCTCACCGGGGGCCAGCGGCTGCGGCCAGCTGCCCCCGCCCCCCTGATTCTGCTCTGCACAGTGTGCCCCAGTGTTTGAACGGGTGGCCGTGTGTCTCTGCTGAGTCCGGCCGGTCAGCGTGGCTCACTTACTATTCTCACCGGGGGCCAGCGGCTGCGGCCAGCTGCCCCGCCCCCCTGATTCCTGCTCTGCACAGTGTGCCCCAGTGTTTGAACGGGTGGCCGTGTGTCTCTGCTGAGTCCGGCCCGGTCAGCGTGGCTCACTTACTATTCTCACCGGGGGCCAGCGGCTGCGGCCAGCTGCCCCCGCCCCCCTGATTCCTGCTCTGCACAGTGTGCCCCAGTGTTTGAACGGGTGGCCGTGTGTCTCTGCTGAGTCCGGCCCGGTCAGCGTGGCTCACTTACTATCTCACCGGGGGCCAGCGGCTGCGGCCAGCTGCCCGCCCCCCTGATTCCTGCTCTGCACAGTGTGCCCCAGTGTTGAACGGGTGGCCGTGTGTCTCTGCTGAGTCCGGCCGGTCAGCGTGGCTCACTTACTATTCTATTCTCCCGGGGCCAGCGGCTGCGGCCAGCTGCCCCCGCCCCCTGATTCCTGCTCTGCACAGTGTGCCCCAGTGTTTGAACGGGTGGCCGTGTGTCTCTGCTGAGTCCGGCCCGGTCAGCGTGGCTCACTTACTATTCTCACCGGGGGCCAGCGGCTGCGGCCAGCTGCCCCCGCCCCCCTGATTCCTGCTCTGCACAGTGTGCCCCAGTGTTTGAACGGGTGGCCGTGTGTCTCTGCTGAGTCCGGCCCGGTCAGCGTGGCTCACTTACTATTCTCACCGGGGGCCAGCGGCTGCGGCCAGCTGCCCCCGCCCCCCTGATTCCTGCTCTGCACAGTGTGCCCCAGTGTTTGAACGGGTGGCGTGTGTCTCTGCTGAGTCCGGCCCGGTCAGCGTGGCTCACTTACTATTCTCACCGGGGGCCAGCGGCTGCGGCCAGCTGCCCCGCCCCCTGATTCCTGCTCTGCACAGTGTGCCCCAGTGTTTGAACGGGTGGCCGTGTGTCTCTGCTGAGTCCGGCCCGGTCAGCGTGGCTCACTTACTATTCTCACCGGGGCCAGCGGCTGCGGCCAGCTGCCCCGCCCCCCTGATTCCTGCTCTGCACAGTGTGCCCCAGTGTTTGAACGGGTGGGCCGTGTGTCTCTGCTGAGTCCGGCCCGGTCAGCGTGGCTCACTTACTATTCTCACCGGGGGCCAGCGGCTGCGGCCAGCTGCCCCCGCCCCCTGATTCCTGCTCTGCACAGTGTGCCCCAGTGTTTGAACGGGTGGCCGTGTGTCTCTGCTGAGTCCGGCCCGGTCAGCGTGGCTCACTTACTATTCTCACCGGGGCCAGCGGCTGCGGCCAGCTGCCCCCGCCCCCCTGATTCCTGCTCTGCACAGTGTGCCCCAGTGTTTGAACGGGTGGCCGTGTGTCTCTGCTGAGTCCGGCCCGGTCAGCGTGGCTCACTTACTATTCTCACCGGGGGCCAGCGGCTGCGGCCAGCTGCCCCCGCCCCCTGATTCCTGCTCTGCACAGTGTGCCCCAGTGTTTGAACGGTGGCCGTGTGTCTCTGCTGAGTCCGGCCCGGTCAGCGTGGCTCACTTACTATTCTCACCGGGGGCCAGCGGCTGCGGCCAGCTGGCCCCCGCCCCCTGATTCCTGCTCTGCACAGTGTGCCCCAGTGTTTGAACGGGTGGCCGTGTGTCTCTGCTGAGTCCGGCCCGGTCAGCGTGGCTCACTTACTATTCTCACCGGGGGCCAGCGGCTGCGGCCAGCTGCCCCCGCCCCCTGATTCCTGCTCTGCACAGTGTGCCCCAGTGTTTGAACGGGTGGCCGTGTGTCTCTGCTGAGTCCGGCCCGGTCAGCGTGGCTCACTTACTATTCTCACCGGGGGCAGCGGCTGCGGCCAGCTGCCCCCGCCCCCCTGATTCCTGCTCTGCACAGTGTGCCCCAGTGTTTGAACGGGTGGCCGTGTGTCTCTGCTGAGTCCGGCCCCGGTCAGCGTGGCTCACTTACTATTCTCACCGGGGGCCAGCGGCTGCGGCCAGCTGCCCCCGCCCCCCTGATTCCTGCTCTGCACAGTGTGCCCCAGTGTTTGAACGGGTGGCCGTGTGTCTCTGCTGAGTCCGGCCCGGTCAGCGTGGCTCACTTACTATTCTCACCGGGGGCCAGCGGCTGCGCCAGCTGCCCCCGCCCCCCTGATTCCTGCTCTGCACAGTGTGCCCCAGTGTTTGAACGGGTGGCCGTGTGTCTCTGCTGAGTCCGGCCCGGTCAGCGTGGCTCACTTACTATTCTCACCGGGGGCCAGCGGCTGCGGCCAGCTGCCCCGCCCCCCTGATTCCTGCTCTGCACAGTGTGCCCAGTGTTTGAACGGGTGGCCGTGTGTCTCTGCTGAGTCCGGCCCGGTCAGCGTGGCTCACTTACTATTCTCACCGGGGGCCAGCGGCTGCGGCCAGCTGCCCCCGCCCCCCTGATTCCTGCTCTGCACAGTGTGCCCCAGTGTTTGAACGGGTGCCGTGTGTCTCTGCTGAGTCCGGCCCGGTCAGCGTGGCTCACTTACTATTCTCACCGGGGGCCAGCGGCTGCGGCCAGCTGCCCCCGCCCCCCTGATTCCTGCTCTGCACAGTGTGCCCCAGTGTTTGAACGGGTGGCCGTGTGTCTCTGCTGAGTCCGGCCCGGTCAGCGTGGCTCACTTACTATTCTCAACGGGGGCCAGCGGCTGCGGCCAGCTGCCCCGCCCCCCTGATTCCTGCTCTGCACAGTGTGCCCCAGTGTTTGAACGGGTGGCCGTGTGTCTCTGCTGAGTCCGGCCCGGTCAGCGTGGCTCACTTACTATTCTCACCGGGGGCCAGCGGCTGCGGCCAGCTGCCCCCGCCCCCCTGATTCCTGCTCTGCACAGTGTGCCCCAGTGTTTGAACGGGTGGCCGTGTGTCTCTGCTGAGTCCGGCCCGGTCAGCGTGGCTCACTTACTATTCTCACCGGGGGCCAGCGGCTGCGGCCAGCTGCCCCGCCCCCCTGATTCCTGCTCTGCACAGTGTGCCCCAGTGTTTGAACGGGTGGCCGTGTGTCTCTGCTGAGTCCGGCCCGGTCAGCGTGGCTCACTTACTATCTCACCGGGGGCCAGCGGCTGCGGCCAGCTGCCCCCGCCCCCCTGATTCCTGCTCTGCACAGTGTGCCCCAGTGTTTGAACGGGTGGCCGTGTGTCTCTGCTGAGTCCGGCCCGGTCAGCGTGGCTCACTTACTATTCTCACCGGGCCAGCGGCTGCGGCCAGCTGCCCCCGCCCCCCTGATTCCTGCTCTGCACAGTGTGCCCCAGTGTTTGAACGGGTGGCCGTGTGTCTCTGCTGAGTCCGGCCCGGTCCGTCAGCGTGGCTCACTTACTATTCTCACCGGGGGCCAGCGGCTGCGGCCAGCTGCCCCCGCCCCCCTGATTCCTGCTCTGCACAGTGTGCCCCAGTGTTTGAACGGGGGCCGTGGTCTCTGCTGAGTCCGGCCCGGTCAGCGTGGCTCACTTACTATTCTCACCGGGGCCAGCGGCTGCGGCCAGCTGCCCCCGCCCCCCTGATTCCTGCTCTGCACAGTGTGCCCCAGTGTTTGAACGGGTGGCCGTGTGTCTCTGCTGAGTCCGGCCCGGTCAGCGTGGCTCACTTACTATTCTCACCGGGGGCCAGCGGCTGCGGCCAGCTGCCCCCGCCCCCCTGATTCCTGCTCTGCACAGTGTGCCCCAGTGTTTGAACGGGTGGCCGTGTGTCTCTGCTGAGTCCGGCCCGGTCAGCGTGGCTCACTTACTATTCTCACCGGGGCCAGCGGCTGCGGCCAGCTGCCCCCGCCCCCCTGATTCCTGCTCTGCACAGTGTGCCCCAGTGTTGAACGGGTGGCCGGTGTCTCTGCTGAGTCCGGCCCGGTCAGCGTGGCTCACTTACTATTCTCACCGGGGGCCAGCGGCTGCGGCCAGCTGCCCCCGCCCCCCTGATTCCTGCTCTGCACAGTGTGCCCCAGTGTTTGAACGGGTGGCCGTGTGTCTCTGCTGAGTCCGGCCCGGTCAGCGTGGCTCACTTACTATTCTCACCGGGGGCCAGCGGCTGCGGCCAGCTGCCCCCGCCCCTGATTCCTGCTCTGCACAGTGTGCCCCAGTGTTTGAACGGGTGGCCGTGTGTCTCTTGCTGAGTCCGGCCCGGTCAGCGTGGCTCACTTACTATTCTCACCGGGGGCCAGCGGCTGCGGCCAGCTGCCCCCGCCCCCCTGATTCCTGCTCTGCACAGTGTGCCCCAGTGTTTGAACGGGTGGCCGTGTGTCTCTGCTGAGTCCGGGCCCGGTCAGCGTGGCTCACTTACTATTCTCACCGGGGGCCAGCGGGCTGCGGCCAGCTGCCCCCGCCCCCGATTCCTGCTCTGCACAGTGTGCCCCAGTGTTTGAACGGGTGGCCGTGTGTCTCTGCTGAGTCCGGCCCGTCAGCGTGGCCACTACTACTATTCTCCACGGGGGCCAGCGGCTGCGGCCAGCTGCCCCCGCCCCCCTGATTCCTGCTCTGCACAGTGTGCCCCAGTGTTTGAACGGGTGCCGGTGTCTCTGCTGAGTCCGGCCGGTCAGCGTGGCTCACTTACTATTCTCACCGGGGGCCAGCGGCTCGGCCAGCTGCCCCCGCCCCCTGATTCCTGCTCTGCACAGTGTGCCCCAGTGTTTGAACGGGTGGCCGTGTGTCTCTGCTGAGTCCGGCACGGTCAGCGTGGCTCACTTACTATTCTCACCGGGGGCCAGCGGCTGCGGCCAGCTGCCCGCCCCCCTGATTCCTGCTCTGCACAGTGTGCCCCAGTGTTTGAACGGGTGGCCGTGTGTCTCTGCTGAGTCCGGCCCGGTCAGCGTGGCTCACTACTATTCTCACCGGGGCCAGCGGCTGCGGCCAGCTGCCCCCGCCCCCCTGATTCCTGCTCTGCACAGTGTGCCCCAGTGTTTGAACGGGTGGCCGTGTGTCTCTGCTGAGTCCGGCCCGGTCAGCGTGGCTCACTTACTATTCTCACCGGGGGCCAGCGGCTGCGGCCAGCTGCCCCCGCCCCTGATTCCTGCTCTGCACAGTGTGCCCCAGTGTTTGAACGGGTGGCTGGCCGTGTGTCTCTGCTGAGTCCGGCCCGGTCAGCGTGGCTCACTTACTATTCTCACCGGGGGCCAGCGGCTGCGGCCAGCTGCCCCCGCCCCCCTGATTCCTGCTCTGCACAGTGTGCCCCAGTGTTTGAACGGGTGGCGTGTGTCTCTGCTGAGTCCGGCCCGGTCAGCGTGGCTCACTTACTATTCTCACCGGGGGCCAGCGGCTGCGGCCAGCTGCCCCGCCCCCCTGATTCCTGCTCTGCACAGTGTGCCCCAGTGTTTTGAACGGGTGGCCGTGTGTCTCTGCTGAGTCCGGCCCGGTCAGCGTGGCTCACTTACATTCTACTTTCCCCCCCGGGGCCAGCGCTGCGGCCAGCTGCCCCCGCCCCCTGATTCCTGCTCTGCACAGTGTGCCCCAGTGTTTGAACGGGTGGCCGTGTGTCTCTGCTGAGTCCGGCCCGTCAGCGTGGCTCACTTACTATTCTCACCGGGGCCAGCGGCTGCGGCAGCTGCCCCGCCCCCCTGATTCCTGCTCTGCACAGTGTGCCCCAGTGTTTGAACGGGTGGCCGTGTGTCTCTGCTGAGTCCGGCCCGGTCAGCGTGGCTCACTTACTATTCTCACCGGGGGCCAGCGGCTGCGGCCAGCTGCCCCCGCCCCCCTGATTCCTGCTCTGCACAGTGTGCCCCAGTGTTTGAACGGTGGGCTGTGTGTCTCTGCTGAGTCCGGCCCGGTCAGCGTGGCTCACTTACTATTCTCACGGGGGCCAGCGGCTGCGGCCAGCTGCCCCGCCCCCCTGATTCCTGCTCTGCACAGTGTGCCCCAGTGTTGAACGGGTGGCCGTGTGTCTCTGCTGAGTCCGGCCCGTCAGCGTGGCTCACTTACTATTCTCACCGGGGGCAGCGGCTGCGGCCAGCTGCCCCCCCCCCTGATTCCTGCTCTGCACAGTGTGCCCCAGTGTTTGAACGGGTGGCCGTGTGTCTCTGCTGAGTCCGGCCCGGTCAGCGTGGCTCACTTACTATTCTCACCGGGGGCCAGCGGCTGCGGCCAGCTGCCCCGCCCCCCTGATTCCTGCTCTGCACAGTGTGCCCCAGTGTTTGAAGGGTGGCCGTGTGTCTCTGCTGAGTCCGGCCCGGTCAGCGTGGCTCACTTACTATTCTCACCGGGGCCAGCGGCTGCGGCCAGCTGCCCCGCCCCCTGATTCCTGCTCTGCACAGTGTGCCCAGTGTTTGAACGGGTGGCCGTGTGTCTCTGCTGAGTCCGGCCCCGGTCAGCGTGGCTCACTTACTATCTCACCGGGGGCCAGCGGCTGCGGCCAGCTGCCCCGCCCCCCTGATTCCTGCTCTGCACAGTGTGCCCCAGTGTTTGAACGGGGTGCCGTGTGTCTCTGCTGAGTCCGGCCCGGTCAGCGTGGCTCACTTACTATTCTCAACGGGGGCCAGCGGCTGCGGCCAGCTGCCCCCGCCCCCTGATTCCTGCTCTGCACAGTGTGCCCAGTGTTTGAACGGGTGGCGTGTGTGTCTCTGCTGAGTCCGGCCCGGTCAGCGTGGCTCACTTACTATTCTCAGGGGCCAGCGGCTGCGGCCAGCTGCCCCCGCCCCCCTGATTCCTGCTCTGCACAGTGTGCCCCAGTGTTTGAACGGGTGGCCGTGTGTCTCTGCTGAGTCCGGCCCGGTCAGCGTGGCTCACTTACTATTCTCACCGGGGGCCAGCGGCTGCGGCCAGCTGCCCCCGCCCCCCTGATTCCTGCTCTGCACAGTGTGCCCCAGTGTGAACGGGTGGCCGTGTGTCTCTGCTGAGTCCGGCCGGTCAGCGTGGCTCACTTACTATTCTCACCGGGGGCCAGCGGCTGCGGCCAGCTGCCCCGCCCCCCTGATTCCTGCTCTGCACAGTGTGCCCAGTGTTTGAACGGGTGGCCGTGTGTCTCTGCTGAGTCCGGCCCGGTCAGCGTGGCTCACTTACTATTCTCACCGGGGGCAGCGGTGCGGCCAGCTGCCCCGCCCCCCCTGATTCCTGCTCTGCACAGTGTGCCCCAGTGTTTGAACGGGTGGCCGTGTGTCTCTGCTGAGTCCGGCCCCGGTCAGCGTGGCTCACTTACTATTCTCACCGGGGGCCAGCGGCTGCGCCAGCTGCCCCCGCCCCCCTGATTCCTGCTCTGACAGTGTGCCCCAGTGTTTGAACGGGTGGCCGTGTGCTCTGCTGAGTCCGGCCGGTCAGCGTGGCTCACTTTACTATTCTCACGGGGGCCAGCGGCTGCGGCCAGCTGCCCCGCCCCCCTGATTCCTGCTCTGCACAGTGTGCCCCAGTGTTGAACGGGTGGCCGTGTGTCTCTGCTGAGTCCGGCCCGGTCAGCGTGGCTCATTACTATTCTCACCGGGGGCCAGCGGCTGCGGCCAGCTGCCCCCGCCCCCTGATTCCTGCTGCACAGTGTGCCCCAGTGTTTGAACGGGTGGCCGTGTGTCTCTGCTGAGTCCGGCCCGGTCAGCGTGGCTCACTACTATTCTCACCGGGGGCCAGCGGCTGCGGCCAGCTGCCCCCGCCCCCCTGATTCCTGCTCTGCACAGTGTGCCCCAGTGTTTGAACGGGTGGCCGTGTGTCTCTGCTGAGTCCGGCCCGGTCAGCGTGGCTCACTTACTATTCTCAACGGGGGCCAGCGGCTGCGGCAGCTGCCCCGCCCCCCTGATTCCTGCTCTGCACAGTGTGCCCCAGTGTTTGAACGGGTGGCCGTGTGTCTCTGCTGAGTCCGCCCGGTCAGCGTGGCTCATTACTATTCTCACCGGGGGCCAGCGGCTGCGGCCAGCTGCCCCCCGCCCCCTGGATTCCTGCTCTGCACAGTGTGCCCCAGTGTTTGAACGGGTGCCGTGTGTCTCTGCTGAGTCCGGCCCGGTCAGCGTGGCTCATACTATTCTCACCGGGGCCAGCGGCTGCGGCCAGCTGCCCCGCCCCCTGATCCTGCTCTGCACAGTGTGCCCCAGTGTTTGAACGGGTGGCCGTGTGTCTCTGCTGAGTCGGCCCGGTCAGCGTGGCTCACTTACTATTCTCACCGGGGGCCAGCGGCTGCGGCCAGCGCCCCGCCCCCCTGATTCCTGCTCTGCACAGTGTGCCCCAGTGTGTTTGAACGGGTGGCCGTGTTGTCTCTGCTGAGTCCGGCCGGTCAGCGTGGCTCACTTACTATCTCACCGGGGGCCAGCGGCTGCGGCCAGCTGCCCCCGCCCCCTGATTCCTGCTCTGCACAGTGTGCCCCAGTGTTTGAACGGGTTGGCGTGTGTCTCTGCTGAGTCCGGCCCGGTCAGCGTGGCTCACTTACTATTCTCACCGGGGGCCAGCGGCTGCGGCCAGCTGCCCCCGCCCCCCTGATTCCTGCTCTGCACAGTGTGCCCCAGTGTTTGAACGGGTGGCCGTGTGTCTCTGCTGAGTCCGGCCCGGTCAGCGTGGCTCACTTACTATTCTCACCGGGGGCCAGCGGCTGCGGCCAGCTGCCCCGCCCCCCTGATTCCTGCTCTGCACAGTGTGCCCCAGTGTTTGAACGGGTGGCGTGTGTCTCTGCTGAGTCCGGCCCGGTCAGCGTGGCTCACTTACTATTCTCACCGGGGGCCAGCGGCTGCGGCCAGCTGCCCCCGCCCCCCTGATTCCTGCTCTGCACAGTGTGCCCAGTGTTTGAACGGGTGGCCGTGTGTCTCTGCTGAGTCCGGCCCGGTCAGCGTGGCTCACTTACTATTCTCACCGGGGGCCAGCGGCTGCGGCCAAGCTGCCCCCGCCTGATTCCTGCTCTGCACAGTGTGCCCCAGTGTTTGCTGACGGGTGGCCGTGTGTCTCTGCTGAGTCCGGCCCGGTCAGCGTGGCTCACTTACTATTCTCACCGGGGGCCAGCGGCTGCGGCCAGCTGCCCCCGCCCCCCTGATTCCTGCTCTGCACAGTGTGCCCCAGTGTTTGAAGGGTGGCCGTGTGTCTCTGCTGAGTCCGGCCCGGTCAGCGTGGCTCACTTACTATTCTCACCGGGGGCCAGCGGCTGCGGCAGCTGCCCCCGCCCCCCTGATTCCTGCTCTGCACAGTGTGCCCAGTGTTGGAACGGGTGGCGTGTGTCTCTGCTGAGTCCGGCCCGGTCAGGTGGCTCATTACTATTCTCACGGGGGCCAGCGGCTGCGGCCAGCTGCCCCCGCCCCCCTGATTCCTGCTCTGCACAGTGTGCCCCAGTGTTTGAACGGGTGG